>JARFIW010001381.1:2502500-3705000 GCA_036346225.1 Platerodrilus igneus
TGTTTTTGATATTGTCTAGTACTAATTGTTTTGGAATATTAGTAAATAGTGAAACTACATCTAAGCTTATTAAAACATAATTGTTTGGGAGATGAAAATTATTTATGAAATTGGTAAAATCAAAAGAATCTGAAACATTATAATTATTATTAGTTGTTGATTTTTTAAAATGTCTGCTATAAATTTTGATAATTTTCGGTTGGGTTGTTTATAGACGCTACAATTGGTTTTAATGGTGTATTATTCTTATGAATTTTGGAATTCCATATAATTTTGGTGCAGTACTGCTATAATTGTTTAATATTTTGATTCACTTTCAGTAATGAATTTATTATCTTTTAGGTTTTTATTAATTTTATGGTTTGCCTTTGAAATTTTGATGTAGGATCTGAATCAATCTTTTTGTAAGTAGAAATGTCATTAATTAGATCATACATTTTATCGTTATAGTCATTAACTGACATTGCTACAGTAATATTTCCTTTATCGGCTTTAATGATGAGAAGATCCTTGGTGTCTTTCAAAATTTTTGCTTTTATTATAATCCACTAAAAATTAGATTTTGGATTAGAATTTTGATTTATATAATTAGTATTTATGTTTGTAATATAGGCTCTGCATAGGTTTTTTTATCTTCTTGTATATCAACTATAATATCTTCTAAGTCTGCCAATAAGTTATTTATCGAGTGTTTGTTGAAAGTAGGAGGAATGCTAAATTTTGGACCTAAAGATAAAATCCTCTTAATGTCATCTGGAATATCAATACCACTGACATTGACAAACCATTTGTCAATGTTGTTAAATTGAGGTTTTTGTAATTTTGAAAGGTTGTCAATTTTTTAAATTATTAGTTTTAATTTTATGAAATAGCTTGTTGTAAGCTGATAGTTGTTGTTTTCATATTCGAAGTATATATAATTAGGAATAACAGTGGCACATTTCTTTTAATCGTAATTAACTTCATTTCTGATGTTTTAACTAAATGGTGAGTTATTTTAATTTCCAAATTTAGAATTTTGATTTTAGGCGATCACTGAAACGTTTTACTATTGGTGCTAACACCTTGCCATCACTTTCTAAAAGGTTGTATAAATTTTGGTAGCTTCTGGGATATGTCTTGGTAAAATATTCTTTTTTCTACATTGTAGGAGAAATACCTTTCTATTGTTAATTGACGCCAATTTGCTGTTTATTTTAGCCCAGCTTTTTAACAGTGATGTAGCTTCTGCTCCATATGTAGTTGTAATTTGTTGGAAGAATCCCATTTTCTTGATTAATGAATTACTAATAACGACCTCCTTTATTGTAATTTTCTAAAAATGTTGTGGGTTTTAGGTCGGCTGGATTATTTAAGAAAACTCTTTTTATAAACCTGAGCTTTCGGATTTATTTTAATCCTTTTCAAAGGTACTACAATAACAGAATTGATAAATAAACATTAAATGATATTGTATACTCACTAAGGCGAGGTTATAATAAATTGGCGATTAAAATAAAAAGTTATTTTGGTTATAAATCTTCTAAAATGTATATAACAACTTCAAAATACAACAAGAGGTAAAAGTATTATGTAAATAAAATATTGATAATAAATAAAAGTCAAAAGTTTGATAGAAATTGTTATTAAAAGGCAACCTTAAAAAATGTTTATTATAACTATTCTGTGTATATATCTGCAAGTAGCACTGTGAGTGTATGTATGTATGTATGTATGTGTGTGTGTATGTGGGTGCGTTTTTTTTGTGTGTGTGTGTGGTGTGTGTGTGTGTGTTGTTTTTATTATATTTATTTTAATATTATTAAGAGAACTTCATCTTATAGATCCATTGACAAATTTGTTGCTGTGTGGTTGTTTTTATTTTGATATTTAGAAGATACGTGTAGATACAATTTAAGTTATTAATATCTGTTCTTTTGTTCATAGTATTTTTTGCTGGTAGATGTGGCACATTTCTAGAAACTCTCTTTTGATTTTTGTCTTCCATCTGTAATATAATTGGATTGATAAAATCTATTTTATGGTTTTTATTATTTACGTGTATACATAGGGCACAAGCATTTGGTTTTATACGTATATCGCTCTTATGTTGGGATATTCGTTGCCTAAGGGTTTGTTTGCTTTGTCCTACGTAACACTCATTACAATCTAGACAATTGATTTTATATATGATGTTCCTTTTATTTAAAATAGGAGTTTTATCTTTAATTTTAGTGAAAATGTAATTTAAGGTTAAAGTATTTTTAGAAGTTATTTTTATGTTAAATTTGTTAAATACGTTAGTTAGTTTTGGTGTAAGGTGTTCAATGTATGGAAGAGATTTAAATGTAACTGTACTGTCTATTTGTTTATTATTATTATTATTTGTGTTGTTATGTGTATTATTATCTGTAATTTCTGTAGTGTGGTTATATAAAAGACGTTTTATTAATTTTGGAGGATAGTTGTTTTGTATTAAAATATTAAAATTTTGTTTAAATTTTTTTGATAAAATGTATGGTGACTTATTGTTTTAATTCTGTTTTTTAGTGTTAAAATAAAATTTATTTTTATTTTGTAAGAGTGATACGAGAAGTAATTTAAGTACCTTCCAGAGTTGGTTGGTTTTTGATACCAATCTAATAAAATAAAATTATTTGTATTTCTAATAAGTAACGTATCTAAAAATGGTACTGCGTTTTATTCTCTACTTCTCGGTAAACTGAATTTTTCGTGATAACTGTTAAAAGTATTAAGTGTTTCGGTAATTTTATTTGCTGGTACAGATGTAATTATGTCATCAACAAATTTTTTAATGAAGGGTAGTTGAAAAGGAAGTTTCTTAATTACTTCATCTAAAAGACTATCCATTACAATTTGTGCAAATATTGGACTTAAATTGGATCCCATAGGGCAACCAAAGTTTGAATATAATATTCATTTTGAAGCTGAAGTAACTACTATCAAATATGAATTCTATTATATCTAAAATAATTGTTTTGGAATATTACATACGTTTTTATATTATGCCAAATGTTTTGATATTGTCTAGTACTAATTGTTTTGGAATATTAGTAAATAGTGAAACTACATCTAAGCTTATTAAAACATAATTGTTTGGGAGATGAAAATTATTTATGAAATTGGTAAAATCAAAAGAATCTGAAACATTATAATTATTATTAGTTGTTGATTTTTTTAAAATGTCTGCTATAAATTTTGATAATTTTTCGGTTGGGTTGTTTATAGACGCTACAATTGGTTTTAATGGTGTATTATTCTTATGAATTTTTGGAATTCCATATAATTTTGGTGCAGTACTGCTATAATTGTTTAATATTTTTGATTCACTTTCAGTAATGAATTTATTATCTTTTAGGTTTTTTATTAATTTTATGGTTTGCCTTTGAAATTTTGATGTAGGATCTGAATCAATCTTTTTGTAAGTAGAAATGTCATTAATTAGATCATACATTTTATCGTTATAGTCATTAACTGACATTGCTACAGTAATATTTCCTTTATCGGCTTTAATGATGAGAAGATCCTTGGTGTCTTTCAAAAATTTTTTGCTTTTATTATAATCCACTAAAAAATTAGATTTTGGATTAGAATTTTGATTTATATAATTAGTAATTATGTTTGTAATATAGGCTCTGCATAGGTTTTTTTTATCTTCTTGTATATCAACTATAATATCTTCTAAGTCTGCCAATAAGTTATTTATCGAGTGTTTGTTGAAAGTAGGAGGAATGCTAAATTTTGGACCTAAAGATAAAATCCTCTTAATGTCATCTGGAATATCAATACCACTGACATTGACAAACCATTTGTCAATGTTGTTAAATTGAGGTTTTTGTAATTTTGAAAGGTTGTCAATTTTTTTTAAATTATTAGTTTTAATTTTATGAAATAGCTTGTTGTAAGCTGATAGTTGTCGTTTTTCATATTCGAAGTATATATAATTAGGAATAACAGTGGCACATTTCTTTTTAATCGTAATTAACTTCATTTCTGATGTTTTAACTAAATGGTGAGTTATTTTAATTTCCAAATTTAGAATTTTGATTTTTAGGCGATCACTGAAACGTTTTACTATTGGTGCTAACACCTTGCCATCACTTTCTAAAAGGTTGTATAAATTTTTGGTAGCTTCTGGGATATGTCTTGGTAAAATATTCTTTTTTCTACATTGTAGGAGAAATACCTTTCTATTGTTAATTGACGCCAATTTGCTGTTTATTTTAGCCCAGCTTTTTAACAGTGATGTAGCTTCTGCTCCATATGTAGTTGTAATTTGTTGGAAGAATCCCATTTTCTTGATTAATGAATTACTAATAACGACCTCCTTTATTGTAATTTTCTAAAAATGTTGTGGGTTTTAGGTCGGCTGGATTATTTAAGAAAACTCTTTTTTATAAACCTGAGCTTTCGGATTTATTTTAATCCTTTTTCAAAGGTACTACAATAACAGAATTGATAAATAAACATTAAATGATATTGTATACTCACTAAGGCGAGGTTATAATAAATTGGCGATTAAAATAAAAAGTTATTTTGGTTATAAATCTTCTAAAATGTATATAACAACTTCAAAATACAACAAGAGGTAAAAGTATTATGTAAATAAAATATTGATAATAAATAAAAGTCAAAAGTTTGATAGAAATTGTTATTAAAAGGCAACCTTAAAAAATGTTTATTATAACTATTCTGTGTATATATCTGCAAGTAGCACTGTGAGTGTATGTATGTATGTATGTATGTGTGTGTGTGTATGTGGGTGCGTTTTTTTTTTTGTGTGTGTGTGTGTGTGTGTGTGTGTGTTGTTTTTTATTATATTTATTTTAATATTATTAAGAGAACTTCATCTTATAGATCCATTGACAAATTTGTTGCTGTGTGGTTGTTTTTATTTTTGATATTTAGAAGATACGTGTAGATACAATTTAAGTTATTAATATCTGTTCTTTTGTTCATAGTATTTTTTTGCTGGTAGATGTGGCACATTTCTAGAAACTCTCTTTTTGATTTTTTGTCTTCCATCTGTAATATAATTGGATTGATAAAATCTATTTTATGGTTTTTATTATTTACGTGTATACATAGGGCACAAGCATTTGGTTTTATACGATATCGCTCTTATGTTGGGATATTCGTTGCCTAAGGGTTTGTTTGCTTTGTCCTACGTAACACTCATTACAATCTAGACAATTGATTTTATATATGATGTTCCTTTTATTTAAAATAGGAGTTTTATCTTTAATTTTAGTGAAAATGTAATTTAAGGTTAAAGTATTTTTAGAAGTTATTTTTATGTTAAATTTGTTAAATACGTTAGTTAGTTTTGGTGTAAGGTGTTCAATGTATGGAAGAGATTTAAATGTAACTGTACTGTCTATTTGTTTATTATTATTATTATTTGTGTTGTTATGTGTATTATTATCTGTAATTTCTGTAGTGTGGTTATATAAAAGACGTTTTATTAATTTTGGAGGATAGTTGTTTTGTATTAAAATATTAAAATTTTGTTTAAATTTTTTTGATAAAATGTATGGTGACTTATTGTTTTAATTCTGTTTTTTAGTGTTAAAATAAAATTTATTTTTATTTTGTAAGAGTGAATCTGAAGTAATTTAAGTACCTTCCAGAGTTGGTTGGTTTTGATACCAATCTAATAAAATAAAATTATTTGTATTTCTAATAAGTAACGTATCTAAAATGGTACTGCGTTTTATTCTCTACTTCTACGGTAAACTGAATTTTTCGTGATAACTGTTAAAAGTATTAAGTGTTTCGGTAATTTTATTTGCTGGTACAGATGTAATTATGTCATCAACAAATTTTTTAATGAAGGGTAGTTGAAAAGGAAGTTTCTTAATTACTTCATCTAAAAGACTATCCATTACAATTTGTGCAAATATTGGACTTAAATTGGATCCCATAGGGCAACCAAAGTTTGAATATAATATTCATTTTGAAGCTGAAGTAACTACTATCAAATATGAATTCTATTATATCTAAAAATAATTGTTTTGGAATATTACATACGTTTTTATATTATGCCAAATGTTTTTGATATTGTCTAGTACTAATTGTTTTGGAATATTAGTAAATAGTGAAACTACATCTAAGCTTATTAAAACATAATTGTTTGGGAGATGAAAATTATTTATGAAATTGGTAAAATCAAAAGAATCTGAAACATTATAATTATTATTAGTTGTTGATTTTTAAAATGTCTGCTATAAATTTTGATAATTTTTCGGTTGGGTTGTTTATAGACGCTACAATTGGTTTTAATGGTGTATTATTCTTATGAATTTTGGAATTCCATATAATTTTGGTGCAGTACTGCTATAATTGTTTAATATTTTGATTCACTTTCAGTAATGAATTTATTATCTTTTAGGTTTTTATTAATTTTATGGTTTGCCTTTGAAATTTTGATGTAGGATCTGAATCAATCTTTTTGTAAGTAGAAATGTCATTAATTAGATCATACATTTTATCGTTATAGTCATTAACTGACATTGCTACAGTAATATTTCCTTTATCGGCTTTAATGATGAGAAGATCCTTGGTGTCTTTCAAAATTTTTGCTTTTATTATAATCCACTAAAAATTAGATTTTGGATTAGAATTTTGATTTATATAATTAGTAATTATGTTTGTAATATAGGCTCTGCATAGGTTTTTTTTATCTTCTTGTATATCAACTATAATATCTTCTAAGTCTGCCAATAAGTTATTTATCGAGTGTTTGTTGAAAGTAGGAGGAATACTAAATTTTGGACCTAAAGATAAAATCCTCTTAATGTCATCTGGAATATCAATACCACTGACATTGACAAACCATTTGTCAATGTTGTTAAATTGAGGTTTTTGTAATTTTGAAAGGTTGTCAATTTTTTTTAAATTATTAGTTTTAATTTTATGAAATAGCTTGTTGTAAGCTGATAGTTGTCGTTTTTCATATTCGAAGTATATATAATTAGGAATAACAGTGGCACATTTCTTTTTAATCGTAATTAACTTCATTTCTGATGTTTTAACTAAATGGTGAGTTATTTTAATTTCCAAATTTAGAATTTTGATTTTTAGGCGATCACTGAAACGTTTTACTATTGGTGCTAACACCTTGCCATCACTTTCTAAAAGGTTGTATAAATTTTTGGTAGCTTCTGGGATATGTCTTGGTAAAATATTCTTTTTTCTACATTGTAGGAGAAATACCTTTCTATTGTTAATTGACGCCAATTTGCTGTTTATTTTAGCCCAGCTTTTTAACAGTGATGTAGCTTCTGCTCCATATGTAGTTGTAATTTGTTGGAAGAATCCCATTTTCTTGATTAATGAATTACTAATAACGACCTCCTTTATTGTAATTTTCTAAAAATGTTGTGGGTTTTAGGTCGGCTGGATTATTTAAGAAAACTCTTTTTTATAAACCTGAGCTTTCGGATTTATTTTAATCCTTTTTCAAAGGTACTACAATAACAGAATTGATAAATAAACATTAAATGATATTGTATACTCACTAAGGCGAGGTTATAATAAATTGGCGATTAAAATAAAAAGTTATTTTGGTTATAAATCTTCTAAAATGTATATAACAACTTCAAAATACAACAAGAGGTAAAAGTATTATGTAAATAAAATATTGATAATAAATAAAAGTCAAAAGTTTGATAGAAATTGTTATTAAAAGGCAACCTTAAAAAATGTTTATTATAACTATTCTGTGTATATATCTGCATGTAGCACTGTGAGTGTATGTATGTATGTATGTATGTGTGTGTATGTGGGTGCGTTTTTTTTTTGTGTGTGTGTGTGTGTGTGTGTGTGTGTGTGTTGTTTTTTATTATATTTATTTTAATATTATTAAGAGAAATTCATCTTATAGATCCATTGACAAATTTGTTGCTGTGTGGTTGTTTTTATTTTTGATATTTAGAAGATACGTGTAGATACAATTTAAGTTATTAATATCTGTTCTTTTGTTGTATTTTGAAGTTGTTATATACATTTTAGAAGATTTATAACCAAAATAACTTTTTATTTTAATCGCCAATTTATTATAACCTCGCCTTAGTGAGTATACAATATCATTTAATGTTTATTTATCAATTCTGTTATTGTAGTATCTTTGAAAAAGGATTAAAATAAATCCGAAAGCTCAGGTTTATAAAAAAGAGTTTTCTTAAATAATCCAGCCGACCTAAAACCCACAACATTTTTAGAAAATTACAATAAAGGAGGTCGTTATTAGTAATTCATTATTATATATATATATATATATATATATATATATATATATTACACAAGGTAAGTTGATAAATACTATCGTATTACAGTGAATAAGATGAAATAATAACTTAGACTTTTATGCAAAGCCCAAATGATGATTTCAAATAGAGCTAGTAATTGAAAGATGGAAAATATAAGGTCTTGGACAGGACTTGAACCTGTATCTTAGTCTTTCCTGGACTATGCGTTTACCAATTATGCCACCGAGACTGATGACGATAATTGGAAAATTTACAAATCTAAATTGTGTACACAACTATAAATAAACCTAACTTTCAATTATGTTTAGCATTTTTGTCAATCATATCTCACATTGTCAAGTTTTTGACTAATGTCAGTTACAGACAGGAAGCAACGCTCAAAATTATGGCTACAAGCCAAGTATTAAATATATAAATATTTTAAGTAATTTAGGTGGGTGAAATACAGATTATATACAAAAACACACAGCCCCCCCATGTTACCCTCGAGGAAAACTTCTTCGATATTTACCAAATTGTTCCTGTAAGTGGTCCCAAAACTAGTTGTCCTAAGGGACTACTGAGCTGAATTGATAAATATTTCCGTGTCTGTACTTGCTTATCTAATATACACCGGAGTATTCAACAACAGTGTGTTTTTACAGCCGTGCTTGAGGTCACATGGTGTTTTTACGTTCTGTGTATTATCTACTAACATAAATATGTGTGCATATGGAGACTAGTTGTCCTCAACAATAATTATTACATTTATTATATCTAGTTACAGCTACGATATTTATTTTAATTCATTCATATAATGGAACTCGTTCCAGACTAATTTTGGCTTTGGTATTGTCTAAACAATGGTAAGTTATTTATTACCGTCAACTCGATAAAATGAATGAATGTTTGATATTTGTATATTTGTTTCAGAATCTGAATCATCTGAAAGTGAAAAGGATGCATATTCATCTAATTCTGCTCACGATTCTACATCTGTTGCTGAAAGTGGTGGTAATACTTCAAACAAAGAAACTGAATTTCAAATTACAAGTAAATTGTCGCACAAATGTAATCCTATGGAAAACATTGCAAACAACCATGTTCTTGGTACCCTGAACATCAATTATCATTGCTTGCGAGTTATGTTGCTAACAGGTTCAGCTTGTAATACACCTAGTTCAGAGACTTGCAAAGATGATCAAAAGCCAATATATTTGGTTGATCCTACAGTAGCAGATGGAAATTGGAAAATATCTTAAAGAAATCATGCAGTTTCCATTCATTGGCAAGTCACGCATAGAATCTGAACTAGTTGCAATTGTAATAGATGAAAATTCATGACAGTTTTTCTTTTTTTATTGATTATGAAGCCTATGGTAGATCAAGCAAACCTCTATGCAACACAAGTAATTACTTCAGCCGTTGAGATACTGGAATTCTCAAGACTATATTTCTGACAACCAACTGCACTGCATGAAGTGAAAAAGTTTCTAGGTATTATGGGTTATACGGGAATGGTAAAACTACCTTCTATTTGTGATTATTGAACTAAAATGCCTTTTAGTAGTTTCTTCCATTTATGATGTGGTATGTTAGTGATAATGAGTCATGTTTTGAAGGATATAGTACATATAAAGTTCAAACCCTGTTGAATGATAACAAAATATCAGTATGCCTATATGCCAGGCGGTGAATTTTGTATAGATGGGTCTCTTATTCCATTTAGAGGTAGATTAATAATAAAATAATATATTGTTAAAACACATATATATGACATAAGTTTAAATTATGTAGTGACAAGGGACATACTTGGAACTTAAAAATATATGCAGGTAAAGAAAATGATGGTTCAGCATCAATACTAACAAATGTTGTGATGAATTTGTCTGAAAAGTTGTTAGATTGTGGTAGGGCTGTAATAACCGATAACTTTTATACGAGTTTAGAATTAGCCAGTAAATTATTGGATAAAAAAGCAATCTCATTGGCACATTACGATCCAATAGAAGAGGAAACCCTACAGAAGTTACAAAACAGAAATTTAAAACTCTTGAAATGGTTTGCAGAGAAAATTATCGTGGCATTAGTGTACTAAAATGGTGTGATCATTGTGATGTTCTGTTATTATCAACTTGCCGTTCAGACGATATAGTAGGCATTAATCGTCGAAGTGGTCCAGAATAAAAACCAAAAGATGTTATTGATTACAACAACGCTGAAAGCTCTATTGATTTGCCTGAATAAATAGCCAGCAATAATTTTGCTTTACGCAAAACTATAAAATGGTACAGAAACATTACTATAGCATTAATATGAGGAACAACAGTAGTAAACATTCAATTTTTATACAAAGAACTCAGTCACAGCACAATAAAAATTGGTGAATTTAGAGAACAAATTATAGAAAGTCTTTTGTATTCCAAGATAATGCTGTAAAATCAGCTCTACGGTTCATCTACTACCAAAAGGAAACTAAACATGCATTCGTTTCATAAAGTAGAGGGTCCAGTGCATAGAGTTTGTATATATTGCAAAAGTGTTATCAAAAAAAGTTACAAGGGCTCATTTCAAAAAATAAGTTACAAAAGTTGTGAACATCATGAAGACTAACCCAACTTTTGTTTAGACAGTTTTGGCTGCTTTTCATAATTAACATTAATATATATTTTTTTATTTTGTATTATTACTTAGTTTTGTAATTAAAACTATGCATTTTGTGTAAAAATCAGTTGTTTTTAACTTATACAATTGCTCTGCTATTACTGAAAAAATAAATACTTGAAATTAATCTATAAAAAAAATTTGCGATGGCTAAAATAACATTAATGTCTTAGCAGATTTATTTTAACTTAAAACTAGTTTTGCATTGGTCCATAGCCTGTGGAGAGATGTTTCTAAATTACTTGTTCAGTGGTCCATATGACCGCTATAGCCCCACAGTAAAAACAGTGAACGAACCCTAGGGCCCTCTGTGTTCGCCAACATGTTAACTGAATTTTTGTGTATTAATTATGTCACCAGAAGATGTGAAAAATACAGTATTGCCCGAAATAAACAGTACTGAAATTGTAATTGTTTTGTATATTTAAAAAATACATATTATTGACACTTTATTATATGTTCTAAATGTGCACCTCCTCGTTCGAGACAGACTTCATAACGATGTTCTAAGTTTCTGGTCATGTTATTGAATAAGAGTTGTCTCAGGGCTGCGAAGAAGACTCTAACGGCATCCTTTAATTCATCGATGGTTTGTGGTGCCCGTTTGAAAACGGCATTTTAGCCATGCCCCAAATGTATGCGTCTGGAGGTGTGAGGTCTGGAGAATGTGAAGGATAAGGGAAGTCAGTAAATCGTGATATGAATTTGCTTGGAAAATGTTCTTGAAGAAATTGACGAATTGCGGCAGCAGTATGGCAAGTTGCCCGTCCTGCTGAAAAAATTGGTTTCAAATGCCAAGTTACGTGCACGACAGAATTGACGTAGATCAGGGATAAATCGTGTTAAAATTTGTCTGTACCTCTGTTGATTAAGTGTGACTTGCCTACCATTCTCTTCGATAAAGTACGGACCAATGATTCCGTGTCCGGAAACAGCACACCAGACACTCACTTTTCACTATGTAAAGGAACCTCTTGAACCTCATCGGGTCTGGCAAAGCCCAGAAATCGATTTGTGCGACGATTCACATAGCCTGACAAGTGAAAATGTGCTTCGTCTGAAAACCAAACATTTTTCAAAAATTCAGGATTTTCATACTGTAACGCGAGAATTCTGGCGCAATATTCCACTCTACTGCGATAATCCCGAGGATGTAGTTGTTGATGTACCTGAATCACATACGAAAATGTACCCAGCTCCTTCAGGATTCTTTGAAAGGAAGTTCTTTTAAATCAAGTTGTAACGCTGTCCTTGCCTGGCTGACTTTCGGATTTTCTAAGATTTGCTCAAAACACGTTCATGGTTATTGTTGTTGTTAACTGTCCTGGGACGCCCGAGTTTCCTTTTCGTTGGCACAATACACTACCTGTATTTCTAAACTTTTCAATAACCTTCAAAATTACAGCATTACTTGGAGAACGTTTATTAAACCTTTGTGTGAATTGATCAGACACGTATAGCAAACTTGCACCATTATGTCGGCCGATTCCGTGTGAACGAAAATAATGCTCTACCAGAAACACTTTCTCCTCTGTACTTAACACCATTTTTAACAATTAGGCCCTACTAATTACTTGTTTGAGGTTTACTTGACAGGTCTATACTAGCTAACTTGAGTGTGGCAGCGCACGCATAAAAACACCGCCAACTTAGTTTCAGTACTGTTTATTTCGGGCAATACTGTACAAATAAGTTTTGGTTTGTTACTTAACAATGTTACAGGTGGAAATAGAAATAAGTTTCTTGCTGTGCATTTGCTATATTTTTCTGTCTAGTTTGTAAACATTAGGTTATTACATGTATTTATAAAATAAACACTGTTTTTCTTGTTTTATTATCGGCATGGGCCTTATAACTTTCTTTTATTATTTTGTGCTTTATATGATTTTAATCAATTTTGCTTTTAATATTTTATAGGAGTATAACTTTTATTTGACAGCTTTTATTCTCTTTTGCAGACTCGTTTGGGATACTAAAATAATTCATCTTATCAAATACTTGGAACAAAATTACGATAATTTTCAAGAAAAGGAATGGGAAGATTTAATCTATGATTTTATCATCCTTATTGTTCAGTCAGTAAATGATGTCCAGTTTAATAAAGCACTAGTGTTAGAAGCAAAGGTTCAACTTCCATTGTATAATTCAAAACTTCCTGAAAAGTGTCTTTTATTAAAATGTTTAGCACTTATTACTTGCTATGTAAAGAATGATTTGGTACTAGAGATACTAAATTCCATTATTAGTACTGTTAAATTAAATGATGAACAGGAACTTAGTACTTGTGCTGTTGCAATTGGAATTTGCTCTAGGTCACATCTCAAAATTGTTTTAGAAAAACTTAATGTCATCCGAAAGGATACTTTAACTAAGAAATCAAGTAAATTGTTGCAGTTTAGTTTTATGAACGCCCAAAGAGGCGAGATCGAAAGTGAGCGAGTAAGTTAATAGAAGAGTTTTATTGTGTTGTTTATTTTATTTTTAGATTCGTTTACTTGTTTTAGCCAGTTATACTGAAATTTGTAATGAAGCTCCTGGAGAATTGTTATTACAAACAATTCAGAAGGAAATCCTTGATTTTGCAGTCAATGAAATGAATAATTGTAAAGATTTTATTGTTCGGCAGGCATGCTTAAAGACCATTGGATCTGTAGCGGATGCTTTACATCCAAACAGAAATTCTTTGCACATTCACATGCAGGACAGAGATAATGTTCTGAAATTAATTTTAAAACAACTCCAATTACACAGTGGACCTGAGTACATTGAGCTATACCCTGTAACATTACCTGTTATAACATCTTTGGTAAATATTTACAAAAATATTGATTTAAATTATTTTACTATGTTCAAGATTCGTCTTCCGCCTGCTTTAGAATCAGATCAACGGATTAGGTTACTGAAACATTGTTTTAACAGTGTTTTTAATGCAGCAGCTATTTATTGTAAAATTAAAGTAGATAATAGTTCTAATACTTACTATGGAGACTTAAAAATGGTGCCTTTTGTTTGTACCAGCTTTTCAAAATTAAATTTTGTTGTACAAGAAATATTAACACAAAATTTAACTCCTGCAACTTTGGATGATATTGTCACCTTGCTTGAACCGTGGTTGGGGCGCAAAAAGGCAGAGCAGCGTTTGCCTGCATTGGAAACACTTCGAGATGCTTTACAAACATATTTGGATAATGTCAAATTTGCATATGAAGGACCAACAACTTTCACACAATCTGGGTTTTTATTAGCTCGTGTGTTACCACGTTGTACTGATCCTAATAAGAATATTCGCAAAGTATGTTGTTTTGATGTATAAGGTGAAGTATATTTTGTTTATATTTGTAGGTTGCTGTAGAAGCAGTAAGATTAATTTTGTGTATAACAGCACGTTATGAAGGACACATGAGAGATCATGATAAGGTAGTAGGACAGAATTTAGAGCACATTCAAGAACAAATTGATTCAGATGAATCTAAGTTGCTATTCACTTTAACTACAGATTTAGCACACGTGATAACTATGCATATTCCTCATTTACAGTTACCACATTTTGTTAATCATCTGACCGATGCAGTTTTAGATGTAGAATCATCTAGTTCGAGTGGTAGTAGTGTAGTCTTAAATACTGTTCTAAAAAATAAAAGTGGTGATTTACTTCCTCATGTGGCTGATTTACTTAACAAGTTATTAGGTACATTAGATCAGATACGCTGCCCATACACAAGAGCATCGACTCTGCGTGCTATACTTAGTATAGCGATTCATCATTCTAAAGTTGCCGTTGGTATTCTTTTAGGATATCCTATACCATATGACAAGTAAATATCTCATTTATAATTAATAATTAATTTAACAAAGTATATATGCAGCCTTACAAGTATATGAGCGGTTTTCAATAATTCGTTTTCATTATGTAATTAAAAAAAAGAAAAAAATATTCTCCGAATTATTTATTTTCAATCCTAAATAAGCTTTCATATTAATAACAAATTTTAATTCCAACTGGGAAACAATAAACAATCAGTTATTTTCTTTTAATTTTATTGTAAGATTAAGTTCCATACTGTACTGTAATAAAAAATTATATGCTTCATATGCATAGTACTAGTGCAAAATCTTGTGAAAGTTTTCAAAAAGGTAATTGCTTAAAATAGCCGTTTATCATTAGATATTGTAGGCAAATACTTTATTCTCAAATATTTCAAGGTTTCTGAGTTATTTTATAAAGACCTCTGGTGGTTTGTCCTAGGTTTGTTAAATATATGTCTTTTACATAATTCCGTATAGATAGGATTTCCCGGGATAAATCGTTCTTATGTATCGCCCCGATAGTTTTGTCAATCCTATCCTATTTTCTGATATGCTCGTTGTCTTTGATGCACAAATGTAAATTGAGGGAAACTAATATATTTTGTCCCTTCAAAGATATTGGTCTGAAACACTATGTGAGGAAATAGATGGCCGATTTCATTTCATACCGCTTCACTACTCCAAGGTACAATTGATGTTATGGCTGTACCAAGTTAGAATCTGCAACATGGCAGATTAGTTTCATCAAGGTGATTATTTACAACTTGCTGTTAAGGGTGAGTGACTTATTCTGTTGCTCAATTCGTTAAGGAATTTATGAAAACTGGTTGTATTAAACAGCTTCCCTTAACGTTTGACTCACAAATACACTTCTTAACTCAACGAGACGCAAAAGTAGCGTTATTTCAGTTTATAGGATTCTTTGTAAAAGAGAAATTGTAATCAAAATTTCAATTCTTTAGATTCGGATATATTGTTGAAAGAAAAGTTAACTTAAGTGAATTCCTGTTCAAAATTTGTACCAATTTGAGCTTTCTTTTGTTGGTCTTTTTCATTTGTGAGAGACCGGATTAATAATTTTTAAAATTTCTTTGTGTGCTTATTTGCTACGGATTTGTCTAGTATAAAGGTAGAAACCAATCAACAATCCGGGTATACAATTTAAAATGTAGTTAATTTATTTTATGGAAAAATCTGAAGTTAAATATGTTAGTGGTATATCAGATCTGACAAATCATATCGCAGTTAATAAATTTGTAATGTATGAACTATTTAACAACATGGTATAATCATTTAAAGGTTTATTGGTTTCTTTGTTGTTTTGTAAATAGTCTTTCAAGATTGTATGTTGACAATATAGTTTTACTGAGGTTTCCAATGAGTTCTTTTTTTATCACCCCTGCCACTCTATGCCGGTTTTGAGCTAGCCCGAATTCTAATTCAATTCTACCATTCTGTCCCTGTTTTGTTGCGGTATTCGACGTAAACGATTTCTTTGCCGACTTACTATTTTCTTTTGTGTTTGCACGGAATACCGTAACACCTTTAACAGTAAGTATATATGCGAGACATCAGTCACTTTAGCTACTATTTCTGTAACTGAAGTGGTGAAACGCTCTTCTTCTTTCTCTTCTTTAATAAATTTAAACATGATATAAATGATCTCATGAGCCTGTCTGTGAACAATTTTCTTGGAATCACTCATGTTTAAAGATTTCAGTTGGATACTCCAAACCGATCAAAACTATATAAAGGAATAGTATTTTAGATGAGTTTTGAGGAGTTTTGATCAAAATTGTTTTAAAATGTAAACGAAAAGGCAAAAAATGATTTCACTTATTTGCACGCTACAATAGTGAAAATGAAAATAAAATATGACACTGCAGAGTAATGTCATTACACGCGACTCGTGGTATAGTAGTATTATTAATCGCATGGCGGGTGACCTTGAAAAAACCTGCGCGAGGAGGAGCTATATTAATAATCAAAATAAAAAAGAGACTAGAAAACATCGACTGCTTGCACGTCCAGTGTTGCCAGAGCAAAAATTGTCGAGCAACCAAGGAATGTGTTTTAAATAGTTTTATGTTGATTTTTGCTCTTCTATAAAATGATCTGAGCTTATTGTTAGATGTGATACCCCAGATTATCGATTGATTGGATCAGTGTACACAAGATATTTTATCACTTATAGTCACTAGTAGAACAAAAACAATTTGGTAGTACTACATATTCGTTTTTTCAAATCAATAGACGTTTTTGTTTTAAACACAAACTATAAACACTATAAAAATGTCAAATGCCCACCTCGAAAATATTACTAAGATTTATTACAAAAACGTTTTAAGAATATGTTTACACAATGACACTCATGGTGTTATAACTAACAAAAACAAAACAAGAACAATTTTTAATTAATACCAAAAGGTTTTTATATCATTTGTTATATTAATATTATCATATTTTGCATATATCTCTTGCAAATTGT
This sequence comes from Platerodrilus igneus, assembly GCA_036346225.1. NCBI lineage: Eukaryota > Metazoa > Arthropoda > Insecta > Coleoptera > Lycidae > Platerodrilus > Platerodrilus igneus. The sequence continues at coordinate 2,519,709 of JARFIW010001381.1, forward strand.
TCAGGTTGGAGGCGCCCGAATCTTTTATGCGTTTCAAATATTGAAACACATTAAAAACAATCTGTCGTCCTTGACTATGAATCACCTCCTTATTCATAATATTACTCTAAAAAATATAATAATTAATCATTGAACGAACATTCTTTTTAAATACTTACATTGCTGAAGAAATTAACTATCAGTTAGTTTTGAAGAAAACTGTTTTGATGGCTATAACTTGATACAAATATTAAAACGGAAAACTGAAAACAATAAGACCTTGATAAGAGCTAGAATGACAATGACAGTTACGGTTCACATTCGGTATATACAGTATTGGGATCCGCTGAGTATGTGCACTGTTGCCACAGCAAATATTTACGGATAAAGAAACTACGAACCTAGAATTGTTTATAAGTAAAAGCTCCGATATTATATGGAGGTCTGGATTTATTTCATATATTTATGAATTTCTAGATACCTCCAGCATGAACGGGGTCCTTACAAACAATATTTTACTTAACGTAATAAATGGGATATTCGTGACGACGAATTAAAGCCACATTGCTAGCAAGATGTTTGTGGGTTGTACTGTAGCGTTGTGAATCTTGAGGTTTAAGTTTAAATTGAACCTATTGCGCATGTGACGTCACCCGCCATGAGATAATAATACTACTCTACATTTACTCTGCGACGGAAATACTACCAATTGTATTTAGTAATTACTAATAGTTATGCAATAACAACGTATTTTTAATGCATAGTTATAATGCACTACTTTTACAGTGTTAGTTCCCCGCACATATGTTGATTAAATGATTTCTATAATTCCTTCTTTCTGCATAAAGACAAGCTATGTTTTCAGGTTCTATTTGCGCTTTTCATGTCACTTTACAATGCCCAACGTGCATTGAAGAGCCATCTTACTTTGAATCAGTTCTACTAAGCTGTAGCAACCCGACCATGAGCGGAACTATTAATTGACCACAATATTTGTATTAATAACCATGTTTTAATTAATTTGAATAATTCTAATAATAGCTATAAGTTCATTCAACAAAGTTCAAATATTTAACAATTTTCAGTTGACCGTGGTGAAACAGAAGGCTTTGTATGTGTTGTAAAATAATGCTATTCTTTGGAACTCATTAAGTATAGAGAATACAGGACCAACCATGGGTTATAGTTCGACCATGTGCTACTTTAGGAATATTGTTACACCCAAACTTTCATTGTCAGACTACACTTTAAAAGTATAAAAAGTGCCTTCTTATAGTTAATTTGACGGATTAGTGGTGTGGCGTAATTTGTGCTAGATACTGCCATGTTGTCATATTATTCGAATATATTCATTTTCTAAAGATTCGTTTCTCATGTATATGCATAACTTAACTTTTGCATAATTAAATATTAAATTCTCTTTTTGTTCTTTTCACTACTTACAAACTCTACAGGTGTTGTTACATGCTTCTTCAATGTGCCAGCAAATACTTTATTATGAAACTGGGTAATATTTATATCAACTTAAAAATTTGTGCAAGTAGTTAGCTCGATTTATAAAAAGGTTTAATGTTTATTCATCATTTAACAAAAAAACATATATTGTAGACAGTATTAAAGCATAGAAAGTTTATTCGAGTCCTCGTATTCATATTAAATACTGACAGTTGCTTAAAAAGTCAAAGTGAAAGGGAAATAAATGGTGCAACAGGGCGTTGAACTGGGACGATTCGCATAGTAGCCTGAGTTTTTGCCACTGTACTACTATGGTTGATGTTAATTTGAATGCCGTTTGTTGTATTTTTGGATTTGCACATGCCACACTAAAAGGTAGTTTTTTTTATTAAATTACGTTCGATTGAAATTCCTCTGCTGCATCCATTTGCTTCTGTCAAGTTAATTTTTTAATGTTTTCATTAGGCCTACATAAAATAAAAATAATTTGGAAAATAAAATAAAATAAAGTCATGCAAGGCTTTCATTTTTGCTTCAAGCAATTTCTTTTTTAGTGTTTTAAATTCTGCTTTATAGGCTGTTGATTTGTTACGAAACTTGTAGTAACATCTACACTGCTTTTTCAGCACACGAACTTTATGCATATATTAAATTGGATCAGGATTAGTAGGTAGAGATCGTGCAGGTAAGAATTGTAAGCAAATATGCAGCACCGCTTTAAAAGTGTCCCAGTATTGATTAGTAGTACCTGTCTGTGAGGCCCATCCATTATATTGTGTGTACATATGCTCCTGTATGCTGTATTTGTCAGCCTTTTTATAGCAAAAAATAGTTTTTTTTGTTGATTTATTTGGATCAACTCCTTCTATAACTACATGTACTGGTCGGTGATCGCCAAAATAGTCCAACACCTCACAAGAGTACATATCGACTAGCGGATTAATTAAGATTATATCTAATAGATTGTTGTTTCTTGTAGGATCTGGTACAGTTTGAACTAATCCATTTGATAGTAAATTGTTCACCCATATTTGATCACTTGAGCATGATGGAGTAATATTCCTATTACTCTTGGTAGATTTAAATCGCCTGCTAGTAGTATACCTATCGGTTTGTTGTAGTTGTGAATCGAGTCAGAGATGTGGTTAATAATGTCTAGTGGCGCCGATTGAGGCTGATAAGCGATGGACGAACACATTCTTGCAGTGGTCTCCAAAGCTCTAAAGCGTTTACATCTAGTCATGTTTTGCCTGTGTAAAGCTCCTACTTCGGCAAGAGGCCATGCATATTTGATTAATCCGTCCAATTTTAGAATACTGTGCTATAATATGGAACCCCCAAATTCAGTATTTAGCAGACAAATTAAACTCTGTTCAGCATTGTGCTGCAAGATATGTGTTCTGGCAATTTCGACAGCGAATCAGTGTGAATGAATTAGTCAGCGAGTTAGAATGGGACTCTCTTGCAAGTATGCGTAATAAATGTGCTCTTGTGGTTATGTATGATACAATAGCAGGCAAGCCTGCTCTCTCTGCAAGCTACCTTTCCAGACATGGTCATCCTTTTAAAATCCAGCACCCATCATATTGGCACAGCATTACCTATAATTCGTTCAGTGGTGTGGGAATCAGGCTGTGGAATGATCTTCCCAAACAAGCTTTTGATTCTCTTTCGCAAAATATTGCCCAGTTTATTTCTGCTATAGCGCAATAATGTAAATATCTTTTTATTCTACCACCGCTTTTTATAAGCAAAATAGTTAAATAAATAAATAAAATAGATAAGAACCAGGACTGACAAGACAACTAACAGATATCAAATGATATAAGAAATTCACAAAAGTAATAATGGTAATAGCGCTAATGGCTGCCAATCTTTAGCATATATTTTTCCCTAATAATTATGTGAGTTAGTTATGAATTACATTTGACAATCAAAATTGTGTTTGTTACGTCACACCACTGATCCGTGAAATGAATTATATTAATAACATGTCTAATACAATTTGTTTTATTATTTATAATAAATTAATCTGCATTAAAGGATACTGAATTGTCATATTATAATTAATATATAAAAGTAACGTGGAAGTTTGATATTGTTAAAGTAATAATAAACGAATAAATATTAAGTACTTATAACTAATTTATAACGATTTTGTTAGGAACAATAATGAAAATTACATTTATGATTAGAAGGAAAACAAGTTTGCATCCCGTCTATTACTCTAAACATCTTTCGACCCCCCAAGATGTGGTCGCATTTTTGCAGGCTCATTGAAAATCTTTCATCCCCAGGTTTTCTTTATGATTCTGAAATCTAAATATTAAAATTTAAGAAGTGTGTGAATGAACAAAACGACGAATACACAGAGATGTCAAAGTTTACTTTTCATGGGACAAATTTTAATTCAGTGTAGTTTTATTAATATTTGAAACATTTTATCATCATTAGGTCTTCAGTCCTAGAACTGGTTGGGCATGTACCTCCATTGTTTTCTATTTTGAGCAAACCTACACATTTTCCTGAAATTCCCACAGCCTACATTTTTCATTATCTGTGTGCAATAGTCTAATCTAGATCTACCTCTAGCTCTTTCTTTTGTCTTTTTCTACTTCTAATATATGCCGTGTAATTCCCTCATGCCTTAGTATCTTTCGTATCATCATTCTCTTTTATTTTTTTTACTGTTTTCCATATGTTTAATTTCTTCCTCTACCATTTCTAGTACCCCTTTGTTCTTAACTTTGTCTATTCATGATATTTTCATCATACGTTTGTAGCACCAAATTTCAAAGGTTTCTATATTTTTCCTGTCTGCTTCTCCTACTGTCTGCGTTTCTCAGTCATACAGTGCTGTGCTCCACACATATGCTTTCAGTAGTCTCGCCTTGTTTCTATTTGATGTCTTGGAAACTTTTAATACTGATAATAATTGGTATAGACTTTGACCGACCCGAACAATAATTATAATACACTAAGCGAGCTTATCACGTTGATCTGAATGCAGTTTTTTTTTTAAAATATAAAACAAGGCTAGTGAAGTTTTTGATCATCGACTAACCTTAAAATGTTAGAAACTAAAGTATATATAAATAATACATTTTTGTTTTAGAGCTATAAATGATTGTTGGGCAACATTTTCGAATGACACTGGTTTAGTCTGTGATATTTTGGAACAATTTAAGAAGATATTTAAGACTTATTTACTTTATGAGGAGTACCCAAATGGAGACAGGGTTACTACCTTACAACCTCTACAGGTTTTGTATATACGTACAAATTTTTATATTTATTTAAATATACATTTTGCAGGTAATTTATGCCATGAATGAACTGTTTAAAAACAGTCAGTTGCAAGATCTTTGTAAGCAGCAATTTTCAGAACTATTCTCAATTTTGTTTATTACATTAGCTTCATATGTTGGTACCATAGCTCCAGCTATTACATCGAGTTTAAAAACTGGAAACAACAAAAAAGAAAAGTTCAGTATTATTCCCAACAGAGATGCACATAAAGTTAATCCCATCAAAATCTGTATTAAAGCCTTTAGACGGTTTTTGTGTTGTTGTGGATATTCCTCTATATCAGAGTGTCTTTTGTCCGACATCAATTTACCCAAATTGGAGAATTTTATTGATTTGGTTCCATTACTTATAGAGAATATTTGTACAGTGGCTCCACAGTGCATTGCATGGCTTGTTGCAAATGTTGCTCCTTATTCCAAATCTGATTTGGAGCCACAAAGAGTTGCTGTAGCAGCTTTTTTGACAGCAGGTGTGAAATTTAAAGGAAGCAGTCAAAGTGTTTTAGCAGAAAATATATTAGAAATGTTATTAACTACTCAAAATGATAGCAGTTGTTTGGTTAGGCAAGTTGGCTTACAAGGATTGGGATATTCTGTTGAATTTTTACCATGGGATTTGGTATCTCGTCATTCTGAAAATATTCTTAGTGCATTTATGCAGGGATTGGATTACAATAATATTAGGTAAGTTGTTTATTATGAAATGTGATAATATTAACAATTTTTTTTAAAATTTAAATTTATAAAGTAGTAATTATTGCTACTGAATACAATTTCTCAGAGAAAGCATACTCAAAAACAAAATCAACCTAGGTAGATTTAGGTTGTATTGTGATGATGTCTATTGTTGTTAATATATTAAAAGTGCTTTCAATTAATTTTAACTTAGTAATTGCATGCACTTAATGTGAACTGTTACGACAGAAACTCTGTTATGGGTAATTTGAGCGTTAGTTGATAAATTTTGATTTACCCTGAAGGTGTGGGAACTCGTAACAATACAACCGCGCATTTGCTAATTGAAGCTATACAGAGTGGGTTCTTATGGGAGATATTATAAAAGAAAATAGAAAAATTTGAAATAAAAATAATAAATTGGTCGGAGTGGAAACAACTACTTTACAAAAATCATTTACAGTGGAAAGCATTTTTCTTGTCATAATTAAGGGCGTCAAACCATCTGTCACAGCAATCCCTTTATTATCCCTACACGGAACGTGGTTATTCCACATAGGTCTCCATTGCTTTGGTTTCCTAAACTTTTCCCATTATACTTACTGTTCTATACACTACTTTAAATACACTTATTAAATTGCTGGTCACATTAAATAGAATTGAAAACTAAACTGCTTCTTTCAAATACGATTCTATCACTGGAGTAGCTGAATATCATTTAGAAACATGTCTATTTACCTAGTTTTAAAATAAATACGAATAAAATTGAACCTAAACTTAAGCTTTATTAACATTAAATAATTTCAATAAAAATACAAATATACTTTCCTTAAAAAAGTTATTTCTTAACCTCACTCTGGCCAGGACCTTATATCTAATCCATCAACAATATTATCACTCAAAATTTTTCCGTTCCCATATTAAATTACGTGACATTTATAAATCCCCATTTCTGGAAATGTCATCAATAACAAACATAGCAAACAGTTATATATGTTTTTCGTTGTATTCTTTCATTCTCTGCTTAAAAGAATTTAAAATCAATACGTACATATTTTTTAATATTTTAAAATGATAACATTTTGCATAAATTTAACCAACACTCGTTCTGTTGCAAAACAACCGCTTAGCCAAACAATTACTTTCACTTTAATTAATTTCCTACTATATAAATGCAAACGTTGGCACCTAAAAACCAACTTATACATTTTTAAAAAGTTACATACAATTTTATAATATTACTCACTGTTTAATTCCAGGAGTTCCAACAACTATCAGTATTTTTCATTTTCTTGTCCTGTAAACAACAACCTTCTTGACACAACAAACCAAACATTTCTAATTAATGGTGGGGTGAATTTCCAAGTCTATAACCTCTTGAACCGGAAATAACGATCATAATTCCACAAACATGTGAATTGAAAATACCTTTCTAAATTTTCCTTACTCATTTAATTTTATAGCTAGCGTAATGTGCCTGCATTACAACATTTTAACGGACTAAAATGATTGATCTGTGAAGAGTATAGTAACACTTCTATGTAAGATTCTCATTTGAAAAACAAATGCTAATGCACTTTTCATATCACGACCAAAGATGTAAGTTAAATGAAAGCGTTTCAAGATAAAAATTTCCCGATTTTAAATGGGGATTATGGTAAAGTTTGAAATTAGTTCAGTTAGCTTTCGAAATTTGACAGGGTTTCATATAGTATTACCAGGATGGTAATTAGATATTATAGGTAAACGACCCTTACCTATGAGAGAACAATTTGCATAAAGTTTAAAGCAAATTCAGAAAGTACTAGTAAACAGTCTAAATTGGGGTGGGGTCCACATGAATACAAAGGAAGTTCCATACAAAATACTGCTAACAACTTATGTTAACAGTCAATTTCCAGTAGACTGCACTCAGAAATTTATGCTTTAACTTTTGAAAATAGAACACCTTCAAAATTTTGTGACAACCTAAAAGTACAAAAGATTTGCTTCAACGCTAAATATCACCCCCAAGTAAATCCTACCGAAAGAGTTAATGATATCATCATTACCGCCATTTCTTCTTATATCGATTCAGACCACACTGAACGAGATGAAAATATTTTTAAAATTACACAAGCATTATGTATGTCTAAGCATGAAGCTACCCCATTTTCACCTACATTTTTAGTTTTTGGAAGATACGTCCCAATTGATGGTACTTGTTATCGTTCTGTTCCCGACGATACTGACTTAATTGAATTTGATAAAAAGTACATTAGGACAAAGGTGAACAATTGTTACTTTGCATCTATATTTATGTTAGAAAAATTCATTTAATGCTTATGAAAAAAGAAAGAACTAGTACAATCTTCATAAACGAGATACTACCTTTGCTTTGAGTGAACAGGTGTGGAAGAAAAATCATGTCTTATCTAATGCAACCAAATAGTTATCTTCAAAATTAGCTCCCAAATATATCTTATGTACAGTATCTCATGTAATTTCTTCATTAATTTAGGAACTATTAGATGCTGATGGAAAATCTCAAGGACGATGATATATTAAGAATTTAAAAGCCTTTTCTTGTAATCCATTTATAATTAGTAGCACCTTCGTTTGTGCCTTTATCTAAATATATTTTTCTTCTTTTACCGTTATCTAAATTGAATTTCTTTTGACTTTATTGTGTTGTGTATAAATGTATCTTAACCCTTGAGCTTAATATTATTTCAAATCTTCTCATTCCTTAGATACCTCATTCATCTCCAAATTTCATAGTTCTCCCGTCCTTGTTTTTAAAAATTTATTTGTCACCATATTTAAATATTTTTATTTTTTCTTAAATTTCCCTTTTCTATTTCCTTATTTTTATTGTCTCACAACTTTTCGCATCCTTTTGTCATGGTTGACATACCTTACGTTTGAACAACTCTACAAATTGTACTAGCTGATGTCGGGTTAATGTTTCGTTTTTCGGACATACGTAGTGCTTGTGATCTATGTCGCTGTAGTAAAAAGTCGATTTCCAGAGTTGTAACTGTGAAAAATTTATATTTGATGTGTTTTCTCTCTCATTACAAACTGCTAACTGAATTTTGATTGGTGGTTTGCTATCCACTTTTTTTCTATTGCTTTTGCTCAATATAAGCCCTGGTTGCTATGAAACCCTAAGTATCCCAACTCCCTGAATTATGTTTTTTATTTTTTTATTTTCTTTCTTTCCTTTCCAAGTCACTGCATAGTTTGGAGGATTTACCTTTTTTCTATTGCTTTTGCTCAATGTAAGCCCTGGTTGCTATGAAACTCTAAATATCCCATCTCCTTCAATTATGTTTTTTATTTCTCTATCTTCTTGCTTTCCTTTCCAAGTCACTGCACAGTTTGGAGTATTATTACTTCGCAACATTGGACGATGGGTGTGGGGAGCTCTGCCTGGCTTTGTATCGCTGTTGTCTGGACGCTTTATGAAGCCGTCGACAGTGTAATTTGTTTTTGATTTAGCCTGTGTGCATATCTTCTCTTAATAAGTGCAGCAGTGCAACGTTCTGCATCCACGTTTTTATCTGGTTTCTTGTGCCGTTCACGTAAACAGGTGCTGTTTCATGGATCCCCTCCTTCTGGAGAGTCTGAGACAAAATTTGTTTTCATGATCTTACAACATCACTTTACTCCTTTGGGAGTTTTTCATTTGTTTATATATGAGGGGTGGTGATTTTACCAAGAATAGGGCTCCAACCCATAAATTGTTATCTGTTATCTTTCTGCTTAAAATTTTACCTTCTCTAATTGATACTTCAAACCATAAATGTTTATTTATTTATCTTTTTCTTTTACAATATCTTTCAGATTTTAGCTTATCTAATTGAGGTTCCGAACCTTTGGTATTTATGACCACAGGTAGGAATTATGGGTAAGTGAAAAGAGCCTAATTTGCCTGTTAGCTTTGTATTTTGGTAGTGTGGGAATAAGGAATTTTCATTAATGCAGCATCACTGGCCAATTTGTTAATATAAACTTCTACGATTACAACATATTTTTTAGCTTGCTATTAATCCAGTGTTTCTAATTTGTTTAAGGTAAAAGAATACTTTAAAAGTATATTTAAAAAAATTTGTGTACTTTGTATTTAGGATTTTATAGTGAAAATTAAGTATTTATTTTAAACATTAAGTCTCATGCTCTCAGACTAATTTTGCACAGCCGGTGCGGGCAGCAAACAAGATTCTTGTGCACGTATGATCGGGTGTTGTGGATACCTACAACATTAAACCAGGAACACCTGTAAGATATTAAGAGAAGGAAAGGTAAAGGAGTTCAAAGAGAACATTGTATGTACGCAATAACTACCCCATGCGTCTGTTAGGTAAAAATCCCAAGATAATCTGCCACGATCATGGCGTTTGTTCCCACCAACTTGTTAAAACCCCATCTTCTATATTGCCAGTTTCAATGGTTGAAACAATGACATACAAAGCACGAGAAACATTGTATATGATTTAATATGCATTTAATAAATTGTATGTTTATTCCCCTACAGTGCATGAGAATTCAAAACTGCATTCTAAGGCGTTATGACCTACTTATACTAGCTATATTATGATGGGAAATACACTACCAATTTAGGATTGAAAATCTCCTATGTTTATTTATTAAAATAAAGCTTGTGATGCAAAAAAAAAAGAATAACAATGGGCAGTTGAAAAACAGTTTTAATTAACTAAACTAAGCACCTTGAGATTTTTTCATGTAAACTATTACTTATTATTCTTTTTGTTTTTTTACTTATTAGTCATTTAATCTTGTACCAGTAATACATGCTGAAATAAACTAGATTATTATTATTATATCGTAGAATAATTTAAAAAGGGCAATGCAACTTTGATTAAATTTATTAATATGCATTACTGATGTTACTGAAGTTTTTGTAAGTATTTTGTTATTTAAAACATTATTTTATATTGTAAATGTGAATAATTATTTTAATATACACGATTATTATAAAAGATGCGTGTGGCTTCAACTGTAAACAGTAAAAGCAATAAATATGCAAATTCTTTGATTTCAATAAGAAACCATACAATACCGTTAAGGGGTTTTGTTATTTGTAGCTAGATGGATCTTCAATGCACTGGTAATATTTACCAGCATTACCACACAGCTAATTTAATGCAATAGACAATGAGGCAAGTTACCACAACAAAATTTTTTAATAATTAATCAATTTTTGATATAAATGACTATGTCAGTTATTACAACTGCAGAATATTAGTGACTCAACAGGTTTCAAGCTGCAATTCCAACATGATTAAGTATACCTTGAAGTGATTTTGAAATTGTACCTAATCAACATAACTAAATTTTTATAAACGCAAATTGATACTATTTGTCAGAGACCAATATTTACATTAATTTCTGAGGGTAGTAGATATTTTGTGATGCACTTAATTGACGTTATGTTATAAACCTGAATTTATCCTGAAGGAGGTGGGAAAGTGTAACAATTTATATTGCAACGTTTAACTTCAGTGGTGCGGGATGGGGTCCTAACACAGAAAACCTAACTATTAGGATGTACACTTTTCAAACTGTTAAACAATTTCCTTACCTGAAACGCTTCTACAGGTTACCTTGTTATATGCAGTAAAGGTACGTTAAAGGTTTTAGTTTCCGCGTGATCGCACAGGTGATATACTAGATTTCACAGAATTTACAAATAAGATAGCATAATTTACTTTTCAAATTAATAATGTAAATTAATTATTAATTATGCTATCTACTAAATTAATGCATATGGGTAAGTGAGTAGCGAATACGATATTGTTCATCTCAGTTTGCCCATGTGGGTGCGGTTTGCCGCCTAGTGCAAATTTACGTAGTGGCATACACTGGTTATCTACAAAAAAGCGACTAGTGGATAATATAAGGTACGATAAGTGATTTATGTAAGGAATCAACAGGTAAACACTTTATTACACAGTTAAAGGTAAGGTAGTCACGTCAAGAATGAATCATGGCAGCTACTTTTCAAATAGAAAGACCACCACTCCTCTTTGTTTGTCGTCCTGATTGGTTAGGAAGGTGACATATCTGTTTCAAACCCTGGAAAATTATGTTTAATATTCCTTCCCATGGTATAAAAAACTGTTACTACACAAATACAAAAGGTAATCACAGAAGCCTAATTTCTAAAGCTAAATTACACAAATAATATACTTAAATTAATTTTACAAAAACCCGTACAATTAATTATTCACTAAAATACTTTATAGAGGAGTTTTTAATCTACACCAACCTTATATCAAATTCAGCTTTGGTGGGCGCTAACCTGTCGAAGTCCTAGGTTAAAATCTGCACGGAGGACGGGTGTTATGAACAGTTCCTCTGCATTTTAGCGGTTTGGAGTGATGGAGCCCCTTTTATAAAAGAAAGGAAGTTTTCATTTGTTTGTTTAAATCAAACAAATTACTGCACCTATCTATTTATAACCTATATTCCAAAATAATGATTTCGACTTAATGAATTTACAATGCCAAAAGAAAATTGATTAATCCTGCAGTCCTAGCTGGCCAAGCAATGTTTGAAAAGAAATTATATTAGAAATATGAATCGATGTTTCTAACAAGCTGCCATGGTTCTGCTCGCAGAAATGTTTCTACTGTTTATACCTAGATACTTCACTACATAAAATTGTTATAAACACGGACTGCCCACACACAATTGTGTTTACAATGCTACAACTTACAATACTAGCAGTAGTGTTTGGCTGCTCCAAGGAATTTCATCGGCCAGGGTTTCTTCTCTATATCCTTACTTGTGGTACAGAAATTCAAGATACACTTGTAGGAGTAACCCTCATGCACAATCAGGCTTTTATGGCATTTGTTAGTCTCATACAACACTTCTTAATTCTGTAATCTGATCCGCAATAACCCGTATGTTGATGGTACATAAGTTTAATTACCTTGAGTCCGCTGACTGCCTTCGATTACCATGCATAAACCTTTCTACTCATGACGTTGTGGAGGAGTCACTGACTTACAACTCCGCCCCAGTCCACTGTCAAGTCATGTCCCACTATGTCCCACTATAAGTCATCTGTAACACGTTCTGTGTCTTAATCTGTTCATTGGTCTGAATCTCTCCCTCTTGGTGTTTTGCACACTATCTATATTTTATTATTGTATCCTGTTTAGACATGGTGGCCTATTCACTCTTTTCTTATGAGTAATGTCTTTCATGTGTATCCTTCATTTCTACACCTCTTTGTTATGTTATTATTTTTATACATAATGTGTTCAATATCTCAACCTTGAGCATATAATACGAGTCACTATTTGTACTTAAATAACACAAGCACATATACTATGGTTATCTAATATTTTCCTATGAATGTCTGGGTTATCGGTCACTGATAATAACTTTATTCATTTATTGTTTTATGGTGACAACATCACTCTCTTGTATGTTTGCTGTCTGGTAGGTGTTTATTTAAACATTAAACTATCGACTGTGAATGTCTATGATGCTGATGATTATCTTAACCAAATTTTACATGGGTATTGTATTAAATGCATAATCAAGGCTTGTAGCGTGTTGTGTTATGCTAGAAATAAATTAGAGGGGAAAGGAAAATTTCGTAAATGTGAATAGACAAACCTAAATAGGGACATGCCGGTATAATATATTTCACAAATATTTATTGTTAATTACGCATCATATTTCAACTCTTATTTCTATAAAAATAATTCAGATAATAAAGTTTAACATTATTCTTTTAAATACGGTGTATGGTAAGAATTTAGGACGTTGATATAAAACCGCAAAACAAAACATCGCAATATACAAAACATTGTGTATTCCGTTCTCTGGTGCATGGGAACTTGTGTATTAAGTATAGATTAAACTTAATACATTGTATTAACCAGAATCTGACTGTAACTAATATGATTTACAGTGGGAGGAATTATATTGTTGGACGCTACGGAAAAGAAATGAAATCAATTGTTTGTGAATCTGCAACAAGAAAAGATTGGATATGTGTGGATACAAGGATGTGTGATAGCATGGGGGGGTGAGGCGGTATGAGGACAAGTTAAAAGATCTGAAAATAAAATTAAGAGAAGTTAATTTAGAACTTAAAAATGTTGTAAGGTAAGCGAATTGTACAAAGTTGAAAATAAAAATGGATGTTCTCGCTGGGGACAGAAACATGGCGTACGATAACACTTTGAACTTACGCTTGCGTTGGCGAGGTATTTTCAATGCACCTGTAGGTGGAATCATTGTTGTTGTGACTGTTTAGGGGGATTAAAACTGCGATAGTTCATCCTACCAGTATGTTGGAGTTTTGGGTTGTGATGTGCCAAGGCATAAAAATACGCTATCGTTCGAATGAGAGGTAAAATGTAGTTCCCGTATGTGTGCGCGCGTGTGTGTGTGTGTTATCATGCACGTTAAAGATCCCTACCTTGCTCGGAACGGCAAGGGTTTGGTAAAATTCAAAATTTCAAAAACTCAATTACTGGTCAATGTAGTACCTTCGGGTAGAGCATTAGAAATTCAATTGTAGTATAGTTTGAAGGCAAAAAACTGAAAATATTTAAATATTGAAACAACCTGAAAGTTTTGATAACTGTGAGTAGAATGAGATTTTAGGTTTATAGTGTTTATTTTATGTATGTTAGTTTATATTTAAATGGATTGGTATTTCTAAAATGGGAAATTAATCGAACAAGAATGAAATTACTTGGTTGGACAATTAGCGACCGATAAAGTGTATAGTGATTTTAAATAACCAGATTTATTGGTGAAACTTAGGTTAGTTGAAGCATAAAAATTTAGAATGCTGAAATGGACTATGAAGGAATAGAACGAGAAGGTTGTTCTCTATGGGTTATTAAGTGTGTTTCGAACCAAATTGGGATTTATAATGTCGCATGATTCATATGGGAAACAGGAAAAGTTGAAATGAATTATTATTGTTGGGTAATTTATATTTTTTTAGGTTTTGTTTAGTGATCCCGCTTAATTTGATGTTTTTTGTTCACGAGTTATTTTAGCAATACCTGACCAGATTTAGGGATAAGAATTTATTTTTAAGAAACTATATTTGTAACTATATTGTTGTAAATTATCTCCCTAGTCTAATATATGGCTAAAACAAAATATCATGCTAAGAATTTTCTTTATTTTAACTATTTTTCCACTTTTATACAAAACATAACTGCGAACTAAAGAAACTCCTTTTTCCATAATCACTTCACCTACAAAATCACATAATCTCCTACTTTAAAATATTTGAAGCTATGGCACCAAATTCAAATTTAAATTACAAAACTACCACAGTTTCAGCCAAACCTGACATTAATGGTTGGCCTCAATCATTTAAGATACGCAAAACGATATAACAATACATTTCGGTAATACTAACCTAATTATTATTCATCTACATTCATTATAGAATAATCTCTTCCGGGTCATAAACTAAGCACTTCGTAACTTCACAATAACATAAGCGTTTCACATGTCCTTTCTTATAACAATATTCATACAAAAAACCCATAACTACGAAATTCAAGAATCACAAACAATTCCTTTATAAGGTAGCATAAACATGAAAATTCTAAATGTTCCATAATCGTTGAAATCTAAACATAGCATCTTTTTTAAGTAAATTGTACAAAGGACTGGCAATTAATGCATAATCTCTTATAAATTTTCTAGAATAAGATGTTAGACCTAAGAAACTTCTCACATCGTTAAAAATTTTGGGAACGGGAAATTCCCTGACTGCTTTTAGATTCGATAAGGATGGCTTAATTTGATGTTTTTTGTTCACGAGTTATTTTAGCAATACCTGACCAGATTTAGGGATAAGAATTTATTTTTAAGAAACTATATTTGTAACTATATTGTTGTAAATTATCTCCCTAGTCTAATATATGGCTAAAATAAAATATCATGCTAAGAATTTTCTTTATTTTAACTATTTTTCCACTTTTATACAAAACATAACTGCGAACTAAAGAAACTCCTTTTTCCATAATCACTTCACCTACAAAATCACATAATCTCCTACTTTAAAATATTTGAAGCTATGGCACCAAATTCAAATTTAAATTACAAAACTACCACAGTTTCAGCCAAACCTGACATTAATGGTTGGCCTCAATCATTTAAGATACGCAAAACGATATAACAATACATTTCGGTAATACTAACCTAATTATTATTCATCTACATTCATTATAGAATAATCTCTTCCGGGTCATAAACTAAGCACTTCGTAACTTCACAATAACATAAGCGTTTCACATGTCCTTTCTTATAACAATATTCATACAAAAAACCCATAACTACGAAATTCAAGAATCACAAACAATTCCTTTATAAGGTAGCATAAACATGAAAATTCTAAATGTTCCATAATCGTTGAAATCTAAACATAGCATCTTTTTTAAGTAAATTGTACAAAGGACTGGCAATTAATGCATAATCTCTTATAAATTTTCTAGAATAAGATGTTAGACCTAAGAAACTTCTCACATCGTTAAAAGTTTTGGGAACGGGAAATTCCCTGACTGCTTTTAGATTCGATAAGGATGGCTTGATTTCAGCGCTACTAATATTGTATCCTAAATATTGTGTGGTAAAATAAAAAAGGAACACTTATCTATACGCAACTCAAGTTTATTTTGAAATAAACGATCAAAAGCCAAAATATAGAACTTCTAAATTTTCTTGAAAAGTTTCAGTAGCGATACATAAATCAACAAAATAAATTGAAACTAATTTTAGCTCAATATGATCAAAAAAATTATATTAAGTAACCTGCACCAATTGGCTGGACAATTTTTCAGCCCAAAAGGCATTTTAAGATACTTAAATTAGCCATTAGGCGTTACAAAGGAAGTAAGTTTTACAGTATTCTTCTTAATATTCTTTGGGTATTAAACCACTCATAGTTTTTAAAATTATCTTTATTAACGTTTCGATCCATAACCTAGGATCGTTTTCAAAATAATAAAAGCTTCAAGTTTGACATTTATGACATAAATTGAAGGTGACTTTGATTTATTGATGTTTGAAATATTTGGTTTGAGTACACTAAGCAAAAATTTTTAAAAATTTAAATGAGTAATTGCCTTCAATTTGTGTTACGGCCTGGGACCGACTTTTTTAGGTAGCCAATACGCTTAACGTGAAATCAGCTGATTAATTTTTATTGTAAAAATTCAATAACTTGGGAATTGGAAAACATTTTTTAACATGTTTCTATTTATACAATTTAGAGGATGGTTATTAAAGAAGTGTGCAATTGCATTATTAAAAGGCTTAAGTAGTCGTTTTTTTATATTTATTTTGAAGGGGAAATCATTATGATTTAGGCTACCTCTTTGGTAGATTTTAACATTGTTCTGAGGTAACCTTATGGTGGGTTTACACTTGTCAGATACCAATGTTGTTCTATGAAGGTTGTATATTATTATTATTTTATTATTTTGAAAACGATCCTAGGTTATGGATCGAAACGTTAATAAAGATAATTTTAAAAACTATGAGTGGTTTAATACCCAAAGAATATTAAGAAGAATACTATACAAACCACAACAAACATACAGGGAGTATTTATAAGTTTTACAGATTCTGGATGCATACTAACATAGTGAAATACATATTTTAAATCTAATCGTGTGAACCAAGATTTACTTCTAAGTTGTTCAACCTGCTCATCTAACGATGGTACCGGAAAGTTATCCTTTAAAGTAATCTCAGTTAATTTTCTAAAATCAACACGTGTAAATTACCATCCCGTTTTGGCATTAATGCAATAGGTGAAGCCTATTCAGAATCACTGTGTTGAATTATACCTTGCGATAATGTCATCTGTAATTTTAATAACTTGCTTTTTTCTGCAAAAGAAAGACGTCTCGGTCTGTAATAAAATGGCTCTTGGTTAGGCTTTAATCGAATTGTTATTTGGTAGTTATTTTCTGAATTTTCAGGTTTTTCAGCACACACAAATTGATCAAAATCTTTCATAAATTGTTATCTAAGTTTAGGATCTAAAGCAGGATTAATATTAAGTTCTTTTCCATCAGAGTTACCTATATCTATATGTAAAAGCTCATTATCAACATTATTCGTTTGTAGAATTTTAACTTTTTTTCCAAATGTTACAGTGAGATTGTTTTTGACAATAAAATCTCGCCCTAAAAGACAAACGTATCTCGTTGTAAAATCTGATACAACATGAAAATGAACACATAGACTTAAAATCATTATCTAAAATTACTTAGTATTGAATTTCCCTAAGACATGTACAACCGAATTATTTATACCCTGAAAACATTGTTCATCAACACTCTTGATAATTAAACCTTTTGGAATCAAAGACTGACATAAAAATGAAAGAGGACTTCCAGTGTCCAAAATTGGTAAAATTTTAATAAAATTATTTCCCACGCTTAATTCTAAATCTACATGATACGAAGGTACTACGTCAATTAAATGTGTACTGTTATTGCATGTTGCTTCTGGTTGGATCTGAGAGTTGGTGTTGCTTCCACTACGTTGGCTGTAAACGTTTGTGTTCATAGCACTGAAATGATTTTGAAAATTTGTAGTGTGATGAGTGCAGGAACGTTGTTGATGGTTTAAGGAACCACATGTACATTATAATTTAATTAAGGGCCACTATGCTTGCGGCCACATCCCCAATGCTCCACCCGAAGGTACTACACTGGGAGAACCACATGTACAACACGAACTCTTCTCCCTCTTTGGTTTAGGACAGGACAACACTGTATGCTCTTCTCCCAAACAATTATAACATTTCACACTATGTGACACCGAAAGCACGTTATAATTATATACAGCACAAGCACCAGGTGAAGTATGCTGGTTTGAAGCAAAACGAGGCCTACCTTGCATTCAAATTGCTTGAATATTTATCACGCCATTCATTCACAATTCTGTCATAATTTATCAAGTCGTGATATAACTCATTCCCATTTGAATGATCCTTTGTTAACAACATACTTGCGAGTTCCTGTGACTGCAATCTAATAATAATTTGTTCTTTTTGTTCATCATAACTGAGCACTAAATCTTTACGTAACCCAATTTTTTCGTGATAGTAAGTACTTAAATCTTTGGCTGGTTTTGGCTTTGATTAGACATCGCCTTCCACAATGAAGTTAAATTTTTGTGAGGCATAAAAGTATTTTCAAATTCTGTTCGAAACTATGCCCAACTCGACATATCAGTTCAGTTTGCCTCGTACCAATATAGTGCTGCTCCCATTAATTTTGATTTAGCGGTTTCCATAATAAATTCTGGTGGCAAGTGATGAAGAGCTGCTGCACTTTCAACTGCTTCTAACCAATTTTTGCTCTTTGTAAGATCATCACCTGTAAAAATTGAAATGGATTTCAAAAAATCTGGTATGACTGCATAATTCAACTGATTTTGTTGTAGATTTAAATTGTTTATAAGTACTTGCAATACCATAACATTTTGTGTAATAACCTGCTTCATTGATATCAATAAATCGTTCATATTAAATCCATTATGTTGTGGATTCACACCAGCAGCTAAATTATTAGAACCAGAGTGTTGTCTAACGAAATCCTCAAAAACGTTTTCCAGAATGTCTGGGTTATTCATGCCTTGCAGAAATCCAAAATCATCATCTCCCGAAATTGTAAATTATCTTACTGGTCTATCATATGGTTAAAAGAAAATATCATGCTAAGATTTTTCTTTATTTTAACTATTTTTCCACTTTTATACAAAACATAACTGCGAACTAAAGAAACCCATAATCACCATAGATAAACACCCACCCACAATAGATGGGTAACGGCCTAATACTAACTTCTTCTAAGATCTTCGCGACCTCTAGCGGGCGTAGTCTAAACAACTATTATGGCGGTAATATTTAAATTATGCCGTTTCTATTATTATATCCTTTTTTTTGAACCAAAGAACCACGTGCAAGAAAAATATCATTTATCAGACGTTTTCAGAAATGAAAACGTTCGATAAATACTATTTTCTCAAGAAAAAGAAACTATGAACATGAATAATGGTCAGACTTCAATATTTTGGGTAAAATTATATAAATACAGATCATATATAATAAAAGCTATAAATTCGTTCTGTTAAACTGAAATTTTAATTTAAAAGGGTGTCTGTAATTTTATAACAACATTTCAAGTCTTTATTACTTAATTTTATTTAGTAACAATCAGTACAATATCTCGCAATACACAGAAGTTGTATAGGAATTTTACAATCATATTTAATTATTTCACAAAACTTAGGATGTCATCAGTAGGAAACCGGTGCATTTATGTTTCAGAGTTTTTCTTACAACACAAAGGCACACAGCACAAAAAACCATTGTTCTTATAGATTAATCTAACCTGCACTGAAGTTATCCTTTTTAAATACAAAAATTAAGTCAATAAACGCGCAACACAATAAATTAATCTGCAAATAAAAACACTAAATATTCCGAATGAAAGTTCAACAAATAACAATAAGTATACAATACCTACAAATGTCACCATTGGCAAAAGTTTTATGTTAGAAATGTCATCTAACGTTAGACAGTTTCCTGCATTACAAATTACACGTACCATCTCGTGGGCGTAGTATGAACTAAATCAATGGTAAAATCGCGGCCATAAATGTTACCCATCTATTGTGTGGTCTTATCTATGCATAATCACATAACCTACAAAATCACATAACCTCCTACTTTTAAAATATTTAAAACTATGGCGCCAAATTAAAATTTAAATTACAAAATTACCACAATGTTGAAATTATTTTATGTTAATAGAGCTTAAGTTAGGTTGATTTTTATTTCAACTTAGGAACTAGGTAAAGTGAACTAATTGTAAAAGATATCCAGCTACCCCAGTGATGGAATAGTATTTGGAAAATGCATTGGATTTTGAGAAATTTCTTTAATTATGACAGAACTAATATTTTTAAGGGATTTTCGAGAAAGGTAGGATATAAGGTTATAAAATTTAGGAGATTTATGCAGAAATACCTTCTTCCATATAGAAATTGACTTGAGACATGGCTTGGCATCCCTCAAATTTGACAAAAGTAGAAAAACCTTCAAAGTAAATGCTAATGTAACATAGTTTTTGTATTTCAGTTATTTTATTTATTACTTTTATTCATTTATTATTTTTATTTTGAATTACCTATTTACTTTTATAATTCTTCCATAAGAACCCTCTCCTGTGCCATTGCAGTTGGTACATGCACCCTTATATATTGTTACAGGATCTCTGCTTTTACAGGGCAAATCAAAATTTAATTTGTATAATGCTCATTTTACATGTAACAGGCTGACTCATTATAAAGAATTAATCGTATTATGTCCAGTTAGAATTGGATTTAATAAAATTTGTCCAACGATTATCTATATTCTTATGTACAATACACTTATAAAAATATTATTTAACTTTAATTATTCTAAAACCTTGTGATATATCGGAGATAGCTTCAGAAAATTTTAAAACTATCAACCCTAAACAAAGAATTATATTTTCATAATCCCTTATGTTTGTTTAAAATAATGTGAGAACGTTACAACTTAAGCACTAAAATTCAAACCTATAAGTAATGTTTGAAGTTTTCAGATGGGTATGTGTTTACTGTTGTACTTGTGTTTTGTCTTGTATTAATACGTGTATGTGCTATAGAAATGCCTGTAATTTTAATCTGAGTGGACGCAAGCTGATCAAAAGGCTAGCCGTTTTTGTTTTCCCGCTTTAACTTGTTTTTGTGGAAACTTGGCGTGTCGTCATTCCAAATGTCTGTTTGTTCGTTATTGCTGTTAGTGTGCACATTGGAGTCACATGTATAAAACACATAGTTTGTGAAATGTTCAACTCCTAACAAAAATTCTGGCCTTTGCTAGGTGAAGCCATTAATCACGTAAATACTTTTTTGTGGTTGATACGTTTATGATAAGTTATTAATAAATATCCTCAAATATGATTAATAATGGGAACTACGAAACATAAAAGGAAGATGTGTATATTGCGATTAAAAAAAAATCGAAAAGCTTCAACTATTTGTAATAAATGTCAAAACTACATCTGTAAAGAGCATTCTATTGTTATAGGTTCTTCGTGTAATGGACCAGAAGAAAATGGTATATCTGTGGAAAAAATATTATAACTGGGTCTTTAATTTTTGTTAGTGAATTTCAAAAACAGCGCAATTATAAGCGTTTGCTTACATTTCAGTTTTCCTTAATTCAATATAAAATGATTACTTAATTTTTTAAAATTTTGTTATACTTTATCAATAAATTTTAACCAAGATTGATTTTTCTATTTTATAATTATTTCCAATTTTAGTAATGAATCCGGCGTTGCATTAGAAGCAATGTTGAGCTTCTCAAAATTATTGAAAACAGCTAATGAACAGTATCTTCAGTCATGCCAAGTGACGGCTGCTATGCGAATCAAACCATTATTTGAACAAGAAGATGCTAATCTTCGAGAAGCTTCACTTAGGCTTATAGGTGATTTAGCTGCTTCAATTAACCATGACAGACAACCTGAAGCATTCAAGGAACAAGTTTGTGGAACCTTAATTACTTTGTTATTACATCTTTGTGATGTTAACCCACATGTTGTTAAAGTAAGTTTGTATAATTTTCAGTTAGTATCAAATCTATTGAGCAAATTCTAGGCTTGCAAATATTCTCTACGCAAAGTTGGACCTTTTCTGGATAGTATCGAATTAAATAGTATGATTCAAGACCATCTTCTAGATGAAGGACAGTTAAATTATCAAAACTTTATTACCGATTTAGTCAAAATAATGGTGAGTTATCTTGACTAATAATTATTTATCTTAAATTTGTATTACAGGCCAAAGAACTACTTGAATTATTTCCAGTATTTCTAATGACTTGTGTATCATATTATAAAAGTTCATGGGTCGAGCTACGCAGTTTTGCAGCTTTATTAACAGGCTTGTTATATTCTCACTTAGACGAAGAAAATAAAACTAAGATATCTTTTGATACTGTTTGCTACCGTTTATTACAGTTGTTAAAGGATGAACATCCACAAGTTAGAATGCGAGCTATTCAAGCTACAGCATGCTTGTATATATCATAAAAAATTTTAATATGTAATATACTGGCTGAAAATGTGATTATTGTTTTAGCTGTTAAATGGTTTATATAGAGAGAGCATTCCTAATTGTTGAATTTTATGATTTTAAATTTTATATATCTCATAATATATTTTACTTGTTTGTAGTTTTAAATTTTTGTGCAATTGCTTCGGATGTAGATAAAAATGGATGTGTTGTGGGTAAGTCAGCTTTAACTAGTGGAACTCCTCTTGAAAGTCGAGGCATATATCCTGTATATCCAGATACTGCAATATCATGCGGGAGTCTTAATTTATTCCTTTTAATAAGATCTGCAATTTCATCTTTTATTTCTTGTTTAACGAGCCCTCGAAGTGAATTAATACAGGCACCACATCTGAAACAACATAGAAATGAGATGCTATGATTAGTAATATGAAAGTACAGTGAAATCTGAATTAAGTGGACAGCACAGGTCGCCAACTATATGTGCGATTATTAGAGATGTGCAGTAGATAGAGAATTTGGTCTAAATGAAAATATAAAATGAGCATAAGGCTTTTTTGTATGTTTAAGCCTTCTGCCACACATGCATAGTGTAATTTGTTAGGAAAAGTACCAAAATATATAATCTACATATTTTACTTATTTTTTTCTGACGGGAAAAAAATTGACATTTAATGTTTCTTGACAGGTAACAAAATGTCACTTTTTATGAATTAATTTTTTTCCCTGGGAAAAAAATTAGTAATTTTTTCCCGGGTATGTGCAAATAAGTAAGAACCGAAGATATTTAATTTAAAGCCGGGTCCACAGTTGTAACAAAGCATTGTATCATAACTTCGTCATGATATAAACAACTTAAGTAAGCAATTTTTGAAACTACTTGTAGAATTAAATTGACTGATATTTGACTACATTAAAGGTTTCCTTAGCAACGCAAGTCTAACTGTCCCTATAAGTGCAACAACCTACTTGTTTGAAACTTCAAATTTGACATCAATTGATTTTTTGACTTTAATATATGGTAATATTTTTTTCAATATTAAATCATCGTTTTGCCTGTCACAGAAAAAAATAGTGTATTATACACGGGTAAAAATATAAGATTTTAACTCGCGGTGTTTTGTCTCGCTTCGCTTCGGGAGACAAAACACCTCGAGCTAAAATCTAGTACTTTTTTCCTTGTATAATAAATAACTATATTTAGTATGTAGATACATACGTATCTACATTATCTACTGGTAATTACAGATTGGCATATTTTTCTACGGGTTAAATTGTTTCAAAATAAATTTGCAATGCGGAGAGGGTTTCAAGAGCTTTTACATAGTTTTTTATAGAAAATACTTTTAAGTCCTTCATCCTTCCTATACGAATTTATCTTACAAACATTTTTTGTGCATTTCCTCATCTTCGGATTCTGCTTGAGCTTCTTCTGATTCAGTAGGTACAGCAATTTTTACTGATTCATCTTCGAACACCAAATCTTTATTAATGCCCATAAAATCCTCAGGGTTGACTTGTTGATCTCCTAAAACCTGCCGCATCAATTTTGCCATTTAAGCAACTCTCATTAATTGAATGTCATCTTCCATAAGCACCAACATTTTCACTGTTTACTGTTTCAACCGAAGCTACAGATTTATAGAAACCAGCTTTTGCAAAACATTTTTTATGGTTGTAGACGAAACTTCTTGCCATGCAGTTTTTATAAAATAAATTACTCCGACATTGTTTATTAATTTTACCCAATCAGTAGCAGTGGCAGCCTCTTCCATTTTAGCCAAAATATGTTGTAAAATTATAGTTCAGTATTGTAATTTGAAATTTTCAATAATACCTCCATCAAGAGGTTGACAAAATACCGTCGTATTGGGTGTCAAAAACAAAGCTTAATGTTATGAAGATTAAAATCCTTTGGATGAGAAGCTGCATTATCTAGTAATAAAATGATGTTTCTTTTTTGTGTGCCAATTTTTTTGTCAAAGTCATGCAACCATTCGCTCATTATATCACTAATGACACCTAGTTTCTCTTTATCATCTGCATATTAAAGCAATTTTTGCCCCGATGAATTTTTGTTTTTTAAATGCAAATGTTTTGTCTGGAAATGTACGAAAATTAAACTCGTCATCAGCATTGTAAACGTTTTGCAGTTCATAGTTTTTTATTATCCTTGAAGGTTTATTCGTAAAGCTTCCAACATCTATTGGATTAACACTGGCAGCTTCGTCCGAAATTGATTTAAAACTTATCACATGTTGATTGCAAAATTTCTGGAGCCATCATGCAAAAGTATTATCTTTATTGCCTAAACTCTCTGCAATTTGTTTAGCTTTTGATCTAATGATGTCCTGGTAAATGAAAGTTTTTATTCCGTGCTTTCACGGACCACTCGTAACACAGCTTATCGATACTAAGACCCTCGGGTTTAAACAAAACTTCGTTTTTGTTTAGGATTAGCATCTGAGTGAAATTGTTTCAATATTTCTTCTCTGTTTTTAACAATTTCAGGAGTTTGTGTTTTTCCAATATTGAAACGACATGCTAGATTACGCTCCCCAAGTTTTTCTGCTTCAGCTGTTTGAATAATGTCCAGCTTTTGTTGTAAAGTCGACATATGCTTTTTTGGCTGTAGCAGAGTCATATTGCACACGTTAATTTAGAAACAAATCACAAGTTATTACACTTTATTATTTAATCTATGTATGTATGTACATTATTACACACATACAAACAATTAAACTCCTAAATAAGCTACATATGTATGTAACGACTGCAGTTCGGATAGCACATGCAAACAGTAATTTACGTTAGATTTAACAAAAGAATGTGACTCACTAAGTGATTCATAAAGTGAAGATCCTGCCCGACCCAATACATACAATTTATAGAAAATTCTCCCACAATTAAAAACACATTCCTGATATAATTCGTTGTCTTTTAAACTTTCTTTTATTTGACATTTATCTTTTTTACAGTTTACATACAAAATGATTCTCATATGTCTGTTTAAGAGAGATACAGGATAAATTTGTGTGGAAATATTGGGAATTCACATCTGTTTAATAGATGTCCGCTTAATAGAAATTATATTTGCATTGAAGTAGCAATACAAAGTATCGGTTGCCACAAATATTTTCGTATAAAAGAGGTGGTCGCTTATTAGAGGTGTCCGTTTAGGGAGATTTCACTGTACTCCATTACTTATGTTTGAGGAATTTTTCTAACGTAATATACATTTTCAGAATAAAAATTAACACGATTGAGGTGGGAAGTATATAAACTTTAAGATAACATCAAGTCCTTTACCAAAGTAGGCTGTTTTAGTTTTAATTATTATGAAATTAATTAAGCGATTAATTGTTCTAACAATAAGTATGTATATTGTTACATATTAAATTGACATTAATGACCTTCATGAAATGGAGACGTAACAGTAATAATGCACCATTTAGTTTGCAATGACAAGGGATGAATTCTATGAAAACAAATGCAAATCTTTTAAGGGCATACCCACGTCAATACTTTTACCTACCAGGAAAGGTCTTAGAACTGTCTGCCCAATAAGATATTAGTGCCAACCTACGTCTATTTTAGTCTCGATAGATGGTTATTTCAGAAATAAACTAAGCTATATTCCTAATTGGCCAATTGTGTATATCTAAAAGAAAAGAAACTTTTAAATTTACTCAATTTTGACTGGTATATGTAAATTTATACGAATGCAATTGTGGTGCTTGTTTCCATTACATTATGCTCTTAACTAAACGTGCGCCAACGTAAAAATCTTATACTAATAAATTATGTGTAAATAATGAAATATACGGCAACAGTAAATGTAACAGGTAGAAAGTAAATATTCATTCATTTACAGCTTGTGGCTTGAGTACAAGTTTCAAACAACCCTTTCAGTGCAAGACAAACTTGGGTGTCAGTAATCCATGTATCCGACTGCCGTTGATGGAAAGTATTCATTACAAAATCTTTTACACTGTACCGGTACTTTTTGGAATCCGCAAGTATTTTCATGTTTGTGGTTTGTTTCCTACAAACCCCAATTCAAATTACCGTTATGCGAATTACTGTAAACTGGTTCATCCACCCGAAGATAAAAAATAAAAGCTTAGATTAAAAGATTTGAATGAATCTAAATGCCCCTTCCAGTATGCTATGGCAGTGTTTATACGCTTTTTTTTTGGGAATTCCCCACTTCCTCTGTTCATACAGTTTGTACGATATGAACTTACTTTGTGGTTGAGATCAAGGATTTTACGGTGCCTGAGAATATTTGTATTTTTACATTTGCTTTTTAATATTGATATCCCTGTCATTGGGGGGTCCATACATCTTAAATTTTGTACTATTTTTATGGGTCTCTGTCGATTTGAGTAGTTTACACTGACTTCAGTTCCTGGCAATGTGTGAGAATGCTTACGAATACACGTTTGTAGGATGATTATTTATGGAAAAAATACATCGGTGTTTTTTATGTAATATTCAACATGTGAAGTATCTTCTTTTGCTGGTTGTACAAGAATGTACTGAGTACTGTGTTTATTTTGGTATTTTACTATCGTAGTATTATTGAATAACCCCTCTATAAACTGTAAACTACCCAGCTTATTTTTCTTAATCTTCTTTTGGAAGTAAACCACTCATAGTTGTTAAAATCGTCTTTGTTTATGTTTCGATCCATGACCTAGAATTGTTGCCAAATAATAAAAATTTCAAGTTTGATATTTATGACATAAATTGGCGACTTTGATTTACTATTGTTTGATTTGAATACATTAGGTCAATATTTTAAAGTTAAAAGAATCAGCACCTTCAAATTGTGTTGCGCCCTGGGAGCGAATTTGAGATTGCCAATACGCTTAACTTGAAATCAGCTGATTAATCTTTATGTAGTGAAATTTCATATAAATTCAATAACTAGGTAGCAATGCAAGTTTTTCCTGGGTTTCCTTGCGATATTAACATGAAATACATACAATTTACATACACTATTTCTATTTATATGTACAATAACTAATTACATAACAATAGGCATATTAGCTCGACAAATGTTTGAATGTTGGAGGATCTTGGTAGTCGCAAGGCTGCTTAACACCCTTCACATACACTAAATATCGTGGAAATAGTGTAGTTTTCCTCTTCAAGATAAATATATAAAACGCTGCTTAAGCCTTACAGTAACGTAATCGCGTACTTCATTAATAACCATCCTCTCAATCGTATAAATAGAAACGTTAAAAGATGTTTTCCAATCCTCAAGTTATTGAATTTGTATGAAGTTTAACTATATAAAAATTAATCGACTGATTTCACGTTAAGCGTATTGCCTACCTCAAAGTCGCTTCCAGGGCACAACACAAATTGCAAACACTCATTTTCTAAACTTAAAAATTTTCACCTAATGTATTCAAATCAAAGGCACCTTTAATTTATATCATAAATGTCAAATTTGAACTTTTATTATTTTGACAACGATCCTAAGTCATGAATCGAAACGTAAATAAAGACGATTTTAACAACTGTGGGTGGTTTAATTTCCTAAGAAGATTAAGAAAAATACAAAACAAACCTCAACAAGCATACAGGGAGTATTCACCCAGCTTATATAAAACTTTACAGGTATTTTCGTGCCAAGGCTCCTTTCACTAACATAAGCTTTTCTATTTACAAATGTATGCTTAATTAATGCATTAGCGTTACAGTACCAGTACGACTCAATCATAACATTTTCCTCATCAATGTTTTCAGTACTCTAGCTTTTTGGTTCACACTGTGAACTATAAATTCTTCTCTTATTTCTTCTACATGGGCACCAGGTTGTAGCTGTAATGTGCTTTTTCAACATATTAATTGTATTTTATTTTTTAGCTTCAAATTATGAGTTTTCAAGTCTTTTTTTATTTTTAGTATATATAATATAATGAAAACTTCTAGTTGAAAGTGCTGTTGCTCTGACAATTTTAATATCTATACTGACAACTAAACTTGCTCCTCGAATTCGTCCATTAGGTTGGGGAAATTATCTTCCTATAGTTTCTTTCCACATTATTTTTTGTCATATTTTTTGTTTGTGTTTATAATGTGTTATTTTAACTTGACCCACCGGCAATTTGAGGTACTTTTTAAACTATACAAATGGCTATATCGGATCCATCAAATCAACAACGTGATGTAATAAATATTTATGTAGCCAAATTCTAAACGTAAATGCAACTAGGAAAATGCAGCGTATTGTCATGGCATTTTAGAGCATTCGGTTTTTTGTTGTTGGTATTGCAGTGCACTGTTGTTAAGACTATTTTGTTCGGTTTGAAGTTAATGTGTAATGTTATATGAAGATTGCTACACATTCCCTTTTACTTCATTAATGTTTACAATTTAATCGTACAAATTCCTATCTAAGAGTTATCAATTCTCAGAAATGCTTTAAGGAAAGGTAATAAGGGAGAAACGATAATTCGGACATTACATTGATACAAATGAGAACAGCACTCCGAAAACGCAGTCACTCTTGTCAATTCAAGTACTGGAGCGTTCAATTTAAGTTCGTGTAAATTAGCTTCAATCGTTCCAACAGGTACTCGCAGTGGTGTTGTCGAGCCGGAACGTCGTTCCGGTACTTCCTTTTTGGACAGGAATGCGTTCCGGAACTAAAGATGATTTCTGATAACGAGAATTGGCTGACGTATTGAAAAAAAAATTAAAAAGAATTGCTGATTTTTCTCTCTAATTTTTGACGAATTTTTATATGTATTATTATAAACAAGGGTTTGATACATATACACAAAATGGATTTCGTAATGATTTTCGTTTCCTTTCTTTTTTATGCTATATATAGGGTCGATCCTGGCAACGGACGAAAATTGGGGGAAATCCCCCCCCGTTAAATTTGGGACATGAGACCGCACAGAGCGGCCGCCTACCCAGGATCGGCCCTGTCTATATAATTATATATATGCGTTCCGGTAAAAAAAAGAATTAGCACAACACCACTGGGTATTCGTCACTCCCAGGATTGGCTTATTCGAATCGGCATAATCAATTGGAGTAAAGAACTTTGACACTTCAATAACGCATGTTTACATTTCATTCCCCAAGAGTGATAGAAATGAGGGTATCTTAACCTATTTATATCTATTAAAATAATTCTAATCTTACAAGGTGTATAATTTATAAAATAACCAGAACCAAATTTAGTAAATAAAGGAAATTTCTTTACTTTTATACTCGATTGATTTTTATTAAAAAGGTTATTATTTAAGAAGTGATTATAGATGTGTATATATAGAACTTTTTCAAAAATTTTAGAAACAACCGGTAGGATTGAGATTGGCCTAATTCATTTTCGTCACCCTTTTTGAAAACCGGTATGAGTTTGGCTATTTTTAAATGATCAGGAAATGTATTAGTATTTAAGCACAAGTTAATTAGTTTAGTAATAGGATATACCAAAAAGTTAATTAAAAATTTACAGAGGTTGATGTTAAATTCATAGACATCTTCAGAGTTGCTGTTTTTAAGGGATCGTATTGTGTCCCTAACTTCATTAGGACTTACTTCAGAGAATGAAAAGGTAGGTGTATTGATATTATTGACCTGATTGGTAGTTATTTTTGTAATAAAGGGTATATTAGTTATTATTTTATTGATGGAATTAATAAAAGAACTTATTCATTGTATTAGGATCCTTTGGAAAAATGTTGCTTTTGTTTTTACTACAGTGCTTGTTTACTATAGACCAGGAAGCTCTGGTTACATTGTCTGAGTTTTCTATAAATTTAGAATTACTATCCAATTTGCATTCGTTAATAGCATCTCTGTATATTTTTCTATATTTGTTACGGTTTAAGCGAATTTGATCAGAGGGATACTCTCTGTAAAAATATCTAAATTGGATCTTATTTTTCGTAGAATGTTATTGAAAAAGTTCGCATTATGCTTTTTTTTTGTTATTTGGTCCTCAATTGAAGTTGCACTAAATGTTATGAAAACCTTAAACACGTTGAAGCCAATGTTACTAAAGAATTCCAACAGAAATATTTTTAGGAAATTCTAAAGGTTGTAGAAACTTTTATAAGAATGCATTAATGTTTTCAGAGAATATATAAACATTCAAGGTAACCTTTTATTGTTTTTCATGTCCTAAGTTGTTGAACGTTTTGGATATTTGCACATATTCAGTTTAAACTTTTAATCGACTCTAAGCAAACGTTCAAGTAAAATAGGAAGGTAAAATGTAGTAATCTAACTATAGTATTTATAAAAATCAAACCAACTTTACAGGTGGATCTTTATTTGTCCAAAATGTTAGAGTAGGATCAACACATGCTCTAGCTTGTAAATTATCCCATTCTTTTCCTTTTTCTTTTAAGCCTAACGGCAGAGGGTCATAGATTTGCGTTTTTAGCATAACCTAAGCAATAATTATTTACTAATAAAGTGAATTACTAAATATTATGTACATACACTGTTTTTAATTTCAAATGCTGTGTTAGGGATTGGATGTTCTGTTATAGGTTGTGCTGCTTCCTTGGCTGCTTTTTTCCAGTCCGAGGTATACATGTAATCACATATTACTTTTCTCATTTCTGGATCAGAAACATCATCCATACTAAGAGCTGGAGCTAGAAGTAGACGTGGTCTTGTTTTAATAGCTTCTTCTTTACCATCATCTGGTGGTTCTTTCTGAAAACATGTTAGGAAAGAAATTATTAGAAATTTCTTTACGTACCATAATAGTAAAAGTAACATTGGGGCAAGATTGAACAATAGGTTCAGGTTGTAAAAGTAGATCGAAAGGTATATATGCATTCTCGTGATATTTGTAAAAGGTTTCCAAACTTATGGGTTTGCTTAGTGGTGGCTGTTTCTGTAATGGTTCTTTGCGACCTTTTGGCCATGTATGTAAAACTCGTTTATCAGGCTTAAATTTACAATAATCATTGCCATATGTTGTGAGGTTTTTAAATATATCTAAGTTCATTGTAGGATCATAGTCCATTTTGTATTAATGTACATTTAAAATGCAGTGTCAAAACTTATTACTGTTTGAAGTATTCACATATGACAGACTTGATTTTCATACAAAAAATATTGTTAAATGTTAATTAATAGCATTCAGGATGTTAATTTTTCATCCTGCGCAATGGATGTCTCAAGTTATTATAAGAAATATAGACTTCAGCTAAATTAGAAGAAGTTGTTTTTTATGTTGATTAACCCTTAAGCAGATACGACTTGTTATTTGTAGTGTTGAATTCTTGCAAAAAAATGGAAAAATATGATCGTGTTTGATATTTTTCACTAAAGTATTGCAGAAACACGTTTTTTTTACAAAAACTCCGAATCTACCATTGTACTTTTAATAGTTACTTAGACACGTGAGTTATAGCACTTTGTTTTTTCTTATGGGCGTTCAAATTGGATTTTAACGGTTCATAATTTCTGTCCTAAAGTTAATAAAGTGTTCTTACTCTTTAAATTGTAATTAGTTATTAGTCAATATCTTCAACAGGTTATGGACCTAGACATTATGCATTATGTTAACAAATTATGGAGTTCAAAGACGGATTCAAAGTTCCATTCTTCAATAGTGATAATTTCTCAAATTGGAAGTTTCGTTTTAACACTGTGTTGTACTGCAGTGCGTGTTAGTAGACAGGGAAGAAAAACTGAAAGGACTCGTGGAAAGAAAAGAGATCAAAGAAATAATGAGCAAAAGAGTTCAAGCGCACATCAAGTAGCTATGAGGGACATTCATCATAATCAGTTGCATTCAGTGCACAAAATATGAAAAATGGGAACAGTGAACCAGTGCAGAAGAGGAGTTTTTCTTTTCTATGTAACAATTGTAAAAAGGTAGGTTATCGACTTGCAGAATATCCTAATGTCTAAAACGCAGGTTGCTAAACAAGATTGTAAAGACCTAGCATATGTTGCAGTTGTCTGTCTTATTTCTTTTCTGCATCACTTTGATGACCTATAACATGAAGAATTGGGTCTAGTTTTTTTTGTTGGCTTTTTCCGGTTGCTCATCGCACAAATTGAGGTATGACGGTGTTGAAATTTAATTTATTTCATTCAAACTGGCGAAATATACTAACGAAAACAACTGTTCTTGTTTCGGGTATCTATTATAAAATATAATTTTCAAACTATATAAAAATTTGGAATGCACTATGTAAAGTGTGACGTTTGTTAATATATTTTTTCAGCCACGTGGAAAAATGCATGTCGACTTGTAGCGAGATTCTATCTTAACCCATTGGCACCTTGAGTTGCCATTTGGGTATACTTCTCATTCCCTTTCTTAATGCTCTGCCAAGTTTATAATTAAGTGACATTTCGTAGGGGTAGGTTGATTACCTGAGCATGATTAAATGCAGGCCAGAAAGCAACTTCAGTAGTTCTTGGATAGTGTAAGAGTATACTTCCTTTATTATTCGTCTTATATGGAGTACGCAATGGAATTTGATGTTCGGTTTGAGTAAGTAATGTGTTTTCTACAAATTTTAGATTTATCATCCTTTTGTTATAGTAGATAATGTAACATAATTTGAAATGTTTGTTTTAAAATGTGTCTTTTGTAGCTTTTTGAAGTCGAGCGTTGTCATATGGCGCTTACACTACCTAATACTATATAATGGTATAAAGAACCATTTATATTTTAGGAGAGACTAGTTGATAATCTTTCATCTTGGCAATTATGGACGGGTGCAGAAATTTGCCTACCGAATAATGAAAGACTTGGTGTGGACTATAACAAGCCTGAAGGTGAATCTATGAATATTGTTAAGACAAATTCTATTCCCGAAGAACTGCTAAAGTGGATCACAGAGCGATTTGGAAAATGGATGCCGATTTTGATAGGGAAAGTGTTTCACTATTTCCGAATCCTGATTATAGTAAGTATGAAGAAGTGTCTGTAACCAATGTGTTCGAACAATTTGTGCATCGTGAATTTATTGAGCATTTGGTAGAACAAACCAGTCTGTACGCACTGTTTCTCAATTGTTCCGACCCCAAAATTTCAGCTGATGAAATACGATTATTTATTGGCATGTTATTTATTAGTGGTTATAATAACGTGCCATCCAAGAGGCATTTTTGGGACTATGAAGACAACATGAAAAATTATGCCATATTTCACATGCGCAAGGATAGGTTTCTATGAATCTGCCGATTTCTGCATGCGGCCGATAATACAAGCATGAATCCAAACGATAAAGCTTGGAAAATACGTCCACTCATGGAAATGTTATAAAAAGTTTTAACGAAAATTTTTGCCCGAGGAACATCTATCGTTCGATGAAAGTATGATAAAATATTTTGGCAGACACGGGTGCAAGCAATGGGAAAAACCAATCAGATTTGGTTACAATATGTGGTGCTTGAATAGCAAGGATGAATATTTAGCAAACTTCGAGCTGTATCAAGGAAAAATTTTTAAATCAAATAATGACTTTGATAAATTGTTTGGAAAAGCTGCCAGCTCATTATTGGTTTTCGTAAAAGAATTGCCTGTTGGAAAAAAGCATTTGAAGTGTAAACTCTACATGGACAAATTGTTCACAGGAGCATCTTTATTTTCCTTTATACAATTTTGTGGCTATACCGCTATAGGAACTATCTGCGAAAATCGTATCCCTAAAGCATGCCTGCTTACAGAAAAAAAAAAGTTTGCCTGAAAAGAACGCGGTTACTTTGAAAGTGCTGTTGAGCGGCATAATGAGCTGTTGTATGTGCGATGGATGGACAATGCTGTAGTAACCGTGATTTCATCTTCCTGTGGTACCAGTGAGGTAGCTACTGTTACAAGATTTTCGCAAAAACAAACGACCACAACTAATTAAAAATTACAATGCTTTCATGGGTGGAACTGACCTTATGGATCAGAATGTGGCATGTTGCCACATAGGAAAAAGTGGTACTGTTCAATCATAACTTGGTTGTTCGATGTTGTATTACAAAACAGTTGGATCCTATACAATAAAGCAAATCAAACTAAATTAGCTCAGTTAGATTTTAAAAGAGAAGTAGCTCAAACATATTTAGCAAAATATGGTGACCCTTCTAAAGGAGCCGGAAGACCATCAGCATCTCCAGCATCATCTGCCGATAGTCGAATCTCTAACAAGATTCGATTTGATGTTACATTTAGCACCACTGCCATGGTCCACGTTTCACAATATTGCGCAATAGTTTATATTATGACATAATTACGTCGCAAATTGTATCAAATACCAAACACGTTTACAATGATACAATTCTTATTTTTAAACAAAAAAAAGCAAAGTACTCACTTAAAACGCGCCTTGCAGTTACAACTCAGGGCATCTCCTTGTTTGTGGGTGGGTTGCATCATGACATTGTTGAATCCAAATTTATTCGTCTTCCTCTTTCGTCGTTCGTAGCGGCACGATAGGAGCAACCAGATAAGGAACGATAAGGCAAGATAAGGAGGAACCTACATCCTAAAAAGGAAAGAGAAAAAGACAGACACGTAACACAGGTAGCTGCTACCAGCTTGACGTCTTGTGGCTAATAATGTCGTGTCACACCGCGCACTTGCCCACTCGCTCCGCGCCTGCGCATTCTTTTGCGCCGACGCAACTGTCGGGAATGACAGAAGTTAACAAGTCTATTTTGAAATAATGGCGGGAATTTAGTCACATATTTAAAAATGTACAATGCCAATTTTGGCATGTAACATTGATAGAAATGATTACCTCGATGAAAAGAAAAAAAGAAGGTGCACTGTAAAAACCTGTAAATCGATTGTAAGCACAATATGTTCTAGATGCAATGTGGCTTTATGTATCGATTCAGTTCACTATAAAATTTTTTTAGTTGCTGTTTCATGTAAATATTAGGATTGAGGTAGTTAAGGAATGTTTCGTTTATTTTGCATAGATTTTTGTACTATGTAAATCCTTTGAGATACATAGGATAAATGTTGTTTTCTATGTGTGTTGGTTTTCGTTTTATAACATATTGATTTCTTAAGGATTTGGAAATAAATTGTCTCTCTTGAGGTTTCCTTTTTCTTTCGGTGTGACTCACCTCGCTCTACGATGTTTTTAGCTAGCATGGCATTAATTCTTTGGATTCTCCTTGTTTTTATTGCAGTACTCGATGTGGACTTCTTAATCGTTGTCAACGATCCTAGGCCATGTATTGAAATGTAAATAAAGACGATTGTAACAACTGAGTGGTTTAATTCCCAAAAAAAATTAAGAAGAATACAAAACAAACCACAACAAACATATAGGGACGATGCGGGCTATTTTCTTTGTTTACTTTACTACTTTTTTTCTTGTCGGCACGAATTACCATAACAAAGATCTATAAATGAAGACCCCGTGCTTCATGAAATTAAAAAGTATGTTTTTTCTAGTTGACCAGAACACAAAACTTATACGTAAAAGAGTACTGGTGTATACGAAACGATATATATGACCATAATAATATTCTACTTGACAAAAAGCGATTGATCATTCCTTGCCAGTTTAGAAATGAGTTTCTCAAGTTAATTTATACCTCATACCAAGGAGTAGTATTTTGTCAGATACTTGCTCAAGAATGCATTTATTGGTCTAGATTATCAAAAACAGTAAGTTCAATCATGTGATACTTGTCAAACATATGAAAGCAAAGTGAACCTCTTCAGTCGCATCCAAGTCCAGAGAGACTTGGCAGAAGATAGGAATTGAATGCTATTGATTTCTTAGTAGTTATTGATTATTTCAGTAAATTCATAGTAAACAAACTAAACAATAAAACTGCATCAGTTCTTACTACTACTGGATTTATTATTTTTTAAATATTTAATGATAACGGTCCTCTAATTTTGTGGAGTTAAAAATTTTTGCTAATAAATATTGCATGGAAGAGTCAACGGCAAGTTAAAAATATCCCAAATCTAACGGTATGGTAGAAAAGCACATACAAAC
Organism: Platerodrilus igneus; assembly: GCA_036346225.1. Classification (NCBI taxonomy): domain Eukaryota; kingdom Metazoa; phylum Arthropoda; class Insecta; order Coleoptera; family Lycidae; genus Platerodrilus; species Platerodrilus igneus. The sequence goes on from JARFIW010001381.1 coordinate 2,556,223, forward strand.
CATAAAAAAAAGCCTATGAAAAAGTCTGTTAAAGAGGGTGGTAATATTTTTAAGTGTTTCGGCTTCTCCGTGTGTTTTACTTGTGGGATGAAAATTAAGAACTGCACTAGCAGTTTCAAAGCTATTTCCATTCGAATATTGTGTAAAACAGTTGAAGCAAAGTGTAGAAAAGCAAAATTTTTGCCAAAACTAACCAAAACCCACCAGTATATGCAAATAAAGGACCTAGATTAGAGATATGCTGAAATAATTAAAAAATATGGCATAATGATTTCAATGTTAGAACTTCACATGGTATCATGTATAAAAGAAATAGAGTTTGTCTTCGAAACAGTGTTGAATGATTGGGAAAAAGAGCAAGCTACAATGAATATGACAGACAAAAGTCAATTCCTCGATTTAATTTAAATTGTATTTTAAAAGGGGCATGTCATATACTATATTTTTTATTTGAGTTGCATTTCCATGCGTTTATTTACATTGATTTATAAAAAATTAGGAAACAATCTACGAACATTTTTAATTTCAATTCAATAAGAAAGTAATAAGAATTTCATATATACATCTAAGAAATTGCATTCAATTATGTTTCTTTAACACAGCCCGTTGCTTAAGTTTCGCTTTGGTATATAGACGTACTACCACATCCCACCTTTGATTTATATAAAATTTTCTTTCATTACAGATTCCATAATTTTTAAAATACATAAATCTCGCCTTTCATATATCAGTAAAATGCATTGATTCACAAAGCACCTACAATAAACTGAATAAAGGTGTTAAATATGCAACTGAGCTGTACGCTTGATAACAAAGCTCATACAGCTAAAATGAAAGATATATAAGTTTCATTAAATTCTCAGTATAATTTAATAACACAAACGCATTTATACCGTTAAATATTTAATAATTTAATTAAGATTAATTATAAATAATATTTCTACAATAACAGTTGATGAAAAAACATTCCTAGAAGCAGCAGACTTATTCATTGTGAGATATTCAGTTCAGAGTTACTTTTTGTTGTAGCAAGAAGGTATAATGTAAATATTAGGGTTAAAAGTTTGGAAAGATTAGGATAGTGGGACAGCAGCTAGTCCGATGGTCATGATTCGAGTACAAAACCTTGTGTTATGCGGATGTTTAAACGACAAAAGCCCCTTCCAAATTGGATACTATACATTTTTAAGACTTTGACATTTGTCATCGAAGTGTGTGCTTGTTTTTGAATGTGAATAACAAGTTTGATAATACCTATGACACAAACTGATGCCAGAAATTCTAGATCGAATAATTGAAATACAAACTTCAAATTTTGTGAAAAGTAAGACCACTATGCTAAGAGATACTAATTAAATGTACAAACATTATATTGGAATATGTATATAATTTCTATAATATCCTATTATTAGAAGAAATTTAGCAATGCACAATAGACAGGCATTCCCATATATTTGATCTAATTATAGTATATTTTTAAAAAGTTTCTACTACCTAATTAAAATTTGTTTACTTTTGCACAATGTATGTTTATACACTGACAACTACTTCATGCACAATATTGTTGTTTTTATTAAACACGAACTCATTTAACAATGGACAAAATGTGAAAAATCAACAAACCAGAATTTGATCTTCAATTAGTGCCCATGTCATCATTATGCAATATTAGCGTCAGTGAAGATATACATTTATATGTAGGTTTAAGAGATAACGTTAATATGAATTTGAAAGATCTGAACAAATATAATTTATTAGAAAATAAGTGCTTCCATGTAGAAGAATATCAATATCAACATTCAGTACACAAAAAAAATTAAGAAAATTAATTAAATGTATTTATAAAAAAAATAATTTAAATGGTTAGTTATTTCAAAAAAATGTCAAGGGTTTTTTTGTAAATATTGCTTTACTTGTGCTTCAAATTTGTGAGGATACACCAAAAGTGTAAAATTAAATATGTTAGTTTCGAAACCCTTACAATTCTCAAAAATTTTAGGTAAAGATGGTTCATTGACAATTCATGATAATACTTTATATCATAAGGAAGCAATTAAATTTATAGACACAATTGAAAATCATGTAAAAGACATAAGAAATATAATAAATGACAATAGATTAATGAGAATAGAAACCGCTTGAAATCAATTATAGAAATGGTAATATTTTTAGGGAGATAAAATATTCCTTGATATGAATTTTACATATAATAAAAGAAATTTCAGAGAGCTCCTGAGTTTCATGTAGTGGCAGGAGATACAATTTTAGAATAGCATATAAGTAGCATAAATTCCAACGCCACATACATAAAAAAACTACACAAAATGAATTAATAGTGTTGTGGGGATGAAAGTATAGCTATGATAATTAAAACAATACAAACTGCCAAATATAATACAATTTTTGATGAGACAACTGACACAAGTCATACCTTCCTTGATTATTAGATATATTTATGAACAATAGGTTTCATCGTCATTAGGTCTTCAGTCCTAGAACTGGTTAGTTAGATGCATACCCTTATTATTTCCTATTCTGAGCTTAACTCATTTCCCTGAAATTTCCAGTCTGCATCTTTCACTATTTGTGTGCATCAGTCTGATCTACGCCTACCTCTACCTCTTTTTTTCCTATATCTGCTTGTAATATATCCTGCACTATTACCCAAAAGTGCTTTAGAACATATCCCGCCCTTCTATTTCTATTTGTTTTCCATATATGCTTTCAACAATTTTCTCCTCGTTTCTATGTTTGTTGCCTTCGAATGTAGCCGCTGCTCTTTCTACCTAGATGCAGTTCAGTTCCCTTTCTATTGTTTTACAAATATATACCCTATTTCCCGATATTCAACGGTATGTGAAGAGGGTAAAGCAGCCTGTGGTTACCAAGATCCCCAACACGTGTACATTTGCCGAATTAATAGTTTTCCAATATATCCTTTCGAACAAGGTTTATCGTCTTGAAACTGGTTGGACACATACCTCCAATTATTTCTATTCTGAGCTAGCCTGCACAGTTCCCTGAAATTTCCACAGCCTAAATACAGCTTGGTTCCCCCTCTGTTGTTTTCTAATTATGTCCTATTTTACCGAGATTCGGTATTATATGAAGGGGTTAAGCAGCCAAGATCCGCCAATACTCAGACATTTGCCGAATTAAGTTTTTCAGTAAATGCCTTCACACGATTAACATTAGCTGAGAATATTACAAAACCAATACCTGTAGTTGCTTATAATAATTAACAGGCTTAAGTACAATTATTTTTTCGTCAGATTTACCGTCTTGGAACTGGTTGGACGCGTAACTCCATTTATTTCTATTCTGAGCTAGTCTACACATTTCCCTGAAATTCCCACAGCCTACATCTTTAACAATCTGTGTACAATAGTTCAACCTAGGTCTATCTCTACCTCCCTTTTTTCCTATCTCTGCTTCTAATATATTCCGCACTACTCCCACGTGCCTTAGTATGTGGCCTAGCATCCTAACTCTCCTACTCTTTTCCACATATTTCTTCTCCTACCATTTCTACCACCTCTTTGTTCTTAACTTTGTCTGTCCATGATATATTCATCATACGTCTGTAGCACCACATTTCAAAGGCTTCCATCTTTTCCTGTCCGCTTCTCCTACTGTCCAGGTTTCACAGCCGTACAGTGCTGTACTTCACATATATGTTTTAAGCAATCTTCTCCATGTTTCTATGTTTGTTGTCTTTGAATACAGTAGTTGCTTTTTCTTGTTAAATGGAAGGAACGTGCCTTATCAGGAAAAGTATGAACTGAAACAGTTCTAGAAATGTTAAAAATATTTGATTCAAATCCACTAGTTTGTGTTGGAATAAGCACAGATGGGCAGTGTTTAGAAAATAAATTCATGGACTGAAAAGAGATAAGGATTAGTGGTTGCAAGAAAAATATGCAATGGAAGAAAATTACTTGAAAAGCAAAACAAAAACTGAAAAAGTTGAAGGCTATAATACATTATTGTCAAAGCCAGATGGTGAAAGGGTTCGTGTTTGCAGGACATTTTTTATTAACACATGTTTATGAAAAGACACATTTCAAAGGTGGGTAAAAAGAGATTCTGAAGCTGCATTTACCAATGAAGAGAATAGTGAAGCAGACCCCAAAGATGAATTTGAATTGCCTACTCGAAAAAGAAGAAAATAACCACAAAATTGCTCAAAATGAGTAAAAAAGCAAGGAAATCAACGTATGGCTGCAAACAAATGCTATAAATCTCTTCCTAAGGTCATTACTGTAGTTCTACCCAGTAGATTTATGCGGAATCAAATTTTCGATTTGTGCATTATATGTATGAAGTGTGCAAACGTTGGTGTGAGGAGCAGGGAATTAAACCGATTGAACGAACATTTTTTACGAATATTTTGCAGAAGGAAAAGATTAAAATTTGTAAATCTTGCAAGGACCAATGCAACATGTTATAAAGTGAAAAGCATTTCTGAAGAGACATACCAAAAGCATATAGTTATGAATAATAAAGCGATATTCAAAAAATAAGATAAAAGAATGTGCAGATGATAACACACATCTTGACCATGGATCTGCAGTGTTTTGCTGTGTCATAGAACTGAAGCAGCTCAGATGTATTAACAAAAATTTCAGTTACACAATTTCACTATTTATGTACTAAATAACAAAGCTGTCACTTTATATGTCTGACATGAAGTCAATGGAGGTGTTACAATGAATGAACTCACCTCTTCCATTATAGATTTCTTATCCAATATCTACAGGAAAATAAATCTTTCAAATGATGGTTGCCATCGGAATAGAAACCGAGTTTTGGCCAGTGCACTCAGTGATTTAGAAGTACATCGTTCAGCCGACATTAGAGAAACTTTTCATTTATCCGCTAAACTCTCCTAGTGACTATGTAGCATAGATAAGACTTGCTAGACCAAAACAACTATATGATGTACATATTGTTGATTATTCCTTTTTCAAAAAATTTGATATTCCAACCACCTTAGCTTCATTAACTCTTTGAAGCATGGTAGTACACGTAAAATACCACATTTATCTAGACCTATGAGACATGGTGGCACATAAAATAGATCACATGTAAAATAAGTTATACTAGACATGCATTACGGTTCGATTCGTGAACCACCTTATATTGATGTATGGCAATACATAGAGTTAACAGTTCAAGGGCAAATAATAGACTAGCTCATACCTGCAATATCTTACAGCAGCTCAGTGTTCTTCAGACAGCTGAATGTGCTAGTAGTAAATTGTTTTCTTGTGTAACCAGTTGTTATTGCATTGTGCTTCAAATTTCTAGCATAGATTTATTAATTATATATTCAGGTAAGATATATTATATCTAGAATTTGTATAATTTATTATTGCCTAACCTGATAGGTAAATTTGTGGGTATTCAATATCTGTACCTCCGTGCAATTAGGTTATGTTTTGTTTTAGCACGAATATGGATGATAATGAAGAATACCATTCAGATTAGTGAATATGACGAGAGAAGAATTATTTGCAGAATTATATGCTGACATTCCTTCAGGAAATGAATCAGACGATAAGAATGATGATGCTGAAGACGCAGATGAAATTACATATATTGAAAAACCGTCAATAGAACTTGAAAGTGATAACGAATGGGATGATGAGGACCTGCTTCCTGGTTCTAGTTTTATAGTGCGGCAGAAACCAACATGGAATAAAACTTATGGTATTTGTGCTCCAACACCTTTTTTAGATAATTCTAGCCCAGTGAATATTACTTGTAATGCTGAAATTCCCTGTCAACTTTTTCAGTTGTTTTTATCAGATAACATGATGGACCATATTGTTTTTCAAACCAACTTATATGCTACCCAGACTAGAAAAGGTTGCATGTTCATACCTTTGACGAAAACGGAATTGAAATGTTTTCTGGGCATCAATTTACTAATGGGATTGAAAAAACTACCCAGTTACCGGGATTTTTGGTTGTCTGCGCCTGACTTCCATGACAGTTTTGTGAACAATTTGATGACAGTAAACAGGTTTGGCTGGATTGTTACAAATCTTCATATCAATGACAATGAATTGTTACCAAGCCGTAACTCGCCTGACTACGACAAACTGTATAAACTTCGACCTTTTCTGTCTTCATTACAAACGAAGTTTTTGAAGCATCTTAGATCATCTCAATACATGGCGATTGACGAGTCAATGATTAAATTTAAAGGCCGTTCATCATTGAAACAATACTTACCACAGAAACCTATCAAACGAGGGTATAAGGTATTGGCCGATAAAAGTGGGTACTGTTATAAATTCGACATTTATACTGGAAAGATAGGAGATTCATCTGAAAAAGCCTTGGGAGTAAAAGTAGTAAATAGATTGTGTCAAGGACTTGAGAATAAAAGTCATAAGATATGCTTTGACAATTATTTTAGTAGTGTCCAGCTGATGGAGATTTTAAAAACACTACAAATATTTGCATGTGGAACCATAAATCCAACTAGGAGGGTATTACCACAGTTTCAAAGAGATAAAGAATTAAAACAGGGCGATTTTGATTATTTTGTTAGTAATAGTGGTATCTATACAGTGAAATGGAAGGATAAATGATGTGTTCACTTGATTTCAAATTACCATCAACCAAATGAAGTGACTAAAGTTAATCGTAAAACAAAAACTGAGGTAATACAAGAAATTCCTTGTCCTAAAATTCTTTCAGATTATAATGCAAACATGAACTCCGTTGATAAATTGGATCAACTGAAGTCGTGTTATGATATTGACCGAAAGTCTAAGAAGTGGTGGCACCGAATTTTCTTTCACTTTTTAGATGTATGTGTTGTGAATTCATACATTATACACAAGCCACTAATTACAAGTTCTAAAATTAGTTTAAACAATTTCAAACGCGAAGTAATTACTTCTATAATATCGGAAACAAAAGTCCGCAATAAGGAAAATATGCAGTCACCTATAAAACCCATACAAATAATGTCTATCCAGATATAAAATACAAAGAAAATGTGCACATGCCAATTTATGGATCTAGAAGAAGATGTGCTCCCTGTAGCACTCGAAATAAGCAAATATGCACCGATTGGATGTGCCAAACTTGTAATGTTCCATTGTGTTTATCCAAATCTAAGAACTGTTTTGCTGATTAGCATTCAGTTTGAAAAAACATATATTTAGGTACTATACTTTTAGTTTGTATAACACATTGTCTAGTTGCATGGTGGTAAATATAGAGTACCACCCCAAAATTTGTATTAAAACAAAAAATAAACTTTTATAATCGTAACTGTGGTATATTTTATTGCTTAGTAACCCACAATTACCAAAAAAATCTTATAAATTAGAATAAAATAAGTCTGTGCTTCTAGGGTATTTTTTGAAACAGCGATTCTGTGCTTCAAAGAGTTAAGGCCAGTGAAAAAAGTCAGAGACCCTACAGTTATGAATATTAGAGCTTTGCGTTATTGTCCTAGAGGTAAAATTATGTACAAGCTGGGACACAGAAAATTTCAACAATTACACAAAGAAAGAAAAAGGTTTGCGATACTAATAATTCCATTAAAGCATTGTAGAGATGACCTATTCCGATATCGGAATCTAAATGGAAATGTCTTCAAGATCTTAAAGAGGTGATTGGGAAAGAGCATCACCTTTTTTATGATAATCTGCCATACAAATGTGATTATTAATAATTCGTTAATTTATCCAACAACCTTCTATATTTACTTTATTATTTTGCAACATGATCGTTAATGTTAACCTTCTTCAAATTTAAACAATAAAGGTAGTTTAATGAGGCGTTTGTATAAATGTGTTCTGTAATTATGTTAAACTGTTGTAATAACTAGCATTTTAAGAGCAGCTACATTGGAGATTGTATAACTATTACTTATTAACAATATTGAGTTAGTATTTAAATTATTTTGTTTATTTCCTATACTAAAAATAGGAATAATACCTGTACCTGCACAAAGTAAGTAAGCACACAAGGAATTTAATCGTCGCCTTAAAAAATAATTGGATTTTGCCAAAGGCTGAATTTTTAATCATAGTAGAAGTGTTTTCATGATGTGTGCTATTAAACAATTGTTTCTTTCACTTTATTTGCTTCCAAAAGGTCCTATATGTAGTTTTTAAGATTAGCATTACATATGTGCAAGATGTACCCTAAAAACTAAAACTAGTTATTATTAAAAGAAATGTTGCATTATGTTACAAAGTTCCAATATCTGATATCAAAAATTTAATCGACAGTTTGTGTTACTGATTATATTAACAAACTGTTTTTTTTACTCCTGAACAATTTACAATTATACACATAGGAGGATATTCCACAACAACAACGATATGTGACGCTGGCTAGTCAAAACGAAGAACGCAAAGAAAGGTATATTGCAGAAACTCAGGCACTTAAAATAGACAGAGAAAGCCAAGACTTTAGATAATATAGGTTTATAACAATCGATATACAGTAAATAATGCCACTGCTGTTCACATGCTACAAAGAAGTTTGAGTATGCAGCTCTTATTATACTAATTCGGATGAAATTCACAGATCATTATACCTGGTCTGATTTTACCAAAAAGCTTTAAAAAATGCTTGTTTCTGTACCTGCTAACAAAGGAAGTTTTGAGATATGCAGCTCTCTATTATACTACACTTAAGCGGATGACAATCTCACAGATCATTTGTATTCACCATGGTCTGATGTATTTGCGACAGCCAAAATAAGAAGTTATGTATATGTGATTGTTGATACGCAAATTCGTGATCTTAAAGGTTACTTAGGCCATTAAATGGTCATGATTCGTTGCAATCCATTGATCACTATACATTGCTAAAATGAGTCATTTAGATTCGGAACCATGTCTAGATTCGAATCTTCTCGGAAAATCCGAACAAGATCTCGAAGGCAGACACAGTTGTACAAATGTTTATCGACCGTCGTACAATAGCTCATGTATGAAACCGACAAGAACAGTTATAGATTGGCTATCCTGTGCATGTTTTAGAATGACAAATGCTACTTGTTAACGTAATTTCGTCTTGCATCGATGACAAATTTTCTAATTTTTATCGAGACTTAAACATATTACTGGATCAGATTGAAATATACTGAACTGGTCTTGCTATATATCACTATAGCAATACATATGATCTAAACACAAAGTTATAAAGAATTTGTTGAATATCACAAATTCTGAAAACTCATCAAGCGTATTTATCACGAACCACATTACAAAGATTCTCCCAAGAATTTTCGTTTAATAAACATGTGTACTATCTCAGATGAATATGATCAAAAGAAAGCTTATCAGACCATGGCTAAGTTTGTAAAAACCCATATATCGCTATTTATACGAACACATTGGAATAGTAACAATAGTTTCATTATGATTATATTTTATTTGATTCAAGTTAACATTATCATTTGATTTGTTTGTTAACCTAGTGCATGTAATAAAAATGTTTACTTTTCTATCAAACAATCGTAATATTATCGTAACGTTCAGCACTGGATGAAGGTGTTATGTACAATTTTTTACAAACTTCAGACGTAGTTCCAATTTCTTCATTAACCACTTATGTTGACTAAACTGTCCTTGCCTAATATTATTATATAAATACATTACTTTTTGGATTTTTTAAAACAAAAAAAAAATACATAATAAAAACTTCAACCTTTAATAACTCAAAATTTTAATTTTGTAACATCTTCATCCACTTGTGTCTTCAATTATATTCCTACAGCACACCTACATTAAAAAAGATTTCTTCCTATGCATAAAATTTTCATTGATAAATGTTTTTATTAACACATGCTTCAAAAAGAAGTCACATGATTTACATATAGTCAAAACAATTTAAGCTGACTACGACTCACCGTGGTACATTATTAGAAATAATAATGAAAACTGCAATGTCTTTGTCAGTATATGTAACTACTCTGCGCTAAAACAGGATAGAAGGAAAAAGGGAACGTCTTTTAAAGATTAGTATGGCAGCATCAAAAGGTATGTCTGTTATAACTAATATTTATGTATTATTATAACCTATAAATAATTTTACTTTCCTGTCACTTTTTGTTGTCTTTTCAGTAGTTCTTGTTTTTTTGTTGTATATACGTTTTTACATTTAGCTTAAATTGCAAATATAAAAGTTTTTTTCAAACAAAGGATTTCTTACACTTTATAAAAGGTAAATACAGCCATCCTATAACAACACTATATACTATCACCTCTTTGCTTTTTGGTTGTTCAAAATGCTTCGAAACAAACATCTCAAGCCCCAAACACACCAGGTGATTTTGAACGTCATGGATTATTTTGAAAGAGAGCCTGATAATGAAGGTGTTTTAGTTCCATTTGGAAGTGTTATGCAGCTACAAAAATAAACACATTTAATTCTCCAAATCAATTAATTATTTCTTCAGCGAACCTCTGAAGCATGTAGTGTTGGTCTTAGTACTTTAACTAGGCTTAAGAGAAGAGGCTCACAAGCTGTAAAGGAAAATTTTCGAATTCATTCGACGTGCAGGAAACGCAACCAAACAAAAAGCAAATCTTGCGATGTTGAAGATTTTATAAAAGATGCAGTTAAACGTAAAATTTATGAGATGCACTCGAAAAGTAATATGAAAATTAATTGTAATTAGTAACTTTTATATTTCTAGGACCATGTAACTGCAAAAACACTCCAAAAAGAGTTTGTAACTGCTGGCATATATAATTTCAAATTAACTAACTTAAGAAGACGTTTACCTACCATAGGATTTTTTTATAAAGTAGATGATAGAAGGCGAGGATTGTTCGAGAAACAACATATAGCTGCTGCACGAATAAAATTCTTAAGTGACTACAATTCCAATAAGGAAATGCAACTATATGAACCTGTATTTCTTGGCGAGACTTGGCTTTTTAATAGGGGATTTGCCAAAAAGAATTGACATGATAATTCTCACAAAATCATCAAGAAGAAACCATTTGGAACAGGAAAACGGCTAGTTTTTAATTTGTTGCCGTCACTGTGCATTATATACTTACCAAATGTTGTTTTAGATTTATTGTGATACATGCTGGTAATAAGAATGGTTTTATACATCTCTTTTGTTTTCTTCAAAATCACAATATGCAGATTATTATGGTGATATGAACACAGATGTTCACAAAATGGTTCCAAGAAAGTTTATTACCAAATTTAAGCGGTCCAAGTTTAATCGTGCTAGATAATGCTTCATATCATTCGCAATTAGTCGAAAAGGTTCCTAACACTTCTTCAAATAAAGAGGAATTAATTAATTATTTGTTTCGACATAACATATCTGCCAACACTTCAATTTTAAAAAGAGAATTACTTGCATTAATTAAGGAAAATGTTCAACCAAAAAATACTTGATGAACTTGCAGCTCAAAGTGGCCATAAAGTATTACGGCTTCCTCCATACCATTGCCAATAGAATTAATATGGTGTGAAGCACTTGGAAGAATAGATGGCAAATATTGGCAAAAATACATTCACCATTCTGAAAAATGTATGATGGAATGGTCGCAAATTGAAAAAAACTTTGATGTGGTACCGCCCCTCATTATCATCTAAAGGATTCAAAGCAGCAATGACTCTTATGAAGATGATTCAATGTCAGAATAATTGATCAAGATAAAATGAAGTGGTGCCCAAGATTTATACTTTCCTAATGTAACCAAGCAATAGTACAATACCGTTTTGTTTGTTTAATACTAAATTTGATTAAATAAAATACCGAACCTGCAATTTCCCTGATAATCGTGTGAATAACAGTCTCAATTCCAACAGTAATCATTAGTCTTCAGATATTATCGAATCAATTAGAACACACGTGTCTTTATACTTAATAACAATATATCTTGAAAATTCACTTTGTTTTCAAAAACCAACAATATCTGGGACACCATGCTCCAAACCTAAATATTCAATATCTGTTGTACATTTCTATACCAAGATTTTATGTACATTACTGAAAATAACTTGTCCATTTTCATATTATATATTATTAATATCTTCATTTAAACACAATTCATCTAAATAAAATGTTGGTTTATTTCCGTTCCAAACTTCCAATTTATCTTAAATTTTTTGGTTTAATTTTTATAAAAGAAAAATGTATTTTATACTTATGTTGACGCCATTGTCAACTGCATATCCAACGAACATTTCTTATCATTCGTAGAAATTAAAAAATCATTTATAAAAGCCCTGGGACATACATTCTCAGCTGGTATTTGTCACAATATAATCTTCATCCGCCTTTTTGTATAAACAACTGAACTCATCCAGAATTCTAGAAATACGTTCTGATTGCATTGATGCATATGCTTTAACAAGATGCGTCATCGGTCAGCTTAACTGGTTTTGACTATAATAGTTTGTCAATTGGAAAACAATATAAAAATATCAAAGAAAATATTTTAAAAATAAATAAATCTTTATTGCATGACTTAATACATCTTTAATACTTTGGAATAACAAGTCAATAAATAATATTTTTTATAACTCTAAAGTTGGACTCACAATGTATATAAATATATAAAATATAAATTTTTAAGGACATATAAAACACATCTGTGATACATGATGTGTATTGTTTTGTATGTACTAAAATTCAATATTTTTTAAATAAAGCTATTAAAATTTTTTATAAAATATTACGATATGTAAGCAATAAAAATATATATACATACAGTACACACATATCACAGAGCAGTACCAATATTAAGAGAAGCATATATTTCAACCCACACGGGGCAATGAGTAGAAGCTGGTCCACCCCAGTTCCAACCCCAAGGTATAGCTAAATGTGTTAATCCTTGGCGGACGACACCCCACACTCCAGTAAGCTGTGAGTGTCCCTCTTTATTAGTTAAAATATTATCAGAGAAACGACTTGTATTGGATTTTACACTTAAACAATTAGTATTTATACTTAAAGGTAGAATGGCCTGCATTCCTGCAAGCTCTGTACAATCTTCATTTACTGTTTTTGAAATACTAGTAAAATCACCTAAAACAAACCACCTTTTATTCTCATCACATATTGTATTTTTAAGTTTTGCTTCAACATTGTTTAGTTCATTGGATGGCATATAAAAATTTAAAAGAGATATGTTTAGCCTTTCAATTAAAAATTCTGCCAATGCTGCTTGACAATCATCAACAGTTGTATGTTCTAAGGAATTTAAACTAACACTAATACCTTAAACATAAAATTATTGTGAATATATAGGACAGATATTTATAATTACCTCCACTGGATGAATCGTATATAAATCCTAATCGACAATCTGTTGTATCAGACATACAATAGGACCACTGTTGACTATTGTTTTTCCATTCCATTATTCTCCGTATATATGGCTTGTTTAAAGCATCACAAATTAATCGCAAAGCTTCTACTTCTTGAATTTCTTGGACTGCTATTATCGACCATCTAAAATCAGTCTCATTATAATATCGTAAGCAATGAAACAATCATTGAGATATGCAGTGTAGACAAAAGTGTTTCGGGGTTGGTGGGAGAGTGTGCCAGCATCTTATTTTAACATTAATATTATTTTTATATACACTTCAATAGATACAGAATGGTATGTTAGGTAAAACAATTTTAATAAAATCACAATAGATTCAATCTAACAATTTTTGTTAGATTTTTAAAAACTATTTCTTACCAAAAGTAATAACATACATGAAATGAACAAAACAAAATAATAGCAGTCTTAATTTTTATATATAATTAAGGGTTATATAATTCTGTTAAAATCTCATAAGTCAAACCCAGAACTGCACAAATAAAATTTAAATAAACGATATGGATATTGCGAATATAATTTTAGAAGGCTACGATATCCCAAATTTCATATACATAACCACCAAATAAATAAATTACATAATTTTAACAGTATTGAATTTAGAAAAAATATGGCACAGCCGAACAGTTGTACTATTTCTATTGCAACAATTGCATTAGTAGTATTTGTAATTGAATGGAATTGTAATTGTGGTCGTTAGACAAAACCATTTTATAAGCTTTGTAACCCGCATACAAAAAATGAAGAGGACTTCATTTTCATATTTTACTCACCTCGATTCAGGATCCTTTCCAGAAAACAAGAGGAACACAAAATCGGTAAATTAAGAATGCATAAAATGTGCAGAGAAACAACTTTTGCTCATATATTTGTACTAACCGAAATTTAGCAGACCTATTTGAAGTAAAAAAATTTTTGACGCTTGTGGAGCATTTCATAGCAGCGGGTTACAACCCGTCCCATCGAGATGATGATTCGAATTTTTAGCTCGTCATTCAACTTTTCATTATTTTATATTTAAAGGTTTTGCATTTGGGTAAAAATTGGAATTTTTTTTTCGGTTTTCGATGTGTTCAACGACTTATTAATCATAGCGTTATTTTCCACAACTTTTATGTATTTCTTGTTAAAGTAAAGAACCCGATTTTAAGCAGGTTCCAAATTGTAAATGATTTTGAAGAAAGGCCTAATTTACATTTTCGGCAATTATACACTATTTTAACAAACTTATATTATTTCACTAAAATAAAATACTGCGAAAGATATACTGAACTTTACAGACTTTACAGCGTACTACGGATCAAACGTTAGGTCCTATCTTACACTTAATGAAGTCGCTGAATGCCTAAATGCGACAGGTTTTAAAATAAATTGGAAAGTGTCAATTTTGCTATTCTTCTCTTACATTTCTTGGTTTTATTATCGATGGAACGGGTCTTCGGGCAGATCCCCTGCTAAAGTTGACGCTATTACTAAATTTAAAACACCAAAGACTGTTACCGAAATTAAATGTTTAATAGGAATGATTAGCTACTATCGCATTTTTCTACCAAATCTCTCAACTATATTCTACACCCATTACTATCTTAATTAAAAATAAAAAGAAAAGTCAATCAGTCGAATGGAATTTAGAAGTTCAGCAGGCTTTTGAACAAATTAAAACGTTAATCACTTCTGCACCTATCTTAATTTCGCCCAATTTTGATGAAAGATTCTATATTCAAACCGATGCCTCACTTACTGGTCTAGGCGCAATGTTGTTCCAAGTAAACAATGGACTAGAACACTCTATTGCATATGCTAGTCGTGCCTTAACTTCTGCTGAACAAAAATATTCACCTACCGAACGTGAATTGATAGGGGTTATCTTTGGCATCAAAAAATTTAGAGGATACGTTGAAGGTATGCATTTTACAGTAATTACTGATTGTGCAGCTCTCACATGGTTGAATAACTTAAAACAACCGGCAGGTCGGTTGGCAAGATGGAACTTGCGTATTTCTCAATTTACCTTCGATGTTCGGGATAGACCCTGTAAATTAAATATCGTGCCTGATGCCTTATCTCGTGATCTTGCTTCTCTTAACCTCCCAGATCTAATTCCTGATGCCTGGTGTCTTAATATGATAAAGAAAGTTTCTGAAAATTCCGATAAATTTTCCACCTTTCGTGTGATGAATAATAGATTATATAAATTTGTATCTTCCTTATCTTACAAAGTCTCTAACTTCCCTGAATGGAAACTTGTAGTCCCTACCGCTAACCGCATTGAAGTTCTTAAATTGTGTCACAACGACACTACAGCTGCTCATCTTGGTGTTACAAAAACCTTAGCTAAAATATCTGAATTAGATTATTGGCCTGCGCTAAAACAATCTGTCTGCCGCTATATTAGAAACTGTACAATTTGCGGGGCTCAGATGAGTTCTCAAGAAGCTCGCACTGGTTTGATGGGTAACTTTAAATGTGTATCTTATCCCTTTCAGTTAATATGACTTGATTTATTAGGACCTCTCCCTCGATCGAAAAAAGGTAACCAATTTCTTTTACTCGTCACCGACTGGTTTTCTAAATTCGTTATTGTACAACCTTTAACTAAAGCCACATCTTCCGCTATAATTAAATTTCTAGAACAAAATGTATTTCATATCGTTGGTGTCCCTCAAGTTATTCGCTGTGATAGTGGGACGTAACTTATCTCAAAAGATTTTCAAAATTTCGTTACAAGTTATAAAGTAGAAAAAATTTGGTTCAACACCAAATACCATCCACAGGTAAACCCTACCGAAAGAATAAATCGAGTCTTAATCACTGCTATCTCTTCATATATCGACTCAGACCACACTAGGTGGGATGAAAATATCTTTAAAATCGCTCAAGCTCTACGTACATCTAAACATGAAGCAACCCAATTCACTCTCTCATTCCTTGTTTTTGGAAGATACACGCCACTTGATGGTAGTTATTACGGTTCAGTTCCTGATGATACTAACATAATCGAAATTGACGAAAAAGTACGTTGGGACGAAGACCAACAATCATTACCTTCTATTTTCAATGATGTTAGAAAAAATTTGTTAAAAACCTACAAAAAGAGTAAAGATCACTATAATCTGCAAAAACAAGATATTTCTTTTGCTTTAGGTGAACAGGTTTGGAAAATACATTATGTCTTATCTGATGCTACTAAAAAAATTCTCTTCGAAATTAGCTCCAAAATTCATTTTATGTGAGGTTACTCGCGTCATTAGTCCACTTATCTATGAACTCCAAGACACCGAAGGAAAACGTCAAGGAATGTGGCATATCAAAGACCTTAAACTATTCTCTGCTGACCCAAATGCTAATTAATTGTTCACATGTTTCATTTCTTTAATGGTTTACCAAATGTTTTTGTTCCCATCCCGAATTTGTTACCTATATCTATTCGGTTCTTTTCTCATACAGCATTTACCGTCTACACTTCTACCTTATTTACCTCATTTTAGTTATCTTTTTGCTGGCTATTAATTCTTCCTTGAATTTATTGTTAGCCACATGTCTGTCTATTATCTAGGTTCCCCAATGTCACTCTTTTGCTTCATCTAATCAATTCTGGCACCTTTTCTGCATCATATTATTTTGTTTTTTAGCAGTTATCCCACGTTGTTTAATTTCGTGATGATTGTCGTAACTTTGGTTGGAGTAACTCATTGAATCCTTATGATTGATTTTAGCTGACGTTGAGTGGATGCTTTTTTCTTTGGATACACATAGAAGTCGTGGCCTATGCCTCTGTAAGAAACAGTCAATATTCGCAGTTGCAAAACTAGGAATTTCTATTCTTATCGCAGTGGATGCGCTCGTTAGGAAGATGATCGTTCTAGTTCTCATCAGGAATCTAATAATTTTTTTAACTTATTATGTGTCTTAATGTGTCTGATTAATACAGCAGGTGGTCCCTCAGATCGATCTGCGTTTAACAGGGACAACTCTCTACCTTCTCTCTGACGCTTGTCCAAAACTTTACTTTTTTCTTATCCTGCCGTCTCCGTTTCCGCCTTATTCTTCCTTCGGCAGGCCTATTCTTGTCCCGGAACACCTGTCTACCACATAAGAGTGATTTTTCCCTCACTCCGGACTACTGACCACATTGGCTGGTTGAGTAGTGCTTTTCTATCCACCTTTTTCTATCGCTATTGCTTAATGCGAGCTCTTTTTCTACTCTCTTCTACCTGGAAGTCACTAGCACATTCCAAAAATGCCTACCTCCCTCTTTTTACCTTTCATTTCTGTTAGCCAACATGTGATTGCGCGGGGGGTTTTCATAGACACCTAGACCGCGTCTCTGGGAATCTTTCGTGAGGTCATGCGGTGCCGCTGTCAGCCGCACGTGGCCGCTGACAGTGCAAGTATGTATGAGTGTATGTATATATGAATGTATGTCTTACCGAACTTAATCAACGCCGAGTGAAGGAATGCACCCACATGCCTTTCCGGTCCCTCATACTGTTTTAACCAATGGGTCTGCTTCACAGGTCTCTCTCTTTTAGGGGTACGAGTACTTTCCCTGTTTAACGGCTTTGAGGAGCCACTCTCTTTTGTATCTCTACGATGGAGGACGAAACGGCTTGGTAAGCTAAGGAATTCTACGCTATATTTTTAAAGTTTATAGTTGTAGCATGCCTTGGCGTACTGGGACGTTTCGGACCCATCTATTGTTATCTAGTTTTATCTTAATATCTCTATCTTACCTATTATCTTTGATAATAACTTGAGACTTTGTCTTACTTTCTTTTGTTGTCCTAACGTTTGGTATTTATGATCAGACGTAGGAAATTTTTGAGTATTGAGTGAAGAAGCTAACCTGATGGTAGCAATGTAATTTGTTAGGTTAGAAATGTAAGAAATTAGTAAGATGGTACTGTTGGTAAATTTGTTAATTCACAACCATGTCATTAAAAAGTTATGATGTGTACTGTTTATTAAGCCAGAGTACCAATACAAAAAATTTGAAAAACCTATAGTAACATGCTCTCTTGGGCATTTTGAAGTTTGGGTACTTTCTTGCCGATGTAGAAACAGTTAGAATGCAATGCTTATATGCGTGTGCACTCAAAACCGTAAGTTTGTATTTAGTTGTAGTAAAGTGTTTCGTGCTCTCCGACAAACTTGTGCTGTCGATTATAACTGCGCCGCATCTAAGACAAGTGTGTGCATTTATAGATGTAGTTCCATAATCTTGGGACTACACATTCCGTTTCCTGGTTACTCGCAAGACGCGTTATCGGTTGAAAAAACCAGGTGACGCCTAAAACAAACATTTAGTAGAATGTAAGTTAGTTCATATGTAAGTAAGGCTTTAGATTTTAAGTTTCTACCGTGCTAAAGGTTTTTTCTTTTTTTAAATTTTTTTTCTTTTATGGCTTGGTTGCGATTGTTACATGCCAAACTGGCTATGTATCATTTTTAGATTTAGATGTAATTTATAAGTTAATTGCCGCGTATTTTTTAAATTAATAACGCCAACTTCCGCCGTAGCTGACAGTCGCGTCTGCGCAGAAGGAATGCGGAGGTGCATGAGTGTCGAAAGTGGGGATTAAGCCACGAGACCTGGACCAGGCAACAACTATCTGAGTGGTGTGTGTGTTTTTTCCTTAGAAATAGGTATGTAGGTTCCCTGTACCTTACCTTTGTCGTACCTGGTGTCTATTCCTTCCGACCCCCTACGAGTGTAATAAAAGCTACATGACGGACGAATAGCAAATTTGATGTTCAACATGGCGTAACTCACAAACCACCGCTGGATCCTGAGATTAAGTTCCGAGATACACCTCACATGAGTAATTTGATTTTACTTAATTTGTGCATGCAAATTTGACTTAGACGGAGATTGCATCAAATACGTGATCTGTAGAAATATAAAAATGGCGGGTAAATATGCCGCGTAAATGTAACAGTATGTCCTAAGCAAAAAAATGACAAAGAGAAATACGCACACTTATACAAATTTTATGAAGAAATATTGGATTGCACAGAGAGAAATTTTATCTCGGAAGTCAAAATGTGGAAGCAACAAATTTGCAATAAGGACATTCAAAATGCGCTAGACGCTTTGTCAGTGAATAACACTGAATCAGAGTTTACACTCTCAGAATCGGTTAATACTAAAACTTATAAGTTTATTATATTTTTATTTTAGGTTGTAAATGGAAACACATTTAAAAACGTAAACATAATAATGAGAGTGTTGGCAGTATTACCCTTGTCAACAGTGACTTCAGAACGATCATTTTCAATCTTGAGAAAAATTAAAAGTTCTCTCAGAAGTACCATGGGACAAGAGAGTCTGAATGGCCTAGCTTCTTTTGAGTATGCATACTAAAATTAAACTATCGTGAAATTCTTCTAGAATTCTTTAAAAAACCGAGAAAATTTAAAAATGATTAAAATTTTTTGTCGCTATTGTTTTATTTGTAATTTTGTCATGAAAATATTAAATAACATTTTAATGTTTTATTTTGAAAGGCGTAATTGATTACTTAATTCTATATCAGTCAACTCTACCAAATTCATCAAATAAAAATAAAAATTAAATATACAAAGAATTTCTACTTTGCTGGTGAATCTATAAAAGTTTTTAGTTTGAACGATCCTAAAGGAGAGGTTCAGACCCGACCCAAAACACCCCCTGGATCTCAGGAGTCTATAGAGTTTGTGTTTATTAATAGCGTTTTAAGTTGTGATAAGTATTTAGCAACTTACCCAACAAAAAGTGAATTAAAATAAGTCAGAAGAAACCAATTTACTACTATTTACACAAGCATTTAGAAAGTGACAACAATACTTAAGTTATTTCAACCATTTTTAAAAATTATCTAGTTTTTCATTTTTTCCCATATATCACCATTTTCAAGAAACGTTTGTATAGGATCCGGCACCGGCAACAAGATCTGACGATTTTTCAAAAGCTACAAATATGGGAAATCAATAGATCAATAAATATAAAACTAAAAAGATATTCATTGCAATAGTGTTTGTTGCATCCGTTCGAAAATAAGTATCAAACAAAAAGTCAACATTGTATATTTGGTAAAACTTTACCGAAACGCTTCAATTGATGAAACAAGTTTATGGTGATGAGTGTTTATTTTCTAACAGAGCCCACGAGTGGCATACATGTTTTAAGGGTGGTCATGAAGACGTAACTGATGACCAACATGTTGGGCAATCCAAATTTGTGATAACCTCAGATGCTATCAAACTGTAACACGTCATATTATTTTAGGTGAAAATAAATCAATATGGATATAATTATTAATTCAGGATGATAGAAATAATATTGTTGATAGAGAAGTATTCTGTACATTAGGAAATTTAGTAGCAGTAGTTGAGAGTTTAATAGTGTAGGGATACATTGTATCTACAGGTTATACTTGACATAATACGCTTTACAATTTATCTGTGGATATGCTGTTTGTATTTCGTATCATTTGAATCTTAATTCATGATAGAGAGTAGTAACGTGATTGATGAAAGAGATTCGCATTATGGGCAAAAACTCTACCAGATTTTGTGTAATGCTTTTGAAGAGGATAATTTCAGTTTTTAATAAAGATTATGTATTGGAATATAGCAGTTTTCCTGCTAACCCAAAGTTAGATTCTAATAAAAGTTATTTTACACAATGCACAAAAATGGGGAATAACTTTTACAACCGGTAATATTTTCATGGATGTAACTGTGGGCAGGCATACAAATAAAGTCCAATCACATTTAACTACGACACGAAAATGGTCTAAACATGATGAATAAGTAATAACTATAAAACTGCAGCTGGTAAATGATGCATAAGAAATGGAGTTTTACCAAAAAATATACGGGTATCAACACTTCAACATGCATGTCGTGGGAATGATGATACACGAGAAACTATTATGTAATGAGGATTCACAACAATACGATTGGTATAGACATGCAGGTTGTGAGAACAAAGTATGACCTCAATTGACTTGCAGAAACTTGAAGAACTTAATATAAACAATAGAAGTTAATACCCAGCCATGTGCAGATTATGCAAAAAGTATAATATACAAACGAAGAACGAGTCAATAAATACTTTTGAAACTCCACGGGCAGTGAAGTTATGAGAGTTTTAACATGAATCAGTCGTCAACTAATAACAAATGTGCCGGCTTATAATAACTCCTCTTTCCTCTGCTCCTTCAGTACTTAGAGTGGCAGAAACCATAGGGATTGTTGTGGTATTCTAAGATACACTACTGTAATGTGAAAGGCAATGGGAAACCACTACATTACCACCCAAATACAAAGTGTAACAAAAACGTTTTTCAAAATGATGGCATCTTCTGGGGTAAAAAATTCCTGAGTTAGAACAGTCCCCAATCAGATCTCCGAGAGGAGACTACTTCGGAGGATGTAATCGCCAAATTTAGAAGAAGAACTGATAGCAAATAGGTACGCTAGAGAATTACTGAATCCGGTGACCAGAGGAGGGGGTGACAATTGGTTCATACGTGACTACTAAGCCCAAGTTCCCGGATTCGAACCCTGATGCACACCACTTAAAAAATGTTAGGCAAGTATTTTTCACACAAATAAGCCCTCGTTCAGATGAAGGGTAAAATGTATGTCCCACGTGTGAGTGTTGTCACGCATGTTAAAGATCCCTACCTTACTTGGAATATCAACGCTTTGGCAAAATTCAAATTTTCCAGGTAAAAAAAATCGCTTCCTGGCTAATTTAATACCTTTGGGTGGAGCATTGTAAAATCAAATGTAGAGGTGTCAAGAGTTATAATTGAGTTTTCACTCAACAACCATATGTTGAATATTACACCACTGGAATGGGGGACCTAACGTACCAAGGAAATAATTAATCAATCAGTGGAGTAACATGGAAACCCCTAAATTACTAAATTGTGAAAATTGTTCTAAAGTTATGTTTTGTTGTATTTTGGTTGATGCTTGATAAATATGTAAATGCGAACTTGTAAATTGAAGTGGTAATTGGTTCGTATCAGAGCGACAGAATTAATTGTTTACATTTCAGTATAAAACTATTAGAAAGAAAGTTTGAACCTTTTAAAACGCTAAGAAGGATGTGTGTATTAAGCAAAACCCAGCTTTACTTGTAGGCTGTATTGCTAGTAAATTTCGTTGTGTAAATTTCATATTTCTAATGGACCTCATGGCGAAAGCAGAAGTTGGCATTGTGCTATGTATTTCTAAACAGTATTGTTAAGGGCATTTGCAAGTAATTGAAATTCATAAAATATCGTTTACGGCAATTTAGAAATGTAAAACAATAAAACGGAAGTATTACTTACAGATTAATATGTTTTATGAGTTCTGTTAATAATACCTGACCAGTGGAGTTTATATTAGGTTTTTTTTAAGGTTAATGTACATGCAATTATATTATCGAGAACTAATGTTAATAAAGTTTAAACTTAGATGGAATTTTATATTGAGAGGATATCCAATTAACCCATGGATGAAGTCATATTTGGGAAAGACCGTTATATTGAGAATTGTTGCAATTTAACAGAAAGTCAAGGAATTGCTTTTAAGGTGTGATTATGAAAGGTATAAGATGAGAGAACGAGATTTAGAAAAACCTACAGCAAGGAGGTCCATTTGGAATAACAGTCTTCCAAATAGCAAAATATCAACGAAAGTACTGGTTCAAGATGGTTTGACACTTTTAAAGTAGTTTAGTATTTTGGCTAATTTTACATTTTATTTTTTATTTGCGTTTTTCATAGGAATCCACATTTACACAACTGAAAGTTAGCCAGTGCATCTATAAAATTGTTATGGAGTTCTGCCAGTTCTGGGAAATTCGAAATTTTTACCTTTAACATTTACTTAAAAAATTTTTAAAAAAATGAAATTATAATCAACATCAGTGTTTGGATGGCGGTGTAACATTTAGAAGGGATAAAGGTGTTATTTACTCAGACCATTCACAACTGATGCAGTTTAATTAATGGGTCTTGCTTTTTTCTTGTTCGGAGTATCTTATGACACTAAAAAGAGTAATAAAAAAATTATAGCTGCATTAATAATTTTTCAAATGTCAACATTAACACCCTGTATTTAACAAACACGTAACATTTTTACCTAAGCATGTTTAGTTTAATCAAATTTGAATCAAAAGACCTTCGGTTGCTCTATACCTCATTCTTATCGGAACACCTTGTATTAAACAATTAAACTTGAAGTTCCTATGATACGGTCTATTAATATTTATTCGATCATGCGTTCAGTACAGTTCATATTCCTACAGGATGAAGTATGCACTCGAAATCTGCTCATATGCAGCTTCCACTATTCTAGGTAGACCATCTAAATTCTAAATAATTATTGTTCTTTTAAATGCCACGTGACAAGTGGAAATTTGCTGATCTACCAGATGACGGTCATAGGCCCTACTTACCATTAAACTGAAGAATCGAATTTTAAAATTAAAAATGAATATATTGGTAACAGTGCTTGAATTTGACTTCGAAAACCCATCAATCGTATTTCGTCAATTTGTCGTGATAAAAATTGAATAAATATAAAACATGTATTTACTAATATTTGAATTATTTTTGTAATTTGGATCATCGTTGATTGTGACATTTTTCACTTTGTAGGTACACATGCTGGTAAAATATAGCGACGTGCTATTGTATCACGAAGGGAAAAACATAACTTTCTGCACATATGGTAGAACCTCCGTTCTAAACGGACCTACATCTTGAAGAAGTTCTAGAATACTAAAACCAGTGGAATGGTTTGCGTGTTTCAGTGAGGGTTTTTAGTGAGAAACTGGAGCGTGACACATCACCGAAAGAGGCCAGCTGCTCTTTCAATACTTAAGAGACCATAGAGGTAGGTGTGACTTTCTAAGCCACACTATTGCGATGTGGAAGACAACGGGAAACCACGACATCACCTGCCAAGTTATACTACATTTGATTTTCCAATGATCCACCCGAAGGTACTACATTGGTCAGGAAGCGAGTTTTTTTTACCTGGAAAATTTGAAATTTTGTCGAGCCCTTGCTGTTCCAAGCAAAGTAGGACTCTTTAACGTGCGTGGCAACACATACACACACGGGACCTACATTTTACCTCTCATATGAACAAGGGCCATTCTTGTGAAGAATGCTCGCCTAACATTTTCAAGTAGACCATGTCAGGATTCAAACCTGTGGCCTCGAGCTCAATAGTCACATGCATACAAACTGAGCTACGGAGCCGCCCTCCTAATTACACAGCATAACAAAAGCCCTTTTTACAATGATGACACACTCTGGGATAAAAGATTCCGCAGTTAAATTAGTCCCTTTTTCGAATCCCCGGGAGAAAATTACTTTGGACAATCTGATCGGTAAGTTTAAAAGAAGAACCAGGAATATTTTGTGAGTTGAAGCATGGAATGTTAGAAGCGTGAAGCGAGTAGGTGAGCCACAGAATTTGAAAATTGAAATGGATAGGTTAGCATTAGACATAGTAGGGATTAGCAAAGTTCGGTGGTCAGAGACAGGAGAATTTTGGAGCGGAGACTTTAAGGTAATTCATACAGGATCAGAAAAAGAAAATGCAGGTGTGGGAGTAGTGATGTGGAAAGAGATAGGACAGTATATCGAAATCTACTTACAAAAGAAAGAAAGAGTACTTATGGTTAGATTAGAATCTAAACTGGTGAATATGGTAATAATACAGGTTTACACGCTCACCTCTAGCTACAGTGATGACGATGTAGAAGCAATTTACAAAGATATCAAAGACATACTAGAATTCGTAAAAGGGCATGAATATTGAATAATTCCAAATACATTATTTCAATATCAAACTAGAAGATGATACACGTGGAAGGTGCCAAAAGACAGCGAAAAATCAAGTAAAAGATTATTGAAGCCACCGAGAAGCAGATATAGACACTGACCCTAATATAGTAATATGAAAGCTATGTTAAAATTTAAAAATTTGAAAAAATAGAAACGAATAAAGGCGCTATGACTTTGAAAAACTAAAAGATAAATATACCCAAAAAAGATTTGAAAAAAAATCAAACGACTTGTTGAAACACAGGAAAATTTCTGATACTAAGGAAGTCGAAACAGAATGGAATAACATTAAATCCAGCTTAGACATTGCAGGTATAAACAGAAAGAAAATAAGAACCAAGGGTGACAAAGGATATTCTGAATTTAATAGAAGAAAGACGAAAATACAAAAACAGATCAGATAAAACAGGGAAACAGAGATACAAAAGCATAAAATGGGAAATTATTCGCAAAAGCAGAAAAGCTGAAGAACAACGGATTGAGGAAAAATGCAAAGAGGTACAAATTAAGCTGAAAATTGGAAAGACAGGTGAAGCAAACTAATTAGAATGAATTTTAGGAATATACAGCCATATAGCAAAATATAAGAAGTGCAGTAAGAGACATAATTATAGAAAATGTAGAGAAAATGAACAGATGGTAAGAATATATAGGAATTTATATGCAGGACAGGAACTAGAGACACTAGCACAGGAAACAGAGATGAAAAGGACGACTTTGGTTTTCCTATACTTAGAAATGAGTTTGAATTAGCGCTAAAGAGTTTGAAAAATAATAAGGCATCGGGTACAGATAAAGCGCAAGCAGAAACTCTAAAAGCTTCCAACTTATCAGCTACATGTATGAGTCAGGCGTGGTACTCAAAGATTTCAAACATAACACCTTATTCACTATACCATAAAAATTGAAGTGCAGATACGTGTGAAAATTTTCGAACAATAAGTTTAATAACACACGTATCAAAAATATTAACTAGAATTGTAAAAAATAGATGGAAAAAACAGGTTGAAAAAATATTAGGAGAAGATCAATTTACGTTTACGAGTAACAGGGGAACACAGGAAGCCATTTTAGCTTTAGGGATGATAATGGACAAAACAATAGAAAAAGGAGAAAGCGTGTGTATAGAGTTTGTAGATCTGAAAAGGAAAAAATAATAGAGGTAGATCTTAGACTATTACAGAAAGAGTGAAAGATGCAGGCTGTGGAAATTTACAAAAAAAATGTAGGTTAGCTCAGAAGAGGAAACAGTACATGTTCAATCAGTTCCAAGATGGAAAACCTAATGATGATAATGGTAAAACCTATACTGAGTGGCTGTACAATTGGTCGAATTTCTCGGGTTTTCTTAAAAATTTTAAATTGTTGGTGGAGGAGAGATTTTCTGTGCCCGTGATAGGATTCATGTGGTTGCACCTATACAAGTGGCCCCACAATATGAGTCTATTTTTTTCAGGTTTTCTTAAATTTTTTGAAAATCGAAGGTTGAGGGGTTGGAAAATAAAAATATGGGAATAGGTATAGGGATAGCAAACAGAGGTAATAGAATTAGATCGGCAAAGTATAGAAGTAAATGTTGGGAAAGGGGTGAGACGGGGATGTGCACAATCCCTATTAATTTTTAACTTGTATATCGAATGGATAATTAATACTGTCAAATACAGAAAGACGATTGGAAGTATTATGCAGGGACAAACAATTAGTAGCTTAGATTCGCAGATAATATAGTGGTATTAGCATCTAACAAGGAAGAGTGAGAAGCAGCTATTAATGAATGGAAACAGTACTAACAGAGAGTTATGGTATGTAAATTAACAAAAATAAAACTAAAGTACTAGTATGTAAAGGAAGAGAAAATCAGTCAGAAACCAGAATACAAATAGGAAAACAGAATTTACAAGAGGTTAAGGATTTCTGCTACCTAGAAAATCAAATAACACGATAGAAAAAATGCATTAGATATAAAACAAAGATTGGCACAAGGCCTTGCTGTATTCAACAAGAAAAAGAAAAAGCAACTACTACGTTCAAAGACAACAAACATAGAAACAAGGAGAAGTTTGTTGAAAGCATATGTGTGTAGCACAGTACTGTAAGGCTGTGAATATTGGACAGTAGGAGAAGTGGACAGAAAAAAGATAGAAGCCTCTGAAATGTGGCGCTACAGAGGTATGATGAAGATACTATGGACAGACAACGTTAATAACTATCAGGTTCTAGAAATGATAGAAAAAGAAACGAATATGTTGTAACGGTCACTTTGTTACGTTACAATGACTCTCACTGTATATATCGTAATTAGATTAAACGTAACAATTTATTTGTAAAATATTGATTCAGGGCCAAGCATTTAATATTAAATACAACGCGATTTTATCTGTCCGACAGGTGTGTGATAATTGTGGATAAATAGAAATACGAATTAATATATTCTTGATTAGACCTGGATTGTCTTGAATGCGCTTCGTGAAGTGACCTACACGTTTTCATTATCCAAGGGTTAGCGTGTGCTAAAATATATTTCCCTAGCTGCGTTGCAGGATATAAATATAACAAAACGTTAATTTTCTGGAGTTGCATATAGCGTGGGCTGTGCTTATTTGGAAGTTTATGCAACTTTGGTTCAAGTATTTGAATGTTATAGGTCGATGGTTCACATTCATTGAATTGTTTGAAGTTGCTACCTGTTTGAAGATAGTGTCGCTGTACCAATATTATTAAACCCTTACGCTGGTTAGCGTTTAAGGTTTGCTGGTATAATTGCCTGAGCACTGATCAATTTTATGCTTTTAGGGTTTTTTTATCCACTGGTTTATTTATTTGTTTATTATCTTCTCTGGTATTTTCTTGGTTATGGTTCTCGATTTGATTTTCCTTTATTGAAATTGCCTTGGTTGTATTTTTGTTGCACGTACAGCAGATACAAGTTTTATCCAGATGTTACATTTCTTGTTATTCAGTTGTACATTGATCGTTTAGTTACATATCTACAACGAGATACAAGTGCTACATGCAGAGTGCAAAACACTACACCAGTATGTATTAACGTATCCTTTTTTACATAAGTGGCCTGGGAAGAATAAAGAATACTCCGACGGACTTAGTGGCTTACTTTGCAACTAACTAAATTTCGATATATATATATATATAAATTTCGATATATATATATATATATATATATCAGATTCAGTAATTCAAAAACTATATTTTGCCGTACTTTACATATGCTAAAGTATTTACCATGTTAGTTTGAAACGTATGTGCCAAAAGGTAAACTAAATGACTTGATGACGTTGATAAAATGCACAGTGCTCAAGGTTTTATACTAAGTTGAAATTTAATAAGCCATTGAAAGTACATTTGCCGTCTGAAAACCGGATGCGTCTACGGATGTCTACTATCAACCAAGCATCCAGGTCTTGTGTGAATTATTTTGGCTTTTCATTTAAGTAGAATCAACTTTTGGAAGAATTTGTAAATTCAAAATTATAAGTTAATAGCAATATCAAATATAATTGGAGAATTGTGAAGTGTTTAGGACCAATGATAGAATTTAGGAATGTGTATAAAGACAATAGTGAAGGTATTTGTGACACAAAAGAAAAGACAAATTGTTATTGGATATTTTTATGTTTTTAAAATGTAATTAAGTAAGCTAGTTTTGTTGTGCTTATTGCCTAGGGGAGTAAACAAGATGATTCTTTTTCGATTAAATTTAGTATAAAGACGTGTTTTTGCAAACCTGCGTTAAAGTTGTTATATATTTTGAAAAAATAAATGAGTTTGAATTTAAATAGTCTGATTTATTAAAGTGGAGGTACAAGAAGCATCGGTGGTAAAATAAGCAACAGCGACGTTAAAAGAAGTGTAAAGATTGGTGATAGTGCAGTAGGTAAATAAGGCCGGTCCTAATTCAAAACGCGACAGACGTATTTTCCATGTGTAAAATACGTCTGTCACGTTTTGAATTAGGATCGGCCCTATATAATTTCAATGTAAAATAGTTGTGAAAACATTTCAATGTAAAATAGTTGTGAAAACATGAATTCTTCTATACTTTCAATGTAAAATACTTGCGGGCGCGTTTTGAATTAGGATCGGCTTTATATTACTTTCAATGAAACACACACGTATGTTGAAAAAAAAATGTAAGTGCAGAGAAGAATGTGTGTAGCTGTTTTGAATTCGGTTTTCTAGCGAGAAGTTACACGTGCACCGTTTTGAATTAGGATCGGCGTTATATACTTTTAATGTAAAATGTGAAAACATGAATTCTTATATACTTTCAATGTAAAATACTTGTGGGCACGTTTTGAATTAGGATCGGCTTTATATTACTTTCAATGGAACATATTTCAAAACACACGTATGTTGAAAATGTAAGTGCAGAGAAAATGTGTGTAGCTGTTTTGAAATCGGTTTTCTAGCGAGAAGTTACACGTGCACCGCTTTTGAATTAGGATCGGCGTTATATACTTTTAATGTAAAATGTGAAAACACGAATTCTTATATTCTTTCAATGTAAAATACTTGTGGGCACGTTTTGAATTAGGATCGGCTTTATATTACTTTCAATGGAACATATTTCAAAACACACGTATGTTGAAAAATGTAAGTGCAGAGAAAATGTGTGTAGCTGTTTTGAAATCGGTTTTCTAGCGAGAAGTTACACGTGCACCGTTTTGAATTAGGATCGGCGTTATATACTTTTAATGTAAAATGTGAAAACATGAATTCTTATATACTTTCAATGTAAAATACTTGTGGGCACGTTTTGAATTAGGATCGGCTTTATATTACTTTCAATGGAACATATTTCAAAACACACGTATGTTGAAAAATGTAAGTGCAGAGAAAAATGTGTGTAGCTGTTTTGAAATCGGTTTTCTAGCGAGAAGTTACACGTGCACCGTTTTGAATTAGGATCGGCGTTATATACTTTTAATGTAAAATGTGAAAACATGAATTCTTATATACTTTCAATGTAAAATACTTGTGGGCACGTTTTGAATTAGGATCGGCTTTATATTACTTTCAATGTAACACACGTATGTTGAAAAATGTAAGTGCAGAGAAAATGTGTGTAGATGTTTTGAATTTGGTTTTCTAGCGAGACAGTATGACAGATGCAAAAAAATATCGCATTCAAGTCAATTGTGTTTTAATTAAAGTGGATTCTGATTTATGTTTAGAGGCTGCAAATACACATGGGCCGGTTTTAATTCAAAATGAGTTCACTCTTGTGATAGGTTGAAAAGTGGGTTGGCAAAGTACGCAGATGGTGGTAATCTGCTATATAAGGAGATTGCTCCTAATATTAATTTAATTAGTCAAAGAAAAGCAATATGGATTTTAATATTCTTAATAAAACCACATATCGCAAACCTTATGTAAATTCAAAAGATCTTGTAGTGAATAAGAGGTTTGAAGTTTTAAAAGTGGAAACAATCAAGACAAAATATGGAGAAAGAGTATTAGTGGAAACAGAAGAGTTCAAGAGTATATTGCCATTGAGATATTTTGAATACCTTCAAGCACATGGAGTGAAACAATTAAATGAAAGTATTGGCTTGAACAAACACGTATACATAACTAGTAAGGGATCGATCGGTCTAACTGTCAACATAGAATTTTCATAATAATATGTCACTAATTTAAGAAATTAGTTTATTATTATAACACATCTAAGTCGATTGTATAAAGAATGATGTATCAAATTAAAGTGGGTTCTGATTTATGTGCTTTTACTTTGAGTTTACTACCTTGTTTAGAGAAAGTCTTGTTTCAAAAGAGAAACTTTTATAAAATACTTTTTATTTTACAAATTGTTGAATATTTTGATCTAACTATTTATAAATGAAAAGTATTTATTAACTCCGTTCTTGAAGTATCTGCTGCTCCCTCGCTGTTAGTTCCTCTCTTTTTGCTTTATTATTTCTAGTTCCAAATCTATACGACGCAGTAGCTTCTCTCCACGCTTTTTAAATGCGTTAAGCAACTCTACTGTCATCTTCGTAGGATTTGTCATCTTCACAGCAAACAGCCATATTAGATTCTGTACATAACTTTTCATAGTCGACATGTTTTGCCTGATCTGTGAGCATAACATAAAAGATTATTGTAGGTTCACCTTTTCTTTGTATACTACCTGATGTTTCTGAGAGGACCAGAGTGTGTCAACGATCCCACGATAGCCTCAGAATTTCCAGAATGGTTTTTGATCTAATGTAACTTATAAATTAGTACTGTTTAAAACACATGTATAAATGTGAAAAAGCACTTACCGTGATATATCTATTACGTCACTATCAAAAATAGCAACAGTGTTGAATTGAGGCGAAGAACAGCCAAAAACTTCTTTAATCGCGTCTTCGTCAGAATGTAATATAAATTGCTCTAGAACTTTTACGTTGGTATTATTACAATTTTGATTGATGACAAGTTACTCATTTTTTTAAAAGTTGCTAGTAATAGTAACTAATAATTATACAAGAGATCTGATTGAATACTGTTGGTAAAAATCTACGTGAAGTATTTATATTAAATAATAAACTGATCTGTTAGAAAAATTAAAATTTGCATCGTTTTCTGAAAAAATTCAGCTCTGTAATCTATTCTAATGAACAAAACAGTATGTAAGCGAATATAATTATACCTCAGCAGAAATAATGAATTAGTTTCATTGTCTGAAAAAGAAATTGAAATGAATGCACATAATAAAACCCTAAATTAATTAATTTCGTTTTAGATTACCGCTGACATAACTTATGCTGTATAAGAAATTTTTAAAGGTACTGCTCAGCAGAAATAATGAATTAGATTCATTGTCTGAAAAGAAATTGCAATGAATGCACATAATAAAAACCTAAATTAGATTAATTTCGTTTAGATTACCGCTGACATAATTTATATGCTGTATAAGAATTTTTTAAAGGTACTGCTCAGCAGAAATAATGAATTACATTCATTGACTGAAAACAGAAAATTGCAAGAAGGCGCATAATAAAACCTAAATTAGATTAATTTAGTTTTATATTACTGCTAGCATAATTTATTTTCCATAAAAATTAACAAAATTTAAACACTGGAAAATGTTTTTCTTAATAACGGGTTTTAAAAAAAAACCATGAGTGCGTGTAAATTATGGTATTTTTCTTCAGATTAATTTTTCGTTTAAAAATAATGCAATGCAAATAAATCCCTTTAAGTAGTAATATTTATAGAATAAGTTTTTTAGATTACCGCTAACACAATTTACATGCATATATATGAGTAAATTGTGTGAAAATTCTTAAAGGTACTGTTATATAATAAAACTGCAGAATGTTTTTTTAATACTGGGTTTTTTAAAAACCATGAGTGCGTGTACATTATTAAACAAGACGGTTTAATCTGAGACATTTTTTTTTCAAATTTGCTTTGTTTTTATTTAAAAATATTTCAATGTAATCATAAAAATAGCGCTGTAATGATAATGTATTTTCTGTACACATAATAAATCAAAGGTCGATAAAACATTTTTGTAGTAAACGACACGAAATGAAAAATGATGTTGAATGCATTCCTTTTGCAGTTGTTTTGCTGAGAGTTGCATTTCAGTATGTAAATATTGGAAACGCTTGCATAGCGAATTATTTGTTATAGACACGTACTGAAGGCAACTCTGCAATTTTTAGACCGCATGCACAACTCAAGCTTGAAAATCGTCTTGAATAAAAAAACGTAAATAAAGGCGATTTTTTTTAACAATTGCATTCAAGCAATTCGTTATGCAATTTTTTCGATTTGTATGCTATTTTCTTTTACAGTTGTTTTGCTTACGCGTTTTCCGTAAACTCAGATGAATGAACCTTTTTGGAGTTGTTTTGCTTACGTCAGATGATATTTTATATAAATAATAAATAGAGAAAATACTTGTATTATTAAGTAGTGTATTTTGATTTTATATAGAATCATGAATGCTGAAACCATATCCGAGATTAGTAGCTCAATTTTGAGATTAACTGTAAAATGCGTGAATCTAATTAAATCAGTGAATGAAATAACGAAACACATTTTAATTATCAAAGCAAATATTAGTATATTGAAGCTTGCCCTTAAAAATAAGGTATACGAAGACAATCAACAAGAAAATCCTAGTAGGCTGGAATCTAATTTAGCAAATCTTAAAAGCTACCTTGTACGATTGAGGCACTTGAAACGTACTTTGGAATATCGTGGTAAAGGTGTTGATGCAACGCTTACTAGAGGTCATACTCGAAAAAATTTGATTTGGCATGATGTACAATCATGTTTTGGAAGTCGAATAATTACGGGACTTATTACCAATTTAAATTATAGAGATCCTCTAGTGTTCTTAGACAAGGCGTTCGCTAGTTTTAAACGCAAGATTGTAGCTTGCTTAAAAGTCAATGTTGAAAGTTAATGTAATATTTGCCGCTAACTTTGTTAAGCCTACAACTGGTGAAATAGATTTGAAAACGTTTCCTACTGCAAATCGTCACATCGATATAAATACCAATCTCAAGCTGTGGTATAAGGAGAACGTATTGAACAAGATTTCAAGCGATTAGAAGAATTTTGCGAGAAAGATTCTGGTTGGGCAATCCAAGAAGTTTTACACTTGAAGGTAAATATAAACAATCATGATCCACTTAAAGGAGGGTGTTCAACGTTTGTACCGGTTCGGACTTTATAAAAAGAAAAAGCTGTGGTAAATGTAATAAATAACGATCAACATTGCATTCTTTGGAGCTTGGTTTCCGCTTTATATCCTGCTAAACAAAATAGTCAGAGAATATCTAGCTATCCACATTTTGATACAGTATTACGCTACAATTCAATTCAGTTTCCAATCGCATTAAAAGACATAAAAAAAATTGAGAAGCTTAACAATCTCGCAATTAACCTATATTGTATAGAAAATACTAAAATACTACCATTTTGTTTAAGTGAAAATTTTAAAAAAATTGAACATATTAATCTGTTAGTTTTAAATAATGATTTCTTACAATATTCTCGTCCGACAAATGCTGATGAGAATCACTTTCATTTTACTTGGATTAAGGATATGTCAAAATTATTTGCAAAACAGTTGTCTTCACATGAACATAGAAATTTTTTTTGTTATAGATGTTTAAATAATTTTAGTACAGCAGCATTACTTAAGCGTCATTCGAATTATTGCGAAAAACAGAATACTTGCTCAATAAGATTACCCGAAGAATCCGAAAAGTATCTAACGTTTAAACATTTCCACTATCAAGAAAAAGTATCATTTGTAGTTTATGCAGATCTCGAATGTATATTAGAGCCATGCAATGAGTCGGAGGTAATACTAAACACAGTCTCTTACCAAAGGCATATACCCTTTAGTGTAGCGTATTATTTGAAATGCTCGTATGATAATAAATATTCCAAATTTCAATTGTATCGCGGAAAGGATTGTATAGAATGGTTTGTTGCTCAATTGAACCTGATTTCAGAAACGACTAATAAAATTTTCTGTAACCCAAAACCTATGAATCCTTTAACAGAAGAACAAAAGTTAGCATTTAAATTTGCCCTTCACTGTCACATTTGCAATAAACCTTTTAGTATAGATGATATTAGAGTTCGCGATCACTGTCACTTTACAGGTGAATTTCGAGGAGCGGCTCATCAAGATTGCAACATCAATTATCATAATTTTATATGATACCGGTAGTTTTTCATAACTTATCAGGCTACGATTCGCATTTCATTATTAAAAAATTGCGTTAGGGTTTTCAGGTTTGTTAAGTATTCTACCAATAAATAAGGAAAAATACATATCTTTTACAAAATATGTAAATGGTACGAAAGTTACTTTTAGATTTATCGATTCATTCAGGTTTATGGCATCTAGCATCGAAAAATTAGCTTCATACTTAGATGATAATAAAAATCCATCACCAGGAAAATTGTAACACCGATAATGAGTTTCAGTTACTTACACGTAAAGGTATATTTCCTATGATTACATTAACTCTTGGGATAGGCTCAATGAAACCGATTTACCCTGTAAAACAGCATTCTTTAATCGTTTGCGCAATGAAGAAATCTCAGATGAAGACTACAATCATGCTAAACACGTTTGGCAAACATTTAATATAAAACACTAGGGGACTATTCAGACCTATATTTAAAAACAGATGTACTGCTCTTGACTGATATATTTGAAAACTTTAGAAAAACTTGTATGTTCACGTATAAGTTAGATCCGCTTCACTACTTTACGGCTCCTGGTTTAGCTCTAGATGCGATGTTAAAACGACGAACGTTAAACTCGAGCTGCTTACTGATATTGAAAAATAATGTTTTTAGAACGGGAATTCGTGGCGGTGTTTCTCAATGTTCGAATAGATATGCTAAAGCAAATAACAAATATATGAATGCAGATTATGATCCAAATTTCGATTCTAAATATTTAATGTATTTTGATGTTAATAATTTATATGGGGCTGCAATGTCTGAATATCTTCCATATGGAGAATTTGAATTTTTAGATGGTACCAGTCCAGATATAGTACGTTTAGACATACTTAATATTCCCGATGATTTTGATGTAGGATATATTTTTGAATGCGATTTACACTATTCAGTATCTTTACATGAAATTCACAGTGACTTACCTTTAGCGCCTGAACATATGATACCACCAGTACCTTCTAATAAATCAAACTTAAAGAAATTACTTACAACTTTATATCCAAAACTCAACTATATTATTCACTACAAGAATTTAAAATGTATTTAAGCTACGGTTTAGAACTGAAAAGATTCATAAAGTTCTTCGGTTTAAACAAGCTCCTTGGTTAAAAGAATACATTGATTTGAATACGAAATTAAGACAACAGTCAAAAACAGTTTCGATATATGCTTTTATAAAAATATGATAAATTCGGTTTATGGAAAGATGATGGAAAACGTACGGAAAAGGAAAGATGTGAAATTAGTGACCAAATGGGAAGGACGGTTTGGAGCTCGTAGTTACATAGCGAAGCCTAATTTTCATAGTTGCACTGTGTTAGACAAAGATCTAGTCTTAATAGAAATGAATAAATTAGAGGTTTACTTAAACAAACCCATTTATGTAGGTTTCTCTATTCTAGATATTTCAAAACCTATTTATATGAATTTCACTATAGTTATATAAAATCGCAATTTGCTAACAAAGCAAAGCTGCTGTACACAGATACGGATAGTTTGATATACGAGTTTAGCGTTGAAGATATTTACTCTTATATCAAACAAGATATTCATAGATTTGATACTTCCGATTACGACCCTCATAACAAATATCATATTCCATTATCAAATAAAAAAGTTCCTGGTATTATGAAAGATGAAAACAATGGTGACATCATGCTAGAGTTTGTAGGACTTAGATCTAAAATGTACACTTATAGAGTTCAGGATAGTATAATAAAAAAGTCAAAGGGATCTTCCTTAGCAAGTATTAAGCAAATTTCTTTTGATGATTATAAGAATGCTTATTTTTATAAACAGACTGTACAGAAACAGCAATGTTTAATTAGATCAGTCAAACATGATGTCTGTACTATTAAACAAAACAAAATTGTTCTTAATCCAAGTGATGATAAAAGAATTCTTAGTACCTTAACCACTGATACTAAACCTTGGGGGTATAACTATACATACAGAGATGACTTGTAAAGCTTCAACCACTGGCTTAAATAAAGAATGCAATTTATTTTATCTAGATTAACATATAATATTTTTTAGTTATAAAACTTCAGTGTTATGTTTATACCTGCACAAGTACACCGATTTTCGTTTTTGGATGTATCTAAAAATAGGATACCTTTCAATCAGCCCGAGTTTTGAACTATATATAGTAGTAGTAGTAACCGTTCTGTTTAAAAAAATCCAGTTTGTTACTAACATACCAGTTAGTTTATTTGAGAAATGTATAACAAAACTTTTATTTAAAATTGTCAATGTTTATGGCTGTTTACTAAATCACTTAATAATTCAAACATGTAAAAGATATTGTAAAAACATGTAAAAATATTAATAAATAGACTGTGATTGCTAAATGATTTATTGTTTTTCATAATTTGTAAAGGTACAGTAATAATAATAATAAAGTAATTATAATATTCTTATGCTGTTTGAGAGTGGATTGTATTTGACTATCTTATCATGAAGTATAAGGCAATGACAAGATGTATTTGGCAAAACGTTTCTGCTAGTTTCAAATTCTAATCTAATATCGACAGTACCAGATTTTAACGCTTCGTTTTGTCTAGAACAATCTGTGACTACTAATGGTGCAATACTGTAAATCTTCAGGATTAAAAAGTGGCTCATTTTCCTTTTCGTAGTATGATTGCTGAAACTGAGCATACATCTCATATAACAACGCAGTCTGTTTATTCTCGAACCTCAAATTTAAGTTATCGTACGGAAAATTTCTGAATTTAAATATAGTTTCATGTTGGTTAAATAGCAATGATCAAAACGACTGTAGTTGCTCATGTATCTATTTTTTCGGTTGGTTTGGAAACCAACAATCACAAATCTTGGTTTTTCTAATTGTGTTGTTGTTTTAATGTTCCATGTATGACGTTGCGTTTCTTGTAGAAGTTGATATTCATGCAACTCCATCCTCTAAACGGAATATGCAAATCCTGATTTTGTGCAACGCATTCTATTAAATTAATTCGTTGAGTATCATCAACGGCTACATGCGGCATTTTCCATAAAACTTTGTTTAAAACAACTTTTATTTCTTCATCGGGTGTAGGATTAATTATAGCATTAGTATCAAAACTAGAACGTAGTAAGACTAACTCATGACGGAGGTTTAAAATAATTTTTTTAAAATCTTCGCATAATCCGAGAACCATTGAAAGGTTTATTGCAACATTAAAATTCCCATTAGCATCAACTATTTGTGAATCATCTATAGGAAACCACCCAGCGTTTTGTAAATGTTTACTTTGATTGCTATTATATGAAACATATCCCTTCATTATAGACGTTAATCCAGGATTCCGAACACGATCTACAATGATACCACCAATCTCATATCTAATTTCATCAAAAGCAGCAAAATTCCATTATTTACAAACTTTGCTGTCTGAGACGGTGTTCCATCTGTTTTAATTAATTTGCCTTCTATGTACAGCATGCTCTTTGATGGTAAGGTGTATACATCTTGTTGTTGTATAGGGATTCGAATTTCATCATTATTGTTTAAAGATGTGTTAGCATAAGGTTGATGAGTATGTTTTCAATATTAACAATTGCATTGTCGAAGTAAACTTTTCACGCACGTTCAGTATTTCACTATTCATTCTACTTTTTTAATTAAATGCAGTCCTAACGATTGTAGAAACTGCCGGTTTTGTGTTGTTAGCGGTCTTGAAACAATCAATCGAGTGTCGATTGCTTTGAAATTTCCAGCATTTATATCAATTCTTGACATGTTGCGTGCATTATACTTAATACCCATGGCTATTGCAGATTTTTTTAAATGCAACCTTACAGTTAGCAGTTCTCCTCTGAAATTAACTAAATTTCCATCTTGATCTAACACTTTAACTATTATTTCATTTATTATACGTGACCTGATTGGTAGATATATAATCGTAGGTGGACACTCGACAATTTTAAAACCTGCAGGTACTTGAGGAAAAATTCGTGTATTACATGGGCTGGTTTACTATTTAAATAGGATCCACTTGCAATATTACAATCGATTAAAACTGCATTCACTTTACAAATGTTGATCGCGTAGTCTGCTTGATGCGTGACAAATGCTAGCAATTTTCGCGGATTGAAACCAAGTAGAGAACCAATTGAATCCTTTTGGTAAAATCCACATCTAGACTACATTTAATACTACATTTAAGTGTATTATTGTCAGCTGTAATTTCTATATACACTGGCGTCTTTCTAGCGCTCGTGATTGATCCATACGACCACGCCATCTTTTATCACCTAAAGCTTTTTGAAGATATTTATTAATTTCTCTAATCTCATAAGCACCTTCAGGTATTTCTATGAATTCTCCGTTAGATCCATAATAAAATTTATTATTTATTCCTTTTCTATGTTTGGAATTGTGTTATAAGACTCAAAATTTGTTAATCCTAATACGTACTCGAATCATTATCCAAGTTTATAGGCGGATTAAAATTGCTTGTTAAAACTGAAGTGTTTCCGTTAGAGTAAAAGTGTACGACATAACAACTTCGTACGCAGTTCTATGCACTACTTAGAAATTGTAAGCATAAATGACCGCAAAACACAGTACCGCACGATTGTTCTTGGTTAATGTTATAAAGAATTTTACATTTACCCCGCTATTCAAATAACTTATCAACTCTGTTGGCGGTCGCAGGTTTCCGTAGCTGTCATAGTAAATAGCGCTACTACCGTACTTTTTGTAAGAGGTCCAATGCGTGCCTAAACCTTCTATTCCATCTAAATTAATTATACCACATTCTTTTAAATTAACTTTCTTGGGAAGATTGTTTCTCATGAACACTCCACGGAAATATGGTACTTCTAATTGCTTAACAAACTTTATTAATTCTACATTGCTTAGTGCTCGATTAGGTAAAATCAAGTTGCGTTCTTTTGAGGTTTTGCAGGGGCTAAAAAAAGACCAAAACCTTTTTTATAAGGTTTGATGTACATGCCGTTTCCGACTGCAATGTCCTCCATTGCCTTGTTATGACGTTGTTTTTCCGCTAGTTGTTCCTTAGCTATTTTAGTATCTGAAACTGCTTTTGCAACAGCAGCTGCACCTCCAGTAAGAGTACCAAGAGCGCTTAGGCCTGCAAAAATTGGTATTAGTGGTAGAAAACTTCCTGTTTTAGGAATTGATATAATACGAGCTGATTTAATATGCTTCTTTTGTTTTGCTGTATTGGCGGCCTTAATTGCTATGTTGATTGCATCCATAATATTAGATCCTTTAGTCTTTTTTAAAGCTGTACGTGCTTGTTTGATAATACTTTTAATACCTAGCGTACTTCTTATTTTACATTTCTTTATCAGTTTTCTTATTTTATTGATATTTTTGTTCTCAGTGATGCACAGGCACCCATACCAAGTTTTACTTTAGCTTTCATTGCGGTAGCTACTCCAAATGCTGCTACTTTTTCACCTAAAGACGAGTCACCAGAATTTAGTCTTTCTGTAGCTAACTGAGCTAACTTCGAATCTGCTTGATGACGTTTAGATAGATCCTTTTCTTTGGTGTATGCAATATCGTGCTCCTTACAAGCCTCGTCTAACTTGTTAATTCCCTTGTCTCCCGAGCTAACCGTTCGATTAGTTTTGTACCGGACCGCAAAATTTGTAACCCGGAATATGCGCTTCAAATGGTAAATTGTTAATTACAGTATTTAATAGTCCGTTCCCAGTAGTTTTAGAATTATTATTATATGTAATCATTAGCGGACAACTATCCTCTCAAGCTGTGCAGTAAATAAATAAAATATTATGAATTAATGATTCTTTATATACTGCCGTTTCTTATATATATATATATATATATATATATATATATATAATTCCACT
Source organism: Platerodrilus igneus (assembly GCA_036346225.1). Taxonomy (NCBI): domain Eukaryota; kingdom Metazoa; phylum Arthropoda; class Insecta; order Coleoptera; family Lycidae; genus Platerodrilus; species Platerodrilus igneus. The sequence continues at coordinate 2,596,994 of JARFIW010001381.1, forward strand.
TTTTTTACAAATCGAATTTAGTACTTGCAAACATGCGTGTTGTGAAACAATCAACACCTTTAACCATAAACAATAATGACATTGGCGTGCAATCCTTAGCTAAAAAGAAAAACATAGTGTTCTTCTGCCTTCATCTATTCGATGTCTAGTTGTTGGTCCATCAAATTGCGGTAAAACCAACGTTATGATTGGGCTGATAGAACATCCTAATGGTTTAAAGTTTGAAAACGTATATGTTTATTCTAAATCACTTTATCAACCAAAGTATCAATACCTTGAAAGTCTACTGCAACCAATAAAGGGATCAAATATTATACATTTTCCAGTTCTGATAATATTATATCACCATCTGATGCTCGAAATAATTCTATATTTGTTTTTGATGATGTAGCTTGCGATAAACAAGGTATCATTAGGGAATACTTTAGTATGGGGCGTCATAAACAAGTAGACAGTTTTTACCTTTGTCAAAGTTATACTCGTATACCTAAGCACTTACTACGTGATAATGCTAATCTTTTAGTTTTATTTAAACAAGATGATTTAAACTTAAAACACATATATGACGATCACGTCAATACTGACATGAAGTATGATAAATTCCGTGAAATATGTGCTGCTTGTTGGCAAGACAAATACGGTTTCTTAGTTGTAGACAAAGATAGTGATCCAGATCAAGGAAGGTACCGAATAGGTTTTGATCACTTCATACATATTTAAACCTTGAGAGACGCAAGTATCGTTAGTATCGAAGAATTTTTTACTACAATAAACTTTTACGCAATGAACAAGGAGGCGATAAAACTTAAAAGAATTTTAATTAAGAAAAGAAACATTGTAAAAAACAAATTGCGTCAGTTAAAAGATAATGAAGTCGTCCAAGTGGAATCAATCTTACCCATAACATCACGATTAGAAACTATTGCTAATAAACTGGATGGGGAAAGTGCGGTAAAGAAAGAAAAATTTAAAGAAGAAGAAGAACTGCCTCATAGCAGTGTAAAAAAAATTAAACCTAAATTGCTAGAAAGGAACGTTGACTATATTGATTCCCGGTTATTGCTCAGCATATACCAAATATAAAAAATGATGCCATAGAGGTAGATGATGATGATGACGATGTTGAGAATGAATATGAAGGAGAAATTAATCGAAATGCAAAAGAAGCCCAGGAATATATTCAAAGCTTTGCCGATTCACCTGGTATGACACATTATCTCGAACAGCTACATCCGATACCTCGAGAATATATTTACAATATGTTTAAAGATGTTAAGAACGAATTTGATCATAAATATGGTATTAGGTTTAACCCTGATTCAAATGGTCTTATGATAGGCAATTCGAATGTCGCGTTGGATGATGAAAATGTTCTAATAAATGATTTGAAATATAAAGGTACTCCTGGATTATACGAACTACTGTTTAAAAATATCCTGTCGGGTACAGTCATCAAGATCTAAAGTCGTACCTTGATATTGTAAAAAGAACAAATGCTAATAGAAGATATTATTCTGAAACAGAACAAATTCAGGGTAATACTTCATATAAGTACAAAATATAATATCTACATTAAACATACTTCCCCAAACACCCGTAGACCTAGAACATTACCCTATAGAAAGCGTCTTGGAGACGGTATGACAATGGAAGTATCAAATAACGCTATAGATTATTTATATTGGAATGATCCCAATGAACTTGTTGATAGATTACGACTTTTAGTTTCATCTCAGACTGCTGGACACACAGGTCACGGCAACGAAATAAATTCGATCATTGAAGAATTGCGTGAGGCGAAAGTAATTAGATGATATGACAATTGACAAATTTGGAAGGCACTTACATAACCGTAAAATAGATATAACTGAACAGGAATATGAAAATAAAAGTGAAAGTTTTGAAACCTTGATTGAGTACAAGTTACATATGCTACATTACACGGTAGTAGCAACGTTTTACTCTAATACATTTCTCGACGGTGACAAGACATTCCTTATTTTCAACATTAAACATAATTATGAATTTCCTTATGAGGAAGCAGTCATTGAGAATATTAAAGGATACCCGCAAGACATTGAAATTCTTATAAACGAAAAAAGTTATGTAATTGCACAGTTACAAGGATTTTTGCTTAAACGTATGGATGTAATCAGCTTTTGTGACAGCGGTGCTATCATAAACAATACCACAATGTTTCTTGATTTTATATTAAAAGTTCCTTTCAAAGCAAGTGGAGCCCACGACATTCAAACATAGAAGTATTTCATTAATTGTATTTAATAAATCCTGATTATAAAAAAAGTATTATGATAGTTGCTCAATCAAAAGTGAAAGAGGATATAAGTAAATGAACTTCATAAACCAGCAAGAATAAATTTCAAGAGACGCAAAGTGATAGTAAAAGGTTTAAATGACCTTCTTCAGACCGATTTGATTGAAATGCTACCATATTCGCAAACAAACAAAGGATTTAAATACATTTTAGTAGTTATTGATTGTTTCTCCAAATACGTATGGGCTGTACCACTTAAAAGTAAAACGGGCATTGATGTTACTGCTGCAATGAAAACAATTTTAAATAAATTTAAAAATCCGCCAAGAAATTTGCAGTCTGATTTTGGTAAAGAATATTATAACAAACACTTTCAATCCTTAATGCAGACATATGGCATAAACCATTATAGTGTTTTTTCTACAAAGAAAGCATGTATTGTAGAACGTGTAATTAGAACTTTAAAGGGAAAAATGTGGCGCTTGTTTAACCTGAACGGTTCTTACAATTGGATAAAAAATTTAAGCGATATTGTGAAACAATACAACAATACAGTTCACAATACTATCGGAGTCAAACCTGTAAAAGTTGATAAATCAAATGAAAAAACTATTCTTAAATCATCATTTACCCGCATCAAACTTGCAACCAAAATACCAAAATATTCAATAAAAGACAGTGTGAGGATTAGTAAACACAGGGAAGCATTTACGAAAGGTTACACGCCAAAATGGTCAAATGAAATTTTAAGATTAAAAGGTAAACGTAACCAATCCTACAACATATATATTAGAAGATCAAGATGAGAAAGAAATCAAAGGTGCATTTTATGAAACGGAGTTGCAAAGGGTTAAACATCCAGGAATTTACCTGGTAGAAAAAGTACTAAGAAAGAGTGGAAATAAAGTATTTGTAAAATGGTTAGGCTTCTCTAACGTACACAATAGCTGGATCGATAAAAATAATGTTTGCTAGAAGTTGTTATAATAATAGTTAATAAGGCTAACATTGTAAAATTATATTAAAATAAATAATACAGACAAAATCTTTCTATTGTTTTTATTATTATTATAAAGGAATTTTGTAAGGCTAACATTGTAAAATTATATTAAAATAAATAATACAGCCAAAATCTTTCTATTGTTTTTTATTATTATCAAACCATTCTTTTAATAAAAGATATTTTGTTTTGTATTGCAAATTATTATTGCTGTGTCTACAACAATGGATGTTATATTTTAAACGATTGTTGATTTTAACTCCGATAGCTTAGGACAACCTAGTGCAAGCATATCAGTTACAAAGTTTTGCATTATATATGTTTCAATCAATTTCTTCTTTTCTAGACCCTTCACAAATACTTCTTCACCGGTCGGATAATTTGCTTCAAATAAAGCGCTATATATGATGACACCATTCCAGCCGTTGAAGATTCATCCCAAGAAATACCATGAATATTCCTTGTCACCCAGTCGTTGTTTTATATGATCTTGACTCAAACAACTGGACTGCATTGGCAGTTTAAAATTTGATGCCAAACATCACCTTTCAACAAGTCCAAAACCGCAATTTCTTTACACACAAACTCGTTTTTCTTGTATTTGAATTCCTGAATATCAATTATATACATGTTTGTATGTAAATATATGCAGTAAACTTCGACTAATTAAATTAATATTAGGAGCAATCTCCTTATATAGCAGATTACCACCATCTGCGTACTTTGTCAACCCACTTTTCAACCTATCACAAGAGTGAACTCATTTTGAATTAAAACCGGCCCATGTGTATTTGCAGCCTCTAAACATAAATCAGAATCCACTTTAATTAAAACACAATTGACTTGAATGCGATATTTTTGCATCTGTCATACTGTCTCGCTAGAAAACCAAATTCAAAACATCTACACACATTTTCTCTGCACTTACATTTTCAACATACGTGTGTTACATTGAAAGTAATATAAAGCCGATCCTAATTCAAAACGTGCCCACAAGTATTTTACATTTGAAAAGAATTCAGGTTTTCACATTTTACATTAAAAGTATATAACGCCGATCCTAATTCAAAACGGTGCACGTGTAACTTCTCGCTAGAAAACCGAATTCAAAACAGCTACACATTCTTCTCTGCACTTACATTTTTTTTTCAACATACGTGTGTGTTTCATTGAAAGTAATATAAAGCCGATCCTAATTCAAAACGCGCCCACAAGTATTTTACATTGAAAGTATAGAAGAATTCATGTTTTCACAACTATTTTACATTCAAATGTTTTCACAACTATTTTACATTGAAATTATTTAGGGCCGATCCTAATTCAAAACGTGACAGACGTATTTTACACATGGAAAATACGTCTGTCGCGTTTTGAATTAGGACCGGCCTTATTTACCTACTTAGTGCGACGGGAAAGCGACGGATATTTAATTGGATTTGGAACGATATTGGGAAAGGCAGAAGGACATAGAGTGGTTATACAAGCGACGGCGAAGCAACGAATATATAAATAGATTATGGGATTGATTTGGATAGAGATTTGAAGGCAGTAGGACATCGAGTGGGACATCGAATTTATAGCAGGGTATTGAGTGATTTGGAACAGGACGGCGGTTAGATTCGGATTGATTACAAAAAGGCGGACGGATTAATTGGAGCACGAAGAGGGAATTAGGAGAGCAGCAATTGCAGGGGAAGATTCAACGAAAAAAAGGAACACGGAAGGATTAGCGCAGGGGAAGTAATTACAACGGTTTGTCAAAATTCTAAAATTCGGGTTATTCATTTCAGATTTGGGGTCATCAAAATTGTACTAAGATACCTGGAGGCGATACGAAAGTTCAATAGTGATTGTGAGTCCATGTAAAGACGCATACGGCGACTAAGATCGTGAGCCAGCAGCATTAAAAAAGGGCATCAGCGAAGTATAATTCAGGTGAGTACCGTGCAATATCATAAAACGTCAAAAAAAGTCAGAAATTGTGTACATTAATTAATTTGGCACAAAGCTACGTTGATCAGTAAAATTTGGCATATACAGTAGTAAATTCATATAAAAGTAGTAAAACAAAAGAGTGTGCAGTTTGGTTGGGCAGTGCACATCTACTTACGACTGAACCCACGGTAAGTAGATGAACACCCTGAGATAAAGAGTTCATATAGTCGAGGCATAACAATAGTAAACATTTTAATTAGATAACCAACCAAACTTTGCTAAAGCACATTATATAAAAGTCATTCATTTAATAATAAAAATTGGCGCGACGACAAAAGTAGTGTATAATAATTTTATATTTAAATAAATAAAATAAAAGTAAAAAAAGGGGGGGTGAGCCAGTAGAATATATATATATATATATATATATATATATATATATATATACACAAATAATAATTTCACTTTGTTCCATTATCACTGTTAAAGCAGTTGAAAGGGCCTATAGTGGTAATTTTACTATATACATTTCACTATATACAAAGTGTTGTTTTGCGCAAACCAACCCCTAGTACTGGTTTTAACTTTATGCGACTTATAAGGAGTTGCAGGTGCAATCAGCTGTTTCCCTTCGATCAGTGTTAATTTGAATGTTTACACTATATACATATTTACATAGCGTGTGCAAATATTAATCGCAGTTCTCATAAACCTGAAGTTCACACAATATCTACAGTAATATTAGTCCTGGATCCTGGATCAGCCAATTAGGCAGGTAAGGTTGGTTTTATATTATAGTTGCCTTTAGGCACAAAGCCCGCCGTGGCGCTCAACAAAAAAATTAGTACCATCTCACTTTCAGAACCCGACCCATTATGCTTCTGACTAGCCACGGTACAAACAGGCAGCGTTTCTTTTGTTCCAGGTCTTAAATCTACGTAACAATGTGCTGCATGTAACAAGAAAAAGCAACTGCGGGTTCGAATACAATAAACATGGAAACAAAGAAAAGACTGCTGAAAGCATATGTATGGAGCACACCACTGTATGGCTGCAAAACGTGGACAGTAGGAGAAGTGGGCATGAAAAATGGAAGCCTTTGAAATGTGGTGCTACAGATATATGATGAAGATATCATGGACAAAGACAAAGAAGTATTACAAATAGTAAGGGATGAAAGAAGTATGTGAAAAACAGTAAAAAAAATAGGTGAGATAGGATGACAGGACATGTTCTAAAGCATGAGAGAATAGTGTGGGATATATTAGAAGCAGACAAAAAAAAGAGCTAGTTTGACTATTGCACACGGGTAGTCAAAGATATAGACTGTAGGAAATTCAGGTTAATGTGTAAGTTAACTCAGAATAGGAAACAATGAAGGTAGGCAAACCCCTGAACTTAGATAGTAAAATAAAATGTGAAGCCTTATATAAAAAAGCACAAGGGGCAAGGAATGGAAAATAAAAACTTTATGTGCACACGATAGAACTCATGTGGCCGCACCTATATGAGTGAATACACAATATGGTTCGATTTTTTCTGGTGTTCTACAATTTTTTAGAAGGTGGGTTGAAAATAAAAATTTTCTATATGCACGATAAAACTCACATGGCCGTACCTATACTAAGTGACTGCACAATATCGGTCATTTTTTAAAAAATTAATAGTTGGTCAGAAAATTAGCATCTTCTTCTAATGAATTTCTATTGACTTTATTACATTAAAGTATAGAGTATAAATCGTGCAGTTATGTATATAGCAATCAATTTAAATATTTAACGCAATTTCCGGGTGCATCTATATATCTGCAGAATAATGGCCAAAGGTCATGTATTTTTGGCACTTGAAAAATAATGGAATTTATAGTGTCGCTTCTTCAGCAGAAAGTATTATTATTCTATCTCTAAAATAAACAAAAACTTTCTTTTTAAATTTTCAAATGAACCACTTGTATTACATTCTGAGAAATATATTTTGTTTATATTCGTACTAGTAATATTGAACTAATAAAAGATTAAAGTTAAATGTCACGTAAGTATGAAGACGTAATATTGAATAGGTTCAAATATGCCAGGTTATTTATCAATATTAATCTGTATTTTTCTAATTTTAATACAAAAAGTGTAAAGTCGCTATCATTATTGCTGTCTGTATAAAAATGTATTAGATGCTTGTTGGATTATTTATTTGTCCTAATTTAATATTCTATTGAAATAGCCATGTTAATAAATATAAACCACTCAAGCTTGTATAAGTTTTTAAAGCGCTTCTTGCTAAAGTGCATTAAACTAACTAAATTACATATTACGATCTAGTATTTGCTCTAGTAACGCGAAATCGTTACACATCTAACTTGTGAGACAGCTTTTAGCCACTACACATTTATGCATCCCGCGACCATATGTTCAATGAGATTATAAGTAATAAAAGACCTAATCAGTCATCCGAAGGTATACCTACAGAAGAATTAAATAAAATTTACAATGAACATCAAATAAGAGAAGCAACAACACAAAAGAAAAACAAGAAACCAGACAAGATTCAACATTGGCAAATTTATCACAAACAAAACAAACAAAAAAGGATCCTACAACTACAAAAAAAAACTTGGAACAAATTGAATCCCCAAAACACAAAACAATAAAAGAAATCATAGAACGCGAACTAGCCAAATACATTATCTCATTCGACGATTTCAGGACTTTCTAGAAAACACTATCGGAACACAAAAAAAATACAATTAAGTAAAAACTATACCAAAGATACAAACCAACTTACACAAATGATGCATGAAATCCAAACAATACTGATGGCAAAAAATAAAAACAACAATAACAAAAATAACTAAAACAATAGAGGAACAACAAATTGAGTCAGAAATGTTCGATTTCTCAGTCTATAATCAATAACATGAACATCATCCAATGGAATTGCAATTGACTTCAATCCCATAAAGCTGAATTCCAAAAACTAATTGAAGAAACACAACATCATTACATATGCTTACAAGAAACACACTTCAAAGAACATCAAAACATAAATACATACAATTTTATATAATATCGCAAGAACAGACCAAACACACAAATAGCTAGCGGAGGGGTGGCAATTCTAGTAAACAACAAAAAACATATAGAGGAAATAGCCCTAACAACAAACTTAGAAGCAATAGCTATAAGAATCTTGACACCTACTAAAACTAAAGTAACCTTATTTAATATATATCTACCACCACAACCAAACTGCAATCAAGAGTCCATTGAACATCTATTAAAACAGTTACCCTCTCCAATCATTATACTAGGTGACATAAACGGGCACAATATAATATGGGGTTACCAACAAACCAACAAAAGAGAAAATATGATTGAGAAAAATAAACGAAAACAATCTCATCATACTAAATGACAACTTAGCAACACATTTTTGTTCAAAATCAGGTACATTTTCAAATATAAACCTAACTATTTGTAACCCAAAAATTATACCAAATGTAGAATGGAAAGTAATTCAAAATTTATATGGTAGTGTGATCATTTTCCGATACTTATTAGCACACAAGAATGTCATACGAACCTCAAACCCCATACATCATACTCAAAATGGAGAATAGAAGAGAATAAGTGACCCCAATTCCAAGCATTGCTAACCAACAACACCAAAAACAAACAATATTTCAGCATAAACCAAAACATAAACGAAATCATATAATCCTTTAGTCAAGACATTATAAAAACAGCCAAACAAACATTCAAGTTATCCAATAGAAACAATAAAAAACAGTGCTATGGTGGAATAAGGAATGTGAAAAAGAAAGCAAAGACAATAAAAGAGTACTATACAAATATCGGAAGAACAAAAACATAGAAAACGAAATAGAACTTAGAAGAACAAAAGCTATAAGCAGATGTACAATAAAACAGAGCAAAAAAAGCATGGGAAAACTATGTTTCCTCCATAACCTGTGATACACCTGATACACAAATTTTGAACAAAATAAAGCAATTAACGGGATAAATAACATACCACATGCAACAGATGTAATATTCATAGGACTCACCAAATTTATTTTAGACCTCCAAGAAATAGCAGACGAATTTGCCAAAATACCAAGCAATTTAAATTATAATAAAGAGTTCAATACAATAAAAACAAATACAGAATACAATCCAATTACAAAATTGAAGAACAAAACAACCTAATAAACAAATCCTTTACAATGGACAAACTAGAAAATAGTATTTCACAACAAAAAAAATTAAAAAAACACGCAGGACTCGACCAAATAATTCCAAAAATGATCAAACACCTACTACAGATGAAAATAAGAAACACCTATTAGACATATATAATTTCATATGGAACAACAATGTATACCCTATAGAATGAAACAAAGTCATTACAATACCAATATTAAAACCTTCAAAAGATAAGACAAACCCGCCAAACTATTGACCTATAGCACTGTCAAATGTATAATCAAAAATAATGCAAAAAATAATAAATAAAAGACTAATGTGGTATATAGAAAATAAGGATATATTAAGCAATACCCAAGCAGGTTTAAGGGCAGGCAGAACAACAACAGATCAAACACAAACTAAAAATAGAAATAGAAAAAGCGTTCAAACTAAACAACATCTAGTTGTAATATTCTTAGACTTACATAATGCATATGATACCACATGGAAATATGCGATAATACAAACACTAACAGAACATAACATACAAGGAAAAATACTACGCTATATAAAAAACTTCCTGGAAAACCGCTTTTTCCAAGTCAAAACAAATGGATGCCTATCACAACCAAGAAAGCAAGAAATGCAGTTCCACAAGGAGAAGTACTTAGTCCCACACTATTTCTTCTAATAATAAACTAAATAACAAAAATTGTGAAGAAACTAACAAAAATACTACTTTTTGCTGATGATATCGTATTATACCACAAAGACAAAAACATCAATACAATACAACAAATCTACAACAAAACAACAGAAATAGACAAATGGGCAAAAGAAATAGGTTTCACATTCTCATCAACAAAAACAAAAACAATACATTTTTGCAGAAAATGAAAACAACATATGGATCCAAAACTTCTAATAAACAAATCCCAAATAGAATATACAGATAACATCAAAATTTTAGGCATCTAATCTACTTTAATAAAAAATTAAAATGGGGAAAGCACATAATAGAGTTAAAAAAAAGACTGCAACAAAAAATAAATATCTTAAAAATGCTCTCAAACACAGATTGGGGAGGGTGCACAAAACAGCTATTAAAGATATTACATAACTACCATCAGATCAAGACTTGATTACAGTTGTGTCACATACAACACTGCCAAAGATGGATAAAAAAACTACCAACATATAGCTGTGGCTGTACTCAGTCAAGACAAACAAATCTAAATAATACTACACCCATACATCAGCAGTTAAACGGTCGAAAAAGTAGCAATTTTAACAGCCATCCAAGACATAGCATCAAACCCAACACACACCAAATATGCAATATGCACAGAATCTTTAAGCAATATTAAATCGCTGAAAAATGATACACAACAGATCCAATAATGAACAACATACATGATGCTCTACATAAAACAACAGAAGAAACTGGAACTGAAATAATACTGATTCAGTCTCCAGCCCACGTTGGAATCAAAGGAAAGAAAGCAGTAGATAAATTAGCTAAAAAACAAATAACTAATACCGGCATCCAACTCAAACTCGAAAAACAGACATCTATACAATTATCTCAAGCAAAATAGACCAAAAATAGGAAGAAACCTGGAAGAACACCCAAAATAACAAACTTAGACAAATAAAACAAAAAACCGAACCGTATCACATATCCCAAAATCAAGAAGACAAGAAATAATATTAACAAGATTAACAATAGGACACACTGCATATACACACAACTACTTGATGATAAAGAAGTTCAACCTATATGTGAACAATGTGAAACAAACCTAACAGTAGAGCATATCCTAACGAATTGTGAAAAATATCAGCAAAACAGACTCAAATACCACATACAACAAGATGTACAAACTATCCTGCAAGACACACCTAATATTGTACCACTGCTGAACTTTCTTAAAGACATAGAAATCCTAAATCGTATATAAAACATACAAAGATAAACATGTATAGTTCATCCATCGAATCAAGACTGACATCAAAAATAGTAATCCAGGCAAACAAATTCTAAATGTCAATTCGTATGAAAAGATATAGTATGTAGACATTACATTTTAGAGCATTCTGATTTTTACGATTGGTATTACAATGCACTGTTGACAAGCCTGATCGGATCATCTCATATACTTTCATCAACTGCAGCAATATTTTTATTTGATCAACCACTGCGAGGTTATATTGGTGTTGCCGTATTGCTAAAAACAGAACCAGTGTTTTAATAGATTTAACTAAATTCAGAACTATTAACTTTATAGGTGCTTTCACGTCGTCCTAATTTGCACGAACTTTTTTTAATGTAACTACAATTAATACCTCATTTTTATAATGTATTTCTTCACAAACTAATCGTTGTTGAACTGTGAAATGCATGTTTACTTGGTATGCTGTGCTACATAACAACCTAGGGCACGTTTGGTACATGATCGAAGTCTCTAAAAGCATTCATATACACCGTAGCAATAATTAGTAGTGTATTTAAATGAAAAACACATTTTCAACATTTGGCAACATAGTCGGCAGCTTACATATGACGTCATAGCCTTGATTCGCCGGATCAAGTATATTGTGGCATAGATTATAAATAATACTTCTAACTTCCGCTAATAACTGTAAAGGTGGAAGCGGATAATGTAAAAATGGAAGCGGATAAAAGTAAATAAAAAAAAATTACATGGAAAACCCTTGTGACCTTAACAATTATTTTATTTTTCCCTAGCATTATGTAGGTTAATAAACTGTAATTAAAAAGTCTAACTGTCAACGTCATCTAGATTTTATTATTCTTCTGCGCCAAAACTTTTGTAAAATTAGAAAAACAACAACAAAATTTTAATTCTCTGCATGCAATTGTACTAGCATTTAGTATTCTGCAAGTTTCATTAGTTTTCTGAAATTACTTTCACAACTTTGCTTGCTGCTTATACTCTACTTTAAACTAGGTACTTCCGAGCAAGGAATGAAATTATGCAATGTGAAGGAATTTACTATAAAATGTTTACGTGTCAGTAAAATTTATAATTAAGGAATAATAAAATACAGGGTTGAAAGTGTCTATTCTAAACTGAAACGTAAAATAAAGGGTGATATAAATGACTGATGTTTCAGAAAGGATACAACTTTGAATATTAATGTTAATATCAAAAATCCAAACAAAACTACGTCTCACTGTTAAAAGAAACACAATCCAACATTTCAAACTGTTTTGATAAACAAGAAAGCGAAACCAACAACAATCCTGGAAAAGTTTTCCATGGTCTACTTTCACTTAAAATGAATCAACACTACTATAGTAAGAATACCAAAACAATTTTTTAGTAGTGCTAAAAGCAGTAGATAGTAAAAAACCAGTCTGTTAAGGATAACTTCCTGGGCAAACCAGGCAAGCCACCTTTCACACCTTTCAGAACTTCTATGTTTAAGCGATCCTTGTAGACTTGTGCCTTTTTGATCGTGTACACTCCCAGTCTTACAAAATGTATTAATCGAACATGAGATTGTCGATCTATCAGGAACTGTGAGATTAGATATTTTAACTTTAGTTTTTCGCTAGTTTGTAATATTTATACACGCAATAAGAGCCAATAGTAAACAGAAGTTTGTCCTTGGAAAACGACATAATTGACACAATAGAAACGAATGGATACAAAAATAGCACTAGTGAACGAGAAGTACATTTAAACTATTAAAATTGAATACAGTGTTACGAACAGATATGTGAGACAAATAAAAATTTATTTACACGTAACTTCCAACTTCTTAAACTTAGGGTTGCGTCCCCATTACAATAGAAAACGTTTTAACAACAAAATATTTTAAAGGAACTAAATATGCACATCGACCAATTAAGGAGCCAACTGTTTAAAAACAAATAAGAACACTGTTCGGGAACCTTTGTGAGGATCATCTTCACAACGTAGACTCAAGTGAATCTTTCTAATTCAAAATTTACTAACATTGTTTTGGACACTCTTCATGCAAATCGACAATCTTCAAAGTACAAAAATAAATTATACAACTAAAACTATATGTCATATAATTTCTAAAACTTGTAGGGCGGAGTTTACACAAACTTCACATTCTTAGTGGTTGTAAAAGCAACAGAGTTAATACTAGGACCCATTATCATTTGCATTATAGGCATTTAAGGAGGAAAATGTTAGTTTCTTTTTCAAGAAATTCCAATTTTCCGGATTAATGCGACAAACAGCTTCAAAAATGTTTTAACCCACTTTAAATCTCTTATTTATCATATTTGGTATGATCTTTTTATCCATCTGATCTCGAAAAGCTAATATCATAAATTCGTGAATTTTGCAAATTTTCCATCGTATCCTTTGGATACCTAAAAAATGTTGAACTCTGTATTACCAGAGCAATTTAAAAAAAAATAGTTTAGATCGTTACGTTTATTTTTCAAAATAAATTAAATACCCTTTTTCTTCCCTGGTTAAGTCATTACCTGCTCGAATAAATTCCATTTCAATTCTTAAATTCTCCAACAATACCCAATATAGCGTACCTGTTCAGAATAAGCCCGCTTTAATATAATTTTAACTCAAATCCATTTTGCTTTAAAAACGAAAATTTATTCGATAAATTAAATAGTCAATACCTGGTTTTAAGTATCTGTTAATTTGTTAAACATTCCGATAACGTATAATTGCTTTCTCTTATGTTTCCCATCTAGAGACTTGTCAAAATAATGGATCCTACTATTATTTGATAGCGTGTTTTCCAGTTTGCTAATCGCGCCTTGATAACGCGAGGATTGCAGTTCAAACTCGTGTTATTTGAACTAATTTTTAATTTGATTCTGCAGCTTGTGCGTTGAAATATTTTCTACATTACTCGTCCCAGTACTTCAAGGGTGATGCACGTTTTTTTGTTCGACAAGTAGGAGGTATCTTGTGTGTATTGGTGGTTTTCCGTGCTTACCCATCCTAATCAGATTCTCTTTTTAGCTCTTAGCTGGAGGCCAAATTGGTTCTTTCTTTATGTATGTAGGCCCAACTGTTCTTTGCCACGGATCAACTGCCGTTGCGTGTAGATCACTAGTGCCGTTATGGTAACAGGGTAAATAGATCCCGACGACCGTGGCCATGCGGTGCTGATTCACTCCCGATGATGTGCAAGCTAAGTATCTTGACACATACAGATATACAACGTGTTTTCTTTTGTGTATATCAAAAGCATATTCCTGATCAGCGTTTGGTGTAATTACGTGATAAAAAACGTGACAATGTAGGACTATTGTTTGTTGCTGCGAATCGATATTATCGCTCTACAGGTGTGATGCACCATTGTTAAAAATGTTTGACAAAAGTTCCCACACTAATTCTTTTCTACTGATTAGTTTATTTTACAAAAGGTATTATGTGCAATTGTAAAAATGCTTAACAAAAGCTCTCACATGTTTATTTTCTACTGATTAGTTTTATTTTGTGTAAAATACGAGTTGCGGATTTCGTATCTAAAGTAATAAATTGTTCGAATCACATAATTGTTTGCTTTGAAATGGTAACGCTTAATTTATTTCTTTGGCTTGTTTGTACAGAATCCTTTATTTATTTTTATTGTTAGTAGATAATCGTGGGCAACGTGCTTTTTTTGTTTTTTTAGTATGTAGGTGATTCACCCCACTCTCCGCATTTGATAGTTAGCCTGGTATTAACGTTTCTTCTGGCTACGTCTAGGTATGTAGCAAGATATTTTGTCAAGACGTTTAACATTACGATAGAATGATAGTTTATTATATTTAATAGTCGTTAGTGATGGTCGGTTGCAAGTTTGTTGATTTACGAATATTTCCATTTTTACGTATCCTGAAAATGTATAAAAAGGGTAGAGAAACCGTCATGTTTCAAAAATATGCAGTTCATACAAACATAAAAGTGACCTTTAACAAACATAAATGTCAAGTAGAAACACCCTCAGAATTTCACCTTACGTATTCGGATTGTGGTAAACAGGTAACATGACGAATAAAATTATCTATGACTAAGAATGCTCTACAAATCAGACCATGGAAGAGTTGGAAAGTTTGAGAAATTAGGAGTTTGTGAAGTTATAACAAGATTTGGTAGAATTGGGCGAAATCAGGCGACATACAGAGTAATTCATTAAGGCTAAAGTTTACAGGAGTGGATGTTTTCGTAAATGTAAACAGCAAAAAAGTACAGAAAAATCAGCAGATTAGCAATTGAAAAATAACAGTCAGACAGTACACTACCAAGACGCAAAGAGATAATTCAAATATACGTCACATCGTGATGATGAAGAAGTTGACTAAGATCAAATTCACAAGATTGTACAAGATGTTAGAAAAGGAAAGAGATTGCTAGTTATAAGAGATTTAAATATGATTGAGGTTGAGGTAGAGAGGGAAAGTTATAAGTATGTACGGTTTAGGAGCAAGAAGTAATAGAAGTAACAAGTAATTGAGTTTTTGATCGGAAATGCCTAAAAATCGTAAGCGCAAATAATACACACAAAAAATGACTAGGGATAGTAGTAGTTGTAGGGATAATGGATATGTTTATTAAGGATAGGTAAAAGAAAGTTATATAGATGCAGATATAGAATATCACCAAAACTCACTAGAGTTATGTCGAATAAATTCTTTATTCTAAGAGCAATCCCCTGCGTGCCATCCTTATTCGATTATCAACAAATGTGCGCATTTATCCATAGACAAATTTATGTATGCAAACATATAAAAGGTTGCATATATAATCATTAGTATTATATTATTATGAGTATTAAGGAATAGAAAGAAAATTTTTGGGGCACTGTTCATGAAAAAGACAAAACTCCATAAAAGAATATGGTTGACTACCTCATGTAACATGCAATTTATTTATTTGTCAAAAACATCTCATTTATTTTTGATTTTATGTGCTTTTAGCGTTTAAGAGCTAAGCCTTTTTGTTTTAAAAGCAGTTATGGGCAACATAGGATTTATCTAGTTTCAGGTCATGTTATTGACGTTGTTTGTTTTTCGGATCAGATAATTCTCATCTAAATAATACTTAATTCTAATAACTCACATTAACTAACAATAATATTACATACCGATTTTCTAAAATTGTCCGGCAAATAACTTCCTTTACACCTAAATTCTGAACTTTATCCATAGTAAGGTTTTGTAAGTTCCAGGAAGCAATTCGTAAAGCTTGTTCGCCATTTCTTTCATAGTTAAATTCTTCTTCAGGTATAGGGCGATAGGAATAAGCTGATAGCAATTCAAAAATGTCATTTATAGAGGAAGCAGATAGACCATTACAAAACGAAAATTTGATTGGTGTACTTGGTGATTTTCTATGACTAAAATGATGAGCAGAATGAATTGCACTATTGTGTATGTGACCATTTTGTATAATTTCACTTACAGGTCGTTTCAGTTCGCTCCTTACAGTTAAATATGAACGGATATTACCAAGGTGTAAATGATCAACACCTTTCACCTTAATAAGATCGTCTAAATGTTTAAAGGCACCTTTTTTGGTACGATAGTCAACTATATTAGCAGCTAATTCTTGTGTTAAACCATGGACACATTGTAGGTCAAATACATTAGCTATGTTAACATCAATTAGTTTCATTCTACTGTTAATACGAGAATCTAAACTGTCTAGACTTTGAGCCCTTGATGAATTGGTACTAATATTTTTAAGTCTATTTACACATATTTCTGACCGCATTTTATCTAATTTCTCAGCACCAATTCCTTTGACCAGTGCAAGGTCTTCGACTTTTTTAAAACGACCAATTGCTTTTCGATGTTCCACAATGTCATGTGCAATTACTCTCGAAATACCAGGCAGTGTCATTAATTCTTCTTCAGTCGCAGAATTTATATTTAAAAGTTCTACTTTTTGTTCATCATCTATCATGGTAAAAGTTGCACTTAAATTTAACTTGGAAGATCTTTTTGAAAATGGGGATTTAAAGATTTTCGACGCAATTTTTTGGATAAATTCATAGTAGATTTATTTTGCCCCATTTCTTGGCTCTGGAAACAACTCATGCATAATAAGGCGATATTTTTATTCACATACAATTATACTTAATGCAGATATTGTGGTAAATTTTTCATTTTAAAAACTTGTTCCAGCATGACAATCACAAACCAAAGGTCGACTCTAGCAATCTCAGAGAAGTATTAAAATTTAATGACATAAACAATGCTTTAATTTTACTTTAAAACCAACAGACTATACATTTATAAAGTGGGCGTTTGCACGTGATACTGGAGTCTTTGACTAATAACTCTAAGATCCTAGTATAACCTACGCAATTGACCCGTTTCTATTGGCTCCAATCGTGTATTAATGAAACACCAATGGATGGCAAATCTGACAAATTTAGTCAATTTGCAGGGCAACTTTTGCAGTTTTGTAAATTTGTAATTGTTAAGGCATGGATTAACACATTTAAATGAAAGATTTTTAAAAAACCAAACTCTACAAATTGAAATCGGAGTTTATTGACGACCTTGCAGTAAGAATACTATCTAATTGCTTGGTTCTGTAAACGTTAGTAAATTTAGGACGTATCTTTATTGCTTTAATTTTTGTATACTTTATATACATGTTAACATGCATAACTACAATAAACACTGATTATGTTAAAAATAAAACAACGATCAATAACTTACAGTAAAGTTGAGGTATTTTCGTATCGAATGGTTTTGGAAAATATTTTAAAATTGTATTTTTGAATTAAAATAGGAATGGTCCCAATCTATACGATTCTGTTTACATTGTTTTACTGTATAATATACGTATTTCACGTTTAAGTTCTGAAACTGATATTTACTGTGATGAGATTTCTTCTTGCAATCATTATGTTTAATTGTTCTCAAAAACCTTTATTAACTTTGGAACTAGTTCTTATATGAAAGCTAGTGATATGTATGCTATATTCGTCTTATTGTTTAAATTAGTATTATCTACGTTTGCGGAACAAAATTCATATTATCGTTGATCAAAAGGTTAACACGAGAACATAAAAGAAGTTGCGTCATTAGTCATGTGTGTTCGTATTAATAATAGCGTTATTAGTTTAATTTTCTAGTTCAATTGACCAATTAACTTTATTAGTACCTTAATTTGACAGAAAAGAGTATCGATACTATGCCGGTTATTGTTCTTGTTTAAATAGAACAACTATAACATTTTACAGGCTCTACCTAAAGATACATACCTAAATGCAATTGCTGTGTTTTTATAAAACTTTTAATTAACATACATTTTCTCGGGTTTTAATCAATTTCTTTAAAAAAAAGCATTTTACTTACAAAAAGAATTGTTTGAATTCTTGTAATAATAACAGTAGTTAATGTTATAGGTTAAAGATAGTAAACAAATAAGAACCGCAGTGAACTTTTCGCGGTGACTATTGTATACGCAGGTTTTGTTAGCTTTTATTTAGTAAACTAGGTCCATGGTTAATCTACAAGTAAATCCTAACCTAACTTAAAGGTTTATATCAACATACATGTAAAATTATTTATTAATAAAATGTCTCATATTTGCAAATTTCCTGCTGCATTGAAGGAACTCCGAGTTCATTTGTGTCAGACAGGTGCAGCATCTAAAGGTGTTAGGTAAATAATCTGTTAAGTGAAATTTAGTTATGTAATAATTGACTGTTACAGAGAATTCATAAAATTATATTATGTGGATATTAAAACGAATAACCCAAAATTTCCATTTTTAGTTAGAGAATGTTCAGGGGTACAACCAAGGCTATGGGCTCGTTATGGTAAGCATTTGAAGTTGCAATAGTTTAATTTATTTCGGCAGAATTTAAGCAAGAGATCCTTTAAATTATTTTCTAGTAGTCAAATAGGTAGATAGTTGTCATTTTATACATGGTATATGTTGAAAAAAATTTTCTTGCAGTATTTATTCTTTGAATATCCTAAATCTGCTTTTTGCGCTGCATATTATTGTATTCAAAAGTTACAGAATCGTATACTAACTTCCGTATATACTTGTTTGTGGTTGAAATGGAATGTCATACACAGTGAATGTGTTCAATATTTGGGTGTCTGTTATTTACTTTTCCTGTTTATATGGAATGGAAACAGGAGTATACTTTGTCAACTAGTGGCATTTTTCAGAGAATTCATACAATTTTAAGGTCTAACTGGAATATATGAAAACGAATTTACCCAGAAATGTTCCATTTTAGGTTTGAAGAATTTTCATAGGTACAACCAAGGCTATGGGCTCGTTATGGTTACAGCATTTGAAGTTGCAATTAAGTTTAATTTGAGATGTTCGACAGCAATTTGGGCAATCTAAGTAGAAGAATCCTTTATAACTTAGTCACTGATGTATTATAAATGGTAAATAAGAATGGTCTAAGAATGGAACCTTGCGGAACTTCTAAGAATGTGGGCATAATATCAGAAAAGGCATGACCAATTTTATGAAATCAGTCTTCTAAGTAAAATTGCAGTAACAAATTATCGGAATCGGAGAACCCAAGATACCATAATTTGACATACCAGTTTGCGATTAATCATGTCAAATGCTTTGGAAAAGTCAATTAGTACAAGCATGGTAATAAGGCGTTTGTCATTCGACCTTAAACTATTAGTCACACATATAATTTTGATGCTTTCAATCATTACTACAGTATACTGACAAAATTTTATTTTATAACTGTTTTATCTTTCCATATTTTATTTTTGCTAATAAGTTTATGAAGATTATATAGAAGTGTTTGTGTTACAGTCCACATGCTTTAATTTATATAAATCAATTTTAAAAGAAATTTCTTTTTGAAGTGACGGCTTTCAAAACTTTTTGATGGATGACAATGACACTTTATGTCGATGTGGACAATCTGATAGCAATTCGAAATAATGGATTTAATGCGACAACTGTGACCAGTGGCTCCCCTCAACATGAGTAGGAATATCTAACCAAGAAGCCGGTAACCTTAGCCTTCAAAACACCGAATGGGTTTGCGCTTCCTGTGAACAAGCAACGATAACACAGCAGACCATCCACACACACATCCTTACAGTTCCAATACTTCTTCTTGTTCTTTTTGCAGTGTTTTTTACAGAAAGGGGCCTTCGAATCCATATAGGCAAAAAACAAAGACAAACAAGTTCCGAGCTTAACAATTACAAACAGCCACCAGAAAAACGGACTAGTTTACTATCAAAAAAAAAACCTAAATCTAAGTGTTAAAACGAATCCCAAAATGACCCAGATTCACTGCTGCCATTAAATTGGCTTCGATTTTGGATCACTGCACCAAAAAGAATAATTTTGAATCTTGGACGACCCTTTTTATGTTTGCCTTTACTTACCTTTGTGTTCCTCAAAAAATTAAAAAAAGTCTCTCTCGTATCTCGTCAAAGCCAATATTAATAGAGACACTGTAAACTGCTATTCATCAGATCATTCTTCAACCTCACTGCCAGGGAAGGAGTTATAAACGAAGCAGTTAAGATCCTTTTTTCCAGTGACTCTCTAACGCCTCAAAATGTAGACATATTTAACTAACTTGTAGACAAACACCCCCCTAATCGAAACATCTCAATTTCCCAGAACCACCAAATGGCGAGGAAACATTAACAATCACAGAAAAGGAAGTCAAACAAGCAATTTTAAGCTTTTCCAATGGCTTAAGCGTTGGCATTGACGGTCTCAGAGCACAACATTTAAATGATCTGATCTCTCCTGGAAATGGAGATCTAAGTACACGTTTGCTAGGGTCGCTAACAAACTTTTGCATTTTTGTTTTATCCGGAAATGTGAATGCTGAAATTATTCCATTTTGGGGCAAACTTATGTGCACTAAGAAAAAAAAATGGCGAAATTCGCCCAATAGCTGTCGGAACCACATTGCATCGATTAGTTGCAAAATTGGATTGCTTTTCGATAAGGCAGCCAACTGGTGATTATCTACATCCAACACAACTAGGGTTTGCAACCAAGGGGGGATGTGAGGCAACCATTCACGCAACCAGAACTTTGGCGAAGAGTAATCAAACCACCAAGAAAGTAGCTTTGAAGATTGATTTCAGAAATGCTTTCAATTCAATTAACCGTGATTCAATGCTACACACTATGAAAGCAATGTGCCCTACCATTTTCTCTTTTATTTGGCAAGCCTATTTCAACACTAGTACTCTCTTTTTTGGTGATGCCGTAATCCCATCCATTTCTGGCTGTCAACAGGGGGACCCCGGCCGGTCCTTATCTATTCTGCATTTCAATTCACACCATTATAAAAAAATTGATTTCTGAAGTAGTATGTTTCTACTTAGATGACGGCCTGATTGCTGGAGATCCGGAGTCTGTACTCAAAGATTTCCAAGTTTTGAAAAGTAACTGCCAGGAAATAGGTTTAATCATCAACCCAGCCAAATGCGAATTATATTTCTGTGGAGATATTGATGAAGAGATTGCTGCAAAATTTGATTTAATTTCTCCACGAATTAAATTAGTTCGGGAGTTATCATTACTTGGGGCCCCTATCACCGACAATTTTTTACAACCAGTTTGGGAAAGAAAAATGAAAGAAATTAAGCTTTTATTTTCAAGACTACTGAAGCTAGACAATTGTCATATCACTTACAATTTGTAAAGAAATTGCCTTGCCGTACCCAAGATGACTTACCTTCTAAGGACCACGCCATTTTGGAATTTTGAAAATTTACTCTCAGTTTTTGATAGTCAAATTCATGGAATGCTGGAAAAAATAATTAATTGCCATTTATCTCCTTCTCACTTTGCACGTGCCTCTCTTCCTGTTCGATTTGGTGGATTAGGAATTCGACAACTAGCCCAGATCGCACTGTCAGCTCTCCTTTCATCTGTATATGGCGTATCTCGACTTGTCAATTTGATGTTAAATCCTGAGGATACAGACGCCTCGAATCACCTTTCATGATGAAGGACTCTCGGTATGGAATACTAGAAGCGACAACTGTCTGATTCCGATGACACCTGCTTTACAAAAAAGTTAGTGTAACCTACTCATCCGTCTTTTTATACTACAAACTACATCTTCATCAGACAATAACTCATTCAGAATAGTTATTGGCCTATGACTATGTTCCAAAATATGCAAACCACATATTTGTACGTGTGGAGATAATGTAACAGAGTCTGGAATTCATGGCCTAAGCTGCTTGAAGAGTATGGGACATTACTCGAGACACCAGGAGCTCAATAATATCATCAGCAAATCTCTAAATTCCGCAAAAATTCCATGTCATTTGGAACCAATTGGGCTATCCAGAACTGATTGGAAAAGGGCTGACAGTATTACCCTAATTCCCTGGGAAAGAGGACAATTCTCGTATGGAACGCCACTTGCACAGATACTCTTGCTCCTTTTCACTTATCTGACTCAACCAAACTGGCAGATTCAGCAGCTAAACAAGCAGCTGAAGCGAAAATTCGGAAATATACCCCTGTCGTCGATTCAAACTACTTTTTCCTCTCTTTTGCAGTAGAGACCATGGGACCTTGATACAAAGAAGCAACGAATTTTATAAATAAACTTGAAAAACTTATCGCTCATCAATCTGGAGGACCTCGTTCATGGTCTTTTCTTATTCAAAGGATTGGAATAGCAGTTCAGCATGGAAACACGATTTCAGTCATGGGAACTTTCCCCTCATCGGAGTGCTTATCCGAAATTTTTTACATCTTAAATAGTTCTTAAATTTTTTATGTTGGAATTTACACATGAAATGTTATGTATCCTTGAAGTAAGAAATTACTTCTAATTTAATAAAATTAATGATGTGGTGAAGTTTTGCCTAGAACCAAACTGACAAATGGAGGTAGAAAATTATTAAAGTATTCCAGGATTGAATAAAACTTTCTAAATTTTTAGAGACCGTAGGTAAAATAGTAATTATTCGCAGATTTAGGACCGCTTACTTTAGGAATAGAACGAGCAATTTCTTGTTGCAAATCTACCGGATAAATGTTTTGTTTGATGCAGCAATTAATGATGTAAAATGTAAGCATTAATACAAGACTTACCATATGCATTCGAGGCGAAGCTGTGCAGGTTTTTATATTTTTCATCAATGGAAGCCATTCGGAACTCAAAACTTAGTTTTTTCTAAAAGTGTTATATGTATAAAAGTTTATAATTTCCTGATAATTTTCATCATCAGGAGCATATAAGAAAGCAAAGCGAATAGTAGCTTCGTTAGAATTCAGCAGATGCCACGGCAAGAGATGTTGTTAGGTGATGTAGTTGCGTTAAGATTTTTAAGATCTTCCAAGTTTTGTGGTGGTCTTTTCTATCAAACAGAATTTTTTTACCTTGCATATTTCGGATAAAGTAATATTGTATAATTTCATATAATAAACTCAGCCATTCATATTATGTGAGGTTATAAATTTATTTAGGGCTATTTTGCAGTTTTTCATTAATTGTTTTATACCACCTATTAACTAAAGCACCTGAGGTTTGATAACATTGACCGTTTTCACAGGAACATTAATATTGTAGGTGTCTAGAATAAATTTTTTGAAAAGACTGACTTTGCGGTTAAGATTTGGTTCTATAAGTATGTTTAACCAGGACAGTGACTATAGGTCCCGAAAACTTATATATTTTGGTGCACACCTGCTAGTTTTAATATTTAAATAAAAAAATCTATGGCCACTAAGTTTATTGTTATAGCACCACAATGTATTTACTTGGTCATGGTTAGTAAAAATTGGATCAATAAAGGTACTGCAATATTATGTAGCACGCATAAGCCCTTTTATTAGTTCAGAAAATCCATAAGAATGGAAGTACTGCTTCAAGGGATTGGTTGATTTAGGATGTTGATATTTAAAACACATAAGCAAATAATATAATCAGCTATAGGCTGAATGACTCAACATTATCCATGTCTTCAATAAAATCTTGAATTTTAGGTAGTCTCTTTCTCTTTTTTGGTGGTCTATAGGTATCCCCAATGAAAATCTTTTTACGATTAAATTTTAGACTGATTCGTAGATTTTCTATGTTACTTTTCAACGACAAATCAAATTGCATCAGGTCAGCTTTGTAAACACTACATTTGATTTTCCATTGCTCCATCCGAATATACTACAATGGCCTGAGCAAGTTTTCCTTTTCCTTGAAAATTTTGTATTTTGTCGAATCTTTGCTGTTCCAAGCAAAGTAGGTATGTTTAACGTGCATGAGAACACACACATGGGATCTCCATTTTACCTCTAATCTGAATGAGGGCATATTTTTGTGAAAAATACTCGTCTAACATTTTTCAAGCGGACTGTGTTGGGATTCGGACCTGGGACCTTAGACATAGCAGTCGTCACACATATACCAACTATGCCACGGAGTCGCCTTCTTTGTAAACACCTTTTAAATAAATTAAGATCCCACCTCCTCTATCCTTTCTATCACATCAAAATAGCTGATAACCCGACAACACAACTCTTTGTGAGCTAACATCTGAAGATTGTCACGTTTCAGTAATGCATAAGACATCATAGTCATTTGTCATAATAAAATGAACAAAATTATTAAAATCTGAGAGCAGACATCTTCGTTTAAGTGAGCAATTTTCATGCTACTGAATGAATATAATCAACTGTACGCTGTTTGATTAAAAGATATAGCAAACCTAATCTACTAAATAATTATAATCAAAGAACTAACAGTATGTGCAATTCACACATGTAAAGAATTATATAAATTAAGAAATTGAAATAATAACCTTGGCTATATTGTTGCTATAATAATATGATTTACAAATGTTATAATATTGATATCTGATAACCGAGAAATGTTTGATTTATACAACGAATGGTGATGGGTTGCAAACAATGATCCTGCTAGTAAACATTCTGAAGTTTATCCAAATCATTTAGTGCAATAACCTATACACTTGTTATGGGTAAAATGAGCATGAAGATAATTAAATTTTGATTTGCCTTGAAGGGACACGGACCCCTTGACAATATAAAGTTGCATCGACTAACTGCAGTGGTGCGGAAGTGGGTTCCGATGAATAAATGATAAAAGAAAATAACTAAATATAAAAATAATAAATAACATGGCTTAAATATAAAAATCTATTTTATGTTAGCACTTAACTCTGAAAGATTTTTCTATTTTTGTTAAAATCGAGGGGCGCCAAACCGTTGCTCACAGCAATTCCTTATGATATTTCTATAAGGAAGACCGTTTTTCTGCATAAAACTCCCTTGCTGTGGTATTCTACATTTTTCACTTCATACTTTGTTCAAACTATACCTTAAAACACATAAATTCTGCCATATATAAATAAACTTGTAAAATAAAATGCTTTCCAAATAAGATTCCATCACTGGGGTAGCTGGATATCCTTTACAATTAGCCAACTTTACCTATTAACATAAAAGTAATTTCAATATAACTTACAAATATATTTTCCTAAAAACAGATTTCTAACGTAAAATCTGAACTGATATTGCTAAAAGAAAAATATCCTAAAAAGACCTTAAATCTAAGCCATTGACAAACTATTCACCACTCTGCAGTTTCCTGTTTTATATTTAATTATATGACATTCATAAATACCAATTATTGGAAATGCTGTTCATAATAAACAAAAAAGTTAAATACCAGCTTTTCATAATCTGTTCATTGTCTTTTCAAATGGTCCAATCTGAAGAGCTGCAATAACAGTGAAACCGGTCATTGGAATTTTTTCTTTTCAAAATAACTGTTGGATCAAAGGATGTATCATGCATTTCTTAACATTAACACTTACTTTGAACTCGTCTAATTAGAATGTGGACTGTAATTAGGTTAACTGTACAGCGAGGTTTAACGGCACTATAGCATTGTCAATCAGCACTCACGACACGAAAACTGGTCTGTCACCTCCGGTGGTGCAAACATGACAACACAACACCCTTGTCGGCTGCTGGTTTTAAGTCTTTTCATGATTGTTACAGGAAGGGGTTGACAATGATCAAGAAGAGAGGGACAGGAGCCCGAACATCCCGCCCACCAAAATAAATATAACTTTATTTTTATCAAAGTAAACAACTAATATGAAACGATACTAACTAACTTATAAGGAACTAGACTAAATAGCTATATAATATCTAACCCTATGAGCTTGTTGCACAATACACCAACAATTATTGTTCCAAGGGCAAAGGGCAAAGCTTTAGCACAGGTCTTTTAAGAGTCCCATGTGCCGTTCTCACAGTTGCAACGCGAACAACGTTATCTTTACCAGTATGTAGTTGAATGATTCTACCCAATCTCCATTGAAGAGGCGGAGAATTGGGTTCTTGAATCAACACTAAGCTATTAAGTTTTAGTGATTCCCCTGAAGCAAACCATTTTGATTTTTGCTGAAGCGTATGAAGGTACTCTGATTGCCATCGCTTCCAGAAACTTTGCTGTAACCGCTGAACTAGTTGCCAACGATTTAAACGATTAATCGGTACCTCAGTAACGTCCGTATCTGGAATGACAGAAATAGGTTCGATGGTTAAAAAATGACTTGGGGTCAAACAAGATAAATCGTTAGGATCAGAATTAAGCGGACCTAATGGACAGGAGTTCAAAAGTGCTTCAATTTGCACTATAACCGTATTAAATTCTTCATAAGTCAATTTTGCTCACCAACTACCCGAAATAGGTGAGTTTTGACAGATTTAATTCCGCCTCCCATAGCCCACCGGCGCGGAGCAGAAGGGGGTTGAACGACCACTTAATATTTTCTGCGTGTGCGGATTGTTCTAACAGTTCGCGAATTTTGGCTTCAGCACCTACAAAGTTGGTACCACAGTCGCTGTACATGTGGATACACCTTCCACGTCTAGAAATAAATCGACGGAAAGCGGCTAAAAATGCTTCTGACGACAAATCTGAAACCAATTCCAAATGCACTGCCTTAGTGCTGAAACAAACAAAGAGACAAATATATGCCTTTAAGGTTTTGGCTCCTCGAACCCGACCCATTGTTATGAAAAAGGGCCCCAAAATCTACGCCAGTATGACGAAATGCTTTTCCAGGGTCACTCATGAGTAGGTAAATCTCCCATAGAAGGCACAATAAAAGTAGGATTGACCCTAAAACAAGGAATACATGCACGTAGACACTGTCTTATGGCTCTCCTAGCAGACAAAATCCAAAAATGCTGTTGCAATAACGACTGGGTTGTACGATTACCACAATGTAAATTTTTAATATGGCAATCCTGTATAATAAGAGTTGTTAGACGATGGAGCCGAGGGAGAAGTAAAGGATATTTTGCATCATGTGAGATGCCCGAATGTTTTAACCGACCGCCACCCTGAGGAGTCCCTGGTAATCTACGAATGGAGTAAGAGAACGGAGTTGTTTGCTAACTAAATGTCCCTTTTTCAATTTTTCCAAAGCTTCGCATAAATGCACCGTTTTGAACATGTTTCACTAACAATTCTAACGCTGATGTTCTTTCTCGAAGGGTAATCGCACCAGTTAATTTTCCATTAGGTGATTTGAGGTTTAACACAAAACGGCGGCAGTGACTAATTATTTTTAAAATCTTTTGCAAATCGGAGAATGTATCTAACAAAGAAGTCAAAACGTGATCCGAGGGTTCGATGGAAATCAACACGACTTTTGCTTCGGCAGAACTTTGTGACAATTCTGATGATGAATTATCAAGAAATGGTTGTTTAGGCCATTCTTCCAAAGGTAATTTTAACCACACAGGACCCGCCCACCATAGTGGCTGATCGATAAGTTCAGTTGCAGAAAGGCCCCTAGAGGCACAATCGGCAGGGTTGTCTTGTGATTTGACATGCTTCCAATTAGAGGGTGCAACCAGCGATTGAACATGTGCAACTCTATTTGCGACAAAAGTTTTCCATTTATAAGATGGCGATTTTAACCATGATAGTGTTATTGTAGAATCCGACCAAGCAAAGATGCTAGTAAATTCTAACGAAAAATATGTTTTTTTCACATACTCTACGAGATTTGCGAGTAGAACTGCTGCGCATAACTCTAACCGTGGCAACGAAACCTTGTTTATGGGCGCAACTTTACTTTTTGCACAAACAAAATACACGAAAATATTATCATTTTTGTCAAAACAACGAAAATAAACAACAGATGCATAACCTGCTTCTGAGGCATCGCAAAAGGCGTGTAACTCGATGCTCTTTAAGTCTTTACAAATCAACTGACGAGAAATTTTCAACTCGGATAAGAATGGAAGTTGCAACAAATGCTTGTCCCATTGACGAATAAGTTTTTCGGGAGGCTGGACGTCCCAATTGATTCTCAAAGTCCATAAACGCTGAACGAAATGTTTAATAAAAAATGTAACAGGAGTTAAGAAACCTAGGGGATCGAAAATTCTAGCTAATGTCGAGAGAACGTTCCTTTTTGTACAAGGACGCTCACTAATTTGTATATCGTATGAAAAAATGTCTAAATCGGAACACCATTTGAGTCCTAACACCTTTACTAGCGGAATTTGTTCTTGACTAAACGTCAGCGGTGGTTGTTCGATTTGTGAACTGGGTATATTTGACAAGACAAGGGTGGAATTACTATTCCATTTTCTAAGTTCAAATCCACCAAGCTTACATAATTCAGTCAGTTGTTGAACTAGCAAGTTGGCTTCTTCAACAGTTTCACAACCACTGATGATGTCATCTACATATGAGTTGGACGATAAAACAAGTGAAGCGCGTTGGTAACGAACCGCTTCCAATCTGGCTAATTCTTGGATTGTACGAAGAGCAAGAAAAGGAGAAGCCTTTATCCCATAAGTAACGGTGTTCAATCGGTAATCAACAAGAGGATCCGATGAATCAAATCTCCACAAAATACGTTGGAAATCTCGATGTTCTGGTATAATCTCGAACTGGCGATACATTTGTTTGATATCTGCCGTGAAAGCAATGTTGTGAATCCGAAACTGCAATAGAAGTTCAAAAATATCCTGTTGTAGTGATTTTCCCTGTAACAACGTGTCATTTAGTGAAAGACCGTCTGAGGTTTTTGCACTTGCATCGAACACAACTCTTAATTTAGTTGTTGTGCTCTCTGGCTTTATTACCGCATGATGCGGAATGTAATAAACAGGACTACTATCCAACGAAAGAAGAGGTACAGGACTCATGTGCCCTGTGTTTATGTAATCTTGCATGAAAAGATTGTATGACGCTCAGAATGCGAGTCATTCTGCAAACGTCTTTCCAACCCCAAAAAACGACGTAAAGCGATTGCACGAGAATCAGTAAAGATCGGTTCTGGTCCTTTAAAAGGCAATGAAACCATAAACCGACCTGCTTCGTTTCTAGAGTAAGTATCGACAAACGTCTTTTCACACTGTCGTTTTCTGCATTTTCTTGTACCTGAGCAGGAACACTTTCCAGCTCCCAAAAACGAAGTAGCGTGTCTTCTATTGGTTCCACATAAGCACACAACGAGTAGAAATAGTTTCTGAACAACCTACTTTTCCAGTCACAATCCAACCAAATTTGGTGCGAATGGCCACCGGTTCGTCTTGTTGTCCGATCCGAGATTCATTTAACAAAATTTGTGCGAAAATGTCTGCTCCTAACAACAAATCAATTTTCGCAGGTTCAAAAAACCTTTTATCAGCTAATTGTAATCCATCGATATGATCCCAACGGCGTTTTGATAAAGGTGTGGCGGTAGTTGACCACATATTTCCTGTAAAACAAAAATTCTAAATTGAAATTGGATTGAGTTTCAGCTTGATTACAAGAATGAATACGACACGATAAGCTACCACTGATAGTAGACGCATTCAAGCTTAAACCTTGTACTTTTGCTAAGCTTTTATGCTTCTGCAAAAAAAGCCTTTGACGACACTTTTCTGTCATGAAATTTGACATACTCCCATTATCTAAGAGTGCCCTAACGGTTTGTAGTTTTCCAAAACCATCGATAATCGCTACCTGAGCAGTAGCTAACAAAGTTGTTGCATTAGCAACTGAACGAGAAAAGAATGAACTAACTTCAGCCCTCTGCATCGACAACGAAGAAGCTTCACTTGTTTCATTCCCTTCAACCATTTTTTGTGTATGATCTGCTGATGTAGTAGGAGCAGTATTTGCAATCTCAAAATGCAACAATGTGTGGTGTGGTTTACGACATTTTTTACAAACAACCTTTGACTGGCAATTTTTGTCACGATGCGAACTACACAAACAATTTAAACAGAGATTATTCTTTTTAACGAAATCAAATCGTTCCTGACTGGATTTACCAAGGAACTTTTTGCAACCATAAATCAAGTGCGAGTCATTACACACTATGCATTTGTTAGATGACGTCGTAGATACAAACGTCCCACGAGTTGAATTTTGTCTATTCCAATTTTAAGGCTCACTTTTACT
The DNA here is from genome assembly GCA_036346225.1 of Platerodrilus igneus. NCBI lineage: Eukaryota > Metazoa > Arthropoda > Insecta > Coleoptera > Lycidae > Platerodrilus > Platerodrilus igneus. Next base: position 2,627,799 of record JARFIW010001381.1, read on the forward strand.
TTTAGTCGCAAAGTTGACGGTTTTCGGTGCTTTTTGAGACATCAAATCATTTATCTCTAAAGCCTTACACGATTGATCTAAGAACGCTCTTAATTCTTCAAAACGTGGTATTTCACTAGTATTCTGCATTTCAAACGCTTTGGCGGTGTCTGAATCTAACCTTTGTAATAGCCAATTGAAAAGAACAAAATCAAACAGATCGACATTTTCAAAAGTTTTTAAAGCACTGTAGCTTTCAACGAATACATTCAATAAAGACCTCAAACTGTCGGACGTCGCACAATTCAATTTGGGAGCCTTTTCCATGCAATTTACATAATTTGTAACAATTAATCTTTTATTTTCATAGCGATCGATAATAATTTTTAGGGCAATTCCGTAATTTGCGTCACAGACCGATAAATGTTTAACGAGTTGTTTAGATTTATCATCTAAGCTGTTTAACAAAAAAAAGAACTTTTCAGTAGGAGAAAGTTTTTGATTTGAATCAATTAAACTCCGTAATTCATTGTAATATGATTCAAAATCTTCAATTTTCCCATTAAAATTTATTAATGGAATTGCCGGCAAGCGTATGTTGTTTGTGGCCGCGTGTGAATTATCTACCAATGATGCTAGAGGCACTTTAGTTTCCAACTGCCTCTGACATTCAGTGAATCGAGCTCTAATCTGCAAGAAATATTTATCTAAGCTAATTCGAATACCCGAAATTTCTTCAATACATTCATCGTCTAAGATGCATTCTGTATACAATTTGTCAAAATCTGATATAATCTGCAACGTTAATTCCATACTTGCTTCAATTTGCGCAAAAGTATCACCGGTCCCATCTAAATTAGACAATGTACTTTGCAAAGCTATCAATCTACTTAACGCCGATTTACCTTGAAAAATCAACCTTTCTGTGGTAACTACCATTATGAAAGGGTCAGATAACGCCTGAAGCAACAACGCGGCAGCAACAAAGCTTTTAAATTCTATAGAAAAGGGTTGTTTTTACGACCCCCCAACGAAGTGATGTTTGAGCAATAAATGACAAGTACCGTTTCTACAAACAATACAATGCCACTGTAAAATGCATGTGCACGAAACTGAAATTGAACGAGGCCTAAATCTTCTAAAAGGAATTACAACAAGGCTTGTAAAAATACTGCAGGCAAAGATAACAAAGAGTAACTACGCTGCAACCATAAATAACCACGTGTTTTTAACCCGACGTTAAGAATTTGCTACCCGATGGTATATGTGTCACAAGCTCACAAAATGCTATTTTGTACCGTTATTATTTATTTTAATTAAATTCTCGAATAGAACTTGAACATAAAATAAATAGTATTCAACACGAAAATTTACTTAGATTGCAAACCAAATCAAACAAATAGTTCTAAGAACTTCTAAGCAAATGTCTATACAGTTTAACGCAGTAATGAATTTATATCACCCTCCCCATCAAAAAATAAACGAAATCAAGGAATTGGAGCGTGAAATTCAATTTAACAAAAGGAATTCAATCCGGAAGAAGGCTCAAAATGTTGGATCAAAGGATGTATCATGCATTTCTTAACATTAACACTTACTTTGAACTCGTCTAATTAGAATGTGGACTGTCATTAGGTTAACTGTACAGCGAGGTTTAACGGCACTATAGCATTGTCAATCAGCACTCACGACACGAAAACTGGTCTGTCACCTCCGGTGGTGCAAACATGACAACACAACACCCTTGTCGGCTGCTGGTTTTAAGTCTTTTCATGATTGTTACAGGAAGGGGTTGACAATGATCAAGAAGAGAGGGACAGGAGCCCGAACAATAACCAACAATTTATATTAATTTTTGTCCACTATGCTCGAATTACTTTCCTAATGCCAGACAAAATTATTCATTATAAGTAACCAGAAACGTATTAGTTTCAGTTGGTCAAGTTCCTCAATTAGCATTACGTGTAGTACCTTCTTCGAAGGTCCGCCAATGTAAAGTAGGTAATCGGCCATTTGTTTATTTATTTTTCTTAATGTTACTTACAATTTGATTCATCTATTACAATGGTTCAGAAAGTTTAACCACGCCAGCTTTCAAGTTGGTTAAAAATAATTCTTTTTGTTCATCTTTCGCATGACAGCTACAACACAACTTACCTTAAGTAAGTACTTAGCTTTTTCTAAATAAAATTCTAATGTTCATAAACGACCTTACATTTTTTAAATTTACATTCTCCACAGGTGTTAAAATTTCCTTAAGTACATGCTACAGCCACTTCCAACTGAAACACCGATGTTTAAAGTATTGGCCAGAGCAGCCGAATACTGAAGCTTTGCCCCATCCCTATTTCTAAGAATTTAATTTTATAAAAGAATAAAATATTTAACGAGAATTATTTTCCAAGATAGAACTTATAAAATAGTGCTTTTTTAATGAATGCCATGCAGTTATGAGACATCAACTGTATAGCAATTGTTTTATTATCATTGTCTGTATATTTAATTAAAGTAAAGAACTTTATTATAGGATACGACATACAAGGAAGAATGGCAATTAACAAATACTACTTATGGTTAACCTTAAATCAACTATTATCAAACATCTTCTCCTCAAATATTAAGGTGTTCCAATGACTTGATGGTGCATTCGGATCGTGATACCGTGAGGTCACTCTTGTTCGAAGCACTTGTTACATGATTAGCATTCCAACTGCTACGATCACTATTACTACCTACTGCTTTATTATCAAGTGATGAGCTATATTCCTGTTGATCGCTATTAGCTGATGGATGCGATTCAGGTTCAACCGATGGAATTAGCTGGGGTTCAATGACTATTTCTTCAGAATTAATGTTGGAGTGTGATGGTCTGATTTGATTAGTATTTCTCCCAACAATTTTGTTGTTTCACTCTTTTTACCTAATAAGATCTAGGCTCTTTTGCTTTTTCTGAATCATGTCGAGCATATCTGGATCAGAACTTTCTGATTTTAAACTTGATCTTCAAAGTATATCCACGAAATTAAGGCTTCTTCCTGGTATATAATACACATTTAGGGAATATTTAAGTAATTTTAATCTTTGATGTTGCAAGTTTAACGAAACCAATTTTACAAATAGGTTTTTTTATGATCGAAAGTTTGTGATCAGATTGAACATCCACCTCAGTACCGTATATGAAATTATGGAATTTTTGAGTAGCAAAATAAATAGCCAGTAACTCTTTCTCAGTTTGGCTGTAATTTACTCAAGCCCATTCATTGAATGTGAAGAATATGCTACTAATTTTAACACATTGTTGTGTTTTTGAAACATGCGACGCCATAATCCATTTTTGGATGCATCACAGTGTAATAATATTTTTACTGTTAGATTAAACGGTATTAAGTCAGAAGGTTTAGAAACTACAGATTTTAATTTATCCAAACACTCTTGGTGCTTGGGTGACCACTGTCATTCTATACTATCCTTTAATAATTCGCATAGTGAATGCATAATTTCTGTCATATTTGGTATGTATTTTCGAATATAATAGAATGAACCAATAATTCTTTGCAATTTAACTTTATTTTTGGGGTTTTTAACTTACAAAGATCTTCGACCCTATTAGGATCTATTTTCATACCCACTTTAGAAAAAATTTGTCCCATAAACTTCCCTTTGGCAATATTGAAATTTATCTTTATTAAATTTACACCATGTTTCCCTAGCAGGCCCAATTATATCTGCAAGAGCTTTATCATGCCCTTCCTTAGTTATACCAGTCACTATCATATTATCTTGACAGATCACTATATTATCTATAGTCCCAAAATTATTTTTGGGTACTTCTTGAAATAAGTCTTAGGAGTTGGACAAACCATACGGTAAAACGATATATTATAGATTCCAAATGGTGCGGAAAAACAACATTTTTACAAGGAATTTTCATCAATAACGATATGTCATATCTGACATATCAAATACTGAAAAATGTTTTTTATTTATTAACTTTGCACATATTTCTTCGATAGTTGGGCTTATTCTAGGTATACGAATTATTTGTTTGTTTAAATCGGAGGGGTCTAAGCATATTCATATCTTATCATTATTTTTTTCAAAACTACCATTCGATTAATGCTTGCACGTGAGTTTATCTTATCAACCTTGACTATATCCTTCCTTTTTATCAATCTATGTAGCTTAGTGTTTAAGTCGTCTCGAATCTGTATCGAACATGTAGTAGGGCGACAACACACCGACTCGAAATCTTTAATAGTTGTGATTTTTATATTATCAGGAAATTTACCGCACCCTGTAAAAATATCTAAATTTTCGCTAATAAACTTCATGTGGTTTTTCATTTCTTGATTTATTTTATTTGTCCTTTTTATCAAATTTAAATGCAGGCAGACTTGGCCCCCAACCAGAATCTATTTAACACACTCAACAATTACAAAATCTTCAAAAATATTTCGGTATACTTAATGCCAACAGGTTTAGAAATTATACCTTCAAATGCTTTCAATACATACTCAGTCAGGCTTACCTTACAGTTATTTTTAAATTTATGAAAAATTGATAAAGACATAATATTCACATCAGCTTCTGCATCTTACTTTTAAGCTTAATGTTTTCTATTACTAAATATTCCTCCCGAATATTCTTATTGGAAACTACAACGCTGGACTCGCCACTTTTTTCTGTAGCTTTTACATTCTTTACCGTGTATGCTACCACAAAGTGATTCTCAGTACCACATTTTTTACACATAGGACATTCGTGTGCTCCATGTGTTCCTTTGGCTTCTTCGATATAAAAATTTCTTGTGTGATGTGCTCTGGTCATGCCTAGACTCAGATTTCCGCGACATTTTTTCTTCAGGAATAGCTCCGTTAACATCACTAGTTTGCTGAAATTACAAACTTTGTGATTTGTTTTGTTCGCTGGTGCGACAAAAATCAATAACCTTAATTAATGTAAAATTCTCAACTCTTAATAGTGCTTCTCTTGTAGTGAAATCTCAAATACCCACTATAACTTTGTCCAGTAACGCTTTTTCTGCAGCAGATTCGTTAGGATCTTATTACATACATAACATACAATTTATTGATAAGAGTAAGAAACAATGGGATTGTTTTTAACTTACATTTTACCATATTTTAGCTTTAGTTTTCTTTTTAGAGAAAGGTAAAGAAAGGAGCATTTCCTTGAGCAACCTAGAGGCCCAGGATGTATTTCGACATTTAGATGCACTTGTCCGCAACACTTAATTTAAGTATGTTGTTATGTTGTAGTCATGTTAAATTAAATGAAGTTTTGTCCTGATGTAATGTCATATTGCCCTTTGTCTTTAATTAGAAACAGACTTTACTTGTAATTATATTTAATTGTATAGTCACATAATTGTGGGTAATAAAATACTGCAAAACATGTTTTAGGAGATTCTTAGTATTTTTTAAGGAATTTTCAAGTTTGTAAAATGTGTAACATCGTTTTCATAGTAATTTCAGAAAGGTACTTTACTATACCTAATTGTTTTCTTTTTTTTTTTAGTTTTAAGTATAAAGAATCTTTGTACTACAACACAAAATCAAAAACCTCATTTTTTGTAGGCTACTTCCTTACACATATATCACAATTAAATTAAATATTTAAAGTACTTCGAAGTAACTTTGGAAAGATGATCTTAATCATCTTTATTATTGATCTAATTCAAATTCAAATTTATTGGTTCCCAGTTACAATAAAACATTATACATACAGAATACCTTGTTATCATTTAGTATAGTATGTACTAAAAGTATCGTTTATATTCGGAAGCATCAAAGTGGGGATCTCCAAAAAATAGTAATTCGGCATATCTAAGAAACAGAAGGTTCTTGTGTGTGCAACGTTTATTATTAAATACAACTGTACTATAATTGCTAGAAGCATGTGTGTAGGAAATAAGTAAAAGTTGTGATAAATCAAAAGTGTAGTGATATAATTGCTTTCACATTGCTCAAGAAATATGTCTTGGTGTGTTACTAAATGTTAGCACACTTTTTGAGTAAATATTTTATAGTTGATAATTAATTTTAACTTTGCTGGCAACATATTATGTAATTTAGGACCCTTAAAACAAATTTTTGTGATATGATTTTGTTTACTACTGGTAGATAGATCATAAATACCCAAACGTTATTTCTAGTGCTATATGCATGGTTTAATTTTTCCCTTATAGTAGAAGCCAAATAACGCAAGATGGGAAAAGCACAAAAGATATAAAATAAAGATTATCACAAGATCGTGCTACATTTAACAAGAAAAAGCAACTACTGTGTTCAAAGACAACAAACATAGAAACAAGGAAAAGATTGCTACATATGTGTGGAGCACAGCACTGTACGGCTGTGAAGCCTGGACAGTAGGAAAAGCGGACAAGAAAAAGGTAAGTTTTTGAAATGTGGTGCTACCGACGTATGATGAAGATATCATGGACAGACAAAGTTAAGAACGAAGAGGTACTAAAAATGGTAGGGCAAGAAAGAAATATGTGGAAAACGGTAAAAAATAGGAGAGATAGGATGATAGGCCATAAACTATAGCATGAGGGAATAGTGCAGAGTATATTAGAAGCAGAGATAGGAAAAAAGAGAAGAAGAGGTAGACCTAGGTTAGACTAATGCACACAGATAGTGAAAGATGTAGGCTGTAGGAGTTTCAGGAAAATGTGTAGGCTAGCTCAAAATATAAATAAGTGCAGATACGTGTCCAACCAGTTTTGAGACGGAAACCTAATGATGAAAAAATAAGCGCAGAGAAATCTGATGATTATCATAAACAACTAACTACAGGTGGTTGTGAAATATCTGCAACTAATGTTGAATGTGCGAATAGATATTTGGAAAAAGATATTAAATCGGTAAATGTGTAAGTGCCAGGGGAACTTGGCAGCCACAGGCTGCTTCCCCCCCTTCACAACCACTGAATGTCGGAGAAATAGGGTATATAATTGTAAAACAATAGAGAGGGACCGAACTGCATCTAACAAAAGAAAGAACAGCGCCTATGATGAAAGACAACAAACAGAACAAGAAGAAAATTGTTGAAAGCATATGTGTGAAGCACAACACAGTATGCCTATGAAATACGGGCAGTTTAAAAAGCAGACAGAAAAACGGTAGCAGCCTTTGAAATGCTGTGCTTCAGATGTATGAGGATGATAGCATGGACAGACAAAGTTAATAACAAACAGGTTATAGAAATAGTACGGGAACAAGGAATATCTGGGGAAAAATAGAAATAGAAGGGCAGAATACGTTCTAAGGTATTTTTGGGGAATAGTATGGGATATATTACAAGCAGAGATAGGGAAAAAGAGGTAGATGTAGACCTAGATCAGATAGTGATAGATGCACACTGTGCAAATTTCAGGAAAATCTGTGGTTAGTTCAGAATAGGAAACAATGATGGTACGCGTTTAACCAGTTCCAGGACTGAAGATCTAATGATGATGATGAGTAGAATTTAATACATAAAGCACACTTCAACTTTTATATATTTAATTTTTACATTAAACATTTTGTTTCACTACCTAGAATAATATTTACTTTTTATATTCATTACTTTTAGTAGCATTTTATGGGTAAGCTCGAAAAGCGCCGTGTTCATCAATGCATTGCTCCAACATATTATTGAAAAATAGAGTCAATTAATGCATAATATGGCATGCGAGGACCTTATTCTTTAGAAAGTACAGGCAGTGTTTTACGTAGTCTCCTTATTAGTTGGATATGCGCTTTCCACTTTAGACATTCATCCTAATGATTCCAAGATAGTTTATTTTATCGGTTTTAAATATTACATCGTCACATGTGCAATTGGTGTTATTTGAGCAGTTTGAATTATGTATTGTTAAATTTGGTATATCAGATTGTTGATTCTTGTTTATAGTGAAGGTTATAAATTCAGTTTTGGTCATATTTAATAATATGTTATGAGCTAGGTAGTTTTTTACAATTCCCGGTCCAACTTGTGCATTATCAGTCACCTCTTTACGGAATTTCCCTTTAAACATTATTACCGTATCAGCTACATAGGATATTATTGTAGCCATTACATGTAAGTCAGTTATTTCATTTAGGTAAATAAGAAATAGCAGTGGTCCTAGTACAGTACCCTGAGGAATTCCACATGAGCTTGTTTATATTTTTATGCAATACATGATTTGAAAAATGACCGGCATTAACCAATGTAGAACAAAAATAAGTGTACTTTGAGTTGTAATGTAACTTGTCGTATACTCTTTGTTCTTCTAGGGTTCTAGGTTTTCGACTGGTACAAGCCTCTCACAAATAACCTACTTCTTCAAATGGGAGTATCACAATAAAATACATACAAATAGGTGTAATCACCCCGTAGAATACAAGAAGTAGTTCATCAATAAGCAATACCATACAGGCAATTATAAGCTAAATAAACAACTTACATTAAATAATCGCATTTCCCTCGTTATGTGCCAGCACTCACAAACACCTAACGCCGTGCCCTTGCAAAAATGAGCGTAATAGTTCAACCGTCTGCCGTTTTTTGCACTATTATTTATAAAGTATCACTTCATATAAACGAAACCCTTATACAATAATGCAAACAATTCAGTGTAAATACCAACGTAAATATATTAAAACGACCAACATAGAACTACTCCTAATGAAACCCTCTCACCGACTGACTACCAACCCTTCTTACATTGAACAAAATCTTAAACTAAACCTGTTTTGGTGGCCCGTTAATGGGACGTTGGACTGTATTGTTACGTACACTACAAACTGTCAAAGAGCATGGAAGGTTATAGAAAGGTAATGCTTTTGTTGGTTTCACGTGGCTTCTATCACTGACCTGAAAGTAATTAGTTATTGTAGAGCTTAATGATGTTGAAAATAATTCAATATATTATAGTTGGAGTACAATAATAGTTCCTGAATCTCATAATTTCCTACTCCTTTTTAATCCCACCTGATATTACTAAGGGCATATATAAAAATCAACGTAACTTTTAGTTGTGTACATTGTGTAACGTAAACATTTTTACTGAATTAGTTTTTATACCACCATTGTTGATCCGTCTATATACAGGTTTTTACCTCATCTTCAAATAACAGATATTACATTGAGGTTTTTGTTGGTGTTTATAGAAAAACATCCAATCAATTGTTATAAACTTAAAACCATCAAACTACAAGTGACATGAATATACAGGGTGTATCTGAAATAAAGATTGAGCTCTTAACGAGTGATTCCTCACACTAAATTAAGTAACTTTTGCAATTGAAATTTATGGGTTCTTCTATATAAGGGTGGATATCATAAGGGGCACATCAATAGAAAATATATATTGTAATAATTTAAAAAGAAATCAAAATGCAAAAAAGGAGTCAAAAAATTTTAGTACAAGGAAAATCTAAATACTGTTCTGAATGTACTTTTACATTGCACAAATGCATAACCACACAAATAGTTCAACGTGTACTCAAGCTTGTTTATGGTTAGTGTAATAAATTCATCACGGTATGTGAAACCTTAAATGTCATGAACATGATTTTGTTGATGGTTGCACTTATCCATTTCGTAACCGTGTGATCCAACACAAAATGTCCCATCAAATTGTGATACTTTATTACAATCGACTTTTCGAGGTTTTCGGTATAACGTATAATAATGTTACTTTACCATTTAGTACAATTTTGCTAAATAACTTCCTACTTTTAAAGCATAATTATTTATGCATGCGATTTCTTCAGGTGTACGTTCATTACAATCTTTTTTTAAAGCTGCAATTATTTTCCACGAGTTATCGTCCCTGTGCTGAATTCTTAACACATAATACTCTTCACTCATTAGTTGTAACACATCTAATCTTTATGTATGATTCCAAAAAAATCTACTGGTGTTCACAATAATGCATCCGCATGACCATTTTAATACCAGGCCAATATGTAATAGTTAAATTGTAGTCCACTAGTAGTCCATACCACCGCACGATTTGTGGATTTTGAGTTTTTTGTGTATTTAAAAATATTAAAGATTGGCAATCTGTAAACTAAATACCAAATAAAAACATTCGTAATTTTTCAATACTACAACTGGCATAAGTTCTAACACAGAAGAATGATAGTTACGTTCGACATCATGCGTCTTCTTACTAATATAATAAACGGGATGTAATTGCTCATTCTCTTGCACTTGCATTAAAATTGCAGAAATTCCGTCTGCACCTGCAAACAGAGCTGTTTCTTTCGCACATGGATTATACAATTTTAAAACCGCTTCGAAAATTAACGCATCCCGCAAATCTTTGAATGCACTTTCGTGTTTATTTGTCTATGTAAACACAGTATTTTTACATGTTAGATCGCTTAAACTATGTGCTCTCACCTCATACTTAACATATAAAACTTTTAAAATGACGTAAGTACCAAAAAGCATCACACATCATACACGTTTTGAGGTTGCTTAAAATTTCTAATCGCACTTGTTTTCTTGTTACCTGGAGATACTTCATCGCCAGATATCACAAAACCTAGAAATTCTATTTGCCACAAACCAAATTTTGACACTTTCGCAATTTTAATGTTAATTTTGCATGTCGAAATGCTTGAAAAATTTGCCTACACTCCCTGTACGTCAATACAATATCACAATATTTTGCATTACTACACACTTTTAATGTCTAACTGCAGCAGATTAAAATCAAAGCCCAAATAACAGTGGTAAACAATACGTATAAACTGCCGTTAGCTTCACTGAAATACACGTAATGTAAATCACTTACGATTATAGATTTTGTTTAATCAGAAAATGCTGATAAGAGGAAAGTAGCTCTGTTAATATAGGGAAACACCAGGACCGAACTATAGACTTTAATAGTGAATAACTCGTAAACAGGATGCTTTTCTGAGTACGAAAGTTACTTAATTTAAAGTTAGGAATCACTTGTTAAGAGCTCAACCCTTATTTCAAATACACCCTGTATATGACCTGCAGCTGTTGGCAAGAACAAAACCAAAATCTGTTATGGGCGTATGAAGCATCAAGTTTAAAATTTGGAATTGCCCAAAGGGGGTGAAAATCTTAAATAAAGATGCATCAGCCAACTACAGTGGCACGGAAGTGGATCCCTATAACAATAAATGTCAGAAAAAGGAATAAAATTGAGTAATGCTACGGTATTACTAGACAAGTGTTAGGTTTTAAACTGTCAAGTTTAAAGGACGCCAACTACATCTAGTCCAATAGGATTTCCTCTGGACGACGTACAATCCAGGGGTTGTGATTATGGTGTATTCTCTTGGTTAAATGAATTTTCTTACAAAAAGTCACCCGTATGTTTGAAAAAATAAAACAAATCTCAACTCACCTTGCTTAGATGTTCTAAAATAACATTATTTGAACTATTTCTATAACAAAACACATACAAAACCCTGGGACAATTGCACAATCAGTTCATCTGCAATTTCTCATACTTGGATTCTTAACTAGAATAATAATTTAAAATACGCATCCACTTCATCATCAACCGGCAATGTCCAATTTTTACACCACTGACACTATACATGTAACTATACCTTAAACAACACCACAACCATTTAATTCTACAAAAAATGAACCTACAATGTCATCTTCATGTAATGAAAAGTACATTGAAGCCAAATGTGATTATTTCATGCTTTGGGGCATTGAATTCCAAACTAATTTGCCGGGAAAGCAAGCCGTTCCAATCTACTTCAGTGTTTGTAGGTTATGTCAAAAATCCATCGTCACCCATGTGCATGTGGTCCCAAATTTATTATTGCATAATCACTTGGGAGTTCTATGACAAGCCGAATTTTTTTACTGTTTAACCTCACATTTGTTTATGGTGATGACTTGTAATTGGAATCTTTAGTTCCGATAGCTGTCTATCTATGTTATTATCCCCACTTTTCCATTTGTGAAGGGTATGCATTAATATACCTAACACGTGAAAGATGCATGCCTGTTATGGTTTCTTTTTATTAACAATAGGTAACCATCATATAAATGAATACATTGTACGGTATAATGTCTGGTTGGCAATTTAATCTCTGTGGGTTTTATTAATTTGCCGGTTTTCTGTTTGTATTTAACAACATTGTAAAAGCTCAATTTTTATTGCGTTTTGCATACATTGAATTATAAAAACGATGAAAGTGTTTGCGGTTTCCTTTGTATTCGAAACTATGTAATATTAAATTTAATTTATTTAACTAAAATTTCTAAAAGCTCATCAAAGTCACAAATATCAATTGACATTTAACAGTAAATTATCTACACCACTGATATACTGAACGAACACTCCCATTTATAAACAATGGATTAATACGATACCGTGTTAGCTGTGTACACATGATGACGTACATGCTCTTCTTAAATAAATTCTACTATACCTACTTTCTTTAAAAAATAATATGTTTTCACTATGAAAGTTGCAATTTACAAATGTCTTGATTTTGGTGGTTTAAAATAATTTACAACCCCTTCTAATTTGTATTTAACAGAGATAAAATGATTTATTTGTGGTTTTAAGTTTTTGATTTGAATGAAAATACCGATTTTTCTGCAATGTCTTATTTTTGAACACTATTATACATGGAATTAAAATTATACAGGGTACTTCAACATGAATTGTCCATTTAAGATTGTTACGATAATCCATGTGGATAAGAGAAAAGTAAAGTATAGTAAGAAAAGGCAACCCCACACCGAGTACCGCAACAAAAACAAGGGGAATCCAAAGAATTTTATGCTAGCTAAAAACGTTGTAGAGTGTGGTGGGTTACAGGAAGAAAAAGGAAACCTCAAAAAAGAAATTTATTTACAAACCCTTAAGAAATCAATATGTAAAAAAAGGAGACCTGCTCGTATAGAATAAAACATTAATCAAAAATATCCCGAAGAATTTACATGTTGCAAAAACCGTCACAAAAATAAACAATTCCCATCTTTGATTACCTTAATCTTAATGCTAATATTTGTATAAAACAGAAAATAAAGTCTTACCAACCATATACTTACACATTGCCTACAAATACTGCTTGTCAAGTAATTCAAAAAAATTATAATTATAAATTATAATCAATAGCTATGCTACCAGTCGAAATGTATTTTTCCTGATCGCTGAAAAAATATTAGCAAACGTCACACTTTACAGTGTATTATAAATATAGTTGGAAAATTATGTCTTAAAAACTGATACACAAACAAGAAAATGCTGTTTTTATTAGTATATTCCGCCAGTTTGAGTGAAGTAAATTTAATTTCAACACCGTGATACCTCCATTTGAGCGAGAGCAACCAGAAAAGCTTACTTAAAAACCCTGATACAATTCTTCTTTATGTAGGTCATCAAAGTGACTCAGACAAGGAATAGGAATTCTTACAGGTTGGTTGGACGTTCCACTCTGGTCCCACACTGGTTACAGTTGATATCGGTGGGATCACATGGCACATCATACCAAAATATTTTCTTGGAAAACCAAGTGGATCAAATTCAGAAGAAGCAACAGTGAGCAGAGTCTCGTCACTTCCCTTGACTAGTAGCATATCATTACCTGACCTAGGATATATATCTATACATATTACGTAGAGATGGATTGCAATAGTTGAAAGTAACTTGGCACCAATCGTCGTAAATAATTTCATTATTGAAAAAAATCTTTCAAATTAATTTCAGAATTCCATGTTATAAATTTATCAGTGAGCTTTCATTAAAAAATCTCTTAATTCGGATCATTATAGTTATTGAATGGATCTAAAATAAAAGTTCTACAACGAATCAATCTAATAGCCCACAATTAGAAACTAACTGATAACGGAAAACCTATTTGATAAAACACATCGCTAAATGAATGTAATATTTCTGAAACAAATGCTTTAACAATCGAAAACCGTTTTTGAACATATTATAATCTTTAACGAAAATATCAGATTTTCGTATTATATTGAAAGAGTAAATTTACTATATTCAAATTATAATTGCATGTACCTATTGCAGAAATGCATATATATTTAACCTTTGATAATCAGAATAAATTTCCATACTTTGTAATAATAAAACCCGAGGTTTATTCATTATCAAAATAGAATAGATTCGAAATATTTAATTTTGTTACTGATGATAATAATCATTGCAGATTTTACAGCTACCTCGAAATAAATCAAAGTACCTTAAATTTTATAACTGAATATTGAATAAGACTCTATAGGATGTTAGACAAATAATTGTTTAAAATTACGAGGGAGTCGCATTTGCTAATACACGCAAAATAACCGTGGAAACCGTACTGGATATGCAATTTTAAATGAACTATGCGTCAAATTATTTATATCAGGGTCAGAGTGTAACAATTTTTCCTTCTTTCCCATCTGATTTTCGTAACACCTAACGTTACAATTCAGGTAGCAACAAAAATTGTTACTTTCACCACCTGTTATGTTTTTAGATACATTTTACTTACACGTTTCAAAAACGACATCTTCTAATTACGATATAATAAACAACATATTCCTTCCACAAACGAATGGCAGCATAATGTATAAAAATGACAGATTGGTTAGATTTCTCTAAATACATCCAAAATTGATATCAACTAAAGATAATATTTTTATTACTTTATCGGTGGTGTTATTATTTTTATCTTGGAAAGTATTTAACAATATTTGAATTAACTTGCTTAAAAATAAAAAGGATTTGGAAAATAAGTATTGAGACAAAATTCCAAAACTGAAGTATTTGAATTCAAATGTGAAATTTAAACCGCTTGAAATCCTGTTAGGCTACAAAAGATCTGACACCAAAATTAGGATTTACAAATTTGTTTAAATTATTAAAAATGCGTTACATAATGCAACATTTTTATTATAAAACATGTTTGTTCAAAATTTCTATCTGAAATGTGTTTTAATAAATGCATGTTTATGCAGGTCTGGAGTGTGCATGCATGCATGTGCATACATATATATGTTCACATCCACATGGGTGGTTAGGAATGTGTGAATGTATATGGTAACAATCTGAACCTATTTTATAGTTTGAGTAAACATTACCAAGCTAGTACAACGTTTTACAAGAACTCGATACGAAAATAACCAATTTGTTCTGATCGATATTCTTGTTTCGTTAAATTTTTGTATGTTGCAAAATACCATTAAATGGCTATAAACATCTACCAAAAGAAATGTTCTTGAAAAAATAAAATTTAGATGTTTATTGTTAAATAATTTTTCATAACAATAAAGATAAAACAATAAGTATACATAACCTTTGATATATATATATATATATATATATATATATATATATATATATATATATATATATATATATAAATTACACACATACAGCAATTTACTTCAAAACAACATAGAATTTAGTTTTAAGCAAATTTATATTATATCTAAGAATGGTAATCCAAAATCTTCAAGCTTAATTTCTTCTAAGGAATTTATGATCTGTGTTGCACCAGTTGTTAATTCACTTGGTAAATGAGAATCTGGCACCATTACACATTGCATGCCTGCTCTAACAGCAGCAGCGACACCGTTAGGTGCGTCTTCTATTACTAAGCATTGTTCAGGTTTAGGTTTATCTGGAAATCGTGACGCACACACCAAAAATATATCAGGGTTTGGTTTACCCCATTTGACTTCTGGATCAGATCCATTTACTACATGATGAAATAAATCAAAAACATGTTTATGCCGGGACGTCTTCATTTCAATATGTTCATCTACCGATGATGTAGCCAAAGCAATTGGAATGTTATTGTAAAATAGATGCTTAACTAATTTTTCAGCACCTAGAATTAAAATTATTTTAATATTAATATTATGTAAAATGAAGTTCTCTATTCTCAGATGTAAATAATTTGAAACCAAACAAAATGATAAATTTTCAATTTTTTTGGAATGAGTTGGTTCCAAATATATTTTATAACTACAGTTATGGTCAGTTGTTCAATGATATTATAAGGCATGCAGCACATCTTGTGGGAATTGTGACTAATATTTATTAGAAATACAAAATATACTTTTCTAATTGTATATACTTCGTTCATAAAAACTATTTTTTAATTGTCAAAGTCAAACAATTTGTTTACTGTTTAGCCTTATATTAATTTTATTTTTATCATGCATCATACTTTATAAGTGTAAAATATGTGCTTGTCCATGTCTGTTTATTATCACAAATAATTTAATAAAATGTTCAAAGTTTCAACAGATTTTCTATGATGTACTTTCTTTATATTTTGCATTTAGAAAATCAAAGTTGCCATGAAAGCTCTGACGCATAATCGGTAATTTAATGCTGAAGTAAAATATGAAATCAGATTTTTATATTTTTCCTGGCATCTTCGAGTTTGTTTAATCCTTTCGTGCCTTCAGTAATACAGGACGATTCAAATTCGGCAAACTTGCTAAATTTTACAGTAATTAATAATCTATAAAGTAATTTGAATCATCTCGTTTGGCTCCGAGATATTTCCAAAAATATAAAACTGAATTTCTGTTTTTGTTTTTAACGCCATCGTTTCAAATAATATTCGACAAAAGCACTTTCTTATGATCACTTTTTACCCCCTATACAATGCCGGATTAAATTTGTAAAAAATCTTTCGTCATTATCTGACCATCATCAACTTTCTTCTTTCTTATGGATGCGATTTTGATTTTTCATACATTCAATTCGTCTTTTTTTTGATTACAGCAATATATGATAGGTTGCAAAAAGACAAAACCATGTCTTAATTGTAAATAACCGCATTTTAATATGATATTTTAAAAATGAAAAACCTAAACCACTTTTTATAAGTGACGTATTGACGAAACAATAATTACAATAAATGCTCAAACAACTAAGGTTTTCCATTAATGCACAATTGTGCACATATTCTTATATTTAGCATAGCTCTTTAAATGGACCTTATAGGAACAGCATCAAATGCACGAGTAAGTCTGGTTCTAAGTTCCTTCATGTTTCTGGGGGTTTCCTTGTGAACTTGATCTTTGACAGTTCCCCATAGAAAGTAGTTCAACGGTGTTAGATCTGGGGATCTAGAGGGCCATTCAACTATTCCACCATTTCCAATCCAACGATTGGGAAATTCTCGATTTAAATAATCTTTTACAATTGCTGCATTATGTGCTGGTGCATCGTCCTGCTGTTGATATTAATCAATAGGCGAATACTTTATTTCTTGATCTGAAACCATATAATTGTACACGTTGTAGTCTAGTATATAAAAGTATTACATCATTGAAACCTTATACGTGTGTATTCTCATGGCTCAGCATCTGATTTATTACATTGTAGTAAAGTGTATCTCTGTAGTTTACTTTATGATAATTGCAACAATGTGTATTAAAACTGTGTCATATTGCATGGAATTTATTAAATCAACGTCCTAAAGCTCATATTTGGGATGCATATTAGTTTCCTTTTATAATACTGAAAACTTCTTAAAACATGGGATGCTTCCACTATAAAATTTGATGGTCATTATTGATTTGTTTACATTTTGGTTGTTTAAAATAATTTTACAACCAATTATTGAAGTTCTCATGTGCAGTTAACAAAAATAACATGAATTTCTTTGTGGTTTTCAGTTTAGTTCGAATAAAATATGGATTTAATTGCAAGTCTTGGTTTTTAAACACTATTTTATATGAAATTAAGATTCCACGGGGTATTTCAATAACCAGTTAGCCTGTTCAAGATTAAATATTATTTCTTTCATTTTAATTTATGCTTAGTATAACGCATCGTGTTGCATATGGAATGGTTGTTTTTGAAGAGCTAGTAATGTTGATTTAACGGAATATCGCCCAAATACACAAATATTTGCGTACACGATTTAATAATCGTCATACATAAATTTTTTCCTGAATTTGTCTCAGATTTTCAACTGTCCAGTAATTTTCAGTATTACTATTAAAAATGCCAGTGTTTGTGAACTTAGATTCATCAGACCAAACGATTTTCTTAAAAATCGTTATCATCATTTAGCATTCCTAACAGTCAATTGCAGTAATCTAGCCGTCTGATGTTATCTTCAGATTGTAGTGTATGACTTACATGAATCGTGTATGGTTTATACTTGTACGTATAGTTCTCCAAACTTTGTCTGCAGTAAGTTTAGTTCAGCAGCTACTTCGCGTGTGGATGTAGAAAGATTATTATTTATCTAAACAAAATTGTTAGCTGCATCGGTTAAGTTATAAAAAGTATTTTAGTTTTATGGTTTACCGTTCGTAAAACATTCATGTTGGTTATTATTCAAATTTTTGTTGCCATAAGCATTGCACAGTCTACTAAACAATCTGTGTATAGCTGTACTTATCAAGCTTTAGAAACATAGTACGATGTGGTTGTTGTTGTTCTGAATATAATCTTAAAAATGTGCAACATATCTCGTTTTTGGATATGACTAAAATATATTTACTGTTAATAGAAATAATGCATTATTCAGATATTGGGTAAAGACATGAGTAGCATTAGTCAGCTGCTTCAGGGTCTGCCAATAATAATAGTGGTTCTAAAATACCTATATTGAAAATTAAGCCATTGTTTTAAAAGCCTTTATGTTACCTATCACACATTATTATAACCAGAAAAAATAGGTGTATGAGAATGTACCAATACACAAAACTGTATAAGAAATAAGATGATGATGGTCAGTTATTGTTCCTTCGCTACAACACTTAAAGTTATAAAAGGTAGGTTTAGGTTTACAATTTTTAAAATACGGTATTAAAATTCTGTTATTTACTATTAAATCATTGTTTAAAAAGCTTTTTGCAACCTATCATATATTACTGTAATCAGAAAAATAGGTAAATCAGAATGTACCAAAAACGGCATCCATAAAAAGTTGGTAAAGACGAAACGTTTTTTGACGAATCGAGTCAGGTCATTATACAGAGAATAAAAATGCCATGAGAAAGTGATTTTATATTTCAAATGTCATTTGAAATACAGCACTAAAAATAAAAAATTCAGTTTTTTACATATTTGAAAATATTTCAGATGTCAAGTGAGATAATATCAAATTGCTTTGCAGATTATTAATCGGCATAAAATTTAGCAACTTTGCCGAATTTAAACATACCCTCTATCTCCATTAGTAAGTGAGATCCCATGACAAGCCTCGAATTTGAATCAGCTTGTATATGTTACATTGTAAGTTTTGTAGTGCTGTGTGCCTAAACTATCACATATTATTATGGACACATACAATTCAATTGTGAAACCTTATGTTTTTCTCATCTTTTTCGTGTTACGCGCTTCTAAAGTCAGTAAACATGTGTTAAGGGAAATCCATACCACATAAACCATAACAAGTTCTTTAAATGTTGTATTTTCCCTTTTTTAGATTATTGATATGCCCAAATCCAAAAACAATTCTTTTTGACAACACTCCGCCCAGCCCATGTTATTCTAACTTTTCTAATTCGTTCAGCGTTCATCAGAGTAAACTAACTATGAATAATAACAATAACTAACTATAAACACAACTATTTTAAACAAATGTTCAACACATATCTTCTTCCTCTACCTAAAAAAAACTATCTCTGTGCTCCGCCCTAGTATAGACATCTTTGTCGTCCAAAATTTGGACACATAGAGAGACCACACGCATGCAACCCTGGCTTAAAAAGCAGGAGGCGGCCTTGGCTTCCTGTAAAACCAGGTTTGTTCCTGGTTTGTTTGTTAACTTGTGGTCTTTACCCATAATGGCAACTAATGCAACGAATTTGAGAATGTACAAATTACGTTAGGGTTATGCATGGTTGGCGATGGGAGTAAAACGTAACTTTATATTGATTTATGTTATTGTTGTAATACTATTGAAAGGGTAAAAACGTAAAGGTTGATGTCCATCGTGACCAGTTTCTATAAAAAATGTGTTTCAAACTTAGCTTTTTGCGATTAGTGTGACATCTACCGATACGTCATCGATATTTTTATGTTAGTCGTCTTTTATTTAGCATCTAAATCAAAAACAATATTTTATCATCAAAGCTAAAAACACTTTCAAATTCGCATTTAGGTTCCTTTAAATACTACCTCTAAGGTTTTGACATTTTAGAATATACTGTTGAAGCCATCTACTGACTAATTTGTATACCTTATACAACTTTTGCATAATATTACAAGCAGAGAAAGAAAAAAGAGGCACAAGTACACCTTGTTACGTGCCGTCGCTGCATGTAAATATTTTTGCTCGTACTTAATTAAATTTCATATTCCTTACTGTATTCAAGGTCGTTTGATAATTTTTAATAACAATTTGGACTGTTTTCTAAACTGAAATTATTGCTTATTAATTACCCTGTAGGTTTTATTATTACATGTAATTATAATTTAAAGTATTGCAGTCTATTTTATTTTTGACATAGCATTTAAATGTTATATTAAAGACAGTTTACAGATAAGCGGCCCCGAAATAACCTTTCAAAAACATGTACATAACACACTATAACATTTTGAAAACTAATTATTCTGATAACCAAACCAAGTTTTAAACTTATGATCTTTAAGAAAAATGCCAGCTTCAATGCTATATTGAAATAGAGTAGACTTGCGGTATTTAAATTATAATTACATGTACAATAAAACCTAAAGGGCATTCATAAGCAATCGTTCAATTTAGAAAGCGGTCGAAATTGTTAATAATTCGCAAATGATCGTGAATATAATAAGGACTAGGCAATTTAATTAAGTATGCGCGAAAATATTCACATGCAGGGATAGCAAGTAACGTATGCTACTGACAAGATAGTGATGCTGACAAAGCATTAAAACTTATAATAAATATTCAGGAAAAAAGATGTCACTATGATTTTTGTCTGTCAATAATAAAAAATCTACTTAGAGAGTCGCCTACTTCACTTACAAATCTTTCAAACGCAACTGAAATGAACATCTTTTGTAAGCATGTTGTAACGTGCATTTTTGTAGCTTAACATTTTACGCTTTTTCCCAATTAGTAAATACATCATTTCTTTGGGATAGCTGTTTGTATAAAGGAAATACTTCAGAATAATTCAGATTTGTATGCAATTTAACTCGTGGGTATTACTTTAAAAGTAGATAATTTGAAGATTTGTACTAAACATTTTTCTGTATTGCTTTTACCGCTGATGGAACTATGTAGCATTGATAAATTTCTTGCTAATTCTATTTCCTGAGACAATAATTTCGAAATATTTTGTAACACAAATAAAAAAAAAAAGGTAATAAAAATTTAGAATCACGGGCCTTCAAGGCACGATGTAATGCATTAAACTAACAGTAACGTGAGGTGTTCTATTTGCTACCTATGGTAACAAAGAAAAATCTAATGCTTTTGAATAACGAAATTTAGCAAACAATGATCTATTTTAGATTCTTTGGGGTTAGAAAATTCAGAAACTACAGTATCAACTGTCTTTACATGTGAATGAGATACATGTTTATAAGAAGCAACCTTTTTTTCTACTAAACCTGCTACAACTGTATCATCATTGTTTTTTTTTAGAAACACTCAAGCTTAAAACTGTATTTGGATAATCCAAAGTATGCACTACTCTGATAAAAAGGACCACGAAGACTAGATCGCACACACAGTTCAAATATAAAAAGACAAATCAACTAAAAAAACACAGTCAATAAAGCAACGCGTATCACTAAGACAATGTTACGTAAAACGCACGTGCAGGTCAAGTACAACAAGTTCTACCACTTTTATTTCCAACAGAAAAGCAACAAAAAAAACAATTAGTAGAGCAACGCGCATCACTAAAACCGTCCGTCAATGACCTTACAACCGCACTTGTGGTCAATCAAAAACGTTACCTATAAAGCATACTTCCTTCAAATGTAATCAGAATTACACTCTAATCTGTTTATATAAACTAGTTGTTACCATAAACTCTTGTCGACTATTATCTCCTTCGCTAATAACATAAGGAACATCCAAAACGTGAATGCCGCAATCATATCTAATAATTAATTACAGCGGTTTATCATTTCCGATAAGTTGGAAAGTAATTTATGAATAATCCAATTTACAATTCATTCCTTGCAATTTATTTATTAATGAAAATCAATCTTCAAATTATCTACTTTTAAAGTAATACGAGTTAAATTGCATACAAATCTGAATTATTCTGAAGTATTTCCTTTATACAAACAGTGATCCCAAAGAAACGATGTATTTACTAATTGGGAAAAAGCGTAAAATGTTAAGCTACAAAAATGCACGTTACAAATTCCCCCCTAGCAAAATAAAGACGTCGGGGTGAAAAAAAAAGCGACAGACAAGGAACCAAACAAAAATTTTTTTTTATCCGGTCCGAAGGACCAACACCAGTATAAGAGAAAGAACATTTTTCCAAAAGAAGACAAAGTCATCTATCGTAACCAACAACGACAGAACAGGTAAAGAAAGCATCAAGTAGACACCCAATGAGGATTAAAGGTCTTAGCTACTTTCAAAAACGTCAAAAGACGGATGTCTCCAAAAGGGACATTTCTGTTCTCCACCTCAAAGAAAAGTTTTGGCTTCCCGCAGAGAAACCAAGAGGAAAGGAAAAAAAACGAGGAAGAAAACTCGTAGCAAACCAACTAGACGACACAACTGTCAACCTCAAGTGTGCAGCAAAGAAAGAACCAAGACAAAGCAAAGGACAAAGGCAAGCTAGTACACAATCTAGAATACTTCCAACTGAGGTAACACAGATTCGTATGAAACGATTACTCAAGCAGAGTATGGCTAACAGACCTACAGAAGCGACCAAGTCGAAATACCTAAAGGCAAAGAAAATAGATCTGAAGCCTACCTCAAGGAATGGATGTAGAAAGCGACTAGAATAGTCAAATAGTGAACAAATGGTGGAACTAGCCAAAAGAAAAAGTCACGGGATGGGCTAGCTACAAAATATAAATAGGAATAGGAAATGGGCGCCAGTGTTTTCGGACACAAGCTTATCAGAGAAAACACAAGACCAATAAGCCAAAAAACATCAGTCATAAAAAAAATTTTTTTTAAAAAAATCAAGAGCAAAAAAAAATCGAACCCCACGTTAGGCGCCAAAATTTATGTTACGTTAATCGTGGCAGCCACGTTGGGCGCCAAATTTATGCAACAAGTTCTACCACTTTTATTTCCAACAGAAAAGCAACAAAAAAAAACAATTAGTAGAGCAACGCGTATCACTAAAACCGTCCGTCAATGACCTTACAACCGCACTTGTGGTCAATCAAAAACGTTACTTATAAAGCATACTTCCTTCAAATGTAATCAGAACTACACTCTAATCTGTTTATATAAACTAGTTGTTACCATAAACTCTTGTCGACTATTATCTCCTTCGCTAATAACATAAGGAACATCCAAAACGTGAATGCCGCAATCATATCTAATAATTAATTACAGCGGTTTATCATTTCCGATAAGTTGGAAAGTAATTTACGAATAATCCAATTTACAATTCATTCCTTGCAATTTATTTATTAATGAAAATTAATCTTCAAATTATCTACGTTTAAAGTAATACCCACGAGTTAAATTGCATACAAATCTGAATTATTCTGAAGTATTTCCTTTATACAAACAGCGATCCCAAAGAAACGATGTATTTACTAATTGGGAAAAAGCGTAAAATGTTAAGCTACAAAAATGCACGTTACAATGTGAAGAAAAGAAGTGTTCCAAAATAATGCATAAATAGTGTAAAAATTGCAGGTTCAAAGAAAAACGGAAGAACATCATTTACATATGCACACTTTATGACAGTTCACCAGGCTTTCGTTTGGATTGTACTAAAAGAATTCACAAATGAAGTACTTTTTACTATTCTTGTTTGTATTGTGATTTGTTACTAGAATTGTAGTACTGTTATTATTTTTTATATTTATTACATAAATTTACACTAATGAAATAAAACTTAAATATTCTATTTGTTATTATTTTTATAAGAAAATTAATTCATGGATATCACATGTTAGGACGTGAAATGGTCCTGGGCCGCAAAAATATGGGCGTCACGTGCTTCTGCGTTTGCTTTATGAAAAATAGTGAAAACCACAATTACATATAACAATTGCAATAATAATGGGAACCATAAATTTTAACAGATTATTTTCAAGTTTAACACAAAAATAAAAATCTGCTTAGAGCATAAGTCCACTAATTATATCCTGGCAGTGAACGTGTTAATATTTTTTATAAAATGCAAAGTTTATACTACGAAATATTTTAAAAATATGGAAATTTTTCGTACACTTATAAAGCATTCTGTCCACTTTTGATGTTTCACATCCTAAAAATGTATTGTTTTTAGCAAGTATATTATATACTTTTTAAACAAAGCATCATTTCAGTTCATCCTGTCATTTATAATAACCATAACTTTCTAGGGGTTTAATTTTATTCCCTAGTTTAAATTCAACCATTCAAAACGTTTAATAAATTGTCACCAATAATATTTGTTAACACACGATGATTTCATGATTAATAAAAGATAAAAAACTGTGTTATAGATATGAATAGAGTATTATACATTTGAAATATGTAAAATATATTCAAGCCATATATCTAAACACGCCGTTAAAGATATGATACCTGGCATTAAAGAACAGGAACGAAACATAAGACGGCAATATTCCCTGTATTCTTTCAAACACTGTTGAACACTAATGGGCAATTTCAGATCTGCTACAAGAATACGAGACGTTTCAATTCCAGGAATACCTAATACTTTCACACGGATATCAGGGGAATACATTTGTCCATATTTCCCAGCAAGCGCACGAATAGCACTAGCATAAAGTGGTTCAGTATCTGAAAACAAAATTTGATTAACATACCTGGCATTAAGTTGCAATGAGGCATAAGTAAAAGAC
The DNA here is from genome assembly GCA_036346225.1 of Platerodrilus igneus. Lineage (NCBI taxonomy): Eukaryota > Metazoa > Arthropoda > Insecta > Coleoptera > Lycidae > Platerodrilus > Platerodrilus igneus. The sequence continues at coordinate 2,652,706 of JARFIW010001381.1, forward strand.
ATTGCTCCTGTGCTAATGCTGAATACTCTTGCCAACTAATTGGCAAATCTAATAAATCCACAAGTGTTTTGGCAGATTCTTCAGGCAGTAATCCCATAAGTTGAGATTTTATTGTCCAATCAAAAGTTTTACCATAATGTTTAACAATATTGTTTGTGACAACTGTGTAAATACTTTCAGTATCTGCAATTGTTCATTCATTTTGTAAATGAGTACTAGCCACATATCGCAGTTTATAAATTACTTATTATTAAATTAAACAAGTTCAACCCTATTTATTTTAAATACTGGCATACCTAATAAAACGCCATCCATGTCAAAAAGTACATGAGTGACTTTTTGAAACTTTGTCCTAGTTGCAATTCCACTCATTTTGTAACACTAAAAACACAAGCTCCTAAGAATATAAAATATAAACCATGTAAATCAACTAGAATTACAACATAAGTTAAGAACTTAATTTAAAACGGACACGTGCACGTTATAAAATTACACTTCTGTAAAATTCATCAGCACAATGAAATTTGGGATTTAAATTTAAGGTTATACTTTTCATAAAGTGGGGTTAGTGGTCAAATAAGATTTTATCTAAGAGGAAGTGGCGATAACACATCAATTTAGGCAGTTAAATTGGTTACTTAATCAGATATAGAAATTTTGGGTAAGTGCATTGATTTGTATGTATTATTTAATCTATGGTAATAGTATTTCAAATGTAATGCAATAATTGAATTGTGTGTTCATGAATTTAAGATATCGATATGCATATCATTTTATATGAACATAGAATAATAGAATCAATATTTTGTTTCTATGAATAAAAAGATTCGGAAAATTTGTTACACTTAATTAGAAAAATAATCTCCGATTAAATGCGGTTTCCTCTAAAATTCGATAAAGTGATTATAATATGAAAATGTACATGAAAAACAACCTATTTTTATGAATATACTATAATTGTTTCATTGAATACCAAGAAATGCAGTTTCACGTTCATTTCTTTAACTGTGACTTAAAAACCTTTTTTTTAACTTACTACTACCTTAGAGTTCATAATTTATATATAAAAAGTATAAATACTTTAGGACTTTATCACTGAATATAATAATCTGAGCGCAAATATTAGGCAAACGTTGATATACAACTAAGTATTATTTTTTTCTACCTACCTCTTCGGTTATACAACTTTAAAGAAAGGTATTCTACCTAAGTGAGCAATTAGTAATATTTTTTAAATTAAACTTCTCGTACATAATTTTTACATACTGGTGAATTTATTTTTTGGTCAGAACTCAATAAAGATTACATAAATGAAAAACTAATTTACATTATATCATTTTGAAACAAATTCTTATGCACGTATTACACAATTAACCATGTATCGTGCTATATTGTAGACTGATTGTATCCCGAATTAGATATGGTACTTCATGCCAGCAAACACACTTTAATGTATTATTACTATCAAAAATACCCTTTTATATATATATTGCTGTGATCCTCACCATTAATCTTAAACTAAGGTTTTCAAATCGAGCCCCACAGATTGGGCGTCAAGAATGCTGTGAATCCTGGTCCGTTGACTTTCTTCTGTTAATCGCCTCTTTACTCTTTTCCGCCTCGGCTGCTCACCTAGTTAAAACTTTCATCCTCATTAAAAAAAAACAAATACATTCCTACCACAAACACCAACGTTAACTCTATTTACATCAATATTCATAATACATTAAAATTTCAAAATTAAATTTCAGCATAAATTTCAGTATCAGAAAACTTCAAGATTAAATTTATTATCATTTTAATGTGCATCCAGAATTAAAGTCCTTGTAGGATGCCTACTAATTAATATAACAATATATGCAGACCTGAGTCTGAGTACAAAGGGAGCATCTCCCACCCCTTTACGTTAATTAACCAGGTTCGTCTAATTGAGCTCAAAGACATACCCAAATTTTCATCATAATCAAGAACATAAATACTAAATACTCCTTTCTACTTAAACAAGAAAATTTCACCTTAAAATTAAAAATTTGTTGTTAGTACAATTTCACTACTGTCCATTTTAAGTAAATAAATTATAAAGTTATTCAACACACACCAAAACATCAAAATCGAACAACAAAGCATAAGTTACCTGAAGGTTAATGCACTCGTGGCTCCAATGTACATCGTCCTCTGTTAATCACACCAATCCAACTGGGTTATGTTTAGGTCCTCGGATTACTGGTCGCCTTTAAAATTTTCTACACCACCATTCATCTAAAGTTGTTTCAGTGCTTTTCCGGAACTCATCTGTGTATATCTGAATCTTGATTCGTGGATCCAGTCACGTTTACGAATCAGTTAATTATTAACACCCTGAAAATAGCAAAGAAATTCATACTTCTTTCACGCTATACGCCAAAACTGCCTACTTTTGTGTATTCATTTGTCGTTGCAAATTTGACTAATTGGTACAGTACTCGCAATTATAACTAGACTTTATTACCTTGCATCTTCTTTTCTAAGTGCACTAAATTACTTTCATTGTAGCACGTAAAGAACAAACTGTTTTAAATCACCAAAATATACGAGCAAACTGTTTAAATTATTCAATCAAAATCGGAAAACTAAGAGAGCACTTTTTAAAGCATCCAATAATCAAAATCTAAGAAAGCGAAACTGTTTAAAGTCCGGGTTTATATAATGGTTAGCCTGTCTGTCGGTTTTGTCCCCAAAACGGCCAGTTTCTAGAATTTCGCATACTATGTTCCCATCTCGACCGACCGTGCGTCGGTTCTACAAAATTTGCACACGCGCCAGTTGAAAATCTCAGAAATTTTCACACGGCTCGCAGCGTCTGAGAATAACTAATTAATTTTATATAGAAATGTAATTTTTACCTCTCATGTTTGCCTCTTATTTTCAACCAATCGCAACCCAATGACGTTGCTCAAATCACGCTTTTTACTATATGTGTCTCTGTCTTGCGCATATTATCCGTCTCTATCTACCCTGTTCCGAGTGGTACAAATCGATATTCTTTAGTATCGGTTATTTTCAATCCACGTGGACTGTGAAATAACCCACCTTATTAGCATTTCCCGTAAATATTAAGCGACGGTTTCTCCAACATTCTCTGTAACCATTTGTTATCTGCCAAATTTACGCAGAACGAGACTTTTAAAATACGCAGGTGTTCAATCGTCCTACTTCTAAATAACACTTCTACGATTTGAATATTATTGGGTTTTTACAAGCTTTTATGCATATTATATGTTACTAATGGTTCAATTAACTCCAATTAAAATAATACCCTTTAATTTTTAGTGAATCCTAATCAAATATTCAATTATTATCTGTACATTTTGTTTAATACTCGTTACCCAAACTTGAATCAATTAATATAAATTTTGCACGTAATTTCCATTTGTTTCTTTACTCGGAATAATTAAATTACACGTTGAGCATTTTAATACTGCTTCTTTTTATAGAAAGCGTCTTGTAAATAATTTAAATCTCTTATTTTTAATGAAACGAATGAATTTTTATTCTCTACGGTTTTTTTAATAAAGCGTATTATCTAATAAAATTCCTTATACACGGTGATTAAAATTATTTGATGTAATTAATTAATTTTCTACCCTGGTCTAAATATGAGTATTTTATATATATATATATATATATATATATATATATTACTCATATTTAGACCAGGGTAGAAAATTAAATAATCACATCAATAATCACCGTGTATAAGGAATTTCATTAAATAATACGCGTTATTAAAACCATGAAGCATAAATAAACTCGGTTGTTTCAGTAAAAATAAGAAATTTAAATTATTTATAAGACGCTTTATATCAAAAGAAGCAGTATTGAAAAGCTCTGCGTGTAATGTAATTATTCCTAAACAAAGAGAAATTACGTGCAAAGTTTATATTAATTAACCCTATTTTAAGTAACCGGTAGTAAAACAAAGTGTACATATAATAATTAATATTTAAGTTGTATTCGCTAAAAATGAAAAGGATAGAAATCAATTTTAATTGGAGTTAATTAAACCGTTAATAACATATAATACCTATAGAAACTTGTAAAAACCCAATAAAATGCAAATCGTAGAAGGGTATTTAAAATGTTACGTTTGAAAACACCTGCGTATTTTAAAAGGCAATTTCAGTTTAATTTGTTAGATAAACATGTCGATTCTAAGGATATTGGAAACGGTCAGATGCTTTAGCACGAAATACAAAACAGGGTTTAGTTAAAAAGCTCTGAGAATTAATATTATTTTGAACACCTGCGTAGTTTAAATATCACATACGGCGTAAATTTTGTAGATAATTAATAGTTTCAAAGAATCTTGGAGAAACCGGGGCTTAATATTCACGAGAATGTGCGATACGGGGTTATTAAACCCAGATAACAGTCCACATGGACTAAAATATAATCGATAATAAAGAATATCAATTTGCACCAATACGAACAGGTTAGAAAAGGAAAGAGAAAATGCGTCAAGCAAAGACACATATAGTAAAAGGCGGGATTTAAGCAACGTCACGAGGGTCACAATTGGTTGAAAATAGGATGCAAATATCAGAGGTAGAAACAACAATTTCTGTACAAAATTAATTAGTTTTTCTCGGACATGCTTGCGTGCCGTGTGTTGAAATTTCTGAGATTTAACTGGGGTGAGTACTAATTTCGTAAAAATCGACGCGCGAGCGACAGACTGGGAACATAGAATGAGGAATTCTTTAGAATTACCCGTTTTGAGGACAAAAGCGACGTGCCGGCTTTTTGCTATATATACCGAGATGAATATAAACAAGCCCTCTTAGACTCTTAGACTTTTGACGATTCGATGCGTTAAAAGCTCGTACATACGCGACTTGATTGAAGATATTAAACCGTGCATTTTAGTTTGATTAAATAATGTAAAGTTTGCTAGTATATTTTAGTGATTCAAAATAGCTTGTTATTGACGTGCTAACATGAATGTACTTCAGTGCACTTAGATACAAGGTAATAAAATTTAGTTTCACTGTACCAATTAGCAAAATTTACAACGACGAATGTATACACAAAAGTAGGCAGTTTTGGCGTATATTGGTGACAGAAGCATGAATTTCTTTGCTATTTTCGGGGGTGTTAATAATTAAATGGTTCAAATACGTGTCTGGATCCATGAAACAAGGGTCAGATAAACACAGATGAGTTCCGGAAAGGCCCAGAAACGACTTTGAATGGATGGTGATGGAGAAAATTTAAAAGCGTAGAGAATCAGAAGCCGTAAATATAATCCTGTTGAATGGTGTGATTAACTAAAAGAAACGATACTTTGAAGCTACGAGGACAGTAACCTTCAGGTAAATTATACTATTTTGTTTGACATTTTGTGTGTATTGAATGACTTTATAATTGATTTACTTTAAATGGACATTAGTGGAATTTTTCTAACCATAAAAGTTTAATTTTAAGATGAAATTTGCTTGTTTAAGTAAAAAGGGGTATTTTGTTTTGATGTTCGGGAATATGATGAAACTTTGGGTAGGTCTTTGAGCTCAATTAGACAAACCTGGTTAATTAACGTAAAGGGTGGTAGATGCTCCTTTATACTCAGACTCCGGTCTGCTTATATTGTTATATTAATTAGTAGGCATCCAACAAGGACTTTAATTTTGGATGCACAGTAAAATGATAATAAAATTAATCCGGAAATTCTTTTAAAACTGAATTTTATGCTGAAATTTAATTTGAAAATTTAATGTATTCTGAATATTGATGTAAATAGAGTTAACGTTGATGTTTGTGGTAGGAATGTGTTGTTTAATTTTTATGATTGAGGATGGAAGTTATCTAGAGGAGCAGCCGAGGCGATTAACAGAAGGAATCAACGGACCAGGTGATTTAAAAGGTTTCACAGCAATATATATATATATATATATATATATATATATATATATATATATATCTGAAAATAAACCGAATATTGTCTAGCAAAATTCTAATACTTCGCATTAAGATTAAGGGCGCCATTCAAATTGCATATGCAAAGTAAAAATATCATTAAGGTTAAAATTGGAAGAGCATTGCCCCGTGCACGTTGATATTTATTAGTTTGATTAAGTGTAAGCTTCACATACTTAAATGTATAAATAAATTTTACTTAAATTGCACGAAAACATACCTTAATAAAATTCCTACAGTACCTAGTGAACCACCAGCTAAATGTTAAACTTCATTGCGGTATATTTAAGATTGTTTCTTACTTTTACAAAAAGGGGTATTCAATTTATACTGTATAAATATTGCAGAAAGTGATAAAATTACACAAGTTTTTTTAGTCGACATCCACCAAATACACCTAATAAACAATGTGACTGTGATCATTAAGAATGTTTCCTTCAGTGCCTTATGAATAAATTTTAAAATATCATCTCTGGACAGAACTTTAGTCTTTTTGACTCCTGCTTCAAATATTCACTGATATTATGTTAATTGACAATTTACCATTAAAATCATCTTTAATATTGAATATTGAGACCATAAAGAGCTCAGAGAAAATGATTTAGTGATTTTGCCGAAGTATCCAAGCAACAGTTTCATTAATAAATTCTACACAGTTTTCTGTCATCTAATTCAGTAATTTATCATATTCTTTGTAGAAAACGTCTCTCGATTTCTTAGGTAGTAAGTTTTGGATTGCTTTTTCGCTATTTTTATAATTTCGTCAGGAACTTTAGAACTTTATTACATTTTATCTTTGTAAGTTAAATAACAAACAAAATTTGTTTACCCTTACAGGTACGGCATTTCTTGAGCAACGATAGTGGTCGAGTTGATAAAATGAAAACCAATTTAAATTTAAGATGTTGCTCAATGTTATTATAATCTGCAATAACGAAATAACGAACTATAGTATACATAAAATGTCGTATGCACCAGGGCATCAATAGATGTTTTTTTATAGTGGTAAAAGGTTTTATATCAGCTGTATGGGGCGTTTCCTTATCGAAGCAAGGACATACCCACTAAAAATCCACTTTGGTGTCGGACTCGAGATTCCTTCTCATAAACTTTATAGGGGTCCCGTCACTAGCGTACCTGGACTAGGTCCTTCACCACCGTCGCGAATTGGAAAAACATGGCTTTACGCGCAGTTTATTCCTTTTGGACGTCTGATAGAATCGCTGGAACATCGCTCTCGGGTATTTGCGTCGTTGCCATAGAACGTCTTTATAGACTCCTAGGGCTTGTATGAGCTGCTTTTCGTGATCTTTTAGAAATCCGTAGAACCTCTCTGCGTTAGACCGGAGTTATTCCTTTACGATTTGCCTCTCTGTGAAGCTGAGCGTTTCTAATGAACCAGGGAGCTCAGAAGGCTCCCTTAGTGCCTTGTTCTGGTTCACTTGCAGCTTACGCATTTGTGTTTTTGCTGCGTTACTCCACATTGCTGTTGCGTATGCAAACGCTGATCTGGTTATCGTCTTGTAGAGCCTAAGCTTGTTTGAAGCGTTTAGCCTGTTTCGGCGATTGGTCAAGGAGTATAGCAGAACCATAACTCTTTTGGTTTAGTTTGCCCCATACTTGATGTGATTTTCAAATCAAGAATCACTCCTAGATACTTGACGTCTGAACGCAAGGTATCGGTTTGTCAAACGCTCTGACGTCGTCTCCAGGTCGGCGACGTCGCTTTTGCCTTGTTCTTATCTGGATTGATCTCGACTCCCCAGAGTCTTAGCCACTCCTTGAGAGCGTCCATCGCCATTTACAATCTCTGCATGATGAGGTGCGAAGCACGGGACCTGGCTAGAATGGTTGTGTCGTCGTTGCATAGTGCCATTCTGGTGTCGGTCGTTTTCGGTAGGCTGCTCACGGAGATCCCGAAAAGTGACGGCTAGAGGAGAGAGCCTTGGGGAACCCCACTCCTACTTCTTCGCCTTGTCCATCGCACTCTGTCTAGCCTGATGCAAAACCATCTATTATGAAGATAGAATTTCGTCAGTTGGACAAAAGCGCTTGGTAACGCTTTCTCCAGCATCTTGTAGAGTAGGCCATAATGCCATATCTCATCGAAAGCTTTAGACACGTCCAGGAACACTGCGTCTGTTGACTGTCGCCAGTTGAAGCCTTCTGCGCTGTACTCCACCACTCGCAGGATTTGGTGAACGGTGGAATGCCCCTTACGGAACCCAAACTGTTCGTCCTGGACCACGTGGTGTTCCTGCATTGTTGCCCGCAGTTTCCTTAGGAAAACGCATTCCGCTAATTAGCCGGTAGTTCTGCGGAAATGTCGCAGATTTGATTGTTTTCCTGCTTTTGGGGTAGGTGCCGCTGAGGTGGTTTCCGGTGCACTTAACACACTTTGGTGCGGTCCTGAAGTTCGTTTTGTGTGCCCGAATCGCTGGCACCGACGGCATTGTTCTACTTCGAAACGCCGGTGCGGTATCTCCAGCTAAACTACCAGGTGCAGCACATGCTAAAGCTCAAAGATTCGTTTCGCCTCCGAAGCGGCCGCTCCTTGTGTAGGCCTGCGCATGCAAGCACGGGAAGCCCGCGTTCGGCGAGCTCCGTTCGGACGTCCATGGCGGAAATATCCTCGGGGATATTCCTCAGGACTACCCTGAGCAGCTTGTCGTTCTGGTGGCAAAAACTATAGTACTTCTGACGCCGCTCGGACAAAAAGCCGTGATCCGACGGTAGACGGTCGGTGTCACCGGTGTAATGCTTAATACGTCCTGTGTGTTACGCGCTCTGATGAAGTGTAATCTGTGACGACCATGCTCACCGCAATCGCCACCCACTTGTTTTTCTGGGGGGACGCGGCGGCTCTGGGCCGACACAAGGTTCTCGCTACTGATGGCATCGGACTCCATTTCCTTTGGCTGCGTAGCAATCGGTTCAAACCGATTCGTTGTGGGCAGGTCAGCGGCGGTGGACGTTTTGCCAATAGACGTTTACTACAGAAGCTTGGCGTGACACTCTCAGTGTCGTCTTGAGGGCCATTTAACTCTTGGAAGTTTTTCGGCTTGTTGGTGTTTTTGTTTCTATGAGTTGTTGTGGTGTTTCTGACAGGTTGATCTTCTTAAATAAATAAATATGTAGGACTGGATTCCAAAAGACCTGCTCGTGGAATCCTCTTGTTTTGGTGCAGTGAGCAGTTTCCCGGATCTTCCCCTTGGTTTCCTCCAACTACACAGTATTCCGGATCCTGGGTCCACTGGCCTGTGGTTTTCGACCGGCAGGATGACTACTCGCCACAGGCCGCTCCATCGTCAGGTAGCTCGTCTAAACAGGACTGACGGATGTGCATCCCCGACGACTTCACTTGTGTACACATTCCTCGGCACCCCGCATAGCTGGAGAACTCCCTCAGGTCGTCACCGTTCCGCTGCTCACCTTTGATCGCCCGGAGGCGGTGGTATAAATACGAGCGTTGCTGCCTCGTCGGCGTCTGGGCAACAACTCATAGATGTTTATGCTCTCGGGCGACTTATAAACCCTCGGATCAAAGGCGTCGGGTTTGTAGCATAGTCGGCCTCAGGGCATAAGTATCTGATTGGCATAGACAACCAAATAGATATATCTATAATAGGATGACCTTGGCTCATGTTTTAGTTTCTTCCCACTGGCAAGAGGCGCCCTAGTCAATATAATTCTATCATGATGTGTACATAGTTTATTTTAAATTTCTGTTTTCCGTATGTCTTATTTGGATGCAATTATTATAATATTCATAACATTGATGCAGTTACTGTTTTTATTAAATAAATTTGTCGACAGACTAAAATTACAAAATAAAGCATAGATGAGATTGATCATTGGTAGTGAAAATGTAATAATTTAATTAAACAATTCGGTAGAATGTTGTAAGCTTCAGCGCTCATCCTATCACTGAAGTTAAGCAACGTCCGGCGTGGGTCAGTACTTGGATGGGTGATCGCTTGAAAAACGCCTGCGTGTGTTGGACTTTTTTGTTTTTATTGTATAATAGTTTCTTCCTTGACGCAGGGATGGCGCTTATAATTCTAAAAATCTTACTATTGAGTTCTTTATCTACTTGTTTGTCTATGCTGATTGGTACATAAGTAACTATTAAATACTAGAACAAATTGTTATTTATTTCTAAAAAATGTAATGATTTGGATTTCTCCTGTTTTATAACGTTTAATTTACTAAAGAATTTTATGGTGGTTATAAATTTTTTTTGATTGATCCTAACCTAATTCACTAATAGAGGAATTAAATGTTTAAGAAATTAGTACATAGATTAACCTATAAATTTTCTAATCGATATGCCCAAATTAACATTTAAAGGAACAAAAATTTTAAGTATCTTCCAGTTTTTGGCATAACAGTTGAAAATCAATTTTGTTTTAAAATTGATTTTTTATTAAAAGTGCCACATTTTATTGCAATTTTTAAATTTGTTCGAAAAGTAATTGTCATTGTAACGGACTTAATCGGTTTTTATGTAAATCGAGTTATAGGAATTCAACACTAAAATATTATTTTTAATTGGTGAGTTAACTTTTGATCTACTTAAGGGGGTTGTTTTATACACTGATTCAAATTAATTCTAACCTATTATTTTAATTGAAAAACTCCTAGAATATTTGAAATAAATCCAGGCATTATTTAGTTTAGTGAGTTTCAGTGCAGGTAAACATTACCTACTGAATAATGTATAAAATGCTATGTGCATTTTCAACTACCAAGAAAATTTTTAAAAAAGTTACTCATGTTATATTTGACTTGGATGGAACACTCTTAGGTAAAGTATCATGTAACCAATAATACAATTTTTATTTCACACTGGTGGTTCTAATTCGTATAAGGAAGTATTATAGTGTAGTTATGTGTAGAGAAACTCTAGATGCCTGCTGACTGTTTACTACAAAGTTGCAGTGTTTCTACACCAAACACAAAACTAAATCTGGAATTCCTAAAATACAATGCTAGTATGAATCAATCAGAGTCTATATAGTTGTACTTACAATTTATACCTAGCTATAAATTACACCTTTCTTAGATAACGATAATTCGATAACCTACCAAATCAATACAGATTACATAATTACTGTTTGACCATATGTCATCTTCCAAAACAAACTTTACCTGAACACTGGATTTAATATTTAACAAACTGAACTCAAAATTACAACAATAATTATTAATTGCTGTAGTTGTTAACATTCCCCCTTAGTAACAGTCTTTACATTAAAAGAAAACATGTTACAGCAATCTTGAACATCTAAGATCGATACTTTAACTACTGATCTTCAAATATCACTACCACCCATGCATACTAACGCTTGCCCATTGTTGGAGGTTTTAACATCACTGTCACCCACCTTAATGGGTTCCATTCCTGTGTACCATTTCGTTCTTCGGTTGATGGCTGGCATATGCCATTTAATCCACCTTTGCCAAAAGCATTGGCTTACCTTTTGTGCAATTTTTCAATTTTTTTTAGCACACGAACATCATCCATAAATTCACTCAATGGTTTTATTCCAGTTGAGGTTCCCATAAAAATGGTTAGGAAATAGTGCCTTCTGCTCTCCGGATTCAATAGGTATGTAGGTAAGAGGTCGAGAAGTTATAATGTTATCGATCTTTGCCAAACAACACCTAAGGAGTTTTTCATTCGGTTTTCTAGCATAAAGTACTTTGAATAAATTAACTTTAACTGAGCTTGCCAATCTTTTCATGACCTTCTCATATGGAGAGAGCTTGGCGGTATAAAATTTTAACAGATTGTAGTAAAATTTTTGACAAGTTTTTTGGGCAAATGTGGAATCGATCTTTTAATTCAGTGCAGGTTTCGTGAAAGTTAGTTCCATTATTGTTATAAACTTTAACGGACTTTGTTTTTTAGAAGCGAATTTCCAAAATCCTATTATGAAAGAATCCGCATTCAAAGAATGTGCAACATCTGTGTGAATCATTCTAATTGACATACAGGTAAATAAAATGCACCATCATTTTTCGATTTGCCTACTAACGTGCACTTCTATGGGCCCAAAATAATCAACACCAACATCTGACAAAGGGCATAGAAAACTACCAGTCGTGCAGTAGGCAGTTTCCCCATTTCTGAACCGGATGGAATGGCCTGAATTTTGCACTTCTGGCAGTTTCTGTGTTATACTTCACTGCCATTCGTAGTTTAAAAATCACATATTTTTGCCGTAATTTATTCACTACAGTTTTATGATTTATAGGTAGATACTTTCGATGGTAATGATCGATAATCAACTTAGTGATTTTGTTTCTTGACCACTAAACCGTTCTGAATGGACCTGCACCTTGAAGAATTTCTGGATTACTTGAACGGGTAGAACGGCTTCAGAGTTCCAGTGATCTAAGGAGCTGAACTATAGGTTTAACCAAATTAGTGCGGTCTTTAGTGAGGAACCAGACTAAGACAGGTTCCCTAAAGAGGACAGTGGCTCTTTCAGTACTTAGATTGGCAGAGACCATAGGGGTCAATATGGCATTCTATACTGCGATGTGAAAGGTAACTGGAAACCACTACATTACTTCCCAAGTACACAGTGTACTTAAATTGTTAATAAAGATGATTGCATCCTATGGGGTAAATAATTCTGGAATTAAAATATTCCCTCAATCGGATCACCGGGAAAACACTACTTTAGAGGATGTGATCAGAAAAGTTAGAAAAAGAATTTGGAACATTCTGCGAGTCGGAGCATGGAATGTCGGAAGTATGAGGCAAGTAGGTAAGCTAGAAAACTTAAAATAGAATACAAACACAAACAATACAAACTAAGATGGAAATAGGAAAAACAGACTAAGCATACAAACTAATTAGAATGAATTTTAGGGATATAAAACTATATAGCAAAAATATAAGGCACACGGGATGAAACGTCATTAAACAAAATGTAGAGAAAGTGGCTAGATGCAAGAATATATAGGGTATTTATATATAGGAGAGGAACTAATAGCATTAGAGCAGGAATCAGACATTGAAAATGATGACTTGGGATATCCTATACCTAGAGATGAGTTTGAATTAGCATTTAAGGATCTGAAAAACCGTAAGGTGCTGGGTACAGACAAGGTGCAAGTAGAAACTCTAAAAGCCGCTGGCCAAGCAGTAACAGAACATCTCTTCCAACTTGTAAGCTATATGTACGAGACAGGCGAGATACCTAAAGATTTCAAATATAACATCATAGTAACTATACCAAAAAAGAGAGGCGCGGATAGATGTGAAAATTTTCAAACAATAAGTTTGACAACACATGGATCAAAAATATTAACTACAATTGTAAAAAAACGAATGGAAAAACATGCTGAAGAAATACTAGGGCCAGATCAATTTAGGTTTAGCCGAAACAGGGGAATACGGGAGGCTATTTGAGCTCTGAGGATGATAATGGAAAAAGCAATAGAAAAGGGGGAAAACGTGTATATAGAGTTTGTAGATCTAGAAAAGTATTCGACAATGTAAAATGGAAAAAAATGTTAGAAATACTCAAAAAGATATGAATGAGTTTTAGGGATAGACGGATAGTACATAGTTTATACAAAAAGCAAACAGCAGGAATGTGGGGTAGTAAATATTAGGAAAGGTGTGAAACAAGGATGTGTCCTATCTTCATTAATTTGTAACTTGTACATCGAAGAGGCAATGAATACTGTCAAATGCAGGAAGACATTTGGAATTACTATGTCGGGACAAAAGATTGATATGCTTAGATTTGCAGATCATATAGCGGTATTAGCATCTAGCAAAGAAGAGTTAGAAGCTGCTCTTAATGAAATGGAAACTGTTCTAACGGAGAGATACAGTATAAAAATGAACAAAAATAAAACTAAAGTACTAGTATATAAACGAGGGGAAAATAAATCAAAAACAAGAATACAAATAGGTTAACGAGAACTTACAACAGGTTAAGGATTTATCCTACCTAGGAAGCCAAATAACGCAATATGGGAAAAACCCAAAAGATATAAAGCAAGGATTGGCACAAGGTTGCACTACATTTAACAAGAAAAAGCAACTACAGCGTTCACAGACAACAAACATAGAAACAAGGAAAAGATTGCTTAAAACATACGTTTGGAGCACAGCACTGTATGGTTGTGAAGCCTGGATAGTAGGAGAAGCGGACAAGAAAAAGGTAAAAGCCTTTTGAAATGTGGTGCTACTGACATTGATGAAGGTATCATGAACAGACAAAATTAAGAACAAAGAGGTACTAGAAATGGTAGGGGAAGAAAGAAATATGTGGAAAACAGTAAAGAATAGGAGAAATAGTATGATAGGCCTCATACTAAGGTATGTGGGGAGAGTGCGGAATATATTAGAAGCAGAGATAGGAAACAAGAGAAGTAGAGGTAGACCTAGGTTAGACTATTGCACACAGATAGTTAAAGATGTAGTATGTGGGAATTTCAGGGAAATGTGTAGGCTAGCTCAGAATAGAAATTAATGGAGATACGCATCCAACAAGTCTCAAAATGGAAAAATTAATCACGAAAAAATAACTTTACTTAAACATGATGATCATTATAATCAACTACAGGTATTGGTTGTGCAATATTCTCCAATAATGTTAATTGTACAAAAGGATTTACTGGAAAACTTAATTCGACAAATGTCTAAGTGTTGGGACGATCTTGGCAGCCACAGACTGCTTAACCCCTTTCACATACCTTACATGTGATTTTCTAATGTTCCACCCGAAGGTACTACATTGGCCAAGAAGCGAGTTTTTTTTTTTACCTGGAAAAATTTGGAATTTTGCCGAACCGTTGCTGTTCCAAGCAAGGTAGGGATCTTTAATGTGCGTGACAATGCTCACACACGGAACCTTTATTTTACCTCTCATTCGAACGAGGGTGTATTTTTGTGAAAAATGCTTGCCTAACATTTTTTAAGGGGACTGTGCCGGGATTCGAACCCGTGACCTTGGGTGCAGTAGTCACACACATACCACTATGCCATGGAGCCCCTGCCCCCCTTCACATACCACTGAATGTCGGTGAAGTATGAAGTAGGACATATAATTAGAAGACAATAGATGGGGAACAAAGCTATATATATATATATATATATATATATATATATATATTATATATATATATATATATATTGCTATGAATAAACTGGAATTGTAATTATCGAGCCCTGACGTTGGGCTGCCTTATTAATATTGCTATGCTCCCTAAATTATTCGCGTCCCATCATTTGGTCGACATATAAATATTTCTATGTTTAACTGTATTTATCAATCTCCGACATTGGGTTGTGATATAAATATTGCTATAAACTCCCTCCAGGAACTTGACTGGATTTTATCTTGAACCAACCTTGTCGACCAATAACAAAATTTGATACGTTACCGCCTTACTCGTTATCAATTTCGTATTCAACTTATAGCTCCTCCTTGATTGTTTAAATTATCAAATCACTCCCATTAACTTTATCTTATGACCTCGACTAGCATTTATTTGGAATTATAAAATTCAGTTAATTCCATTCTATATAATGAAACAAATATTATGTACAGTTTTTTGTAAATTATTTAAAATACACTTTTCAATTAATTAATGTTGTAAATCTCATTTATCAAAAATCATATACTTTTTAATCAAACCCAAAGTCACCAAAAAAACCTATTATTTTTTATAAAAAAAGAAGTGTGGAACAATCATAACCTCTTATCATATTACGCACTTTGTACGTATGCAAGTCCTCTTTTTGTTGACTTTTTCACATTCATTTATATTAAGCAAATTCAATATTCAAATAAAAAAATAGAAAAAAAAGTCTTATAACTAAAAATCTGACCTGGTCTATTTTCTTAGCATTGACGCATCCATAATCAGCTAGTATTTCCCATGCATTAAGCCATCCATTTGAATAAAATTTATTTTCCCCCAATTCAGGATTATTATACGCCCATTCGAAATATTGACTATCCACACGGTTGAATCATTGCATTTAAATTATTGCAATCACCCTCTGGACTACCATTATTAACTTATACTTATGCACCCCAATTTATTGCCATCTCATTCAGACTTATTACTTCTTATGAATTTCCCCAAACTTAGAATACCATCTTTTCTCCCCGGACTAAGAAGCCCTATTATTATTGTGCTTTAGTTTAAATAAATTCCCTAAAATCTACTTACGTTTAATCGGCAATCGTAATTTTCATCTTCGCACTTATAGAATTTTTCTCTTTAAATTATTATTACGTATCACACTTTATTTCAGAGTGGCGCACCTCGGCCTTTGTTGAGTTGAAAACTGACTTCGTTATCACTGTGCCTGTTAATATATCATTGACCTCCTACTCCGTCAGTGGGTATGGTCTATAAACTCGTCGCTAATTTTAACCAATCAAATCTTTGCATTTAAAGTTGTTCCGTAACCGTTCATTATTTACAATTCCCCTTGTATATATCATAAAATACTCCTGCATACCTAATCGGTTTTTATACATTATCCCTACCTCATTAAACTAACCAAACACAAAGGAACAGATAAGAAAGGAGAGTGCTTGAGCAACCTTTAAGCAATCAACACGCGTCCTCCGATATGCCGTGCATCTGGTCGCGTTAAAAGGCATAATCAGTTAATAAATGTTACATTGAAGTGCGTGAAAAGTGAACATTGAAGCAACAGACAATTCATCATCAAGTGTAAGCCGTTCGCCACTTCAAACAACAAGAATATAGTCGAAACTACACCACATGTCAAATCAAGGTTAGTTATCCTATCATTTATACTACAAAACAATCTGTTATAATTATTATCTGATTATCCATTATTTTGCTGGTCATTTAGACTTTTAACCTTTCATTCAATCAGCATACACAAGTCAACACCAAGCCTAGCTTGTTTTCAAATACGCATGCTACAACTTGGTACTTCATTTACTACACTTTTCACCCCCTAAACAACAACGCGTGTTTTCAAATACGCACGCGCTAAAAGTAGTTTCTGATGTAATTTTCTATGCTTTCAAATAATTGTGGCCTGCTCGCAGGTGCTTCGTTATCAAACATGCGGTGTTTTGGCGAATCTAATCGCTTTTCCATGTTGTACATAAACAACTGATGCAATTCAACTTTTAATTTTCATATCTGCCTGTTATTTACGCAATTTTTAATCACCTCTCTTTATCAAAGTTCTTAACTACTTGTACGCATTTACCCTGTGCTTCTCGAAGCTCTATTTCTTATCTCCGTATTAACCTAATTGTTTGGAACTCTTTTGAATGCGTGTTTAATTACACTTTATTATGTTTACTTACAAAATACGCGTGCTTCCACTGAAAAATATCATTATTTGCCTTACCTAAATTAACTAAAACTCTATCTACAGGGTGTTAAATATTTACTATTTACTTAATGCATGTATTCCTTGTTTCTACGCTAACTATGCGTCTTCGTGTGTTTATTTGCTTAAAACTATTTATACTTTATATACAGGGTGTTGACTGCCTACTATTTACAAACTATCTCCATTTCTCACTTTTCTTTACCAAATAAATGCAGTTTTCTGCTTCTTATGGTAATTTCTAATTCTTAAACGACCTTTACTATAAAGTACACCCTTAAACAACCCCTTATCACAGCATAATTCCCCCAAATTAAAATATAAAATTTTAGAACAATGCCTTTTTTGGCGCCCAACGTGAACTTAAACTCACATTGGTATAAAATTGTTATATTTTTATTTCGTTTCATAAAACTAACTCTTCCCTTATTAATCCCATATTTACATTCATCTAATCTCATACCTATGTCCTATTATACTACACTATTCATACTTATTCCTATTCTTATATCCAAATCCTATCCTATTATCCTATATATATACCTATCCATAAATTTATTTTACATTTCATTCATTTATGCATGTTCCTTTGCATGGGTATCTCAACTAAATCAAATTTATTTCTAACTTCCCCCTTATCACTCTTGAATCTGGGTCCTTTTAATTCATGTTTCCTAGTCAAATTTTTAAATCGGGGTCCTTTTAATTCATATTTGCTAATTCTATTCTTATTATCTATCCTATAACCTAAAAATCTAACCCTATCCTGAAAAAATTCACACTTTCCTAAATTCAAAATCAAACCAGCTATATTCAGCTCTAACAATATCCTATCTAACTGTACTAAGTGTTTCTCTACACTACCACTAAATATCAGTACTTCATCCATATAGTGGATACTAAATTCCTCGTACGGTCCCAAAATATTCTTCATCGCATTCTCTAATGCACTCGTACTTGAGGACAAACCAACCGGGACCACCCTAAATTGATATATCTTTCCTTCTACCGAAAAACCCGTATACTTCCTTGATTCTCGCGCTAATGGAATCAAACAAAATGAACTCTTTAAATGTAATCTGCTATAAATCTTCCTATTACCTATTCTCCTTAATATTCTATCTATCGTTGGTGGACAATTGTATTGCGGCTTCGTTCGCTTACTAATTTCACTTGTATTTATACACAACTTAATACTATTATCACTTTTCTTCACGACGACTACTAATGAATTCACAAAATTCGTACTGGAGCTCTCTATAATACCTTCACGTAACATTTCCTCAATTTCTTCTTTCACTCTATTCCTATATGCTACTGTAATACGATATATTTTAGTGTTAAACGGTTCTTCATTTCTTACTTCCAACTTGTGCACATAACCCGTGGCAATTCTCGACTTCGACCCATTTAATTCTGAATGCTTATTCAATAATATATTCACCCTATTTCTTAAATCATCTGGACACTTAATATCTTCATTTTCATTACCCCATTATCTATTTTATCACTAAACTGATTAATATTCACGCAGTCGTCTTCTATTTCAATATTCCCTTCTTCATACCATTTAATATATTTCCCGTTACACTCAATCTTTTTGCATTCCGCATTTATTTTCAACCCCAATTTATCTATCATATTCATCCCAAATATAACATCTATCTTCAGTCCAGGTACCACCATAAAATCATTTTTCCATATTTCATCTCCCATTTCACATCTCAGAATTACCATTTCATTTATCACACTAAATCTCTTATTATTTGGTGCCACCAAATTACATCTCGTTATAGCTATCGCTTTATCCCCCAATTTTTCTCGTTTAACAAACTCTTCCGCAACAAGTGATGCTTCTGCTCCAGTATCAATTAACACTTTAACTATTTTATTTTCCACCTTTAAATTAATTATTGGTAATAAGTTCCTTTCAACTCTTCCTAATTCATTATCCATTTCATGTTTAATAAACTCGCGCTGGTTTCTGTATCCGTTGATTCGTAGAATTTTCCTTGGTTCGTCCGTACTCAAAAATCCTGATTTCGCATTGAAGGTCCTGCCTGACTCGGTTATCTCTGCGTATAGTGCGATTCGTATTCCTTATTTGCGGGCTATTAATATCCCTTGCGTGCGTCCATCGATCATCATTTTCCTGCCAATTTCTTTCTCTATTATCATTACGTTCTCATGATTCGTTCTCTATCTGTTCCCTTGGTATCTGACCCGTATTCCTGTTTTGCCTAAAAAATCATTATTGAAATTGCTATAGTTCCCCTATTAAAATTTCTTCCACGATCATAATTATAATTGTTCATCGATAATTATTCTGAGTCTCCGTATTCCTTATAAAATTCGTGCGTCGATCCCTAACATTATTTTCCATTTTACAATCAGTTTCCAAATCATCATATCTCTGCAAATAATCAATAACTGTATCCCTATCTACTATATTCTGCATCGTTATGTATCGCTTTACTTCAGCGTTAAAATGACCTGCTAAATATCTTATAATATGCTTATCTTCTAAAGGAGGATCCAATTGCTTCGCTACAGTAAATTTCTCAATCGCATATAATTCTCGCGTCATTCCTTTCTCAGAATCATATCTTCCCATACTTAGGTTATCCCGAATTCTATTTTGCTGATTGTCACTCCAGAATTGACATCAAAATTTCCGCTCAAACTGTTCAAATGTTTCTATTTCACTCTCAACTAAATTATACCATTTTTCAGATCTCCTCTTAGCATCGCTTTGATTAAATTTAATTTATATAACTCATCTGTAGAATCCCGTATTAACCTATTAAAATTTTTCAGAAATATCTTCGGATTTAATTTTCCGTCCCTGTAAAATTTCGTAAACTGTTCAATTGAAAGGTTCGTTTGAATTAGCCTAATTGGTTCTCTATTAAAATTTATCGGATTACTTTTTTAATTATTTCTTGATTTATCGATCTGAACTCGCTTTCAAATAATTGTGGCCTGCTCACAGGTGCTTCGTTATCAAACATGCGGTGTTTTGGCGAATCTAATCGCTTTTCCATGTTGTACATAAACAACTGATGCAATTCGACTTTTAATTTTCATATCTGCCTGTTATTTACGCAATTTTTAATCACCTCTCTTTATCAAAGTTCTTAACTACTTGTACGCATTTACCCTGTGCTTCTCGAAGCTCTATTTCTTATCTCCGTATTAACCTAATTGTTTGGAACTCTTTTGAATGCGTGTTTAATTACACTTTATTATGTTTACTTACAAAATACGCGTGCTTCCACTGAAAAATATCATTATTTGCCTTACCTAAATTAACTAAAACTCTATCTACAGGGTGTTAAATATTTACTATTTACTTAATGCATGTATTCCTTGTTTCTACGCTAACTATGCGTTTTCGTGTGTCTATTTGCGTCGCTTAAAACTATTTATACTTTATATACAGGGTGTTGACTGCCTACTATTTACAAACTATCTCCATTTCTCACTTTTCTTTACCAAATAAATGCAGTTTTCTGCTTCTTATGGTAATTTCTAATTCTTAAACGACCTTTACTATAAAGTACACCCTTAAACAACCCCTTATCACAGCAATATATATATATATATATATATATATATATATATATATATATATATATATATAGGTTGTTGTGGGAATTTCAAGGAACTGTGTAGGCTAGCTCAAAATATAAATAAGTGGACGTACGCATCCGACCAGTTTCAAAACAGGAAACCTAATGACGAAAAAATAAGTACTCTTAAATCTGATGATTATTATAAACAACTACAGGTGTTGGTTGGGAAATATTTTCAACTAATGTTGATTGTGCGAAAGGGTATATTGGAAATACTATTAATTCGGAAAATATTCTGGGGGAACTTGGCAGCCACAGGCTGATCCGCCCCAGAAAGAATAGTGGTTATGTTCAAAGACATCAAACCTAGAAACAAGAAGAAAATTGTTCAAAGCATTTGTGTGGGGCACAACACAGTACGTCTATGAAATAGGGGCAGTAGGAGAAGCAGACAGAAGATAGAAGCCTTCTGAAATGTTGTGCTTCAGATGTATGAGGGTGGTAGTATGGACAGACAAAGTTAATAACAAATAGGTTATAGAACTAGTAGAGGAATAAGGATATTCATGGAAAACAAAAAACAATAGGAGATATAGATGGACAGGAAACGTTCTAAGACATTTCTGGGCAATAGTATGGGATATATTACAAGCAAAGATAGGAAAAAAGAGGGAGAGGTAGACCAAGATCAGACTTTCGTACGCAGATGGTGATAGATGCAAACTGCAAATTTCAGGGAAATGTGTAGGTTAGTTCAGAATAGGAAACAATGAGGGTTCGCGTCTAACCAGTTCCAGGACTGAAGACCTAAAGATGATGATGATGGTCACCAAATTGGATTTTTTTGTATAATGCAAAATAAATGAAGCTTTTTGCATAGGATTCTTGGGTGCAACCATTGTTTTTGCATCTACTAATCTGGTAGTAACTGAACATTCATCCGAAATGCGAAAATAGTCTAATAGCTGCAATTGCGCTGTCACTTGCATCCACAAAGATGTGCAATTCGATAGCATTGGCTTCAGGTATAGAGTTAGTCAAAATATAAAATCGTGGTATTGTAATGTTTTCAAGGTTTGGTAACAGTTAAGTCTACTATACCCATATAGTGTACTGCGTTTCACAAGTTGATTTATCCCAATTGATCGGTGATTTCCAAATCTCTCTTAGTAAGATATTTTCCATATAATAAAAACGCAATGAGTTCTAATGTATTGAAAATTAACAAAACCATTTTTAATATCTCTCTTTTTGTAAGTTTTCGTTGTTCATATAGAATAGATACATTTTACTGATCATATTCAATCTTTTAATAAAACTCATCTAGAGCGGAATTCTACCACATGCTTAGAAGCTTTGCAGAAGTATGAACATAATCGGAAATACGTTTTTTTTTTATTCTTAAGTGTTCTCTTTCCCCAATTCTGTCGATGCACGTTTGAAATTAGACATTCAATTTCGTATATAAAAACTACCTTCAAAGTACACAAATTTTACATCTGTTGCAGTTGGTACAGCTTTGTTTTTATCATCAAGACTGTCCAACCAATTGTTCATTTAGTTACGTTCTATTATGGTTTTCGATGCTCTAGGATATTGTCTGTAATATTCTGAAGCATTTAAATTCTTTGTATATTGGGCTAGATAAGGGAACATGAGACACCAAAGATTGTAACTGTTCTAACCATAAAAGTTTAATTTTAAGATGAAATTTGCTTGTTTAAGTAAAAAGGGGTATTTTGTTTTGATGTTCGGGAATATGATGAAAATTTGGGTATGTCTTTGAGCTCAATTAGACGAACCTGGTTAATTAACGTAAAGGGTGGTAGATGCTCCTTTATACTCAGACTCGGTCTGCTTATATTGTTATATTAATTAGTAGGCATCCAACAAGGACTTTAATTGTGGATGCACAGTAAAATGATAATAAAATTAATCTTGAAATTCTTTTAAAACTGAAATTTATGCCGAGTTTTAAATTTGAAATTTTAATGTATTCTGAATATTGATGTAAATAGAGTTAACGTTGATGTTTTTGGTAGGAATGTGTTTGTTTTTTTTTTATGAATGAGGAGGTTTATAACATTAGGTGAGCAGCCGAGGCGAAAAGCGTAGTTCACGGATTTTAAAGGTATCACAGCATTTCTTGACGCCCAAACTGTGGGGCTCGAATGTTTTTTTGGAAGGGCCAGTACCTGCAGATATGAGAGGATTCACAGCAATATATATATATATATATTTATTGCTATGCATAAACTGGAATTGTAATTATCGAGCCCCAACGTTGGGCTGCCTTATTAATATTGTTATGCTCCCTAAATTATTCGCGCCCCATCATTTGGTCGACATATAAATATTTCTATGTTTAACTGTATTTATCAATCTCCGACGTTGGGCTGTGATATAAATATTGCTATAAACTCCCTCCAGGAACTTGACTGGATTTTATCTTGAACCAACCTTGTCGACCAATAACAGAATTTGATACATTACCGCCTTACTCGTTATCAATTTCGTATTCAACTTATAGCACCTCCTTGATTGTTTAAATTATCAAATCACTCCCATTAACTTTATCTTATGACCTCGACTAGCATTTATTTGGAGTTATAAAATTCAGTTAATTCCATTCTATATAATGAAACAAATATTATGTACAGTTTTTTGTAAATTATTTAAAATACACTTTTCAATTAATTAATGTTGTAAATCTCATTTATCAAAAATCATATACTTTTTAATCAAACCCAGTCACCAAAAAAACTTATTATTTTTATAAAAAAGAAGTGTGAAACGTTCAAAACCTCTTATCATATTACGCACTTTATACGTATGCAAGTCCTCTTTTTGTTGACTTTTCACATTCATTTATATTAAGCAAATTCAATATTCAAATAAAAAAATAGAAAAAAAAGTCTTATAACTAAAAATCTGACCTGGTCTATTTTCTTTGCATTGACGCATCCATAATCAGCTAGTATTTCTCATGCATTAAGCCATCCATTTGAATAAAATTTATTTTTCTCCAATTCAGGATTATTACATGCCCATTCGAAATATTGTCTATCCACACGCTTGAACCATTGCATTTAAATTATTGCCATCACCCTCTGGACTACCATTATTAACTTATACTTATGCACCCCAATTTATTGCCATCTCATTCAGACTTATTACTTCTTATCAATTTCCCCAAACTTAGAATACCATCTATTCTCCCCGGACTCAGAAGCACTATTATTCTTGTGCTTTAGTTTAAATAAATTCCCTAAAATCTACTTACGTTTAATCGGCAATCGTAATTTTCATCTTCGCACTTATACAATTTTTCTCTTTAAATTATTATTACGTATCACACTTTATTTCAGAGTGGCGCACCTCGGCCTTTGTTGAGTTGAAAACTGATTTCGTTATCACTGTGCCTGTTAATATATCATTGACCTCCTACTCCGTCAGTGGGTATGGTCTACAAACTCGTCGCTAATTTTAACCAATCAAATCTTTGCATTTAAAGTAGTTTCTGATGTAATTTTCTATGCTTTCAAATAATTGTGGCCTGCTCGCAGGTGCTTCATTATCAAACATGCAGTGTTTTGGCGAATCTAATCGCTTTTCCATGTTGTACATAAACAACTGATGCAATTCGACTTTTAATTTTCATATCTGCCTTGCGTAAATACGCAATTTTTAATCACCTCTCTTTATCAAAGTTCTTAACTACTTGTACGCATTTACCGTGTGCTTCTCGAAGCTCTATTTCTTATCTCCGTATTAACCTAATTGTTTGGAACTCTTTTGAATGCGTGTTTAATTACACTTTATTATGTTTACTTACAAAATACATGTGCTTCCACTGAAAAATATCATTATTTGCCTTACCTAAATTAACTAAAACTCTATCTACAGGGTGTTAAATATTTACTATTTACTTAATGCATGTATTCCTTGTTTCTACGCTAACTATGCGTCTTCGTGTGTCTATTTGCGTCGCTTAAAACTATTTATACTTTATATACGGGGGTTGACTGCCTACTATTTACAAACTATCTCCATTTCTCACTTTTCTTTACCAAATAAATGCAGTTTTCTGCTTCTTATGGTAAATTCTAATTCTTAAACGACCTTTACTATAAAGTACACCCTTAAACAACCCCTTATCACAGCAATATATATAGGTTGTTGTGGGAATTTCAAGGAACTGTGTAGGCTAGCTCAAAATATAAATAAGTGGACGTACGCATCCGACCAGTTTCAAAACAGGAAACCTAATGACGAAAAAATAAATACTCTTAAATCTGATGACTATTATAAACAACTACAGGTGTTGGTTGGGAAATATTTTCAACTAATGTTGATTTTGCGAAAGGGTATATTGGAAATACTATTAATTCGGAAAATATTCTGGGGGAACTTGGCAGCCACAGGCTGATCCGCCCCAGAAAGAATAGTGGTTATGTTCAAAGACATCAAACCTAGAAACAAGAAGAAAATTGTTCAAAGCATTTGCGTGGGGCACAACACAGTACGTCTATGAAATAGGGGCAGTAGGAAAAGCAGACAGAAGATAGAAGCCTTCTGAAATGTTGTGCTTCAGATGTATGAGGGTGGTAGTATGGACAGACAAAGTTAATAACAAATAGGTTATAGAACTAGTAGAGGAATAAGGATATTCATGGAAAACAAAAAAAAGGAGATATAGATGGACAGGAAACGTTCTAAGACATTTCTGGGCAATAGTATGGGATATATTACAAGCAAAGATAGGAAAAAAGAGGGAGAGGTAGACCAAGATCAGACTTTCGTACGCAGATAGTGATAGATGCAGACTGCAAATTTCAGGGAAATGTGTAGGTTAGTTCAGAATAGGAAACAATGAGGGTACGCGTCTAACCAGTTCCAGGACTGAAGACCTAAAGATGATGATGATGGTCACCAAATTGGATTTTTTTGTATAATGCAAAATAAATGAAGCTTTTGCATAGGATTCTTGGGTGCAACCATTGTTTTGCATCTACTAATCTGGTAGTAACTGAACATTCATCCGAAATGCGAAAATAGTCTAATAGCTGCAATTGCGCTGTCACTTGCATCCACAAAGATGTGCAATTCGATAGCATCGGCTTCAGGTATAGAGTTAGTCAAAATATAAAATCGTGGTATTGTAATGTTTTCAAGGTTTGGTAACAGTTAAGTCTACTATACCCATATAGTGTACTGCATTTCACAAGTTGATCTATCCAAATTGATCGGTGATTTCCAAATCTCCCTTAGTAAGATTTTTTCCATATAATAAAAAGAACGCAATGAGTTCTAATGTATTGAAAATTAACATAACCATTTTTAATATCTCTCTTTTTGTAAGTTTTCGTTGTTCATATAGAATAGATACATTTAACTGATCATATTCAATCTTGTAATAAAACTCATCTAGAGCGGAATTCTACCACATGTTTAGAAGCTTTGCAGAAGTATGAACATAATCGGAAATACGTTTTTTTTATTCTTAAGTGTTCTCTTTCCCCAATTCTGTCGATGCACGTTTGAAATTAGACATTCAATTTCGTATATAAAAACTACCTTTAAAGTACACAAATTTTACATCTGTTGCAGTTGGTACAGCTTTGTTTTTATCATCAAGACTGTCCAACCAATTGTTCATATAGTTACGTTCTATTATGGTTTCGATGCTCTAGGATATTGTCTGTAATATTCTGAAGCATTTAAATTCTTTGTATATTGGGCTAGATAAGGGGAACATGAGACACCAAAGATTGTAACTTTCATCAGATACATAAATGTGGAACCATTTTCATTCCAAAGAAAGCTTTGAGCTCGTTGATCCTCCCTTCATAGTAACTTGTTGAAACATGTGCTTAATGTCATCACAAACAATTATTTTTGCTCTCGAAATTTATATACTATCATAGGCAGCAACGTTAGAAAATCAGGTTCATTTAGTAATATTAAGTTTAACAAAACTCCATTGACCACTGTAGCAGTGTCCCACATCATTCTAACTTTTTTGGTTTATTAGGATTTGAAAGTGTAAATATCGGTAATTACCATGTCTTAGTAGTGACTTCATTTTCCTTCTCGTTCTACAATTTACGAACATAACCTTTTGAAGTATACTCTACTATTGTGTCACGTAATTTCTTATCACGAATCGGGTCCTTTGGTCGTGCTCTTTCCAAGCAATCAAGCCTTTGTCTAGCCGTAACTTTACTATCTGGAATAACTACCCTGTCATATTTCCATTGTAGCAGTGTTTCAAATTTATTAACTACTCGAATCACTCCATTCTTTACTATTTTACTAGCTCATTTATCCTCCTTAGATTCTAATAATATCTCAAGTTTTTAATCCCAAAATTTTCAGTAGAAAAGAATTTCTTCACCATTTGGTGAACACCAACTTCTTGATTACATCCACACGTATGAAAAGTTGCTTGTCTTCAATTTTTGTGTGGTTTGTATGTGGATCGAAACCGCTCAACCCTAGCGAGATTTCGAGGCAACCGGCTCACCCAAAGACCTGTCATTAACCTTTAGTGGCAAACATAACTGCTAATACTGCAAACTTATTAGCAGGTTTGGTGTTGTATTTTTATACCAAGAAATTTGTAAATTTTTTAAATGAATAAATACTGTTTTGTTGTCAGGGTTTCTTAACGACTATGCTGCAAGATTTGCTACGGTAATCCGTGCAGACAAGCAAGAAAGCAACGAAAGCAAAGAAAATAAAGACAGCAGCCCATATCGAATCTTGTAACAACAAAAAAAATATAGGAAAAACTTGTAAGAACTTACCGTGTTAGCTAAAAAGTCATGGAGTGGGGTGGGTTATAGAAAAAGTGAACTACAACTTTAACTAAAATGCACGAATTCGTATCGCCCAGCAAACTTCTAACAGCACTCATAAATGACATCTACTGCAAAGATATGCATGTATAGATAAGGAACCAGAAAATATAAAGGTAAATGCGCAGACCTTGAATTAAATAAAGGACGAGGAAAGTTGGTTGTCTATCTACATGAATTGAATTTAGAGAAACGTAGTAAACGTAAATGTAAATAAGTAGGAACTAAAATGGTTTTTACGGTAATGAGGCATTAAATTATTTTAATAAGAAATAAAACGTAAAAAATCTCCCCTGGCAACAATTCACTTTATTTTGTAGACACCAACGTACTTGATGAGGAGAATATTCTCAGGTGTTCAAAACAAATTTTAGTAAATGTTTATTGGGAAGGATCGCTTCAACTTACTTGGTGAGAAGAATATCCTCAGAAGGGTTTCCTGAACAACTTTTAATTTTTAGTTCTTAAGTTTACTACTGATCATGACTACATAGTGGTCGAAATTCGTATTTAGTTTTTAACAATATTTTTTGTGGTAAATCGTTGAAAGACTGATATCTCTAAGAAAGAAACAGTAAAGTTTTAAACCTCAGGAAAGGAATTTGTTTCTTGCGAAAAATCCAAATAGAAACTATGAAGAAAATCAACAGCAAAAGCCAAAACAAGACAATAATTGTCAAGCCTCAAAGTGTGCTAGGGAACATCAAGAACGCCGAATAGAAAAATTGATATACTTCAAGTACTACAGTCAAGTTGTAGTTTGTCATACTTTTCATCTCCCTATACTAAACTTAAGACTCAACCTATGTAATTATAGTATTCTGCGGTTGATTTAGTCCTCAATACAATGTTCCGTTAAAAAACAAGTTTGTAAAAAAGGAAGTCACAATATCTTCAATGGTTGTTATAAAGACATGTTTATAATCGTAAACAAAACACTCACTTTCTTACTGTGATAATCCGCCATTTTTCAACATTGTCCTTTTCTGTTATTGTAAGTTTAAAACTGCTTAGTAACACTGGCCTTCATGTCATATCTCACCTAACGTTGTTTTTATGTTTAAAACGGCAAACAAACACTTGTTTGTGGAATGATCGCTAAACCTGTTGGTGTTACATAAGATAAACAAGCGATGGAGAAAAAGCAACTTTTGCTTTTCAAAGTGAACGACAACTTCAACTAAAATCACGAATTCTGAATCGCCCAACAACCTTCTAACAACACTTATAAATGATATCTTCTTCAACGGTATGCATGTACAGATAAGGACCAAATATAAACATAAACATACAGACCTTGAATTAAATAAAGGACGAGTAAAGTTTGTTGCCTATCTGTGCGATTGAATTTAGAGAAATGTAGTAAATGTAAATTTAAATAAATAGGAACCGAAATGGTTTAATTACTGTAAGGAGACATTAAATTGTTTTAATGTGAAATAGAATGTAACAGCTTTGCAAGATTTAAGAGACAATATAGATTAGTTGATGAAAATGTGCTAATATGTGTGTTTGATAGCTTAAAAAGATGTACGAATTTGTTTACATGTTAATGTAGAGTACTTCCAGTAGTTTTATAAATGTTTAAATTATGAAAAAAGTTCTATTTTTTGCGTTAATATAGTTTATTTCAATCTTTTATTTTACAATTTTAGAATCGAATTCTTATTTTTAATTGATATGAAATAATTATTTATTAATTAGCCCTCTGGAATTGGTTTTGATTTTACATGTATCAGTTTTAATAATTTTCAGTGAAGTTAGAGTTGACATTTGTGTTTTGTTAGACACCTTTCCATTGTATTTCCTTCTTAATATTTCTCTGCATATTGAAAATTTTAAAACAGGATGACGAAATGGACTTTGTAGCGCTAGCATGTTATGTAAATCAACATTTAATATTAATCCTTTAACTGCTACGTCCATAAATATATGTTTTTAAAACGCATACTTAAAATGCTACGTTCATAAATATACATTTTATAATTTCAAAAATCTGTGCGTTGTCAGTAAATATACGTACGAGAAGCTCGCCTACTCTATTTTATAGTTGCATATATGTACTTTGTAAATCACAAGTATTTGTGGTTTTATTAGATTTAGTCGTGTTCAGATTTTCAATCGTGTCGCAGGTGCTCTTTCTGCTAAATAGTGCATAGGTATAAATTCTTGTATAATGGCAGGATATGTCGGTTTGACTATAAGGATGCTTAGCAATTATCGAAAAAGAAGAAAGGACAATGGATATTGTTGTTATGACTGTGATGTTGGACTTTGCGCAGTTACCTGTTTTGAACTATTTCACACATTGAAAAATTTAAAAATATTTAGCACAACTGATTTTTATTTACATAATAAAAAGTGTAGTATGTATTTGCATTTTTTCAATATCTAACTTTGACAGGTATGCTATGAATGTATGAACGCACCACAAATTATATAATATATATGCTATGCCAGTAATTATATGTTCTATGTAATTCTGAATGCTACATTCAGCACACAAGTGGTGCAGTTTCATCCTTAATTCAGCAGCGAAACGGTTAAGAATTTAAGAATTAAATGAGCTTTTAGCAGGAAAATACCCTGTACAAATTTAGAAGCTTTGGTAGTTTACATTTTATAATGTGGCTATTTCAATGTAATATTAAATTAAGATACAGAAATAAACAGGACAGTGCACCTACGATATTACATAAAAACAGTAATAAAGATCGGGACTTTACACTCTTTGTATTAAATTCAGAAAAATTCCTGGGGAAATAATCGTTCATAATAAGATTTGTATAAATTCACACGAGTTGAAGAACTGCAATGCAATATACACCCAAAAAAAACACAAGCTCATAATACAGCTATAACATTATTACATCGACACGAACAGAACGTTATTGACCTTGAAAATCGAGCCGTTTAGATGCTGAAAGTGAGAATGAAATTTTGAAGAATGGGAATGGAATATAATAATTAAGTTTGACAAAAAGTTAGTTAAGAAATGAATGATGGTGAAATAACAGTGAATGTGTAGGCGGTGGATCGTAGGCAGGCTTCCTTGTGTGAGGTGGCCGACGACGAATTGTTATTGAGCTTGCTGGATAAGTAGGCTAGAAAGCTCAAGCATATGGATATTGTGGATTTATATTCGCCTCGGTCGAGCATTGGATACTGACATTAGTCCATAAAAGGGCGAAGAACGGATTTCACTCTTCAACCAAGGTTGGAATTTAAATAGATGGAATGGGGTGATCTACGTGTCGATAGTTAATAAAAAAGTGAAACATTGGCGTTATTGGATGTACTTAATTCAGAAAACCATATAGTGGAATTTAACTGTTAGTACCATTTGAGTTTTTCATGTTTGTTGATGATATTTAATTATGTACATCTAGTGGGAAATTAACATTCCTTTAAATAATTATACTGTTGGACTATGAAATACCGACGGAATTAGTTGTGTTTAAATATAAGCATAATATTATCGGGAAAAGAAGTTTGAACATTCTGAAAGAGTAAGAAATATATAAATGTAAGCTTGTTTGTGGAATTATTGTTAGTCAAATAGTGAAAACTGTATTTTTAATGGACATTCGAGTGGTTAAAGAGATAGTTGATACTGTGCCATTTTCTATGTATTGTTATTAAAGGCATTTCGAGAAGTGGATTTTAAAATGTAGACTAGATCAATCTTGAAAATTAGAACAATGTTATGGTAGTATTATTTATGGATTAATGTTTTTTTTAAGGATTTCTTTTAGTAATACCTGTGAACTTGGGTTACATTAGGTTTGTTTTTTAAGTCGATATGCATGCATTTATATTTCCAGAATTTACTGTTAATAGAGTTTAAGCTTAGGTGGATTTTAAATTAGAGTTATTTATAATATAGATAAAGATAAGAATTGTGAAATGGTATACAGTTATCACAGTGATGAAGTTATGTTTTGAGAATTTGTTTAATTTGACCAAAAGTTAATGGGTATTTTAAGGTATTGTAGAGAAGGGTAAAGTACGAGGTTGCAAATATTAGAACACCGAAAGCAAAAGACCTATCTGGAATAACCGTCTTCCAGGTAGCGAAAATATCGAAAGGATTGCTGGGACAAGACAGTTTGGCACTCTTTACTTTTGACAATCAAAAAAGTCTTTCAAGGTAAGTGGTACTTGTTAAAGTAGTTTTGTATTGCAGACATTTAACACGGTTATTTTTATTAGGTTTATAATTTTTTCTATAGGATCCCACTGTTGTACCACTGTAGTTAGCCAGCGCACCTTTAAAATTGGTACGGGGTTCCCGCCCCTTCTGGGGAAATTGAAATTTGTAACGTAACATCATTTTTACTAGTAACAACTTGTCCTGTAGGAGTGGCACGAATTTTAATTTATTCGATCTAAAAATGAGGGTATTAACATCGAATTTAAGTGTTGACCAAAGGGTGTATGTTTTAGCAGTAATATACCATACTGTTTTGATTGTAAATTTTTTATAATGAATAGCGGCCACCTTGTTTAAAGAATCCATGTCTTGTCAGTTTGTCATTTTGCTATGAAAAAAATTAAAAGCATGGAATAAGTGCTAATTGTTTTAAATCGTGAAATTAATAAGTGAAACATTTTATTGGTGTTACTATATTAGTTGCAAATTTTGTCAACTTCTTAATGTATATAGTATGAGTTAATAAAATTTTCATTTTTTGATAACATCATGTACAACTAAACGAAACAATCTTAATTACTTTACTTTTTTATCAGAAACTTTTGTTTTAGATACTGAAAAAGTTTATAAATGTGCTATTGAAGCAATAGCCAAGAAATATGGAAAGGTTTATTCACCCGAAATATGCATGAAACTAACTGGAACACCAGAGAAGGAATCATCACGTATTGCAGTAACTGAATTGAACTTGCCCCTCACTATAGATCAGTTTATTGAAGAGTATAGAGCACACTCTCGTCATCTTCTTCCGTCTTGTCCGCTAACACCAGGTAGTCATATATTTAGAATATTGAACATACAAATTTTATTATAATTTAATGGAATGGTACATTTAAGTGTTGGAAGCATATGATACTTTCTATATAAGGTCTTGCCAGATGTTTGAAAACATCATTTTGAGACTATGGAGGTTGATTCACAAGATTTTTTAGCACTCTTCTGAAAAAAGTTGTATTTAAGCATGGACATATGTTTAAAATACTTCAGTTTCATGAATTTTTAACTATTTTTTTCTGATGTGAATTATCATCACACTTAAGTTGCCAAAATACGCATTGAGAAATTCTCTAATAATTGTGTTTGGGGTCATTACCGCATATTACAAGTACATCTACTGTGCATGCCTATGAAAAGACATTGCATGTTTTACTTTGCCTTTTTTTTATTATCAAAATGGCTTTCAAAATCAATACACATGTGACCCTCCTTTGAAGTGTCTAATCATATTTCATTTTAACAGTTTCTGTATTAGTAAATTCCACCAATAGGGTTAGGTAATTTCCTTTAAGAAATATGATTTTTAGGTTATATGCATTTTGCTCCAAGGTAGAATTATTTTTGTATCATATATTGTTCATACTCAAAGGTTGTCAAATTAGTTATGACGGATTTTAAAGGTTAGAAATGATATCGTAATTTTGCTCTAAATTATAGTTTTATTATTTCATTTGTTTTGATTAATAATGTATTACGCTGGCGCACCGATGATCTTATTGTCTGAACGCAAAGACAGGTGACATGCAAATTGAGCTGTCCGAGGTTTTCTGAAGATGTCTCAAATTATTTTATGAAGAGGAGATCGATTTTCTCATAAAGCACTTGTACTTACCATTCAAACAATCAACATGCAACTGGAGTAGGTTAGCTACTTTTGAGAAGTTATCGAACACACTGAAAGTAGTCAACTGTTAGGATTATATCCTACCAAGTTGGTTATTTTTAATTTTAGAGGCAGATTGGTTCCCAGATCGGCAACTATATGTTGGAGATAAGTGTGTTGAGATTTTTGAAGTCGAAATAAATAGAGATATTTAATGGTGTATGGCTTGGCTACAGTCAACAATCACTCATCAGGTATTTATGAAAACCTCTGAAACTATACTCAAGAAAATTTGTAGAATAAATGAACATTTTGAATTCATTGCATGAACTGATAAAACGTATCTACAGTACGTCTGTGTGGTTAGGTTAAGAATTTAGTTAAGTAAATTTGCGATATATTTGATTTTTACATTGCCAAAGAATGTTTATTATGTTTTGTAATGGACACATGTGTGTTATACCATTGAAAACACTATCGTGTATAATAGTGTAAAGACTTTTTTATATTTGTTTTTTTAAATGTGGAGGTATAGTTATAGTTTTGTTGTAATAAATTATTTTGCAATTAGTGAAGTCACTGAAAATTCAGGTCATTTAACATTTGATTTCAGCTAGCAGTTTTAAGTAGACCTATTAATGTTCTTATGTTAATTAAGGTTTGTTTTATGTTTAAGCGATAATGTACTTAACGATCTCTCTTGTAAATTTTAAGCTAAAATCATGCTATGGATCTCAGGTTTTAGCACTCGCTTATTATTTATTTCAGGATTTCTCCCTGGAAACCCTGCGAGATTAGGTGGTGCCCAAGATACTTTCCGATTAAAACAGATTTCACACCCGATAGTCTTCTGGGACTTTCTTCAAGCACTTCACCTGTCCCGTTGAGTTAGTCGGCTACCATTTTTGTTAGTACACTCATGGTTTTCGGTATTTTACCAAAACGGGATTTGTAGCAGAGTATTTCACCGAGTTTTTCTGGGGATTACTGGCTAGATTTTCTTATGCCGAAACGGTACGTAACATACAATTATCAATTTTTAGGTATAAACTAATATTGTTTGTTCGACTTGAATTTGTTTTTGCTGATTGCCATTTTACTTTACTATCAAAAACTTGACAACTTGGCATTTATTTTGAATGTCACAAGTATCCCAAAAAAGGTTGCGGTAGTTCCATTAGCATGCAAAATTTCTTGAATTAACACATGGCTTCTGTATTTTGGTATAATGCAACCTCTTGTTTCAAGACAAGGCATTGCAGTCCATACCATTCATTGTTAATTTAATATCAGATCTGGCATTTCAAGAACTATTGATGCATGTACTTTTGACATTAGAAATGAAATTCGGTTTGCAAGCAATTGTGATGGTAAAGCGCACCGGTCAGGAAGAAACCAAAAAGTAAGGAAGAAATACTACACGAGTTACTATGACAAAAAAGGAAAGAGATGCTGTGCCCACAAAGGTGTAGATTAGCGAGTGAGGGAGCACAGGAATACTCAAACCCACTGTTAATGAATGCGTATTAGTTTGTCATGCAACTTTATTTTAAGGGTTATCGTCCAATTTGTGCCAAAAACTAAGATCACAATATCCGAAATAAAATAAGACAACGACTGTCGAACGCGTTATGTAATAAATTTTTGCACTTGTCAGTTAGACATTTTTCGTGTCCCTCTTTTGGCACAAATTGGACGATAACCCTTAAAGTGAAATTGAATGACAAACTAATATGCATTCATTAACACCCACTTCGTCCCGCTGTAAGAGAAAGAATTAGTAAATACAGATTCAAAAAGACACAACGTTAGCCTATCGAATAAACTGAAACTCCTTAAAAAATACAAAGAAATAACACAGACGAATGCTATATTCAGAATAAACCACAAGTTGTATAGTTCCAGTAAATACATGTAATTAATTGGCCTGTACTACAGTAGCCTCCTCTATATAAATTGGGTAGCGTTATCTTGTGATGAAACAGAACAGGAAATTCTAGTGATATTTAGTAATTAATTAATAATTTATTAAAACAACTGCCGCAGTGCTAAGTACATGTACATACGTTGCCATACAAGGCTGGCTTTACAAAAGTTTGTGTTAAAACAGTATGAAAACAAGTACGAAATATGTTTCCGCCAACGTTTTGCTTTATAATCAAGTGAATTAAGTAAAGAAAAGAAAAATTAAACAAGTGCCAACATCAGCAAGGATCGTAATTAATAATTAAGTTTAAATATGTAACGGTGATAAAAACTTTCCATAACGATATAATTCTCTTGTGGTACTTGAGCAAACATTAGGTCGTAGAAAAGAATTTATATAATTTAGCTAGTTCAAAGAGCGTTAGCAAGAAAGCACCCTTTAAATTTATAGAATTACATTTAATAACGTGGCTATTTCAATAGAATATTAAATTAGAACAAATAAATAAAACGAAAAGAACTTAATACATTTTTATACAAACATCAATAACGATTGGAACTTTGCATTTTTGTAGTAAAATTAGAAAAATGCAGATAAATCTCGGTAAATAACCCAGCATATTTGAATTCATTCACACAAGTTCAGAAAACCTCAACCGTAGAAACAACCTCAATAATAATAAAATCTTAAACTTACAATCATACAGAAACAATGTGTAGTGATCAACAAATGGCGCAGCTGTCTGTATTAAATGGAAAGTGTGGGAACACATAACCATTTACAAGCACCAAAATAACTTTAACCCCGGTCTTGGGATAGTTTAAGTCATACAATTCCTAAGAATGAAAAAAGGTGAAATGCTCAACTTAACTCATCTTAACTTATAAAACTCCCACATAATATTTGAATTCAAGTTGTAGTTATTTTGAACAAGAATTATAAAGTGAATGAAACTTCTTATTTATAAATTTTACTGGTTGAATATTGATAAAGTAAGAAATTACTAGTTGCCTATGAATTTGATAAAGGCACGAAATTGATGTATGTTTGTTCTTTACTAAGCTTACAAAAATTATTCAAATATGCTACTTTACGAAATAATTGAACGCTTCCTGTAAATATTTTGTTTTCATATATGAGCATAATATTTGATTTCAATACACGTATAAAATTTGGTTATATCAATTTTTTATTTCTGGTAACATTTTGGAACCTTCTAATAAAAGAAAGAATTCGTTCTTACTCAGTGATCAATTTTAGAACTTATTTATGCTACGAACTGCGTGAAATATCTACATTCGCACAAGTAGTGTGATGGTGTCTTTCAACTCCAACCGAAATCTAAGCTTCATATTTTTAATACTTTTGGTATATTTTTGTAAAGAGACACAAACTGCTGTTTCATATTATTTATTTAACCTCATGTTTTATTTCAGATATAAAGTCTATACGAATTTAAGGTTAACCCTTAATGGTTTTAAAATATAATTTGTTCGTTGTAGTTTCTACATTTTTATTCGACGATACTTGGTAGTTGTTTTTTTTATAAGTGTGTGGCGACTTGACTTATCCGTTATTTATTAAATGACCTCCTAATAGTCTCATCTCGCTGAAGTAGAGTTCAGGGTTAGTCTGGAAGTCTCCCAAAAGTCAATTACCATCTACAGATACAAATATCATCTTATGTTAGACTTTTGTGAGAAGTTGACGTAGTGTTGGGTACCCCCTGTTACACTAGCAACCAACACAAGTCCTTGAGATAAATTAATGTTATAGTGTGTATCTTTTTTATTGTCAGATTTAGCTGCAAAGGTAAGATATGAAATTTTGTGTGATTACTTGCTATGCAGATTCGACAATTGCTTTGTGTTGGATTAAATCATGTCCTAGTTGTTGGAAATCTTTTGTCGCAAATCGAATACAAAAATTAAAAATGTATTAAAATAGGAAGCATGGTATCATGTTGACACTAACAACAATCCTGCAGATATTATAAGGGGACAACATCCTCCTGATTTAATAAAAAAAGAATTCGTGATGGTATGGTCCTGCATTCTTAAATGACTAATTTTAAACCTAAATTATTTCATTCCAAATGTCAAGTAAATGTACCCGAGACTAAAGCATTTAATACTATGATCAGTAGTTATAATGTTTACGAATTATATGAATTTGTGTAGTGCATTTTCACAAAATGTTCTAGTTTTTATAAATTAGTTGTAATTATTACCTGTAAAATGTTCATTTTTAACTGTAAAAATAAATTAGATAGGCAGACGTCAGAGTTTGTTCGTTAGGGAGCTCCATGAAATGGAAGAGGTGTTTATTGCAGTGTTTACAAGATTTGTTAGCAGACGAAGGGTTCTATTTGAAATATTTTGCAACAACGGGACTACTTATGTAGGTGCTGCCAATGAACTGCATAACATAATAGATTTTCTAAAAAATGAAAGGTTTCAGATTACTATTGAAGGGAAGCAACTTTGCATAATATCAATTTTTGTTTTTATGCCCCTAAGGGGCCACATTTAGGTGATCTTTGGAAAGTCTTGAAATTTTTTACAAAAATACATTTATAAAAATGTGTCAAATGGTTTAAGGTTTATTGAGTTATATACTTTATTGATTGAAGTATACTAAATTCTCGTCCATTAATACCTCTTTCCCAGGATGCCAGCAACTTTGGCTATCTTACGCCTGTGTATTTTTATTTGGCGACAATTTAATGAAGGTTCTAGAAGTTCATTTAACAATGGAAACGATCAATAAACTACCAAGATGGCAATATGTACTTTGCGTACAGCAAGATTTTTGGTTGAAATGTAGTAAGGAGTATCTTCAGGAGTTGCAAAATGCCAAAATGGAGATTTTCTTTCGATTCCCGGTCAGTTGGTTATCATCTCAGAAGACGATGCTCCATCTCGTGTGTGAAAGCCGGGGTGCATAACAGAATTGCATCTAGGAGTTAATAGTGAAGTGTGGGTGGTTAGTCTTTGTATGTTAGGTGGTGCGATAAAAAGGCTTGTTGTGAAATTGTGTGTAGCATCTATCGATACTGACTAATGCTTAATGCACAAATTAATAAATTTTAATCAATATTAAGAAACATCTTTGTGATTTTAGCTCAAGTTAGAACTGTAAAAATGAGTGTCAACTTTTAAGTTTTTTTTGTTCTTTAAAATTACTAACTTCAAGGGAGGCAGCATGTTGTATTCCCGAATTGCTATTTGCATTTTATTATTATGTTTCAGTACATTACTCAGAATGTATAGTTATACGGTTAAAGTATGAAAAGGCCCGCGTGGTCTTTTGCTCTTTCGTCCCACCCTTCCGTGGCTGTTAAATTTAGTATTCTTGTGTTCATAGGAAAATAAAGATACTCAACTCGGTTTCTTCGTATTTTTAATATACAAGGAAGTAATCTTGTTTTATTTAAACACCGTTATATTTCATACAAGGTGATTTATGGTATCTACCACCTTAGAATAACTTTATTAGGTCTAAGTTGCACTTCTTTTAAATTGTGTGTTTTCACTTGAAATTCTTCTATATGTTAATGCTACTTTACCTGTAAGATCCCTAAGTGCCAACAATATATTCGTTACCAAAATTTTGACTCGATAGTCAGTTTATTGGGCCTTAGAGAGCTTCAAACCTTTAATCTCCCATTTACTTGACACACGCTTTAACTAACTAAGCCACAATCCAAATAGCAAAAGGTGCTTATAATAGAGTATGCGAATGAAAATCCTAAGAAATTTTAAAACTGCCATTGAAAACAATTAAGTATTAATTTGATTAATAGTTAGTT
Source organism: Platerodrilus igneus (assembly GCA_036346225.1). Lineage (NCBI taxonomy): Eukaryota > Metazoa > Arthropoda > Insecta > Coleoptera > Lycidae > Platerodrilus > Platerodrilus igneus. Next base: position 2,692,006 of record JARFIW010001381.1, read on the forward strand.
GCTGTTTACTATATAAAGACTTTAAAAATTAGTGTAATCAATTATGTGTACGTCTCTTGCAGCTTGTTCTCATGTGAAGTAGGCTATTATTTATAGATCACAATTTAAAATCAACAACAACCAATTCAATATTACGCATTTAATTTCCTTTTGGTTTTCTGTTTTATTTAAATTAACATAATATAGTTCCTTAAAGGACGTATACTTAGTAAGCACTTGTAAGAATAAGTAGAAGTATAATATTACTTTATTAGGGAGTGAGATGTTGATATTACACAATCAACAAAAAAAGACTTATTTTGCAAATTAGTAACAAGAACAGGAAATTAAACGTTTTATAAAGTTTGTGTAGTATGTTTTTTTTCAGTTTTTCATTGTTTCTACCACTTAGTGTTCTAAGCCAGATACCCATTTAAGTTCAAAATACACTGATATATGTTTTTAGGTGCAGAACAATTAATAAAACATCTTTATACAAATAAAATTCCTATTGCAATTGCTACATCAGCAACAGAAGAAGAAGTTGTTATGAAGACTAGTAAACATCAAGATGTGTTCCGTTTATTTAATCATATAATCACATCTTCAGATGCACGTGTAAAACAATATAAACCAAATCCTGATGTATTTTTAGTATGTGCTTCTCAGTTTACCGATAAGCCTAATCCTGATCACTGTTTAGCAGTTGAGGATTCTCCCAATGGAGTAAGAGCAGCTTTAAATGCAGGTATGCAATGCATAATGGTGCCAGCTTCAGATATGCCATCTAATCTTATCAGTAAAGCAACCTTAGTTTTAAGAACATTAGAGGAGCTTGAACTTAAAGATTTTGGACTACCTTCAATGCATAAAATTTGAAGTTATATGCTGAATATTTAGTATTTGATATACTACAACTACTAAAATTGGTTCTGATTATCAAACTCGAGTGAAATCTCTTTGTGTTCTATTAGTCTCAGTAGTTTTACGAATATAAGCCTTGATATTTTTGTGCACTATGACGCTGCAGAATGTGTGGCTACCATAGCTAGAATTTCCAACAGGGTAATTAAATAAATATTAAATATCTTATATAAAAAAATCAGATTTACTTGCTCTTGGTCATGTACACTGTTTAACTTTATTACTTGTATATTTTAATTATATGTATAGTTTAAGAGTTTAATGTTCAAAATGGATGTGATAGATTTATATTGTTCACTAACAAAGCCCTTATATTTGAAAAGTTTGAGGCGAAGTTTATGTGTAAGAGTAAAAATGGATATTTATGTTAAAAAGTTTATATGATTTAAACCTCATCTTTAATGTACTGTATACAGGGTGTTTCAGAATAAAGTACCGTAAATTGGGTATAGGCAAATCACTTTAAGAAGAACCCAACGTCATATGCCAGATTGCGCAGAAATGTAATAACAGTGGCGTAGTTGAGTTATTACAGTTTAAACGGAAGATATGGCGTTAAATAGTAAAAAAATAAACAAACAATTAAATTAGAATTTAAAATTTTTAATATAATATCGCCATATGAGTTGTGTGCATCAATATCCCTAAAAAATACTGCTATAGCAAGGTTATTTTGTAAAATCCGATAAAGCAAATGATTGAATACCATGGCCTACTTAAGTGGTTTCTATCTCATTCTAGTGTTCTGCAAACACATCTGTTGAGTAACTTATTGTTTTATTAATGTTAATTGTTATATAAAAGATATTTTATATTAGTTAGATGGCGGTTTAAAACTGTCCGTCTGTGTATCAAGTAAAAATAAATAGTAATGAAATCTAAAACTTTTACAAGGTAATTTCCGATTGGTTGATCATAAAACTCTACGCCACTAAAACCTGAATACTGCCATCCCTAATTACATATAATGAACTGTTCCTAACCAATTTTGCTTTAAAGCATGATGACGTTGGGTTCTTCTTAAAGTGATTTGCCTATAATATAGATCTTGACGAGTTATCAAGGAAAGTTAGATAACAGTTTCCTGTAAACCCACCCATTTCCATTATACGGGGTGATGAAGTGATATTGAAAAATACATGTTTTTTAGAATATTTTCATTTAGGGTAGAGACTTTAACTGGAAAATAGGTACATGTTAGTTGTTTACTAATACGAATTATTACACTTCATTTCGACAAAATTGGATAATCCATTGACATAGAATAAGGGAGGTTATCAGACAATTTTGTCTTATACTTTTTGCACTCCCTGTATTTCATAAAAATTGAAACTCATAATTATTCTTCATACAATTTGTCACAAAAAAGGTTCTCTTGGTTAATCTCTGTAGAGCTTTTCATTTTCGAGATATTTTAAATTAAGTCATACTCAACTCATGCATAAAAACAACGTATTACTAATTTTTCAAAACTACAAAGGTTTATTTTATGAATTGGAAAGTGGTATCTGATTTAAATCAAATACAGTAAGTTGACAAAAATGTACGTATTTCGTAAAAATAATGTTTCATTCATATCAGTTTTACTATTAAAATATAAATAATTACAAACTGTTGCTGAATCTGGTATAGTCAAAATTTATACTCCTTCAATATGTAACTACAGCTTGCTAATTTCTTATTATTTTGTTAATAATCAAACACAAAAATGGTAACACACATTTTTTTAATATGCTGACATACATGCATTTGGTACTAATAGACTGCCAAGACAATTCTGAAAAGGCTGTAAGAAGATATGCAGAGAAATATCCAGGATGCATGGAAGCGAAACTTGGGTCTGGCAGAAGAAGCATGTTAGTCGTATAAATGCTGCAGGAAAAACGTTGAAAGACAAAGTGCCAAACGAATGGATCAGAGCAAAGTGTAGGGTGCAAGTGACCCTTAAGGAGTTAAGCAAGCGAAGTATGCTTCGATGGTTTGGACATATGGAAAGAATGAACGAGGATAAACTTACCAAACATACTTGCAAGTAAGATGACTGGTAGGGCTACAAGTGGCAGACCGCATAAAAGATGATTGGATGTAGTAGAGAAGGTTTTGAAAGAACGACAGGTGAGAAGTTTGAGGAACAAAAGAGCATGCCAAAAGCAATGTCTGAATGTTGCAAAGGCAAAGGAAGTGTGTAGGGACCGACGGATGTGGAGAAAGATTGTAAATGATGCTGGGTGTAGCATTAGTGCAGTAGTCAGAGCTGAACTCTGCATTTCCTTCCAGAAAGAGGTGCTAGATTTGGTTACCCTGAAAGGGAATACTGCGATTGGTGTTGTGTTATACGCAGGATGCATTGTTCCTAATAGAAAAACTTTTTGTGGCAGTAGATAGACAGATAAGGGAAACTGGAACTGTTTTACCTGCTGCTCAACATCGTGGAAGTGAAATAGTAAAACGCACATTGAGAAATGTTTTAAATTTAATTGAGGAGAACCCAGGAATAAGTACTAGAAGACTTTCGCTACAAACGGGAGTTTCTCGGGTAACATGGAGAATTCTAAAAGATCAACAGCTGTATCTCTATCACTTGCAACAAGTTCAGGATCTTTTAAAAACTGATTACCAACCCAGAGTCGAGTTTTGCGACTGGCTACTAAGAGCATAATGTTTTCTATAGCAAAGAACCATGCGATTTTTTTAAACTGTTTTGACGACGATATTCTGTTATACATAATGGATCAAACAAATCTATGTGATTCAAAAACGAGCACATAAAATTCAATCGGTGTCTTGGACACCTACTTTTGCCGAAGAATTCTATATGCTTTTTGGAGTTATAATAATGCAGTATATAAACAAGATACAAATTTTGGTATGTTTCATAAAACAATACCATTGTTGAATAAACTTATTGAATATTTCCAATTCATTTTAATCCTAAAAGTAATATTTGTATTGACGAAACTATAGTAACATTTCGTAGTAGATCGAAAATCAATCCATACATCAAAAATAAAAGAAATAAATTTGGTATAAAACTGTATAAGCTATGTGTTCAAAATGGATACACATACATTACATTTGATTTTCCAATGCTCCACCCGAAGGTACTACATTGGCCAGGAAGCGAGTTTTTTTTTTTACCTGGAAAATTTGGAATTTTGCCGAACCCTTGCTGTTCCAAGCAAGGTAGGGATCTTTAACGTGCGTGACAACACTCACACACGGGACCTCCATATACAGTAATAGCTTTTATACCAGTGTTACTTTTGCTCACGAATAACTGAAGTGTAAGACCACTGTGTTGACACAGTAAGGACAATTCGAAAAATGAGATGTTTAGAAGTGGTAAAAGCAAAATTTAAAAATGCGTACGTTTTTGCCAGGCACATTGACACGTGTAATCATATTAAAGTCGTTTGGTAAAAGGAAAGTTTATATGTTTCGCACTAAACATACATCTGAAACTAAGAATATTAGAAAAAGGGATGCTAATATTCCAAAGCTGTTTTCCCCCGTTGTGGCTCGACATGACATTCTTTTCATAGTAGGGCTGCCTAGTCTGCTTTCTTTTCTACGGTGTCCTTGGTGTTATCCGAACATAGTTTTCATTTTCTTTCCGTACATGTTTTCTACTACCACTCTACTGCAAGCAACTAACTGTAAAATGAGCAATTCTTCTCTTCCTTTCCTTCTACGTTTTTATGTACGCTCTTTATGTGGTGCATTTCCTGGATAGTGCGTGACAACTTGTTATGTATAATAAACTATTTTGTTAAAACCCAACCTAACTCTAAATGCATCTGTTAACAATAATGTCATTGCAATATAAAAGGAACCTGTACCTGTCATGGCGTTCTGATAGTTTTGGGATCACGTTGTTAATGCTTACCAGCAACAAAAATGACATTTATTTACAAGTTAAAAATGAACTTAACGTAAAAAGCATGACACGTAGGAAATATTGACAAGCCTTTGTGTGTGTAATTAAATTGTAAAATGTCTTTAACACTGGAACTGAAAGAACTTTAGTTTGTAAAGTTGTAGAACGAGTTTCACGAGCTTCACAACGAGACCTAGGTTTGGTGTCGTGTATGTGAAGATGTTCATGGTTGTAACCCTGGTGTGGATTATCTGAATGCAAGTGGCACGTCATGGAAGTTGGATGTCCATAAGCTTCGGTGACGAGCGACTGATGGCGGTCGCTGGCATACGGATGGATACCTTGGTTGGTCGAAATTGAAGCAGGTTGATGACGGAATGTCCCTATCCTGGCATGCTTGTTGGCGTTACGTACTCTAGGAGGTGATCCTGATGCAGAGGTGAAGCGATCCAAGTTGTAGAGGATCCTTTCTATAGTGTTGTGAGAGTTCATTTCATTTTATCCTTAGGTTTGGTGGTCACAATGATATAATCTGAAGGAAACCCTTGGTGTACGAGGAACTTGGCAACTTTTGTCTTACGCTATTCTTAGTTTCCTCCAAGAAGTTTGGTAACTACGTTAAAGTGAGAACAAATAAGAAGTGATTTGCTCTAGCGATACAAGCTTCTATTATACCACGGTTTGTTTGTATTCTACATTCGGACTATTCTATTTTGTATTTGAGTGTCGGATGAGTCCATTATTGGTTGAGAGGTGTTTTATGCATATATGCTAATTATTTGCATGATGCGTGCTTATTGGTCAGGTGTTAGGGCTATGGTTGGTTGTATATTCCTATACTGTATTGGAAGTATGATTTTAATTCATATAACTGTTTAGGTTATATGACTAAAGAATTAAAATATGAACACTATATATTTATATAACATGTAGGATGTATATTTGACCAATTTGATAACTATTTGAACATCGAATTAACTTATCGTTTGAAATACTAATGATATTTATGAATCATTTTTTATATTAGTGTGTAAATTGCCAAAGAATATTTATGTTTTAGTTGTTTGAGGGCGTTGATTTTGTAACCTTGATATCTTGTAATAAATAGAGCCTGCTTCATTTTTTTTATTAAGCTAACCAACTATGTAACAAAATGTATATAAAAACTATAAAATGCACTTGTTATACTGAATAATGTAACATTATGCATATACACTAAATATTACAGATTTACATATTTTGCTTTGGACTTCCAAGCTTCATGAGTTTCATCAAACAATCTATTTGGAACTGCATTTTGTGATAATAATGAACAACGTGCAGCAGCATACCCTAAGTGGACACACCTTTCTTCACTTAAACCTTTCAGCATTGCAACAATCAAACCACTGGTTAAACAGTCTCCGGCACCACTGACATTAACTATATTTGGCACCTGTTCTGCAGGATAGTGCCTAATTTGGATTTCTGCTTCATTGTTTTGAATTTTACATAATAGGGCTTGGGTTGCATTGTGACTTCTTGCAATTAATAATCCTTTACTACCCAATGTTACAATTACATTGGGAACGTGCTTTGCAACTTGTTTTGCCAATAATCCAGCTTCACTTATTATCTCCGAACTCGAATAATTGGAGGATATATTTATTTCCAGAAACCTTGCTATTTCTTTAAGTTCTATCAAGTTTGGTGTGATAAATGTCAATGACTTCCAGTTGTCTGTTTGGAATGGCTTGCTTGCTAATGGAGCGTCAGTAGGTTCAAATAAAACTGAAACAAAAAGAAAATTACTAGCACAAATTGCAACAGTGGTATTTCTAACGCCCGCACTTTAATTATGCATACATTTGTATATAGGAAAACATTTATCAATTCTACTTGGTTTAGGAACCGTAGTAAAGAAAATTGATGAACAATTTTATAGAAGTTTGGTTTACAAGTTACTAACAGGCCTATTTCATAATATCTTTAAAGTAAATTTCTGTAATAAATAGCACATTCTTTTACAACTAGCATTTAGAATCCGGGACCTTGCTAAGGACATGCCAAATTGGAAAACCAGCAACGTATTTTAAATGACCAATCACCCCACAAGCATGGAGACAAAAACATTCTCGTGCATTGCAAAGATACTGAGATCATTGTAAATGATTTAAATAGACATGAGCATAAAACATCATAAAATTAAATGCATAGAGACTAAAACCCAATGGATACCAATACACATAATTCACTTGCATGGAGAAGACTTTTGAGTTTTACTTCAAAACAGTTCACCGCACGAACTCTGTGAATCAGTACATCACGTAAAGAACTGAGGACATTTAACTCATATATATATATATATATATATATATATATATATATATATATATATATAGGGTGTCTTAAAACTGCTGGGAATAAAGCTACCACGTATTGTAGACGTCGAAAAAAGTTGATTGGACCCAATTTACCTATATACCAAAATATACCGTTTGTCCGTTTGAAGAGTTCAAAGTGTACTTAAGAAATCACATTTTTGTACGCTATTCAGAAATGTGTTAAACCAATTTATTTTAGAGGATTATCCTACTTTCAGTAATCAAAGAAATCCAAAGGAAGTTGTAGAAGGGTTAAAGCCACCTTCACCCCTTGCGATTTTTGTTATACTTTTCTTATGGGTGGTAATACCGTTCTAAGACTTTTTAACAGGAAGACTTACCCATCATCTTCATAGAAACTTCGCATTTCGCTTGGTTTAGAGGGAAAAAAGTGTTTTCTCAAACACTGCTAAACGATATTCATAAACATAAATGTCATAAAACACTTTTGACAGTAAATGTTACAATAGTTTGTTCGCTTCAGTTTACTTTTGTACTGTTTTCTTTAACACAATCACCGTTAATGCTTTAATTGCTATTTTGTTGTGTAATTTTGGCAGCTAACAAATTATGGAGATCACTTTTAATGAGCAGGTTGACATGCTATTAGTTCTTAGATTCTGTAAGGGTAGCTGCTTCGAAAGTGTCTGCATGTCTCAAGAGAAGTATCCAAACCGGAGAATTCCAAATCACAAAATCTTTGCCTAAATCAAAAGACGTCTTTGAGAAACAGGAATATTGAAGCCAGTCAGAACTAACGCTGGAAAACCTCGACAAGCCCAAACACCAATTACGGAAGATGCTGTTGTTCAAATGATTGATGACAATCCTGAGACCAGGACCAAAACATTGCAACGAGAGACTGGGATTCCAAAAAGCACTATAAAGCGGATCATTAGAGATCAATTACTTCGTCAATTCTACATTCAGTCAGTGCAAGAATTACTGCCACTTAACCACGGATCACGTTTAAAATTTTCACAAACTGTTCTGGAACGCAGAGTATTTGACAACGGATTACACACTAGTATCTTGTTTACTGATGAGTCTTGTTTTACACGTCGTGGCATGACAAACCTGCACAATGAGCATGTGTGTGCAGATGAAAATCAACATGCTATTAAAAGTAGACGTTATCAACCAGAATTTAAAATTAACGTTTGGGTCAGAGTTATTGGCAATTTTATGGTTGGGCCATTCCGATTTTCTTCGATTTCTTCAACAAAGTTTGCCAGAATTATCAGAAGACTTTCACATTAATGTTTGTCGAAACATGTTCTTCATGCACTATAGTGCTCCATTTTATTTTGCACGTGCTGTAAGAGAATATCTTAATGAACGATTTACTCGTAGATGGATTTGTAGAGGTCACGAAGCACCCATTCAATGGCCTCCGAGTTCTCCTGACTTAAATCCTTGTGACTTCATTTGGGGAGCGTTAAAAACACAAGTATACATGGTTCAAATTAATAATCCCTAACTATTGTGGAACAGAATTCAAAATGCTGCAAACACTTATGACAAAACGATGATGTTTTAAGATGGATGCATGTCAGGTTCATACACCAAATTGATCTCTGCATTAATATCGGTGGTGTTCACATTGAACATTTGTTGTATAAAAGTGCTGTGTTTCTGTCCACAACCAACTGAATTTCTTTGAAATCTTCTTGCGAACAAACGGTACATCTTGGTATATAGGTAAATTGAACCCAATTGACTTATTTTGACGTCTACAATACATGCTAGCTTTATTTCCCAGCAATTTTGGGACACTCTGTATACATGCTTCGTCAATTTTCCAGGTATTATTCTGTACAGTTGGCTGGTTCTCAAGTGAATCGCTTTTAAATTGGCGACGTTTCGGCAAAATCATATCTGCTATCTACAGGCTCTGTAGGTTGAGCACTGAATGAAGAAGTATTCCTTTATCCTGCTATATATACTAGTTAGAATATATGCTCCATTGCACTTGCTTGATTTCTGGTGCGGCTCAGTGTCATTGGTCCTGGTGTGTGTTGTTTAGTTGTTCTGCATGGCTGATTTAACAAAATGTTCCTTTCTGATTGTTCAATGATGCGTAGACTAGTAATTGCTGGTTTCCATGCCTACGGCAGTCTTTGGAAATCATCCCTTGTGTTGAGACTATGTGGGCGTTTCTCTATTCCAATGGCTTCTCGGATTATTTTCGAGGCGTAGTGCTCAATCATAGCTAGCATTCTAGTATTCTTGAAGTCGATGTTGTGACCCAAAGTACTGAGCTAGTGATGGGGTTTTTTCGTTTTTCTTTATTGCTTTCTATGTTCATCCTTCCTAACACATATTCTTCTGTTTCTCTGTCCAATGAGTAACAGACCGAATTGGCAAAATTCTACGTAAACACAACATCAAAACAATCTGTAAACCCACTAATAAAATTTCATAAATATTACCAACCCCAAAAGATATTATATCGGGATTACAGCGTGGTTTGGAGGTTTGTGTAGGATGCAGGATGTAGGATCCGAAAATATTCTTAAAGCCCCAGGCGTATATAGTATACCTTGCAACTGCTGTTTAGGAGAAACAGAACGGTCAGTACAGACTAGACTAAACAAGCATAAGCGATGCTTAAGAACAAGCCAGTACAAATCGCTCAGCGGTGGCCGAACACCAACATGAAACAGGCCATACCATTAACTTTGACAAGTCGAAACTAGTTGACAAAATTTCATTTTTCTACAATAGAAAAACTAGAGAATCCATAGAAATCAATAAAAATTATAATAATCTACACAAGGATGATGGCTACTACCTTTCTCCCATTTGGAAAACAAGCTTATGTTCTCAACTGTGGAACCGTGACGTTCATTGATCCGCTACGACACTCCTCTCTATTCATTATCGCTCATGCATCAAGTTCTCGTCCTATATAAACTACTTCTTTCGCTACTTTCACCAGTTAATTCGCTACAAGACACCTTTTGGTTTTGAATGGGCTAGTGAGTCTGCTAGTTCAGGAGTAACTCTACTCTTTACAATTTAACTTGTCAACTTAATATTATCATTCTTATCTTTATTATGTTACATGCCAAAATTGACAATGTAAATTGTTAAATATGTGAGTAAATTCCCGGCAATATTTTTAAAATATACTTGTTAATTTCCGCCATCCCGGACAGTTGCGTTTTCTCAAAAGAGAAAGCCGAAAATAGCTACCTGTGTTGCGTGTCTGTCTTTTCTCTTTTTAAGGATGTAGGTTCCCTTGTATCTTTATCTTCGAGTACCTTTACCTGTATCCCTCTTGCCTTACCTACGAACGACGAAAAAGGAGGAACGATTAAATTTGGATTCAACAATGGCGTGACACAACCCACACCCAAAAAACGAGGAGATGCCCTGAGATTTAACTGCAAGGCGCGTTTTAAGTGAGTACTTTGCTTTATTTAACTTATAAATTAAGAATCGTATCATTGTAAACGTGTTTGGTATTTGATACAATTTGCCGCGTAATTATGCTATAATGTACAATTGCGCAATATTATGAAACGTGGACCGTATCAGTGGTGCCAAGTGTATCAATTACTCATTTTCTTTTTCTTGTCCTAATGAAGCCCCTTACAAATGTGGGCGAAACGTCGACCTTAGTTTATAAAATGACACGGTCCCAACCCGGAACCATAAATATTCATAAAATCCATAAAATAAGCGATAAAAATTGATTATCTTTAGAAAAAAATCTTTAGCATTAGTATGCGACGCCACAATAATCGTATGTGTTAGAGTAGGACGATCCGTGCACGTCACTAATAACTGGAACGAGATAATAAAACTGAACAATTTTGAACGCTACTGAGGATTTCCAAGAAAGTTACATAAGGTAGATGTTTATTATTTAGAATGGAATTGTGTAAATTCTACTACATTCTGGAAATAGATAAATTTGTATATATAAGGAAGCGTTTATTAAATAGATTCATTCGATTCTTATATTTGATCGCGTAATATTATTTTGATTTAAGTCGCGAGCTCTTGCTTTGCGAAGATAATATTTGAAGTATGCAGTAGGCATACTGTAATTTAATAATTACAATGTTACAATGAATATAGAAGTGATGTTTAAAACGCATTTTACATAAAAAATGGAAATTACTAAATACAATGAAGAGGGAAAAATTTTATTAAATAATTGAAAGGAAGATTTAAGCAAAATGTACTTTAGTAACTGCTATTTGAAACGAGGATTTTAAATATGGAAAATCTTGTAAGCTGATTTGGACATCAATTTAAAATATGAAGATATTTAATTACGAGTTGGATAAAAAAACACTTCGTGGATTTTTGCAAGTATAGTTTGTTTGTAACTGATTTTTGAATTTTGTCATTTAGTTTAAGATAGTCCTAATAATTTTTTTGTAAAGGATCTTTACCAGGAAGGTTTGTGTTCATAGTTCGAAACACTCTGACCTTTTAATAGATTATCTGTCAAGGATTTTTGGCCAAACAAACCTTAAAGTGTGGAAATAAACACAGTCAGGTAAAATATCCATAAAAGAAGAAATTTAGTTCTGTATATTTAAAATAAGGTAAGGAACATTTTTTATGATAAGTACTTCTTAGAAATAATTTGATATTTGACAAAAACGTGCTGTAAATGTTATATCTGCTTTTGTATGAGAGAAAATATTTTATATATGAATGCTTTGTGATATTGCTGTTTGATTTCATTTTTGAAAACTCTCATATTTCCCTTGAGCTAGCTAGGCAAAGTTAGAAAGGAAGGTAAGTGAATAATATCAAATTTTATAATTTGCTGTATCTGTACCACAGCACTTTTTTAGTGATTTCATTGTACAACCAAGGCTCTTAATATTAAAACATTATGCCACAATAAGATTCAAAGAACACACATGACTTATTTCAAATGTGGAAAATACGAAATATCTCAATTTGCCAAACATATTCTAAAAGCGGGTTATCCAGTTAAAACTGGATTCTAAACTGTTAAAAGCAATACAAAATATCCCTCCTTATACGCATACCAACCGATTGAAATAGTTAAACACAGAGAATCCCTATTATTGCTGATAAAGAACCAACAGCTTCATCAAGTCTTTTTTCTATTTTGATTTAATAACCAATGAGAAAGCAAGTAACATATTAGTTACGCTTAAACAGTTCTAATTTTAGTATAAACAGAGTAGTTTGCAGTCTTGGGTTCACTATTCAATGATTGTTGTAGAGATTACTAGCCCACGTGATGAGGAAAATATTCTCAGAAGTTGTAGTGTTAATGCGTTAATTAAGCATACATTTGTTAATAAAAAAGTATTTATTAAATTTGAGTTAGTCAAAATAAGCTTTATCGTAAAATTTCATAACATCCTGGGTGGTTTACAATATACTAACATAGCTATTACAGCATAGTATTAAAATAGATTACTAAAATATTGAGTACATTATTTTATAACCAGAAATTAAACGGGAGCTTCACAGTAGACATATAAGTAAGATAGAAAACCAATCATCATCATTTTGTTTTCGACCTTACTTAAGGTCGGTTTGACGCAGCTCTAACTTCTTTTCTATTCTGTGCTAATCTAAAAAGCTCTACATACCCTTCACAACCTAAATTTCTAATAATTTGACTAATATAGTTTGGTCTAGGTCTTCTTATATCCTTCTATCTTTTCCTATCCAGCTGGCTCTACATAGATATTAGCAACCTGATGGTTGTTAAAGAACTCTAACATGTTTACATGATTACCATTTATAAGGAAATGAAATATAACCTGGTTATCCGCTTCAAAAAAGGAAAAGTGTTAAATTATATGTTATGGTAAGGCTTAAGCAACGAATCGCTGCCAACATGCCAGACCGCTACCTAATTGTGAGTTATGTCATGATGACGTTTATTAAATTATCTATTATGGTAAGGCTTAAGCAACGAAACGCTACCAACATGCCAGACCGCTACCTAATTGTGAGTTATGTCATGAAAACGTTTATTCAATTATCTGTTATGGTAAGGCTTAAGCAACGAAACGCTACCAACATGCCAGACCGCTACCTAATTGTGAGTTATGTCATGGTGACGTTTATTAAATTATATGTTAAGGTAAGGCTTAAGCAACGAAACGCTACCAACATGCCAGACCGCTAACTAATTGTGAGTTATGTCCTGGTGACATTTAGTTAACTGATTTTTTTTTTGTTTTGTTTTCGGACTTACTTAAAGTCGGTTTGACGCAGCTCTAAATTCTTTTCTATTCTGAGCTAGTCTAAAAAGGTCCACATACCCTTCACAACCTAAATCTCTAATAATTTGACTAATATAGCTTTGTCTAGGCCTTCCTACTCTATTTTTATTTGGTAGTCTATAATCTAAGACTTTACTAAATAGTCCCTCATGTCTTAACTGGTGCCCTATCATTCTATCTCCTGACCTTCAATTGTTTCCACATACAGGGATCCTCACCTATCCTTCTATAAACTTCCTCGTTTGTTACTCTATCTGTCCAACTAATCTTTAACATTCTCCTATAACACCAAGTTTCAAAAGCTTCTATCTTTTTCTTATCTACTTCTTTAATTGTCCAAGTCTCACTACCGTATAGTAGAATGCTCCATACGTACGACTTTAAGAAACTTTTTCTATTATCTAAACTAATACTATTAGCTATTAGTAAGTTTTTCTTTTTTAAAAACATTTTTCTAGCTTGAGCTATTCTGGCTACTATATCCCTTCTGCTACGTCCATCCTTTGTAATTATACTACCTAAATAGCAAAACTCATCTACCTCCTCTAACTCGGTATTACCTATTTTTAATTTTGGTTTAGAACTAGGCTGTAACTCACTTGTCATTATCTTTGTCTTTACTGAGTTAATTCTCATACTATAGTTACTCCGAGTATCTCATCTAAAATATTTAAAACTCTCCTAACTCTTTTCTAGACTCTGCTAGAATGGCTATATCATCTGCAAAACGTAACATGTCTATTTTCTGTCCCTGTACACTAATACCTATCTCTTTGCTCTCTCTAGCTAAGTATAAAGCTTCCTCAATATAAACATTAAAAATCAAGGGAGACAGTATACAACCCTGTCTAACCCCATTTCTAATCTTAGCTTCCTTTTCTATTTCATCCAATCTAATTACTACGCTTTGGTTTTTATATAGACTGTAAATAATTTTTCTATCCCTATGAGAGATTCCTATTTTTTGCAAAACCCTGAACATAACAATCCAATTAACCCTATCAAATGCTTTTTCTAAATCTACAAACGCGAAATGAGTCTTTTTATTTTTTTGTAACCTTTTTTCGATAATTAGCCTAATCATTAGTATCGGTTCTCTAGTCCCTCTGTCTTTACGAAAACCATATTGGTCTTCGCCTAAATAATTCTCAGTTAAAGCTTCTACTCTATTTTTAATTATTATTGTTAGTATTTTGGAAGCATGAGAAGTTAAACTAACTGTTCTAAAATTCTCACACCTATCAGCTCCTGACTTTTTGGGATTGGGATAATAATATTTTTTCGAAATCTATTGGAACCTCACCTGTGTCATATATTACCTTTACTAGTTCATATAATCTGTCTAAAGTTTTCTGACTTGCATATTTTATTAATTCTGCGGAATATCGTCTATCCCTGGCGCTTTATTTAGTTTAAGATCCCTAACAGCTCTATCAAATTCCTCTCTTAATATTGAGAACCCTATTTCTACATCCTCTTCTTGGTCGTTCTCTAACTCATCCATATCGTCTCCTTATATAAATCTTCTAAATATCTTTTCCATCTATCTGCTATCTCAACTTTATTTATTAGAAGCTCATTATTCTCGTCTCTAATACCATTATATTTTTCCTATCTTCCCAAAAACTTTTAACTGCCCTGTAAGCCCTGTCTATCTTACCTACTCTCAAATCATCTTGTATTCCTTACAATTCTCCTCCATCCATTTATTTCTAGCTTTTCTACACTCATGTACTATCTTATTTCTAACTGTATTATATTTTGCTTACTTTCACTATCCACTTCTCTGAAAGGTTTAAGCTTTCTTCTATTCTCTATTAAATCTAATATCTCCTTTGTTACCCACGGTTTTCTCGCTTCTATTTTTTTCTTACCTATAGTCTGTGTTGCTGTATCATGTACAGTCAGTTTGATTTCTTTCCATTTATTTTCTACGTTCCCTCCTACAGCTATCTCTTTGCTCTTAATATCTAATACTTGTTTATATTCCTCTTTACCCTACTATCATTAAGCTTACCTAGATCCCATCCCTCTCTTTTAACCTTTCTCAATTTTTTGAATTTTAGTTTACACTTCATTTTAACTAAGTTATGATCGCTATCTATGTCAGCCCCTGGATAACTACGACAGTTTTTAACTTGGTTTCTAAATCTTTGTTTAACTAAAATATAATCTATTTGGTATCTAGCCCTATCCCCTGGCGCTTTCCAGGTATATCTTCTCCTAATATGTTGTTCGAATAGGGTGTTTACAGTTACTAATCTATGTTCCTGGCAAAACTCAACTAATCTTTCTCCTCTATCATTTCGTCTGCCATACCCAAATTTTCCTACCATTTTTCCCTCACTACCTTCTCCCACTGACGCATTAAAATCGCCCATAACTATTAAATTCTCATCTCCTTTTACTTTTCTCACTATACTATTTTTATCCTCGTATACCTTTTCTACTTCCTCATCCTCGTACTGAGTTGTTGGCATGTAAACCTGTACCAAAACAGTGTCTGTGGGTTTTGTACTCAATCTAACCATAATTATTCTATCACTAAATTGTAAGTACTCTTTAACTTTATGCCCTAATCTTTTACCTAACACTATTCCTACGCCTGCCTGTCCATTAGTTGAAGAAGTTGTAATTATTCTATAATTATCTTTCCAAAGTCATTACTATCTGGCCATCTCACCTCACTAATACCTAAAATGTCCAGCTTTTCCTTTCTCATTTCGACTAATAAATTCGTTAACTTATCTACTCTGAGTAATGACCTTACATTCCAAGTCCCTATCACTAAATCGAACTGGTGTTTTATATTCTTACGATGACGAGCCCCAAGTACCCCTCCCGGAGATCCGAATGAGGAGTATTTTACCTCCGGATAAGAATTTTACTTGTGGGCTCTCCATCATATGTAATTCGTGTTTTAGGCCACGCACACCTGGGAAATATTGTGGTAGGCTCCATATCTTTCCACAACGCAGTTTTTAAAGATTTTAGCAAAAGCCGTATCCGTCACGGCCAACCCCAACAAGCTTTAAATTATTGAGGATCGCCCGAGACCAACCGACCCTCCTCCAATATCTTTTAGCCAGCAAGGTTGCTGCCCCTTGCTGCGCCTTTTAATCGCCTTTTACGATAAGCAGGCTTACTATAGTAGTATTCTTTATCCCCTACAATATATTTTTGTAAATTACCAAACTAAGAAAAGTATGTTTGTAAATCTTCTAACACATTGAAAAAGACCGAAATCGTTGTAAATTGCTCACACAAACAGAAACCCATAAGAATAGTATAAAATTTAAGGCGTACTACCCACCCAATGACGTAGATGTCTATTTAAATAGCAACTTTGGAAATACGTATATTTTTATGCACCGAAAACCCTTGACCACAACTTTAAGCTCAGTTCAAATAATACAAACCGTATGAACAGACGAAATTGGGGAATTCCCTAGAATAATATCGCTTATAAATACCGACACAGTATAATATAAAGGAGGATTCGGATTCGTTCAAATCTTACAAGACAAACCTTCGTCTTGTGTTACTCGGTTGCAAACCATTATCGTCTAGCGGGTGAACCGGTTTACAGTAATTCGTATAGGTAGCTTGAATTCGGGTTTGTATTGGAACAAGCCGCAAACGCGAAAGAAATCGTGGATTCAAGAAAGTGCCGTTACAATGTAAAAATGTTTCTGTAGTGATACTTTCTGTCGACAAAATTGAGGACATGGATTACTGATACCCAAATTTGTCCTGCACTGAAACGGTTGCTTGAGCCTGCTATTCGACTCACAAGCTGTAAGTGATAGAAGTTCTTCTTTCTATATGCTACATATTCTGTTGACGTACATATATAATTCATTAGTATATAGACATTTATGTTGGTGCATGCTTAGTTATAAGCGTATTGTAATAGCAAGTTTCAATATAAACACGCACACTACCATTTTATTCGCATAAATTTACATATACAAGTCAAATTTTTTGGATAATTATACTTGAATAAATTTAAGATGGTCCATTTCTTAGATCATGCAACTTGTTCAATTAGGGATAGAGTTTAGTTTATTTGTGATGATTGTATTTGTTAAATACAGTGCTATTCATGTTTTGATAATGTAGGTTACGTAAACGTCTTGTTTTATTATTGTTTCTGCTTAGTTTAAATTAGTATGTAAGAAAAAAGTGTACACAAGGTTCCATCAACCTGTATCGTAGAAAGGAATAACCATTTAGTCGTCTCTTAGATCACCCACCGTCTAACCAAGACTGAAATTCAGGGGGTCAACATTTTTATTAGACAGAAAGTTCAGAGATTTTTCTAGATAAATGTAAATAAAAGTGTTAAGCTTATCATACCTCTAAGATATTTGCAATTGCTTTTATAGAACTCGCCCTTCGCTACTGTAAGCTAGTTGGGGCGTTATTTACTGTTACGTTTCCGTGGTAGAGTAAATTTCATTCAGGGAAGTAGCGTCAATTTTACACTAACACAGTATTTACAGCAACATTGGTAAATTGTATGTTGGACAAATGCACTTCAGCCTACGTGTTTCGAATTTGAAATTTTTTATTTACTGAATTTTTCTATTGATGATGACCTCGTATGCCCGTTTGTACAGCATATTTAAGTAGTACTAAAAGTAAGAGATTCTTAAGTAGGACATTTCTGTTGCATTACGCTTAAGATATTTTTAATCATCAAAAACAATCTTGAACTTTAAGCATAGGATTCGCGGTAAATTAAGTACCTCTTAGCTGTCGGCGTATGCCCATGACACTTGTGAATGTAGGATACAAACCAAATTTAGTTACATTTATTTTTAGTAACTACATAACACTGATGCTGTTAAAGAACAGGATATTCTAATATATTTTAATTACAGTAATTTAATAATGGACCGTCAAGTACGTCATTTATTTGAAGATGAGTTGGATGTGCTACGAATTATTGTTTTTTGATTACCATGAATAAATTATATGCATTCAAATTATTTTCAAATTATGAATGAATTTAATTTTTACAAACGTTTTCGTCCAAACCAACAGGATGAACTAACCTGTAACAAAAAGTTTCATTATCATCATTAAGTCTTCAGTCCTGGAACTGGTTAGACGCGTACCATCATTGTTTCCTGTCTGAACTAACTTACAGATGTCCCTGAAATTTGCACAGTCTGCATCTATCACTATCTGATCTGATATAGATCTACATCTACTTCTTTTTTCCTATCTCTGCTTGTAATATATCCCATACTATTCCCCAAAATGCCTTAGAACGATTCCGCCTTCTATTTCTCTTTTCCCCAGATATCCTTGTTCGCCTACTATTTCTATAACCTATTTGTTATTATCTTTGTCTGTCCATGCTATCGTCCTCATACATCTGAAGCACAGCATTTCAAAAGGCTGCTACCGTTTTTCTGTCTGCGTTTCAGACAGCCCGTATTTCATAGGCATACTGTGCTGTGCTCCACACATATGCTTTCAACAAAAGTTTATGGCGCGAAAAAGAAGTTGTTGGCAAGGTTAGCCAATAAAACGCCAGAAAACATAAATTACCAAATTTTGCTGGTTGACAAAGTTAATGTCTTAAGAAATCTTTAGTAGGTATATGATCTGCCGTGGCTGGTGTGGCGGAATATTGTGATAAGTAGGGCTAGAAATTACAAACTACTTATAGGGTAGATGAGCCAGTGAGCCGGCCCTCGCTAGTAGTCAGCCATTTAGTTTTGTTTAATTATAACTTGTGGTGCAAAGCCTTGCAACGGAATCATTTTTAATCGTAAGTGGGGTTAAACTATTGCTTTGAATATACAACAACTTCTTCCCTCTAGTGGTACTACCAGAGTCAAATACGTTGCTCCAAATGTTGGGTGTGTGTGCATAACTATGCAAGTAGGTGAATACTTTTTTTCTTAAAGATCTAAGCGGCAAAGTCTTCCAGGAAGTAAAAATGATATATTCTTTATTTTCTTCTTATTGTCGTCGTTTATAGCATTATAATGTGAATAAGGGCCGCTATACTTGCGGCCACGTCCCCAATGCTCCACCCAAAGGTACTACATTGGGTTTAAACGTGAAAAATAAACATGCTTCTAATTTATTCTAACTTCATAATTAATCCACCCTAAATAAAAATCTAACAGACTGAAACAAAAACTAAAAACAGGGTTTAAATAATGATATCCCTAGCGTTGACTTTGGAGTGTACCCGATCAACAAGATGAGCAAAAATGAGAGGGGGAGGGATCCGTAATACCGGATAGCAGACGCCGGCTCTGCCTACCAGTGCGACCTGAAGGGTCGACTTAAAACTATCCAAATCTAGCTAGCTAATTTAAAATGGATTCAAATTTCTAAGCATTTGCCAAATGTATTAATAGTGAATCCAGCTATTTTGCCTGCTTTATAAATTTACAAATTCGTCCTCCCTGATCTAAGTATTTTATCCTAAATTTGTCCCTAACGTTCCCTATCATTCCCTAACTGACATATTATATATACAATCTTCTTTTCTATATATACTGCGACCAAAAATTGGCGACAGAACGTCAAACGAATTAAATCAAGCCACAAAACAATACAATGCAGGTAGAAATATAAGTATAAATATAAATATAATATAAATATATAAATAAGCATATAATAAATATATAAATAAATATCTGAATAAGCAAAATCATGTAACAGTGCATATATTAGCAAAAGCAAATACATTATCAGGTGCACTCGCATGAGCATTATATCGACTAGCGCCTTTACACAAAAACGTGCTTGTTAGATTATTTCAAAATATGTTTAAAATCACAAATCAATGCTCATGCGAGTACAGCCGCCACAATTTTATTCTTACTTCCAATATACATTTCTCCAGCATCCGAAGATCTGGTCGTCTACCTACATCTATTGGTTTTCTACTATTATGGGGGAGTTGAATATGCACTGTTAAAGTTCTGGTGGATATGCACTAAACGTTCTGGGGGGATCACAATCACTATCACTTCACTTTTAAGTCCTGGGGGGATGCGCGGTTTCACTCTATTTTATTATTTCTTTGTTGTTATTTATTTGTTTCATTTATTCCCGATTTTCCACGCGTATAAGGTGAAACAGTGATTATTTTAGTGGTATGTTTGTCGTGCATATTAGAGTTTTGGGTATACTTATTTAATTATTATTATTATTGGTTTTCTTTCTTTCTTTTTTTTCTATTTTTTCTTTCTTTTTTTTTGTTTTTTGTTTTTTTTGTTTCGTTTGCAGGTTTTGGTTATCATACTCTTATCATGTCAAAATCACGCCAGGTGGAAATTTATAATTTTTCAATCCTCCCACCATCCCTCTCGACTTAAACACGATTATCGCCGTCTAATCTCGCAACCCTTCCTGCGAACTCTCTAGAGACTGTCCAGAACGCTTTCTGGTTAACCACTTCCCCGACTTCCTCTAGGCTCTTTGGTCATGCTAGACCTACGATAGCTAATTTCGTATAAGCCAACCCTCGATTTGCCGCTTCAAACGGGCAGTCGAAGAGCACGTGCTCTGTGCTTTCCGTGCCCTCACCGCATTCACAGCGGTCGTTTTTGGTTAACCCGAACCTATGTAAATACGCTTCCAGGGCGCCGTGCCCTGTTATCAACTGAACCATTTTAGGATCGAGTTTTACCTCGATCTTGCCTCTAGCTTCTAAGCTCGGTATGAATTTGTGGGTCAACCTGCCCGTGGCAGCGTTGTTCCATCTCTCTTCCCATTGTCGGATTGACTTTTCACGCAGCTTTCTTTTAATCAAAGACTTCGGTATCGAAGAATGTTTCCTACGTTACCATTGTGCGACCTGACCCAACAGAACTTTAAACGTCGAAACTCGAGCGCCGTACGCGCTATGCTCCAGACGTCCGCTTGGTGGTCTGTCGAGGCGTTCATGTTTGTTAAAGGCGTCAGCGCCGATTTACTATCACTGATTATATAATACTCGTCTCTGCCCGTATGGTTTATTACGTAATCGATAGCCTCTCGTATGGCTACCAATTTGCACTGGAAAATCGTGCTCCAGTTCGCGAGTTTGGTTTGAAACCGATACACCTCCCTTTCCTGCTTATACACGACAGACGCCGCGCCTGCTTGCCCATCGTCCATACGTGAACCGTCCGTATAAATTCTGATACCCATCGCGTCCTCATCACCTTCGACAAATTCGATTCCTCTAATATCAGCCGGGTGTCCCAACTCAGATACAACGATCTTTCTTGTAATTTCCCTATTACCAAGATTAAGATCTTCGATAATTTCGCGCCCTTTTCCTATATTTATTAATCGCCCATCTCTAATTTCCCTAACGACATATTCGATAGGGAGAGTCCTACTGATCACCAGGACCGCCTCCGTGGAGGTGGTCCTGTACGCCCTCGCCGCTTTTACCGCGGTTATGCGTTGTACGCTCGTCAATTGACGCACCTCCCTGATTTTACAACCTTCTGCCCATACATGTTGTTTATAGCAGCGAAGATATTTAAATTTCACATTATTAACTTAAGATGAATTAAGATTTTGATTTGGAGGTCATAAATTGACGACCGGTATCTGGACAAAGATAAATTGCATGTTGCTAGTGGTCATCCATTCGGCCGATTGCTGGATAGTGTGCAATTTTATGTGCCTGTCCTTTATTATTCTTTAGTTATCAGATATGTTCAACTCTTTCATTCCAGTATTTTGTCGTGTTGCGTTTTATTATAGAGCCAGTGTTCGGCCACCATTATCAGGCAAGTAAATATACCTGAGGAAGTATATTGTGGCCGACTACTAGCACACGACTACAAATAGCATTTTGCCAGAAGTCGGTCGTATTTTTTTACGTGCTTTTGTAATTTTAAATCGTCACAAATTTAAAATTCTAGACTATGACGTAAAGCCCCAAAACGAAATATGCGAAGTATGAAAAACCTATAAAATGAGCATTTCACCAATACAATAATGATAGCCATGTAGAACTGCCAAAGGATGTTCAGAATGGAGCTGCAATATGGCCAAGAGTCGCATGGGGCCAGATCGATATTTGAAAATATCAAATGGCAATAAAATAGTAGAATGGGTTATTAAATTGGGTTTTCTATAAAAAAACAAGAGTTGCTCTATTCAATACAACAGGTAGTCAATGATGCCAATATAACGACTCCATTTAAAAATGACAAGCCATGACAAAAATCGTAAGACAAACTAGCATAGTAGGCACTATTTAATGTTTTTCTTTGTATACAAACGTGCTACATTTAAAAATCTAATTTTATTATTTGTAATCTTGATTTCTACATCAAAATTACTATTGTAGGTGTTTGGTATTCTTCCGAAGACATCCGGAAATATCTACCAAATCAGCGAATGGCATTAATAAAGCTCGAACGTCAGTAACAGAAGAGTTTATTAAAAAATGGTTCCAGGATTTAAGCAACTATCTCCGTGAAGTGGAATGTGAAAATCTGTTAGAAGATCCTTCTAGAGTCATTAATGGGGATGAAAGTGGATTTAGTTTGTGTCCCAAAACGGGCAAAGTCACTGGCCCAAAGGGATGGCGAGGTTTACTGCAAGATCAGCAGGGAAACGAAAACATTACTGTCTTATGCACTTTTACTGCAGATGGTAGAACATGTCCCCCGGTTGTGATATTTCCGTACGTTAAACCTCCAAAAGCCTTAGTACAAAACATGCCAGATGACTGGATTTTAGGAAAGTCAAGAGTCTGGCTGGATGAAGTCTGACATTTTTTATGAGTATGTGGCAAATGGTTTCAATGACTGGTTAATGAGAAATAGTATCAAAAAGGCTGTTTTGTTTTTAGTAAACGGGCATAGTTTTCATATGTCTCTTGATCTGAGTAATTTTTGTAATAAAAATGGCATTATTTTATATTCATTGCCACCAAATTGTACACATATACTTCAGCAAGCCAATGTGGGCGTATTTGGCGCACTCAAAGCACCGTGAAAAAAAGTTGTGCGACAATGGCAGAATCGACCCGAAAATATAAATTCTATTCTTACAAAAATCAACTTCTGCAAAATCTTTGTTGAAGTACTAAATGATGTAAACTTGCCAAACAACATTCGAAAGGGATTTAAAATGCGGCATATTTCCTTTTAATCCAGATGCAGTGGGTTTTTCTAAATGCGTGCAAAATCATGTTGAAAATCTTAATAACAAAAAGGAAGAAACACTACTTAACCTTTCGAAGAAGATTTACCTACTCAACCAGATGATGCATTAATTGGCAACTATACTATTTCAAATAAAGGTTATCTCATTCCACAATATAATTATCTCGAAGAAATGACAATACCAACAGAAAATATTGCTCTACATATTGAATATTCTGTAATCATTTTGTCGGATATAATTTTGAAACCTAAAACTTCTTTTTGAAGTAATTGACGCTCAAAAATCTGTAAACATAGAATCGGTTATTGATGTAGACGCTGTACTAAGGAACATACTATTGATTACTCAAAATTTTGCACCAATGACAACGTTTGAAAAGCATTTAAAGTATACCTTACCGTTAAGAAAAACAGTAATGTTGCTTTCTATTTGCCCAATAACTAAGTTAATCTAACCTAAGTTAAAATAATCTTTGTTGTGGACACGTTCTTTTTACTACTAAGGAACTTAGATAAAGTTAGATCTTTGCATTCCCCTTACCCCAGATAAGATGCTTATAGATCTACCTTAGATACTAACTTCCCTCCCTAAGTTTATATTGAGGTTATATTTTTCGTGTTGTGTATGAAATAAATTTTTATTGCACATTTATAAAAGCAACTATAACATAACAGTTAATACCAAGTTGATTCTTAACAAGAATCACTTGATTTTAATATCATTTTCAAGCCCCTTATAGGTTAGTTACCTAAAATGCTAAATTTAGCTTCTAATAAGCAAATACAAATGAAGTAAGGTAAGGATAGATTTTTATCTAACCTCATTTTAAGCCATTCTTAGCTAAGATGTAAATAGAAAGCAGCATAAGTATGTTACGTGCCGAAAAATCGGCACTAGACATTCTCTATTAAGTTTTAATATGTAAGAATTTCGCGCCATAAATTTAAAAGGATGTGTGCGTATTTCCGTCACTTCAGATAGTGCGTTGCGCAAGATTCGCGCCGACGCGTGTGGGCCAAAAAGGAAGTGGGGGATTTCCGAGAGACGCGTTACTAGCCTCCGAAACGTGAACAAGAGTAGTTGTGGGGTATCTTACCGTGTCTTTTTTCTGATATGTGATATCCCTACCTTATTTGTCTACATATAGGAAGAAGACAATCAAATTTGGATGCAACCTGGCTCAAGAAATCCCACACCCGAGAAAGATTAGCCAAAGCAGCCGGCTACCATCATGGAGTAATCCTGAAGGAAGCTCTACCTGTTCACGTGAGTGCCCCCTTTGGGGTTTTCTTTAAAATTTATTTCTTTTAAAATTTGTGTAATTATGTTGCAATAATTTGCATATTGTGTGACGTCATTGATAATTTGCGCGTCAAATATACATTATCGAATATCGCTACCAACTGACATAGTGGCGCGCGTACCTCGTTTACGGGGATATAATAAGTAATAGAACCAGAGATATTTTTCCAAAGGCTATTTCGTCAGGTAGCTGGAGGACCTATTTTAACAATAAGCTAAAACAACAACAATCTCTAAAACAAAAAAGAAACTAAGAAAAGAAGCAATTCAAAATTGAAAACGCTACTAAAAAGATGAAAGAAAAACAAACTAAACGGTAATGATAAAAGTAACTAACTAGCTAGCTTAATCGAAAAACAAAAAAGGTCAAGATTAATAATGGTAATAAAGAAAATGTTAATGAAAAAACAAATACTATCACGAAGAAGAATCAGAAATGTGCTACGTGCAATGATGAACTTTATAGTGAGACCGAAGAAGACCAAGATAAAAATATTGAATGTGACATGTGCCCGCGATGGTATCATTTAAGGTGTACAAATTTTGTAGGACAATCGTACGAATCTGTGGCATTTAAAGATTTTAACCGTGAAGGTTGCAAGCAATAGTAGCAATCAAATCTATTGTAATATAGTTAGATACCTTCCTACCCTTCCCAATCGATGCAAGTGAATGCTTTTTAAGTTTTGGACTTTGATAAATTGATGTATTATTGTATTAATAATAGATTTGGTTTTATTGCAAGTTGGATGCATTTAGCAGGTAGGTACTTATATATCTACGCTATTGTATCATACATACAAGGTATCAAGGTATAATGATATTACTATTGTTGAAACCAAGAAAGAAGGCATCAACTTCATAGGTTGGTGAATTAGAAAACCACATACTTTCAAATCTCATGCATTAAGTATACTCCGATCAATCCTTTGAAAGTATGTCGGTTTTAATTCAGAAACCTATGATGTAATGCCTTCCTTCCCGATTTCTACTATATGATTGGTCAATAGAATATTATGTAGGTAGTTCAATTTGTTGTGATACTTTTTTCTAGTGGCCGACTACTGAGTCAATGCTGAACGATTATTGGATTTTAGCGGCCAATAACTGACAAGATTGTAATTTTTCAAACAAATGTATATATCTACACTAGAATGGGTTTATTGTCAAAAAAGATGCGACAGTTCTAAAATACACTCTAACAAAGCTAACTTAGTCCATACATATTAATTTTTTTATTTATTTTTATTTATTTGTTCCAACGTTTCAGTAGTCTGCTACCTGAAATTTAAGCAGAGCTGGCTTCCCCACAGAAAGTAACCATCATGTGTTATGTGTGTATGCGTGTGTTTGTGTGGGGGGGTTGTGTTGTGTGTGATGTTGGTCCGTGTTACGTTTCCCCCTCTAGGACCAGGACCATCGGCAGCCGGATATCCCAGTCGTCAAGGAAGAACGCACAACGGACATTGCCTTGTCAGTCCGGACCATCGGCAGCCCGAAATCCAGATGTTGAAAAGGCAATGGAAGCGTGTGTTTAGGTGTGTGTGTGTGTGTGTGAAAGAGAGAGAGAGAGTTGTGTGTGATGTTGGTATCCGTGTTACGTTCCCCCTTTAGGACCAGGACTATCGGAAGACGGATATCCCAATCTTCAAAGAGGAACGCTCGACGGATGTTGCCTTATCAGTCTGGACCATCGGCAGCCGGAAATCCAGATGTTGAAAAGGCAATGTAAGTGTGTGAATGGTGTTTTGTGTTTGCACAGTGCATAAGAGGTGTTTCTGTGTGTAGGTGTGTGTGGGTTTGTGTGTGTGTGTGAAGTGTGTTTGAAATGTTAATTTGTGTTTATGTTTGCCCAGGTTACTAAAAGGTTGGAATGAATTAGTATAATTTTGTACATGTTTGAACTTATACTATTACATAAATAAAAAATTAGGTTCTTTCAGAGGAAAGGATTTATTTGCTGTATTGTTTGCCTCGGGTATGTGTAAGTTCTTAAAATTTAGCCTTTGTTAAAAAGAAAGGAATTCCCTATTCTACTACTTAAAATTAACTTATACTTAAAATTAACTTATACATACCAAATTGTCAATCTATTTGTGACCGATTACTGGCACAACTACCATGTATAGTCAAAACCATTTAAGCTGACCTATGACTCACCGCGGTACATTATTAGAAATGATAATGTAAACTGCATTGTCTTTGTCAGTATATGAAACTACTCTGCGCTAAAAAGGATGGATAGGAAAGAAGTACGTCTTTTAAAGATTAGTATGGAAGCATCAAAACGTATGTCTGTTATAACTAATATTTATGTATTATTGTAACCTATAAATAATTTTAGTTTCCTGTCACTTTTTGTTGTCTTTTCACGTAGTTTTTGCTTTTTTGTTGTATTTACGTTTTTACATTTAGCTCAAATCGCAAATATGTTTTTCAAAACTAAAAGGATTTCTTACACATTGTAAAAGGTAAATACAGATGCAATTAAACGTAAAATTTATGAGATGCACTCGAAAAGTAATACAAAAATTAATCGTAAATAGTAACTGATTTTTATATTTTTAGGATTGCATGTAACTGCAAAACACTCAAAAGAGCTTGCTACTGCCGGCATATATGATTTTAAATTAACTAGCTTAAGAAGACTTTTACCCACCTTAATGTAGTAGAGCAATAGTACAATAAAATAATACAATACCGTTTTGTTTGTTTAATACTAAATTTGATTAAATACAAATTAAATATTTACAAATACACTTTTATATGTACCACCATACTTGTTAACCATTTAAAACAGGAATAATATAAAATCTCGAAACTACAATTTCCTTGATAATTGTGTGAATAACAGTCTCAATTCCAACAGTAATCATTAGTCTTCAGATATTATCGAATCAGTTAGAACACAAGCGTCTTTATACTTAATGTCAATATAATATCTTGAAAATTCACTTTGTTTTCATAAACCAACAATATTTGCGACACCATGCTCCGAACCAAAATATCCAGTTCTGTTGTACATTTCTATACCAAGATTTTATCTACATTCCTGAATTTCCATATTATATTATTAATATCTTCATTTAAACACAATTCATCTAAATAAAATATTGGTCTATTTCCGTTCCAAACTTCCAATTTATCTTAAATTATTTGGTTTAATTTTTATAAAAAAAAATGTATTTTATATTTATGCTAACGTCATTGTCAACTGCACATTCAACAAACATTTCTTATAATTTGTAAAAATTAAAAGATCATTTATAAAAGCCTTGGGACATCTCAGCTCATTTGTCACAATATAAACTTGATGCGCCATTTTGTATAAACAATTGAACTAATCCGAATGCTAGAAATACGTTCTGATTGCATTGATAGATATGCTTTAACAAGATGCGTCATCGGTCAGCTTAACTGGTTTTTACTATAAGTAAGTAGTTTTATACATATGCTGGTGCAAACGGGCCACACTGGTCTAAATACGTATTTTGCTTTCAAATATTTTTTTGTGTTGAAAAGTTTAGTTAGTTATTTGTTTACTTGAAACAAGAGCGTTTTCCGTTGTATCAAGTTGAAATATACATTTGTTTTTCTAAAGTTCTAGATCTTGTAACTTCTAAGCAATTTGTGTTCTCCACGTCTTTATGGTTATATTTCTTGAGATCGTTAAAGATCGTAATAGTTGGCTGTGATAGGTTAAAGTGAAACAAGATAGTAAATGATACAAATTAAGTACGTTAAATTCTTAATAGGTATTTTAAAATTAGCCAAATAAAGCAAATAAAGACTGCAATTTTTAAAACTATTACTTTTTATAAATTAAAGGTGCCATTAGCAGTTTAACAAAAAGTTCAACATTTACTCCGTATTCGTTACCAGAATATTGTAATTTCTAAATTTAGCCATAATAATAGTCGCCGTTAGACGGTTTAACAGAGAGTTCGATTTAATTCAAGTGTTTTGGTTAAGTTTATGTTGACCATTCTACGGTTATAAATAAAAATTAAATACTTTATTTGATTATATTTATTCTTGTTCACGAAAGGTATACATATTTACTGTTAAATGAAAATATTCTTAAAATTTAGAAATAAAATTTGTCGATGAACTACATTCCAGAAAGGTGAATCAGAGCATAACAAAACATTATGGCGTTAAAAACAAGAACGGGAATTGCTGCAATTATTTTAACTGCAGTAGGATTTTTGTTTGTTTTAATTGCACTTTGTACTCCGTATTGGTTAGAAAATGATGGTAAACTAGCAGATCCTAAGTTTATACGCATAGGTAACCTAATTATTTAACTTGGGAGTGGCACATTCTATTTTTATTATTACAGGATTATGGGAGGTTTGCTTCAAAAATTTTGAAGAATTCCGTCATCAGTATGATACGAAATTTTCTTCATGCTGGTGGGTGTTTGAAGAAGAGTTTTACATAATTCACGATTTTTTGATGCCTGGGTTTTTTATTGCAACCCAATTTTTTTTTACTCTGTGTATGACATTGCTAATCATTGCAGCATTCTTAACATGGCTGTATTGCTTCTGTAGCAGATATCATGATAAATATTTATTGCTTTTATTAACTATTGGAATTAATTTAGTTCTCTCTGGAAGTTCCGGTATGCTTGCAGTATCAATTTTTGGTGCCTATGGCGACAGTCGTGATTGGATGCCTAACTGGGAACATAATGATATGGGCTGGTCATATGCACTTGCTGTAATTGGTTCTATGATATTGTTTCCTGCTGGTGCCTTATTTTTAATTGAAGCAAGACGTTTTAGATATAGAAACTTGCAAGAATCTCAGCAACCTTCTCATTATAGTATGGAAGTGCGTAAACCAGCACAAACTGACATTTAAGGTATAACTAAATGTAGCTGGATCTAGTAAAATATGATACAAGTATTAACCATGGACACTCTCATAATTCAAAAACAATAAAGTTTTCAATTATTTACGATTTCACGTGTGCGCCCTCATATATTGCATCTTTTCAACCTGCTTAAGAAGAGATTTTTTCTTGAACCATTTTGTCAGTACGGTCGTTACTTCATTATTGTTGCTGTATTGATTGCTCTTGATGTCTGTTGTCAACTGTGGAAAGAGGTAAAATTGTATGGGGGTGAGTTATGTTGGGTTTGAAACAATTTTTAAGCTGAAACTTTTTAGAAATTTCATTAAGGATAAATTTTACAAATATTGTATGGTTTCATAAATATGTGGTAGTATTGCAAAACTTTTATAGGTTATTAATATCTTGCATATTTTTCCTAGCTCCAGCATTTTACAAATGTTTATAATTTTTATAAGTATTTATAGCAAGTATTATTTTTTATCACATACGAGTTGGGTGTTTTTTTTATTTTTAAGACTACATTTTGAGGTATATAATGAAGTATTTGTCAAATTCTCACACATTATTTGAGCTTCTTTAACTTCTCGAATTACTGAAAACTAAACTTTGTACAGTTGAGAGCATTGAAATTTGGACACCAAAGTTTACATTATGTAATAAATTCCACGTGTTCGTATTATTAAGTCTATATTCCATATTAAATATAATTTTAATATCTTTAAACGATATTTTGTTCATATCATTATTATTTTCTAATTATAAATATAAGAAATTTTATGCACACATACCTTAGCAAATTAATGACAACACTGATGTCGATGGACTTAATTTTACCTTAGAAACATTCCAGTCAGGATTCTAAAATTAGTTCTATGACTTGTCCTGATTTCTTTGTTTTTGATTGTACATTTTCTATATTATATATTTGTAATAATCTTAGCTTTATTGTTATTAGTATTTTTAATTAACTTATGCTTGTAGCTTAACTGAAGCAGTAAAATTTTTGTCGGTGAATTGTTGACTTCCAGTCCATTGCATAAGATTTATGTGCTGTCGGTAAATCATAAATCTTGTAAATGGGCCCCAAGAATAAAAGACATTGCATAAGAATTTATATATACATATTATATATATATATATATATATATATTGCTATGATAACGCTGCATGCCGATGTAATTAACGTTGTTTCCTGCTGCCCGCCACCGCTCTGTCTCAATATCCTACAATTTAAATGTGCCTCTGCTAGCTCAGTCTAATTCGCATAGAGTGCACAACGTTACGATAACAAAGAATTTTCCCTCTTTTTATCTAATACTTTTTGCTTGAATGAGAAAAACGAAATGGACTAAGATTTGCATAATGACAAAGAAAAATTATATACACTGTACAGCTTAATATAATTCACTAATTTGACAAAATAAACCCCTGAATCAAATAATAATAATTTCAATTTATTTATCCCCAAAATCATAGTTCCCTTTAATTAGTCTAAAGCCAGCAAAAATGATATTGTACACTATTGGAAAACACCCTTGAACATTCAATGACTTTTCCCTTTTTACGTAAATATTCACGTATAAAAAGATTTTTGGTGACCCTTTACATAAATATTCAGGTATAAAAATATAGTAAATTTTCAATGAAAAGGAAAATAATGTCTAATGTCTGACCTGTAGTTTTCCTTGCGTGTCTTTCTTTGTTCTCCCTGGATCAGCTATTGCGTGTTGTAGATCAGTATCTCTGAATTACTTTTAGTTGAATCCCCTTGTGGCTTTTGTAGTACCGCTTGTCCAAACTCCATTCAATGCTTAAAACAAACCTCCGTCTATGTTCTTTGATGCTAGATGTAAACCAATATTTTTATGCAATTTTAGATTTATCCCTTGAGTTATATCTAGAGTTTTTCACAGATTTCAGTACTTATTACTTAGACAATAATTAGATTTGGATAATACTTAGGTTTTTTCACCTGTCACTTAGAACCCTAAAGTATAAATATTGAAATTATTTAATTAATAAGCTTTTACTCATGTTTTTTTTGCCAACGGAAAACTTCTCTTATATTTTTTCACTATCATTTACTTTAAAAACCTTCTATCACACCTTTCATAAATATATAATTATTTAATTTTCAATGTTAACTTTTACGTAAATTCTTGAGTTGAACTGATGTGAAGCTTGCTCAGGTTGAATAAAGACTGCCTGTTATCAAGTTTGAGTGATATTTAAAGGAACGCGCTTATCAGAAACCATTGGCTATCGGCCTTGTTTGTTCAAAGTTTACGTCGTGCCATAGGATGTTGTAAATACCCTGGGCTTTTACAGGTATCATTTGATAATTACCCGCCGGAATAATGTTCTTGGTCATGTAGAATACAAGTTTTAGCAGTCTATTTCTAAAATATGGGTATTTTTACTTGTCTGTTTTGGTGTTATTGTAGGAATTTTAATCCGCCTTCTCACGTATTCAACTTATGGCTTTTGTTTGTCAAGATATCGTTCTGGGTTTTGAGTAAACTCCTTGTTAAAAATCACGTAGATGAAATGACGTAAATTGAAATGCTTCTATTTACATCCTGCGTTTCTGGAACTTACTTGTTTTGAAAGATGCGTTTCTTATCAGAATGCTTTGCTATCTCCTTTCACTATCGCTTGTTTAATTTTAACAGAACTTTTATCACGATTTTCTAGTTTTCGATGCATTTAATGCATATTTATTTAGAATCCATGAATGCTTACTGGTCTAAATTAAGTTTGATTGCGTACAGAGTTATCTATCTTGCTGAATGTGTTTGTACTCTTGAAGAATAAGCTTCCCGGCATTAATTAACGTCAATTGTGATCCTTATACAGGATGTTAAATGATTGCTTTTTGCATAATTTGCGAATTACGTATTTCTCATGATAAATTGATTTAGTTCTCTAACTTTTAGTACTATTTATATGTCGTGTGCGACCCTTACGACTCAATATACCCCTAAATAACCCTAGTATCATAGCATTATATATATATATATATATATATATATATAAAATACCAAAAGCAACATCAATTAAAATAATAATCCATCTTAGTTTAACACCATAGAAAAATGCCTGAAGCATTCGGCTAAAAAGTCTAGTAGGAAACAATGTTTTGAATAAACTAGAGAAAAATATTTTTATTAATTGACCGAAAGTCCAAGAACTAAACTCTGTTTAATATTATATATAATGTATTAATAAAGCAGTGAACTTACCCCGAATTAAAAAAACGTTACAGAAATTTGATGTTGATATTAAAAGTTTAATACGAAAAGTCCTATGCTACTGATATTGAAGTGGATGGTAATTATGAATTTGACGTTCTCTTAAGGATATGTCTTAAATACACACACAAAACTAGGAAGTTCTAAAAATCAGCATCCTTTACAACGTATAACTACTCCCGATCAGACTCATTTTTATATGCTTATACAGCATTAGTCTGTGCGGTGTTATGATTGCGATGTTGTTAAGTAAACATTGCATACAAGAAGAAATTACTGGAGGCTGTTGAATACATAAAAATGTTTTCAGATGTCTGTAAAGCCAAGAATGATGTATTTTTTTGCCATGTCTGAAAGTATAAGGAAATCTAGTTTTTCAGAGACCCACGGCTAACAAATGTAGACAATTCTTGTTTTTCAATTTTGTGATGCAGTCTTGGACAAACACTGTACTTATTAAAATTGCTTCCTGAAATTTTAGTCTGGGCATTATTTTCAACTTCTTGGTAGTTTAAAACCAGATGATAAAGGTTTATTGATGTTAGATTTACTTGACAATACTTTAAAGGATAACACTTATTTTAGCACAAACTTTAAAAGAACTACAAGGTGATAGTCCAGAAGTATATAGCCATAACACATACTGTTTTCAAGACTAACACAAAAAATGCCACAATAGGCCAACAGCATGATGCACACGAGCTACTACGGTATCTGCTTGAAGCAGTAAGTGAAGAGGATTTGAGAAAGTATCAAACAGTAATACTAGAAAAATTAAGATGTAGTCGCAAATTAGATACAGCATTTGTTAGAAGAAATAGAATTATACAATTTTATGGGCAGCAAGCATCTGAGTTATTAACACCTACAGAAGAAGTTTTTCGGGTGTTTTAGTTAATACATTAAAGTGTCAAGATTGTAAGCATATTTCATTTTGAAATGAGTTCTTTCTCAATTTGAGTTAGCCAATATCGGAAACAAATATTCAACCAATATTACGCCGCAAAAAAGAAGAATAAATATGATTGTCACATATGCCTAAAAACCATATGAAACAAGAAATGGATTCTGAACATATAGGATTAAATTATTGTGGCGCCTTTACTATCAACGGAGCTGAAAAGGTAATGGAAAACAAATCAGAATGTAATTCTTATGCTGATACAGAAGATTCCATCGATGAAAACTCGTCAAACGAAAAAGCTTGTAATGGGATATGTTGTTGTAATAGTGGTGTGCCAATACCGCAATAGAATTCAAGGTGGTCCAGATAGCATTCCTTTGTTCAGCGAAACACATGTTGATGTAGGTAGTTCAAATGAGTTTGACTGCCCTGAATCACGACTTGCCTTCCTTAACAATAGAAATAGACGATTTAAAAAAAACTATATTAAACAATAGAGTCATCCTTTTTTAATGATAATAAGGAGTTACATAGTGCATACGAAAGTTTTTGGTAAGTCAAGATAAAAAGTTGATGAAGTCTGTGATATAAATGATACATGGAGTAACACTACACTGCCAATATACGTCTGAAGAAGGCAAATGTTCTGTGCAATCCTGTTTAAACTAATTTATGGCCTGTGAATTGCTTACCAGAAGTAATAAAGTAGGCTGTGATTTGTGTACAAAAAGACATGGTGGGTCCAATAAAAGAACCATTTATACTAATACCACTAAACTAATTCTAGTTTGCAACCCACCTGTAGTACTGATTTTACATTTTAAGCGATTTCAGATTTTAAGACTTTGATCTGCTAAGGTGAATAAGCATCTTTCATTTCCCATATTACTGGATTTAACGCCTTTTTGTTCAAAACAATGCCAAAAGCTTCCAGTATTCAATTTTAATCAAACTAAGGTTGTACACATTATATGGTGTTGTGCAACACAGCGGTTCAATTCATTGAGGACATTATGACGCATATGTAAAATTAGAACTCCATTAGAAAAGATAGTTATCGTTGGCAATTTTCATCTAAAAATAAAAAACAATTATTGTTTTCGCAGTGCAAAGGATTTGAAGCGAATTTTAAAATTCCATTGAAATGTGGTATAATGTCGGTTATTTATGTTTCAAAAGTGCCCGAAAAAGAGGTTTTAAAGGCACAGGCATATTTATTATTTTATGAGTGACTTTTGCATGTTTTAATATATATATATATATATATATATATATATACATATATATATATATATTGTGATAAAGAGGTCATTGAAACTCAAATTCCATAAATAAAAACGCTCAAATAGAAAGAAACTGGAAAAATTTAAATTTTCGAATATTCACTATTCTACTCTATATAAATATAAGCGTATTGTAAATACCAAACCATTAAAATAAAAAGCATATTTTTCCGCATGTGTAAATAATCATTAAGATATAAATACAAAAAGCCATTTGATCCGCATAAGAACAATATCAATTTATTGCCCTTATTAATTAAAATAATAAATAATTTTGTGTATAAAAACACATTTATTTACCATAAGAAACTAATCTTTTTTTACAATTATTAAGATGCAAATCTTCTTGCATTTGCAAAACCGTTAAGAAAGCAATTGAAGCTCGAATTAATTATGTAATATCTTCCATGCGCAGAGATGCATCATTTAAAAACATTAATTCTCGTTTAAAAATACCACTTCACGAGTTTTAATTTTTAATATATAAAACCATTTATTTTTCCACAAAAATACACCTTTCGTATATAAAAATTCGCTTTGTTTATCATAAAAATGCATTTGCAAAACAAAATAATTATGTTCTTTCAAAATACTAAATTGACTCTCGTGTGTAGATCATTTAACTTCATTTTAACAGTTTCAAACACAACATATTCTAGAATTTTCGGGATTAATAAAGAAGAAATAACGTCATTCTTAACTAAGAAATGTCTTTAAAAGCCGTTAAATCAATGAATGCTCAATTCCAAGAGCACAAACATAAAAAGGTAATAAAATCGATAAGAATTATGTTATAGTTTCCGTGTCTCAGTATGATAGAATGCGACGCGACCAGCAACTTCGTTTATTAGAAAAGGATAAACGGCACATTTTACTGCATATATAAATCACACCATATTTAGAATAGTCAAATTGACATAAATTATATTTAATTTAATATTTGTGCTTCAAAACAAAATGTATGAATAATGTGCCTGTATGGAATAGAAAATTTAAGACTTGGTGCTTAATATCACTTGATTTTTGCGATAAAATTAATTACTAATAAATAGGACTGTGTAATTGAAAGTACTGTATAGGAACCTGCTCTGCTTCATACGCCTTTTGAAATTATGCATGAGTGGACTGTCAGGAATCAATTTATTTATGGATATATACAAATGGCTGCTCTGTCCAGATACAATATATGTTTTAATTTGGAGGAAGATGAAT
The DNA here is from genome assembly GCA_036346225.1 of Platerodrilus igneus. Taxonomy (NCBI): domain Eukaryota; kingdom Metazoa; phylum Arthropoda; class Insecta; order Coleoptera; family Lycidae; genus Platerodrilus; species Platerodrilus igneus. The sequence continues at coordinate 2,728,356 of JARFIW010001381.1, forward strand.
CTAGTTGTCGAAATGATTTGAATAATGATGTGGAACTTGTAAAAAATAAAAAACAGAACCTTTCTTCAAAAATATATTATATTAAAAAAACCTGAAATTATTTCTTTTTGGTTTCCCAGGCAATCATCACCCCTGACAACCAACCTTTCTTATACAACTTGATTTTTTAAATGGAATTTAATGCAATAATACAAAGTGCTGGTCATATGTGTTTGTTTCCTGAACAAGTACTGTATTTGCAGAAGCAACGTGAAGTACACTACATTGAAAAACTTTGGTATTTAAACTGAAATGCTGTTTTTATCTATTGCAGTCGCATATTAATAAATAATTTTGTCAATTAAAGTGGACTTTCATTAAATCGAATATCTCAATCTTCAAAATAAATTACTGCTTCAGTTAAATTATAATAGTAACAACTGTTCATTTTCCACTGCTGTAGGGTAACATTTTAAGTCATTAATTGAAAAGCATGATTTTAGTTAAAGGAATTGCTACTTGTACTGCACTGACAAATTTATAATAAATTACCAATTAATTGTTTTTGATATTGATGTTTTTAGTATAAGATTTTTGATATTACAAATTCCGTCCATTATAAGACTACAAATTGTTATAATGTTTAGAAACGTTTTATAAGTGTTGGTTATTAAAGGAGTATGTTACGTATTTTGTAAATATTTTTATATGGCTTTACTTAATGATTAATGATGAAGCTTGTAGTATGTAAAAAATAATTTTTACAAAATTTTGTATACATTGGCAAAATAAATCATAAAATTTTTAACATTGTTTATAATGCTATAAATGTTATATGTCCTTGATGCAATTCCGAGTACATTCTGTTAACAGAACTTTATGGAATATCTACAGCATTTTGCGGAAATAAACGAAGCAACTTTTATTATATATGTATGCAACCTTTGTTGTTCGTTATAGTTCACAGGTTAGCAATATTTCAAGATTGTTCTAAATCAAGCAACATTTCCAATCACTTCCGCTTCGAAGTGAAAGTGAAATTTTTGCGCTGGACCTACCTTTCCCTATGTTGCTGTGTTCAATGTGTAACGCTTGCATGTTACTTAAGCAAACATTGACCATAGAAAAGAATTTAGGAAATTCAGTTGGTGAAATGAGTTTTTAGCACAAAAATTCCCATGAAAATTTTATAGAAGTTTGGGTTTACATTTAATAATATGGCTATCTCAATAGAATATTATTAGGACAAATAAATAAACCGAAAAACACCCAGTACATTTTATACAAACAGTAATAACGATTGGCACTTTACGCTTTTGTATTAAAATGGGAAAAATACAGTTAAATCTTGGTACATAATCCAACATATTTGAACCCATTCGCACAAGTTCAGAAACCCTCAACCATGGAAACAACCTCAATAATCATAAATCTGCAGCTCTACAGAAGGAATGCGTAGTGGTCAACAAACGGCCAGCCAACTAATGCATGGGAAGAATGACCATTCACACGGATGATTTAAGTTGAACTCGACCATAAGACAGCTTTAGACGCACAGAGTTTGAAAACGAAATTTTTAAAAGAAGAGAAATGAGACAATTATTGTAGATGATTTTTATATTAATTAAGTTTGAATTTATAAATTTACCGCCATAAAGTTAGTACATAAGAGATTGTGTAGTAGTGCTATTTTGGAGACTAGTGATTGGTAACAGGAGGACAGAATCATCATGGCAGTTTGTTTAGATTGTTTCCTTTTTAGGACAATAAATGTTTTGTGTTAAATATAGTTTTATCGGCGAAAATATTGTCGTTTACTTGCTACCCACAAAACGCTTTACACTATTAAGTGCGGAATTAGTAAGTGAAGAAAGAAATGATGGTTTAATGACAATGGATGTGTAGGCCAAAGTCCTCTTGATATGTTACTGATAGCGTATAGTTTTGAGCTTTGCTGGATAATTAGGCCAGAAAGCCCAAGCAAGCGTGTTAAGTGTGGCAATTAACTCGCATCCGTGGTGCATAAATAAAGAAATTAAATAATGAAAAGGGCAGTGTGCGGTATGACGTTCCTTTGAAATGATTATAATCATATTTCATTTTACTAGTTTCTGTATTAGAAAATCCCACCAATAGGATTAGTTATTTCCTTTAAGAAATATAATTTTTAGTTACTAAAATTTTAATCTACAGTAAAATTATTTTGTATCATATATGGTGTATACTCAAAGGTTGTCAATTTCATTATGATGTCATTATTGTGATTTTCGTTCTACAATATTATTAGTTTCATGAGTCATTTGTTTTGATTAATAATGCATTATGCTGACGGTGATCTCATCAGTTGTACATGAAGACTAAGTAGATTTCCGCCGACTCAAATAAATGTAAAGTACCTATTTCTGATTCTAGGTCCACTATACGTAAGTCGGTTATACATAATATTAGATAGAAAAAATATGACACGAGGTATTTTCTTTTTGCAGTCTTAATTCATTCGTATGAATTTTGCTGAATGTCTCAAACTGTATTATGAGGAAAGATCCATTTTTTTTAGAACACTACCGAACATCCAAACCATCAACATGCCACATTAGTAGATCAGCTACCTTTGACTAGAAAGATATCAAACAAGGCTGAAAGTAGTCTAATAATGTTCGGAAGCCCTACCAAATGAGTTATTTTCAATTTTAGGGGCATATTGGTTTGCAGATCGACAACCGTGTTGGAGATACAACGTGTTGTGGATGACGAAATCGAGATACAAATCTCATGGTATCCACCTTAACTACAGTCAAACACTCATCAGGTATTTATAAATACATCTGACACTATACCAGAGTGAAAAGAGTGTTTGTATTAAAAAACATTTGAAATATAATGCATATACTGATGAAACATAAGACATGTGTACATTCGGTTTTTTTTGTTTCCATTAATGTAACGGTATAGCTGCAGTTCTGCTGTAATAAATTATTTTGCATTTATCTAGAAACATGATTGAATATTCAGCTCATCTAACATTTGCTTTTAGAAATTTTCTTTGTAGCTATCAGTTTTAAATAGATCTATGTGTTCTTATGGTTAAGGTTTGTTTTATGTTTAAGAAATAGTGTCCTTAATGATTTCTCAGGCACATTTTTAAGCCAGAATCACTCTCTTAATCTCAGATTTGGGTACCCTCCTTTTGTTATTCCTTCTACGGTGTTTCCCTAGTAACCCTGCAAGATTAGGTGACGTCCAAGATAATTCCTGATCAAGACATATTTCATCCCTGGCAGCATTCTGGAACCATCTTCAAACACTTACATCACCCGTCCCACTGAGTTAGTCAGCAACCATTTTTGTTAGTACAGTTTTCGGTATTTTACCAAAACAGGATTTTTAGCAGAGTACTTCACGGAGTTTTCTGTGAATTATCAGCTAGATATTCTGGGCGCCAAAACTGGGTCCGTAACAGCAGGCTTTACTCTGCAACTAAATGTTGGAATTAGGGACCGAACGTATCCTGGATGTGGTTAATTAATTTAAAAATCTAAGTGTTGAGTACTGTTTGAGTTTTCTTCTTGTTTGTTTAAGCTTGATAAATATGTGCACGTGAACTTGTAAATATAAGTTGTAATTGGTTTGTAGAGCGACGGAATTAGTTTTGTTCACATATAAGCATAATTTAATTGGAAAGGAAGCTTGAAACTTTTGAAACGTTAGGAAAGATATTCATATTAATTTAAATACAAGCTTTATTTTTGCGATGTATTTACTAGTTAATTTCTTTGTGTATTTTTAATGGACATTGAAATGGAGAAAATAAAGGTTGGTATTGCGGTGTTTTTCTATGTATTATTGTCGAGGGCATTTTCAAATAAATGGGATTTAAAATGTTGTATAAATCAATCTTGGAAACTAGAACAATGGAATATTAATATTAATTACGGAGTAATGTTTTTTAAGGAGCTTTTTTAATAAAAATTGGTCAGTTGGATGTTACATTAGGTTTGTTTTTATTTCTTAGGTTAAGTATGTATACTTCCGGAATTACTGTTAATAAAGTTTAAGCTTAGATGAAGTTTTATTTGTAGTTATTTATAAGATGTGAAGGTGATTATTGTGAAAGGATATCCAGCTACCCCAGTGATAAAGTCATATTTGGGAGAGATCTTTTTATTTTGAATAATTGCTTTAATTTGACAGAAAGTTAATGAGTGTTTTTAAGGTATGGTTAACAAAGATGAAAGATGAGGTGGCGAGACTTTAGAACATTGAAAGAAAGACCTATCTGGAATAACTGTCTTCCATGTAGCGAAAATATCAAAGGAATTGCTGGGACAAGACAGTATATTGCTTCTCATTTTTGACACTAGTAAAAGCCTTTCAAGGTAAGCGGTACTTGTAAAGTAGTTTTGTATTTTGGCCAGTTTTATGTGAATTTTTTTATCATTTTTCCCATAGGAACTTACTCCCGTACAACTGTCGTTAGCTGGTTTACCTTTAAAGTTCTTACGGGGCTCCTGTCTCTTCTACGCAAATGGAAATTCGTAACCTAACGTCAGTTTTACCTGTAACATGTTAATTTAACATGAACTTATTTCACTGTCAGGTTGAATTGATGAAATGATACACTAAGCAAATTTTATATTCAAGTTTGAGGTTAGAAGTAGAGTAATTTAACTTTCTACAATAGCCAAAGTATAACCTACAGTAATAAACGTATTATAGAAAGAGATGGCAAAAGGTATCTGTTTCAGTTCAAAAACAGTTCCATTATTAGTATTTATTAAATTTACAGTGTTTTGTATAAAAGTTAAAAAAACCCCTTTGTGTCCTGAATCCGGTCCTATTTATTTTGTAAATTATTAGTTACATTGTAAGCTTAGAATGATTTTAATATGTATAAATACGTTAAGATACCCTTAAGAATTTTTTGTTTTTGGAATTGCAATTGGTTGTTAGATATCGGCTAATTTGAATAAACCAAGTGGAGTGACCAATGAGTGTTGAAAGAATGAAGGTAATTTACATGAACTTAAATTGATCACTTCAGTACCAGGGTTCGGGAAGGCAACTACGTTTCTTGGGTGAGTTATCGCTTGCATTGTGATGTAGTGCTCGTTTGTCTATCCAACCTCTCACCCTTTTCCGTAGGGCACTACCGGCGAAAATATATTGAGCATCCCTTGATTGAAAAACCCGTGTGTAAACAATCATCCACTTTAAGAATACTGAATAACTTAAATGTCAAGTAATTCTATTTAGAAATATTATTTAAAACAAATTTTAGCCGGCAAAAATATGAAAGCATCCCATGATTGAGAAATCCATGTGTAAAGATTCATTCACTTTAAAAACACTAAATAACTTCAATGTCAAGTTACTCTTCTTTAAAACGTTATAACATAATTGCGAGGTATTTTTATTTGAAAGAAGCTACTTTTCGGGATTGTTCTAGTATCCGTTATCTTTACCCTAACGACTAACATGTATGATTGTACATCAATTAAGAAGTTCATGGAAGGCGATGACACTGGTAAAGACTAAACCAGATAAGATAAAACGTTTTAATGTCTTTAAAATTATAACAGAAGCTCATAAAATTATAATGAGAGATAAACGACAGGCAGTTTTATTCATTAATAAGAGAGTAAAATTTTATGACTGCAATAAATCTTAAAGTGACAGGTCATTAAAGATAAGAACACACGAAATTACAGTTAATTATTACATCATGGGATGAGTCGAACTTCTTAGAACGATGAAGGATATGGGATTTTATTACATCGAGACGGTAGATAATAAGGATTTATTCAACACAATACATTCAACATTCGGTCATTCATAGATAGTTACTGAATCGCTTTTTAAAAAGCGCACTGACAACGCATTTTATTGTTCTAATATAAACGATAAATGAACTTGGTGCAAGGTCACCTGATATTTTAATCTATTACAATAAAAGTACTTTCGAAAACTGACAAAGTGGACTTCGATATAAAGATTTATTTAAAATGTAAATCTAAAATAGAACGAGGAATTTTTCGATACAGTTATGTGTTATTTGTAATGTACTAGGTTATCATAAAGTAAGGGATATATTTTAAATCATTACAACTTTTTAATAAATTAAGTTAGTAACATAAAATAAACGAAATCTAGTTGCTTAATGAATGGGATTTTACCGTATCTATGAGAAACAAAAGCGTTGTCATAACAATTGTTGACACTAGTGTCAAAACGAAATTATTCAATTTGAAGTTTTATTTTGAAATTAAAACTCAAGTAAACGTTGAGTTCAAACGACTCAACTGTAGTAACATGGATTTACAAACAAGAATTGGTTTAGTTCAGTGCTATTATGAATCCGGCAGAAATTACACCGCTGGATTACGAAGATTTCGCACGAGAATGGGTTTGAGAGCGGGACCCTGTCAAATGAAAGCGTACCGCAATTTGATACAAAAATTTGAAAGAACAGGGTCTGTAACTGACTTACCAAGATCAAGAAGACCAATAATTAGTGATGTCCAAGTTGCAGAGGTTCTTCATGAAAATCAAGACATAGCCAGGAGCAATTCACTCGCAATCAGCAGTGCAAATGCGATATCCAAGCGATTGCAAATGCCGTATACCACGGTTTGGAAAATTTTATGCAAAATTCTAAACATGTATCCATATAAACTGAAAATGCTGTTTGAATTAAAGGACAGATTTGGCTACTAGGTACGATTTTTCTTTGCGAGTAATGGCTCAGGTGGAAATTGAACCCGAATGGTTATCCCGTATTTTATGGACAGATGAGGCACATTTTACTCTGAATGGTGGAGTCAATACTCAAAACTGTAAAATCTGGTCTGCAGAAAATCCGCAACAAATCGTTCAAAAAGGTCTTCATGACAAGAAAGTCACCGTTTGGTGCGGTTTTACAGCTGATTTTATTATTGGTCCGTATTTCTACGAGGAAATGCAGAATGGACAAGCCGTATCTGTAACTGTAAATGGTGAACGATACTTGCAGATGTTACAAAATTATGTTATTCCACAGCTGCAAAACGAGCACTACGGAATTGAAAACATCATTTTATGCAGGATGGAGCACCCCGCACATTTTCGACCAGTCAAAGAATTGTTAACCAACGTTTTCAAGATCGCGTGTTAAGCAGACATTTCGTAAATTCATGGCCACCAAGATCACCTGATCTAAACCCAGCGGATTACTGGCTGTGGGGTTATTTAAAAGTTTAGTGTTTAGAAGACGACCAACTACGCTACAAGAATTAAAAGACAGTATTACGGAGCAAATTGGTACAATTCAACCAGAAATGTTACGAAATGCTGTGTACAATTTGGAGGTAAGGATGGTGATCTTACAACAACAAAATGGAGGTCATATTGAGCAATTGCCGTAACCTGTTTTGGGCATACTAAATCCCATTTCATAAGCAATTAGATTTCATTTATTTCTTGTTGTTAACTTAATTTGTTAAAAAGTTATCATAATTTAAAATATATCCCTTACTTTATGATAACCTGATATAAAAAGATAACGAAAACCGGCAAATTCGAATGCAATTGTAGAATATTTACATTATTCAAACTTGCATTGTTACTTATAAATAAAACGAACATATTCTTTAGAAAACAAATAATAGATAACCGAGTACATTTGTTGCATTTATAAAACAATAGAGATAAATTGAGGTATTTTGACTTAAACTACATGCGCTAATAACATTCTGTAGAGTGTTGAAAGAGTACTTGTTTCGATGGTATTAGGATGAGCTTTACAGAAACAAATCGATTTATTGTATTATAAAGCGTAATAATCAGGGGCGGAAGCATGGGGATATTTAAAGAATCCCAAAACGAACGAAAACATTTAGCAGGGCACAATTGAACGTAACACACAGCTTGGACCCGCTCCACTTCCGAAGCCATCAGGTCCACCTCCTTGAGCACATGGCGCTAACATGCTCGCCAGAATTAGAATCTTTCCGCCATGAGCTCGTTTCAATTTCTACCAACCAGGGGTATCACCCGTTTGGCAGTATCTCCGCCTTCCAGCCGCAGTGTATCGAAGCATGTAAATCCTATACAACATCAGATCCACGTCCTCATCGCAAAACAACAACATTCAAATCTACAACGCAGAAATGTTTTCCGTAACTTTACAAACGAAAATACTTTCAATGTTAAAGGAAATTTGCAATAATTACGCACACAACAACTTTGTAAATATTTTCTTTGTGTGTCATGTCTTTAATGTATAATTAGTTCTTATTTTTAACTTGTACATAAATGTTATCTCCTACGATGCATTAACAAGGTGACCCCAGACAAACCAGAACGCTACAGAACAAGATGTCAGGACCCCACGAACTAATTCGACTCTTTTAGAACATCTGTACCTGAAATGATAAGCACAAAAACACATGTAAAATATAACTCTAATAAATAACTTGTATGAATTTAAATGATAAACAATATTAAATTATTGGTTTAAGGACGAACATCTGAATTCGACACTCCTCACGCACTAACATTAAATATTAATTATATCTGTAACAATCAAGCTTAATAGAATTTTTCAAATAAAAAAGTTATTCCATTATACACCCCTAAAATATTGCCACTGTAATTAAATTGGAACAACAAATGACTAATATATTATAATTTCACAGTGGAATCAACGTACGTATCATAAATAAAGATGGTGCGGGTGGCAGAATTAAATTTTATATACACTAATGCACCTCGCAACGAACACCTTTTCTACAAGTCCAAATTGTTGGCATTTTATTTACCGATCTCTTTGATTCTGGAGTCACTCGTACCATCCTTGGCGGTCCTGGTTTGCACCGTTTACGCGTTCTAAAACCACATCTGGTATACCTTCAGTTGCTACTACCACTAAGTTCTGTATTCTCATTCTAACCCAAACAAACCTACTTCTACATGCGGTCCGTCCTCCAGGGTGTACTTTTTTACCACTCCAAGTAGATCTGGCTTCGCTGATGCTCGCTCCCCATCTGCTGGTGCAGCTGGTTTTTCTCTACCATTCCTATTTGCATCTATTCTGACTAGACCAGTTATTTGTTTTAACTGTGACCTACCTGGATATCTCCCTTCTTATTGTTCCCGTTCTCAGGTGCTACATTGTTATCACTGCGGTTATAATGGGGTCGCGAGATCCAACTGTCCTTCTTGTAAACATTCTTTAAATTGACGCTAGGGAGGGTACTTAGCCTGAGACGAGGACTCCGTCTTTTCGCTAGTCTTAACGAACAATCTCCACTTTTATTAAATTTTATACACGCACACACAAACACGCATGCTCAACCAAAACTCCACACTGTTTTATGTTTTAGATTTCTTCTCATAATCTAGGGTTAAATATAAGTGAAGGGTTGAGTATATAAAAAGAATCGAGTCGAAACGTTGAGTAAAAAGTTTTCACAAATTCGTCAGAATCTAATTACTTATTCTATATTGGTGCAAAACTAACTCATTTTGAATAGAAGCTACTGAAACAAACGTACTAAAAGATACGTATTTACAGTAGTACATTTAAATATAATCCCCAATTTATTGGGCAAATTTTACAGTATAAAACAGTCCACGTCTACTCATCAAAACTCTTAATATTTCTAAAATGCAGGCAAGCTGCGTACTATAAGAAGTCAAGCAAACAGCTGTTGGTCATCATAATATTTATTCTCTCACGCAGGCTGTGAAGTGTGGTGGTAACTTTTTAACAGATAACAAACGGTTACACCAAAGGAAATACGAAGTATTAATATTAAAACCTAAAACGTATGTTTGAAATGATTGGCAACTGTATCTCGATTTTGTAATAGGATAATTTATAACATTTTTAAGCATTACATCAAAACCTTGATAACAAACCGCGTATATACTATAATGATATCATAACCTAATTTGTGCATTCACTTGACAACAGAATAAAGGCATTTTGTTTCAAACTGCCTGGTTGGATTTCCACTCAATAAACCATACCACCATGAAGAAACAACAGTCATAATTTTCATTTAAATTACTTATTTTATGTATGACAAACACGAAGTACACTTTATAAAGAAATTTTTAACAACGTATTAGTAAGAAAATTTCATTGCAAAACCAAGACGCGAACTTATAGTAACAATAGAACAACGGAACCAAGAACGATTTTCCATTGTCTTTTGAAATAGAAACATTCAGGGAATTCTTGGCAACCGAACACATACCAAGATAAGGAACCAGAAAGTATAATACAGGGTGTTCCTAAATATTATGTACATAGGAAAGGGTGTGATTCTTTTGACGAATTTTACGACTAAAAATTTATATAAGCACAGGTCCGCACACGCTTCGTTTTCGATGTACAAGGTGTTGAAGTATCGAAATTTTTTTTGTTTTCTCTTTATAGCTCCTGCAATTTTTGAGATATTAAGATCAAATTTAGAATATAGGTTACGCTGTAGGGCTTATATCATAGGGCACGTCGAATGGTTGTGAGAATCTACAGGGTGGTAGTTTTTCGGGGGTCATGCTCCCTTTTCTCCCCCTAAACTTTTTTGAGGTGCGCCGCTGGTAGATTTTAAAACACAAAATGAATTTTTTGCTTTGTTTAGAAACTTTTTGGTCTTTTGCAGTTTCGTATCTGTAACAGTTATTTAGAAAAATAATAAGAAACTATTTTCAGTAAATCGCTAACATAGAAAGAGAAACTACTTCGCATTCAAGCAATGAAGCAAATAATGGCCACTTTTCATGTTAGTAGTAAAAAAATAGTATATTACATACTAAGGGGTGTACGTAGGATTTACTGCAAAATGTCGAAGCACCGTAAATCCCTTACGTCCCGCGGTATGTATATTATATTTCCCCTACCTATAAATTCAAAATCATTAAAAATTCCCTTAAATTAAGTTTAAAATTCAGATAAGAATAGAGAATTATTTAATGTATGCTTAGACCCGTAACCATGGATTTGTAACCACGGCTTCTTTCATTTGAATGACAATCACTTACGTCCCAAGGGAAGTAAGTAAAAATTTACGTCACGCGTCACAGCCATCCTAGTAAATGCAACTTACGGAAGTTCATCTCAGTGACGTACGTTTCGCTTACCGCTAAGGTAGGGAAAAAGTAATTTACGATTTACGCCATATACTTAATTTTTTGGTTATGCACGTATTATTCTAGATTAGTCAAATAGTCAGTACTTTTTAATGATGTTCAGAACTCGTTCCTAAGAGCTCATCACAGCAGGTTACCTACCATCTGCTGTAAAAGCGCGGGTTGGGGTGAGGTAACATAGTGCAGGACGAGATGTCGAGATGCAGATATTCATTAAAAAAGGATATGAAGTTTAATACTAAGCCTACTTGGTTTATGAAGTGCCAGGGAGCACATATAGATGGCAGTGTTGTGGAACTTATTAGTCCAGTTATAAACCTCACAGATATTTTAATTATACATATTCTCTAACATTTATAACCAGTGAAAACCTTTGAAATTCCGATATCTATTGTAAAAAAAAATCATTAGGGAACAAGAAATTACAAAATTTAACATTCCTATATTTGCATCGCACAATTATTTTACAATTTTTAATATGCAATTGACAAAGCTGTTATATTAATTAATTGGCCAATAAATGGAAAAAACAGAATAATGGTTTATATGTATCTCTAATAAAAAATGATCAGGTAAAGTGTCAAGTGGGTTTTGATTACAGTTTGTGAAAAGCTACAAATATTGGTTCGGTTTCTTTTCTTATCACATCCGCGTTTCCTTTATCATTTTCTAACGACGAAATAATAAACAAAGTGTACTGAATTGGACACAGTAAACATTCCTCTAGTAAAATAAAAATGCATGTCTTGCATTTTTAAGTAGTCCAAAGTTTGTTTTGCTGTTTTTTATTTACGTTCTGCAAGCAGCTTGTCATATTTTGTTCAATCACAATTGCGTATGGGAGTTTGTGAATGGTGAATTTGTACCATAATGAACAAAAGTCTTTTACGAGTATTAGAGAAAATAATTAATCATGGTTTGTAAATTCTAATTAATCCTAAGAATTTTTATCACATTATTCCTTATTACTACACAAGCCTAAATATGAGCGAAATATTACTGGTGGCTTTTTAAATACGACCGTCTCACGCCAGTAATGCCGTGGCTGCAATGACAGGTTAGGTTACTGTTAGAAATAAATATTATTATTAAAAAACACTAATCACTTAATACGCATATCAGAACAGTATGCAATAGTTTTAGAACAACTGTTCTGATAAGCGTGTTAAGTGATTTGTGTTTTTTAATAATAATATCTATTTCTAACAGTAACCTAACCTATCATTGCAGTCACGGCATTACTGGCGTGAGACGGTCGTTTTTAAATTTATCCCAAACATAATTGAACTTTGGCATAAAATTAAACAATTCTGTGTTTATTCTTTTTCACATTACATTACACTACACCCATTCTTTTACCATATTACAAGCCAGTTTTTCATCAACTATATAGTATATTATTTCAAAATTTAAAAAAAATATAGAACACTATGGCAATGCAGTCTTTTATTATTATTTACCTTAAAACTGGGAGATTACCAATTACTTATTCACTAAATAGGAAGCCCACAAAAATTTATATAAATCCAAGGTTATGAAGAACAACTCATTTCAATAAATGCTGAGGCCTAAATAATATCCATAATGAAAGTTATAAATAGATTTTCGAGCAATTACGACTATAGTCGAAAACTCTCATGATGATAGTTTGATTTCAATAGTATAGCGTTTCCTGTATGTTTGTTGTGTTTTGTTATGTATAGCATGTATTCAAACCATTTCTGTTTTACAATAGTGTGTGTAAGTTCTGAATTTTTCCACGGCAGCACATTGCAGGTACATTTTTTTAAAAAATATTTATATTTAATTTATTCGATAAATAAAGTGAATTGTAGTGTGCAATTTTGATGAAAATTCATAAAAATTATTCACACATTTGGGAAAGTTACTGGTTTTGTTTAAATCGCTCTATTATCAGCGAAAAAAAATTTTTTTTTGTTAAAAAAAACCTAATTGACACCCACATAGACAATTATTTAATAAGTAACTTTTATTAAAATCGTTTTTAATTTGGGTGTCTAATAGGAAAGAAATTTTGATCTTTAGAAATTTCAAGATGGCCACTACTGTGATGAGCTCTTTTAAATTTGTGATTTAACGGAGGGCTGGTGTATAGATAATTTAGGCGTTTTCATGCTTATTTGTTATAAATAAATATTTTATATTTTTCTTTCCTATTATTATAAGGGATTAAATGGCCTGCTGTGAGAACACTGTAATACCTTACAATAAGGTGGGTAATGGTGCACGTGAGAAGTAGGCTGTATGATGCGCCTTTGCCAAGTGCATTACACGCTCGTCTTGGATTCAACAAAATTTACGTAGTTATTTTACAATGAACGAACAAGATTTATTCATTGATATTAATTTCGCAACTGACATACACGGCCGCGCCGTCCATAAAGACAAACAAGGGCAAAAACCCACGGCGCCAAGAGTCCAAAGGCGCCGTGAGGCGCCTCACGGTAATATTTAAAACTTACCAAAATTCTTATTTTTGTTTGAGACACAAGACTTCCCAAAGGTCCCCTGTACGTTTACGCGCGCATTCGCTATGAATAACTAATTAAATTCCATTAATTATCGGAACATCGATGTTTTGTATCAGATGTTCTCAACCGATGATGATCTACAATATTAGGGCAACACTCCAATATCGCGACGTTGCGCTAGTTGCACAATTTTATTTTTATTATGTTTATGTATTCGATAATTATCGATTATCGATGTTTTGCCGTAACAGCGCTCGCGCTCATCCCTATATGTTGACTAGAACGCAGAAAGCGAGTTTATTCTTGTTTCTGCAACTTTTCCCGTTCATTCCTTCCTGTTGAATCTTGAGTCTTGAATCTTTATAAATACCGCCGCGCTTTTAAAAACAATTCATTTAACATTGGGTATCGAAGTGTCGTAAAGACTGTAAATTGTGCACCTGAATTAAAAAAGTTAAGTGTTCTTCGATATTTTACATTATTAGAGGATTCAAGGTAAAACGTAAGTTTCTAACTTTACTTTACGATTAGATAGAGAGGGCACGTTTTAAATGCAAAATAAATACCCTTCGGTCAGAATTTGACGAAATTTTGATATGTTGCAGAATTTGACCTAATAATGAATTAATGTGTCCATTGCGACAAAGCTGTAAGTTTAACAGTTAGTTTTTGAGCTACAGGGTGTCCAAAATCGCTACTTCATAATTTCAAAATTTCGTAAATTGTATGTTGTTGCCGATATGAATACAAAAATAATAAATAAATTTTAAGATTGGCGTATCTAGCGGAATTTCAATTCTGTAATAGTCTATTTTAATTTATTATAGATGTTTAATAAAGAAAATAAAAGCCTTCAGGATATCAAAATTTGATGAAAAAAAGAAAGCTGGAAAAAGAACTGGAGAAGACGAATTCCAAAATTACGCTATTTTTTCCTTCACTTTCAAGCACAAATATACAAACAGATGCAGATCTTCCATCGACTTCGAGAGAGGACCGGGAAGAGTCTAAACTACAAAATATTCCATCAACATCTACAGACGAAGTTGAGGAAGACGACGACGTAGTTTCTGCGGAAGTGGACGATACGCAACTTCCTCAAGATCCAGGTTTGTGGCCAAAAATATTGTCTCCTAGAGATGTACAAATATTAATTGAAAACGGGCTTACTCATTATCGAAGTAAAAATTGTATAAATTATCCCAATGATAAAATATCAGGCCGAAGGTTTTCGGATAAATATTATCCACGAATTTTGTCTAATAATGAAAAAGTCGAACGGGAGTGGCTTTTATATTCAACAGAAAAAAATTCTGTGTTTTGTTTTTGTTGTAGAATATTTTCAAATACTTTAAAAACAATTAAATTAAGTGATGAAAATGGGTATAATGACTGGCACCATATTGGTGAACATTTAAGTATCCATGAAAAAAGTAAATTTCATTTTGAGAACTTAAAAAAATGGTCAGAATGTTTCACTCGTTTAAAAAAAATGGCAACTATTGATTCTGCGGCTCAAAATTTAATTAATATAGAAACAAAATATTGGCATGGAGTTATCGAGCGCATTTTTTATATTATTCAATTTCTTGCTGAGCAAAACTTGGCTTTACGTGGTACCAATAGGAAACTGTTTGAAAAAATAATGGCAGTTTTCTAAAATGCATTGAAATGTTAGCAAAATTTGATCCTATAATATTTGAGCACACGAGAAGGATCCAAATGCAGGAAAAGATCAAAATGCCTTATTATCTTGGGGACAAAATTCAAAACGAAATAATTAATTTAATAGGAGAAAATCTTAAATTAAAAATTTTAGGCATGATTAAAACAGCTAAATATTTTTCAATTGTACTTGATTGTACCCCGGATGCTTGTCATCAAGAACAAATATCAGTATGTGTTAGATTCGTTAATTCAGAAAAAAATAAAATTGTCGTCGAAGAACGTTTTTTAACTTTTTGCCCTATAAATGATTGTACAGGTGAGGGTTTGAAAAATTTCTTAATAGAAACATTGGACAAAAATGGTTTAGATATTTATAATTTACGCGGCCAAGGATATGACAATGGTGCAAACATGCGCGGTAAACATAATGGATTACAAAAAAAAATTCTTAATATAAATCGAAGAGCATTCTTTGTGCCTTGTTGCAACCATAGTTTAAACCTTGTCGTGAACGATGCCGCAAAATCAAATATTTCAAGTGTAAATTTTTTTTCTATAGTACAGGAATTTTATGATTTTTTTTCCGCTTCAACTAACCGTTGGTCAGTCTTAAAAACAAACATATCAAATTTAACCTTAAAACCCTTATCTGATAAGAGATGGTCGAGTAGAGTTGATGCTTTAACTCCTTTAAGATATCAGCTTGGAGAAATATACGATGCTCTATTTGAAATCTCTAGCGAATGAAATAAAGCTTTTGACAATAATTCAAAAAATACGGCATCATCGCTTGCCAAAAAAATAAAAAATGTTGAGTTTATATGTATGTTGATTTTATGGTATAATATTTTTAATAAAGTCAATATTGTAAGTAAACTTTTACAAACTGAGGATTTTAATATAGCAGAGGCCTGTGCTAATTAAAAACTTTAGTTAATTGGTTAACAGAATACAGATCAGATAAAGGATTCAACGACTTGTTAGTCGATGCTCGTGAAATAGCTGATTCATTAGACCTTGATTTTGAATTAAAAAAAAAGATGGTTTGAAGGCGAGAAAAGATAAGAAACAATTCAGTTACGAACACGATGATGAACCCACTGAAG
Source organism: Platerodrilus igneus (assembly GCA_036346225.1). Taxonomy (NCBI): domain Eukaryota; kingdom Metazoa; phylum Arthropoda; class Insecta; order Coleoptera; family Lycidae; genus Platerodrilus; species Platerodrilus igneus. The sequence continues at coordinate 2,744,734 of JARFIW010001381.1, forward strand.
ATGAAAAATTAAAGTTTAAAGTAAATTCTTTTTTTAATATGTTAGATAGAATCTGTAAATGAAAGATTTCAATTATTATCAGCTTATTGAAATCATTTTAACTTTTTGTCTGTAGATGGTTGGCAGGTCTTACACCGCCACATTTCCCCCAACATCCACATTTCCCCACATCTGAACCAAATTTACATGTAAATTCCATAAGGAGGAAATGTGGATATGAATCTCATCCTTGCTCTCTCCTTGTGGAACTCCTTGTGGAATTTTTTTACCCCACCATTTTGATTACGTCACACCCGCATTCTTTCCACCCGCGAGATAAATCTTTCTCCACACTTCTACCCACGAGATAAATCTATCTTGTTTGGTATCAATTAATATTAAATTTTCTCAGCTACCCAAATCTCTTTAAATTTTTAGATTGCATCACCCTCCAGAGAGCTACCCTGATTTTAAGATTTCTTACCTGTAGCGACTTTTGAGCGTTCTTATAAATTTTTTAGTCATGCGATACATTAAATTAGTCTAAAATTTTACGCACAACCCGAATCTGTAAACAAATTTAATATCCGACTACGCCCTGCAAAGTTACACTTTAAAGCTCTCAAACCTCTAAATGTTGCTCTTTGCTCTATAAGCAAAACTAACAAATAGTTTTCTTCGTCTAACCAATGCATCTGTTGAGATAAACCTATCTTGTTTGGTATCAATTAATATTAGAATTTTCTCAGCTACCCAAATCTCTTTAAATTTTTTAGATTGCATCACCCTCCAGAGAGCTACCCTGATTTTAAGATTTCTTACCTGTTGCGATTTCTGACAATCCTTAAACATTTTTTTAACCATGTAATACATCTTTTTAGTCTAAAATTTTACGCAGAATTCGAATCTGTAAACAGATTTGAAATCGGACCACGCCCTGCAAAGTTATACCCATTTAAAGCTCTCAAACCTCTAAATTTTGCTCTTTGCTTTATAAGCAAAACTAACAAATAGTTTTCTTCGTCTAACCAATGCATCTTTCGAGATAAACCTATCTTGTTTGGTATCAATTAATATTAGAATTTTCTCAGCTACCTGAATCTCTATGAATTTCTTAGATTGCATCACCCTCCAGGGAGCTACCCCAATTTTAAGATTTTCTGCATGCAGCGATTTTATGACCGTCCATATAAATTTTTTAACGATGTGACACATCTTGTTAGTCTAAAATTTTACGTAGAATCCGAATCTGCAAACAGATTTAAAATCGGACCACCGCTTACCATTTACACACCCTCTAAATTATAAATTTCCTGCGGCTCATAGCTAAAGAAAATCTAAAACCATTCTTAAAACTTTTTATTACAGACAATTTTACTAATACAGTTTAAATTTTGTAAACCACATTTCTAAATACATATTCACAATTTTTATTCTTAACCTAGAACTTCTCATATCGGCTTATACTTATTAATATTTATTTCTAAATAGAGCACCTTTTCCAAAGACCAACCGGACTCACATGTTTCAAATTCCTCTGATTTTGTTCTTATGGTTTCGCTTAAGACCTCGTACATATTTTCCAGATTACTAGAAGACGTTATAACCATACTTTTTGTGTTAAAGGATTTCACATCGGACTTCTCTTCTCCCATTTTGGTGTAAACGCCGTAGAGTTCGCAGTAGACTTTTACTGCTGTATGTTGTATTCTTTTTTCATTAATTAATCGAATAAATCGCTCTTTCTGCTTCCACAGAAACTCCGACACTCCATCGTCGACACTGGCGTTCTTTATGCGATAGCTAGCCATACGGTTGTTAAACGCTGTGCTAACCATTTCTACACTATCGTCGTTAGTAGCGGTAACTGATGCATTTTTATGTTTGTTGCTCCGTAGATGACCAGGGTATGCAGACTTTAACACTTCCATGTCGCACACTTTACACATAATTTGTGGTTGTTTCGTACAAGACCCTTTAACAGCTGGCGGAGCTGAACGTTTACTGCTTAATGACATACCGTGCTGTTTTTCCTTGTGTCGCTGTAGGCTATTCTTGAAAAAGCGATACTGCAAGACCCACAGTTTAAGTACTTTGCTGCCGACGGATGTATAAGCTTAATCGTGGACGATATTACACCACGACATTTGTTCTGGTGCCGTTTGAGAGCATCCCTCCTGGTAAAGTAGACGTGACAGGGCTCGCATTTAAAAACGTTTAGTACAAAACAAAATCCGCACTATAAGACTTTGATTAAACTTGTAATCGAACTAACTTATAACTAAAAAGCTTACTCTAGCGTACCTGATTTATGTTCCCTATAGAATGCATACCAAAGGTTTCTGAAGACACCCGAACAATGTTGAGGATTCAGCGGGAAACTAAATGACGTCATAATCCTTGCTGCTCGTCCAATGCATTTAGCGCCAATGCATGCACCTGGATCGCATCGTCGATGGTGCGAATGCCGTTAGTAGAAACATCGGAAACGTCTTCCATGTTATACGGATCGCGTGCATATTAAAAATCCAAAAGGGTGGTAGCACACGCACACAAATTGTGTGCAAGTCGTGCTGTAGAAGATGCAGTGCTACTATAAACAAAAACACTTTAAACCTTTACTAAGGGAATACCAAACTTGTTGTCTACAGAATACTTACTAATAAAGCAATTTAATTTTAAATAACTTCTACGTCATATTTTAGGAAATGGTAGGCTTGAATATTTTCTAAATAAATCACCAAGCGAAAGTATATGCTTAGCGGTATTAAAATTAACCATTAATTTCCCATTTTTACGACCGTGGTTAATTATAGATTAAAATTTAATTATCAGACGAAAAAATGCGCGATGTGCTATACTTATAAATAAAGTATAAAATGGTGCTTTGCATCGGTCCTAACAGTAAAAAAAGGAGAGTGACTTTTTCTAGCAACTACAAGAATGGCAGTAGCGCGGCGAAGGGGTATGCATGTATTATACAGCGCATTGCTAGTTTACGGGTAGCTCGAACGTGAACAAATTAAATTTTAATCTATAATTAACCACGGTCGTAAAAATGGGAAATTAATGGTTAATTTTAATATCGCTAAGCATATACTTTCGCTTGGTGATTCATTTAGAAAATATTCAAGCCTACCATTTCCTAAAATATGACATAGAAGTTATTTAAAATTAAATTGCTTTATTAGTAAGTATTCTGTAGACAACAAGTTTGGTATTCCCTTAGTAAAGGTTTAAAGTGTTTTTGTTTATAGTAGCACTGCATCTTCTACAGCACGACTTGACACAATTTGTGTGCGTGTGCTACCACCCTTTGGATTTTTAATATGCACGCGATCCGTATAACATGGAAGACGTTTCCGATGTTTCTACTAACGGCATTCGCACCATCGACGATGCGATCCAGGTGCATGCATTGACGCTAAATGTATTAGACGAGCAGCAAGGATTATGACTTCATTTAGTTACCCGCTGAATCCTCAACATCGTTCGGGTGTCTTCGGAAACCTTCGGTATGCATTCTATAGGAACATAAATCAGGTACACTAGAGTAAGCTTTTTAGTTATAGTTAGTTCGATTACAAGTTTAACCAAAGTCTTATAGTGCGGATTTTGTTTTGTACTAAAAGTTTTAAATGCGAGCCTGTCACGTCTACTTTACCAGGAGGGATGCTCTCAAACGGCACCAGAACAAATGTCGTGGTGTAACATCGTCCACGGTTGCTTATACATCCGTCGGCAGCAAGTACTTAAACTGTGGTCTTGCAGTATCGCTTTTACAAGAATAGCTTACAGCGACACAAGGAAAAACAGCACGGTATGTCATTAAGCAATAAACGTTCAGCTCCGCCAGCTGTTAAAGGGTCTTGTACGAAACAACCACGAATTATGTGTAAAGTGTCGACATGAATGTTAAAGTCTGCATACCCTGGTCATCTACGGAGCAACAAACATAAAAATGCATCAGTTACCGCTACTAACGACGATGGTGTAGAAATGGTTAGCACAGCGTTTAACAACCGTATGGCTAGCTATCGCATAAAGAACGCCAGTGTCGACGATGGAGTGCCGGAGTTTCTTTGGAAGCAGAAAGAGCGATTTATGAGATTAATTAATGAAAAAGAATACAACATACAGCAGTAAAGTCTACTGCGAACTCTACGGCGTTTACACCAAAATGGGAGAAGAGAAGTCCGATGAAATCCTTTAACACAAAAAGTATGGTTATAACGTCTTTAGTAATCTGGAAAATATGTACGAGGTCTTAAGCGAAACCATAAGAACAAAATCAGAGGAATTTGAAACATGTGAGACCGGTTGGTCTTTGAAAAAGGTGCTCTATTTAGAAATAAATATTAATAAGTATAAGCCGATATGAGAAGTTCTAGGTTAAGAATAAAAAATTGTGAATATGTATTTAGAAATGTGGTTTACAAAATTTAAACTGTATTAGTAAAAATTGTCTGTAATAAAAAGTTTTAAGAATGGTTTTTAGATTTTCTTTTAGGTATAAGCCGCAGGAAATTTATAATTTAGAGGGTGTGTGTAAAGTGGTAAGCGGTGGTCCGATTTTAAATCTGTTTGCAGATTCGGATTCTACGTAAAATTCTAGACTAACAAGATGTGTCACATCGTTAAAAAATTTATATGGGCGGTCATAAAATCGCTGCATGCAGAAAATCTTAAAATTAGGGTAGCTCCCTGGGGGGTGATGCAATCTAAGAAATTCATAGAGATTCAGGTAGCTGAAAAAATTCTAATATTAATTGATACCAAACAAGATAGGTTTATCTCGAAAGATGCATTGGTTAGACGAAGAAAACTATTTGTTAGTTTTGCTTATAAAGCAAAGAGCAAAATTTAGAGGTTTGAGAGTTTTAAAGAGGTATAACTTTGCAGATTCGAATTCTGCGTAAAATTTTAGACTAATTTAATGTATTACATGGTTAAAAAAATGTTTAAGGATTGTCAGAAATCGCAACAGGTAAGAAATCTTAAAATCAGGGTAGCTCTCTGGAGGGTGATGCAATCTAAAAAATTTAAAGAGATTTGGGTAGCTGAGAAAATTCTAATATTAATCGATACCAAACAAGATAGGTTTATCTCGAAAGATGCATTGGTTAGACGAAGAAAACTATTTGTTAGTTTTGCTTATAAAGCAAAGAGGAAAATTTAGAGGTTTGAGAGCTTTAAAGGGATATAACTTTGCAGGGCGTGGTCCGATTTCAAATCTGTTTACAGATTCGAATTCTGCGTAAAATTTTAGACTAAACTAATGTGTTACATCGTTAAAAAATGTTTAAGGATTGTCAGAAATCGCAACAGGTAAGAAATCTTAAAATCAGGGTAGCTCTCTGGAGGGTGATGCAATCTAAAAAATTTAAAGAGATTTGGGTAGCTGAGAAAATTCTAATATTAATTGATACCAAACAAGATAGGTTTATCTCGACAGATGCATTGGTTAGACGAAGAAAACTGTTTGTTAGTTTTGCTTATAGAGCAAAGAGCAGAGTTTAGAGGATTGAGAGCTTTAAAGTGTAACTTTGCAGGGCGTGGTCCTATTTTAAATTTGTTTGCAGATTCGAATTCTGCGTAAAATTTTAGACTAACAAGATGCATTACATGACTAAAAAAATGTTTAAGGATTGTCAGAAATCGCAACAGGTAAGAAATCTTAAAATCAGGGTAGCTCCCTGGGGGATGATGATATCTAAAAAATTCCTAGAGATTTGGGTAGCTGAGAAAATTCTAATATTAGTTGATACCAAATAAGATAGGTTTATATCAAAAGATGCATTGGTTAGACGAAGAAAACTATTTGTTAGTTTTGCTTATAGAGCAAAGAGCAACATTTAGAGGTTTGAGAGCTTTAAAGTGTAACTTTGCAGGGCGTCGTCGGATATTAAATCTGTTTACAGATTCGGGTTGTGCGTAAAATTTTAGACTAATTTAATGTATCGCATGACTAAAAAAATTTATAAGAACGCTCAAAAGTCGCTACAGGTAAGAAATCTTAAAATCAGGGTAGCTCTCTGGAGGGTGATGCAATCTAAAAAATTTAAAGAGATTTGGGTAGCTGAGAAAATTCTAATATTAACTGATACCAAACAAGATAGATTTATCTCGTGGGTAGAAGTGTGGAGAAAGATTTATCTCGCGGGTGGCAAGAATGCGGGTGTGACGTAATCAAAATGGCGGGGTAAAAGGTTCCACAAGGAGTTCCACAAGGAAAGAGCAAGGATGAGATTCATCTCCACATTTCCTCCTTATGGGAATTTACATGTAAATTTGGTCCAGATGTGTGGGGAAATGTGGATGCTGGGGGAAATGTGGCGGTGAAAGACCTGCCAACCATCTACTTAATTGGTCAACAGAATACAGATCAGATAAAGGATTCAACGACTTGTTAGTCGATGCTCGTGAAATAGCTGATTCATTAGACGTTGATTTTGAATTTAAAAAAAAAGATGGTTTGAAGGTGAGAAAAGTTAAGAAACAATTCAGTTACGAACACGATGATGAACCCACTGAAGATGAAAAATTAAAGTTTAAAGTAATTTTTTTTTTTAATATGTTAGATATAACTATAGAATCTGTAAATGAAAGATTTTAATTATTATCAGCTTATTCAAATCATTTTAACTTTTTGTGGGAGATTTCCAATTTTTCCAAATATTCTAAACAGGAGCAGTTAAAGTTATGTACAGACCTTGAAATAGTAGTAACTGATCTAAATCTCAATGAAGGTGACATAATTGGCGTAGAACTCCTAAACGAATTACAGTTTATTAATTTAGGTGAAGTGAACACTTCCACTCCTACAGAAACTTTAAATTACATTATTAATAATAATTTGAAACAATCCTTTTCAAACACTTATGTGGCTTTACGAATTTTGTTAACTATGCCAGTATCTGTCGCCACAGCAGAACGTTCGTTTTCAAAATTAAAAATGATAAAAAACTATCTAAGATCCAGTATGGCTCAGGAAAGACTGGCAAATCTTGCTATTATCAACCAAACTTACGAAGTAAGTTAGGTTAATAGGATCGCTACGTCGCCGTCGTCGCCGCCGTCGTCCGTTGCACGTTTTTTTCGTTTTACAAACATTTGATATATGGATCTTGTTCAGTTTTTTACGCTGATTAAGAATATGCTATCCATTTTTCGATATCTCATTGAGTTTTCGAGTTATTCGACTTTAAAGTCGAAATTTTGACTATGATAAACTTTACTCCAGCAAAAAATAAATAAAGTTTTAGGTTAATATCGACCTCTTGAGCATATTTTCTCATAGCTCTCATAGCTCCATACCTCCTGAACATATTTTCTCAAAGCACCAATGCTCTAAGTCGAAAGGTTTTCGAGTTATTCGACATCTTGTTTTTAATGTATATGTAATATTTATATTTTTGATAACAACATATCTGTAAGTTTGGTTAGAAGTTCTCCACATGAGAACTTAGATTTTTTCAATTGAATCTGAACTACTAAAAGATTTACAAACTGAAGAATTGATAAATAAATTTGCAAAAAATAAAGCACGCAAAGTTAAGTTCGTTTAGTTTAGTGCAATGCTACTACTACTAAGCTATTATATATACACTCTAGCTATGTATAATTTAAAAAATATTGTAAAAATGTAAGATATATTTTTGATTAAAAAGTTTATAAGTTTCTATTTTGTTTTTTTTTTAATATATCGTATCGTATCGTGGTACTTACTTAAAAAATATTTTTTGTGATAATTCATTTTTAGCGTTTATCTTATTATAAAGTTTATGTATAGTATAAAACGATATACGACTTTTATTTCAAATTATGAAAAAAATTTAGTTCTAGGTACTTATTTATATTTGTCCCTAGCCAGGCAATTTTATAAATTTTTGAAAATAATGTACAGAGTCAAGAACAAAGCCTTTGTTACAAAGACACAATTTTTTGAAAAAATTAAATAATGTAAGAGAAGCTAAGATGCAAGCAACACGCTCCTACTCTACTCCATTAAAAAAATTCTCCTACAATAAAAAGGCGCCTTAATGTTTTTGCCCCAGGGCGCTATATAGCTTTGGCGCGGCCCTGCTGACATATACATACATAATCTCACAATTATGTACATAAGCCATTTTCAGATATTCCCGCTGGGCCAAATAACGCCAGTCCAACACTGAAAATAGGGACCGTTTAACCCCTGTCACCCCTTCTATACAGATTGGTGCTATGCATATGCAACCAATACACACGCAATTACAACATCCCATAGTTTTAAATAATATTGATGCGAATAAAAATCAACCATTTGAAATTCTATAACTGTTACTAGAATACTAGATAAGTTGACAAGTAGAACCTTTTTTAAAAGTATTTTAATATTATTATTAAAATGGGTACACGAACTTGACGAGCATCTAAATCTTGTAATTATCTCTTTTTCGTAGACTTGCTAAAGTATTGAGCAATATTTTTCGCTACTAGCCTTGAAGCACAATGCATTGTTATTATTATTGTGAAACGAAAACCTTAAAAGATAATGATGTGCGTACTGTCTTTTTACAGAAAGAACAAACACCACTTTATAATGTGTGTGAAATAGCAACAAAACATTCTAATGTTTGCTATTTCATAGGTGCGGCAAATTAATTTGGTTCAAATTCAAGAAACTTATCGTAGTTTTTATAATTGAATTTGTAAACATTTTTCCATCGTTTTATATTTATACTTAGGTGTTAACAACATCGAGGAATAGTAAATAAAAATGCAATTTACATAACTTTAATCCAAACAGGATTTGAACGTGTTTTCGAGTCGAATTAAAAATGTATAATTTGGCAATAAACAAATGCAATGTAATTACATACAGGGTGTTCTTTAAAGTTATTTCCCAGTTTACTTTTGTCAAAATTTTTCAAACTGTAGAACGTTTAATGAAGCGGTTCTCGACCTTTTCAATTGATATACCCTTTTGTGTATCATTAACTATGCGTATCCCCAACAAAACACTTTCATTATTAGGCTTTTAGTTCAGGAACTGGTTGGACGCGTAGCTTCATTGTTTCTTAATCCAAGTTTACCTCTACCTCTCTTTTTTCCTTTCTCTGCTTCTAATATATTCAGCACTATTTCTCGATGCCTTAGAACGTGTCCTATCATCATATCTTTTCTATTTTTTACGGTTATCCACATACGTCTTTCCTCCCCTACCATTTCCAGTACCTCTGTTACGGTTTAAATTTTTACTAAGTCATTCCTATTCAATTCGATTCCATTACCTACCTTTTACGATACCTCTGATTTAATGATTGCATTATTAAAAGCTTTATATTCAAAATTAATCGGTACAATTCATACCATTAAGAAAAACCCGTAGTCGTAACGACAGTATCCTTGCACTACTCTAATCAAGTGAAATTCTGGTTCTGGTATTTTCGGTGTAACAATCAAATGTTGGTTACAAGTAAAGCGACCATATTAATATTTTCGCTTTTCGATAGATCTAATTAAATTGTATAGACGTACCTTAAACTAAATAAAGCGCCGGGGACAGACGATATACCTGCAGAATTAATAAAATATGCAAGTCAGAAAACTTTAGACAGATTATATAAACTAGTAAAAGTAATATATGACACAGGTGAGGTTCCAATAGATTTCGAAAAAAATATAACTATCGCAATCCCAAAAAAGTCGGGAGCTGATAGGCGTGAGAATTATAGAACGGTTAGTTTGCTTCCAAAATACTAACAATAATAATTAAAAATAGAGTAGAAGCTTTGACTGAGAATTATTTAGGCGAAGACCAATATGGTTTTCGTAAAGACAGGACTAGAGAACCGATACTAATGATTAGGGTAATTATCGAAAAAAGATTACAAAAAATTAAAAGACTCATTTCGCGTTTGTAAATTTAGAAAAAGCATTTGATAGGATTAATTGGATTGTTATGTTCAGGGTTTAGCGAAAAATAGGAATCTCTCATAGGAATAGAAAAATTATTTACAATCTATATAAAAACCAAAGCGAGTTAAGTTTCGGGCCTTGGGAGCTGCCTTTTTAAAAACCAGTTCCAAAACTTCTTAACAAATTTATTTATTAATACAGAATTTACTTATAGAATTTTGACAAGTTAATTAAATATTACTTTAAATCGAAATTACACTAGTTAATTGTACTATGGTGAGTAGCCTAAGCAACTGCAATGTTAAAGTCGAATACTTTGACTGACTGCCGGGTCCTTGAGCTCCCGGGCTTTTTATAATGTTCCTACCCCCTCACATGACTGTGGGAACTTGCAGATCTCATGTCTGCTTATTCTTAATACTACTCATAATTACAATGTTGTAATCTTAATTTCTAAGTAATCACGGTACCTGACCGTCTGTGACCTGACATCTGCAGTGTTGCTATCGTCTGCGATACAAAGTAGAGCATCCGTTTTCATGAACACTAATAAACTTTACAAATTGTCCTTGTGTTTACAATGTTGCACTTCACTTGGCGTATTCTTAACACTTTTTAGTAATTCCTAATTATTCTACTTTATAATATATGCATCAATTGGGGATACATAACTCCTCTCGACGTACATTAAAAATTAAGGGTTTTCCTTTTCTTGATTTTTAATTTAAAATTCATTAAATTTATTTAATTTCATTGCTTAAAATTCAAAGTTTCTAATGGTACATTTGTTTCTTTGTTTACCTTGGTTGCCTTAAATCTAAAACTGTTTTCTTTATTTTTATACCTAATATACATTTTGTAAATTACATAAATTATCAATAAAATAGTCAAAATAATTAATACAATTGTCCAAACACTAAGGTTGTCGTAGTGTACTTTGGGCGTTTTTAGTTCACTCAGATGTTCCATAAGTTTCATGGCGTGGTTGAGGTCGTCTAATTCTAGATGCTCTAGTTGCATGGGTTTTTGAATTATTTTTTCGTCTTCGATTGGGGTTGTCTTGATTTGTAATTCTGGTAAGTTTGCTAGTTTCTTGGTATGTACGGGATCTTGATAAACTCTAGTTATTTCATTTTTCAGTTTTAAATAACAATCTTCCTTAAGGGTGATTAATTTACTTCCGGTTAGTGCTAAATTGTTTTCGTCTTGATTGCAGTGGACTGTTGCTATTACTTCTGTTGGGAAAATAGCTATCCATTTGTTTTCGGTAACCTTTTGAATTTTCATATTGGCGATTTGTACGGGTTTGGCTTCAAAGTTCTCGTAATCAGTTGAAAATTTTAATAATTGTACTTCGCAAGGGCTGTCTTCTTGAATGGTTGTCGTTGTCAACGATTGGCATAAATATTGATTTGGTGTGACTTCGTTACATTTTTCATATCTTAGTTCATTTAAGGATAGGAATTTGGTTTTGGGTATAATAACTTGGTATGTGCTAGTAATTTTCATTGGAAAAGCAAATAAATGATAATAATTATAATTGTTATTCTCTACTATCGGGATCTCTATTAAAAATGTTATGACGTTATTTTTTACATAGCCTTTAACTATAGCTATTTTTTCAAATATTAAAATGTTTGATTCTATTACATCAAAGGTAATTTACTGTTGGTTATAAATGATCTAATTATTAATAATTCCTTTAATAAATCAATTAGTTCTATGATACTGGAATGTAGAGTATTTAATTTGGCAAATGTTACTGCATTTCCTATCGTGGCTAAAATTTGTTGAATTAAGGTAAGGGTTGATATTATCTGGGTGTATATTGTGTTGAATCTAATTAAATCTTGCATGTCTAACATGTCAGTTTGCATATTATTTTCAAGGATTTGTATTCGGTTGGCTATACTATCTTGGTTTCTAACTAGTTTTCTTAGCGTTTCGTTGAATTTTATAATAGTTGATTGCGTCAATAATATTTGGTTGCTAATTATGGTTTTGATATTGTTTTGATTTTCGATTAACTGTTGTATTGCGTTGTCATAACGTTCTGCGTCTTGATTATCTAAATTGCCTGTGATTGCTTTTATTATGTTTCCTAATCCGTTGATTAGTCCTCTTTTCGTCTTGCCGTTTGTTCTGCGGGTAATAGTTGGTTAAATTTGTCTTCTATGTTTCTCAAAATGCTTTCTATTATGCTGTCATAATTCATCATTTCTATTGCGCATTTCTTTCCAAATTTTGTTGTGTCCAATGATTGTTTTAATCGGTAATAATTGTTTTTGATTGTTTGAAATTCTTGTTTTAGTTCCGCTAGTCGAATTTTTGTGCAAAGGTCCAGTAGTCTATGGTATTCTGCATACTGCCTAATTTTATTGGTAGTATACCGGGGTTGTTTTTTATGTCTTCAATTATTATTTCGGTGTCCGTTTTACTTGGGTGGAGGTTGACGCTAAGGGTGATGATTGTCCATCTGAAAGCACAGGGTGTCTTAAGTTTTTTAAGTGGATATATTTTGTTATCTTGCCGTTGTCTACTACGGCTGTGTTTTTGTCCGACATTCTTTTAATTTTAAATGGGCCTAAATTTCTGGGTGCTGTTTTGTGTCGTTTGCTTTGGAAATTTCTCTCGTATACGGTTTGTCCTATTGAGAATTTATTTGCATCGGTATTTTTATTACGGGTTGTGGTGATACGTTCCTTGTCGTCATCTAATTTATCCTTTACTTTGTCATAAGTTATTTTTAGTTTTTCTTTATGGTCCTTGGCATATTGTTGTTATACTTGTTTGTTATAATGTATATCATAGGGGTTGCGTGAATCTGAATGTCATAAAGTTAATTCTAATGGTGTAAAATTGGTTAATGAGTGGATTGTGTTATTATAGGCGATTAGTGCGTATGACATTAAATTAGTAATGTGTTCTATCTTATAAGTTATTCTTAATAATCTGATCTGTTCTAACAGGGCCGAATGTAGTCTTTCAATTAATCCATTTGATTCAGGGTGGTTTTCAGTTATAAAATGAATTTTTATTTTCTGGAGTTCTAAAGTGTTTTGGATAGTTTCAGTTTTAAATTCGCTGCCGTTATCTAACGTTATTGTTTCGGGCTTTCCATAAAATGTAAACTACTGTAAAAATCCTTGCGTTACGTCAATACTATTTTTAGAGGTGATTGGTATTGCTAGGCCTATTTTTGTAAATGCGTCTACAATTGTCAAATAGTTTTGCGCTTCTACCACTAGAGTATCGGCATGTAATTTCTGAAAAGGTTTGTCAAGTGTTTTAGTTAAAATTAAGAGTATTTTTGTGGATTTCCTGTCGCATAGTTCACATTGATTAATAAAGTCTGTAGTTAATCCTATCATGTCCTTGAAATAATATCGTCTCATGATTTGCTTTAGGGTTTCATTAATTCCACGATGGTTGGTTTTTCTTTTGTGTTGGTTTCGGATTACATCATCTATTTCATCAGGGTCGTCTTAGATTATTAATTTTCTTGTGCATCTTATAAGTTCAGAGCCAGAGTTATTAAATAATTTAACATATAATTCTGAAAATCGTTTATACAAGCTTTCGGTGTTAATGTAAAAGTAAAATCGTTTTTTCTCGGGGTTGTATTCTTTTAGAATTTTAATTATTTGTTCTTCATTGTCGTCTTTGGCTGTCTGAATTTGGTATATCTTCTTGTTATCTACTTTTGTATATTTTACAGGGTTGGGGTTGGTTAAAACTTCCGTAATTATAAACTGATTGGTTGTCATATCGATGGCTTCGTTTAAAATTTTAATCGCGGCTTTTGACTCTTCATTTTGTGTTGGATGTATGGTGTCCATCTCGTCAGGAGCTTCTCTGATTTCCGTTTCGTCCACGTTTCCTATAATTGATTCCGTTTCCAGTGCGTTGAGCTTATTCTACTTAAGGCGTCTGCGTTATTATTATAAATTCTTTTCTTGTATATGATCTCGTAGTCATATTATTCTAATCGGATTCTCCATCGTTGTAATTTTGAATTAGGCTCTTTAAGTTTGTATAGCCATACCAATGGTCTATGATCAGTGTATATATAAAATTTTCGTCCGTATAGGTATGGTCTAAAATACTTTGTTGCCCAAATTATGGCTAACAATTCTTTCTCTATGGTGCTATATTTCTGTTCTGTTTCATTAAGGGTTCTGGATGCGTAGCTGATAGGTTTATCGCTGCCTACTTTTCCTTGGCTCAATACTGCGCCTAATGCTACATTTGATGCGTCTGTCGTTAATATGAATGGTTTCGAAAAGTCAGGGTATTCTAATACGGGGTGATTTGTTAATATACTTTTAATTTTATCTACGGTTTTAATAAATATTGGGGCGTGTCCAATTTTATTTCCTTTCTTTAAACAATGTGTCAAGGGCTTGGTTATTTGAACATAACCTTTAATAAATTTGCGGTAGTAACCACTAAGTCCTAAAAATCCTTTTATTTCTTTGTTCGTTTTTGGTATGGGGTAATTTAGTACTGCATTTTTTTATTGGGGTTCGCCTAACTCCTCGGGGTGTTATTATATGTCCTAAAAATGCTACTTCTTTCTGTAAAAATTCGCTCTTGTCTAATTGTACTTTAAAATGTGCTTTTTTCAGTCTTTCAAATACTTCTCTTAATCTTTCTATATGTTCCACTAATGATGTTGAGTAAACTATGATATCGTCTAGGTTCACAAGACATTTTTCGTTGTGTATCCCACGTAGTATATTATCCATAAGTCTTTGAAAAGTTGCGGGTGCGTTCTTTAATCCAAATGGCATTCTTTTATACTCATAATGTCCTCTAGGAGTGCTGAAGGCTGTTTTTAGTGTATCCTTTTCATCCATTTCTACTTGATGGAATCCTGAGGCTAGGTCTAATGTTGAAAAATATTGGCACTTGCCTAATTTATCTAAAATTTCGGTTATATTTGGTAGTGGGTATTTGTCATCTACCTTTTTTTCATTTAGTTTTCAATAGTCTATTACCATTCTATATTTTCTCTTTCCTGATGCGTCTAATTTCTTGGGGCTGCTCCATGGTGAGTTGGAGTGTTGTATGATATATTGTACTAATAAGTCGGCTACTTGTCTGTCAGCTTCTTCCTGACTTCCCTGAGGTAGCCTGTATGCTTTTGTGAATATTGGTTTGTTGTCCGTTAGTTCGATATTATGTTTGACTGTATTGGTAGATGTTAGGGGTATTCCTTCGCAATGGAATATGTCGTGGTATTCAAAACATAAATTCTTAATTGCTCTTTGATCTTCTTGATTGATGTCGGTATTAAAGCGAACGTTACTTAAATTTTCTCTTAAGATTTCGTCGTTTTCTACGGGGTTGTAATTATCGTCTAAATTTTCATCTATTTCCATCTCGTTAAAATTTAATTCTTCTACGTTAATTGGATTGGTTAATGTTAGTTCTACAGGGTAGTCATTTGAATTTAAAATCGTCGTTGTGGTATAATTATCTTTTATTTGTACTAGTGCGGTTGGGGTCTCTACTCCTTGTTGAAATGTTATATGATTTATTATTCCTAACTTGTTATTTGAATTTACTGGGATTTGTGTCTTTTGCTCTGTTCGGGGTTCTATTGTGTATTTTTGTTCGACTTGTGTATTTTGAAATTTAATGGGATTCGTCCATATTTTGTTATTAATAAACGGTTCTTTATGCCGATGTTGGCTCCTAACTTTCTTAGAAGATCCATTCCTAATAGTGCGTCATATTTGTCATTGAATTCGAAAATACAAAATTGATGTTTCATTTTTACGTTGAATGTTTTAGGTGAGGGTATGTTAGCTACAAATTGATGTAGGGTCGTTTGATGGGCTGTTTTAATTTTAAACGGTTCTCTTTCTAGATAATCCAAACAATGTTTTTTACGGTTCGGAGGCTAATTAATGTTTTCGAGAATCCTGTATCGATTAATAGTTTAAATTCAGTATGGGGTATTCCTATATAGGGTACTTCTATGTGATTTATATTATTTAGGTTTATTAAGTTTGGTCGTTTATAAAGCGGTGTATCTGAAAATTTGAGCACGCGTTTTCTTCGTCGTCCCCGTCATAGGTTTGGCATGTTTCTTCGCGTTCATAATTGTTCTAATGGTTTTGTTCATTGTTTGTACTTGGGTGAATGTAATTATTCTGGTCATTGTCATATTCTTGATGAAATAGTTCTTCCGATGTAAAAGTTCGTTTTTGTTGAGGGTTTGGTCGGATGCGTGTTATTTTTGTATTTGGTCTGGTGTTACCAGATGAGGTATCCATAGGTGTGGGTTTATAATAGTTATTAGGATTGTTATCGTTATTTGTCATTGGTGTATTTCTAATTAGGTTCGCGCTGAATGCTGGTCTTTGTTGATTTACGTTTTGGTTGAATCTTGGTTGAAACGCGAGTTTCGTAAAATTTGGGTTGAACGTTGGTCTTGAAAAATGTTTATATTGATTATTAAAGTTTGTGTTATTAAAATGTGGAATATTGATTCGCGGGTGGTTTGTTTATGTATTGAATGATGTGAATTTTTGTTGGGGAATTGTTTGTCTCGCGGCTTGTAAAATTTTTGTTGGCGAATAAGTTTTATTCGCATTGGGATTGTATAATCTGTTTCTGTAATACATTACGTTTTCTTCTTCTATTATCATGTTCATGGCTTCCTCTAAGTTTTGGGGACGTTGGAATCTGATTTTGTCTGATAGTCGTTCTGGTAGTGTATTTAGGTATGTGTCTAATGCCATTTCGTCATACATGCTTGTTTTTAAAAGTCTGATATTTTGGTCGGGTTCTTCAATTTTTAATTTCCTCAAGATTAAACTTCTTACATCTTGGCATTTTTCCATTCTAAGGTTTATTAAGTCGCGTACTAGGAATTTTAGGTTACGTTGATCGCCAAAATATGCAATTAATATTTGTTTTAAAATCCTCCCATTGTTCTATGTCATCCCGGCTGGCTATTAGTGTTAGTCCCGGTCCGATTAGTTGACTAATAATCAGGCGTAGTAGTAATACGTTTCTTTCGTTGTCTCCAGGTTTGTAAAAGGTTTTCAAAAATATCTTGCAAGCTGTTACAAAATTTACTAACAAAGCTTGATCGCCATTATACGTTGAAATTGTTTCCAGGTAAATCTTTATATCTAAGCTCATTGTGGCGGGGGGGGGGGGGTGTTGTTCTATTAATTAATATTGGCCTTTGATTTTGACTAATTTCAAATTTTTGTAAAAATTGGGATTTATTTTGCGGTTTGTATTGTTATTTATTTCAATTTAGATTGCGTCGGATTACTTGTTATATTTAGCTTGAGTCGTTTTAGATTATTTAAAGAATTGAGTTGCTTGTCTTTGTACTTAGTTATAGAGTGCTGTAATTAATTTATGGGGTTTACGCTTGGTACTGTCTTGATTACGTTTATTTTTACTTCGCTGATGTTAATTGTACGGTAGGTTTGATTCCTGAAAGGATTCGATGTGAATAATTTCTGGCGGTGCTTATTTTACTTTGTTTGCGCCAGTTAAAACTTATTTTTAATTTTTGCTGATTTAATTAAGTGTCTTTTGTAACCATCTTTTATCCGTGAATATGGTAATTGATAACTGTGTCTACGATGCTTCCTGTCTCGTAAACATAGGTGTTAAATATAAAGTTTACAAGATTTCAGTTTGCCGTTTTGATACAATATTGCCTTTGTATTTTATTTACAAAGTTTTTAGTCTACCGAAGGTGTAATTCAGTCTCTGTGAATGCTTTGGTATAATTAAATATGCAATTTTATTTTTATTTGATCCTCCCGAAAGCTTTTATTCCAATAGATTGCGTCTTTTATTTCGTTAATTATAAAATGTCACGTCCAATAATGTTTATACTTTGTTAACTGCTGCAGTATTTTAATTATAGAATGTCAAGTCTGAATGAATGTAATTGTGCTTTTTATAAGGTTGCAATATGCGTTTTCAGTAGCGTGAATATTTATTTATAGTTTCGCAATGCGTTTTTTTTATAGCTTTTGTAAGGTTTAGGATGAACGTTTTCTCGAGTTGTTTTATAATTAGACGTATATATTCGTATTTAAAATGATGTTTTATTCCCTGATAAGAATTTCCGATCGTAATTCCTATGCTGTTTTAATTAATAATGCTTTAATTTTATTCTGGTAAATTGAAAAATTTTCCTATATTTACGCAAATTTAGTTGGTGTATGGCGCTGAAGGCTTTGTTTTAATTAGTAATAAGAATTTAAGTTAATAATAGATTGCAAGGTGTTTCTATTATTTATAGGAATGCGATGAGGTTGTATTTGAATAATTCGTTTCGATATTTAGTTGCGTTATTTACAAAGATCTCGGTATTAAATTGTGATTTAATTTCGTTCTATTTTTGGGTAAATTTTCGTGCGTTAGTTAGCTTTCGTATGATAATTTAAAATTCGTTTTTGTTTCTATAATTTTTGCGCCAGTTATTTTGTAATGATTGTTTCAAGTGCGCATGCAATGCGTCCTTTTGGTTCTCTAGTTTTAATGAGTCTCTTTTAAACAAAAATAGATTTGAAAATAATTCCCTTAGTATTTAAGTCAATTATTTTCATTAAATTGCATAAAATAATAGTAGTAATAGTCAATATACATATATAAATAGTAAAAATCATAAAAAATTTCTAGCAAATATCAAATGTTTGTAAAATAAAATTCAATTGGTTTAAGGAAATGAACTTACACTAATTGTTTTGTTGGTTTCATGGACTCAGTCAATGTGTGTACCTTGTCCACGTTGGTTTTAGATTCAATCTATTTTCGTATCTCCTCCAAGTCTTCTGTTTGGGTTTGTTGAATTTGAACGATTTTTGTTTCGCCTCCAACTTCTGTTTGGTTCTGTCAAATTCGGAATTGAAATTTCAGACCACCAGTTCTTCGAATTTGGGTTTCCTAGTGACATTTTGACATCCTACCGACTGCGCCAGTTAAGGTTCGGGCCTTGGGAGCTGCCTTTTTAAAAACCAGTTCTAAAACTTCTTAACAAATTTATTTATTAATACAGAATCTACTTATGGAATTTTGACAAGTTGATTAAATGTTACTTTAAATCGAAATTACACTAGTTAATTTTACTATGGTGAGTAGCCTAAGCAACTGCAATGTTAAAGCTGAATACTTTGACTGACTACCGGGTCCTTGAGCTTCCGGGCTTTTTATAATGTTCCTACCCCCTCAGATGGCTGTGGGAACTTGCAGATTTCATGTCTGCTTATTCTTAATACTATTCATAATTACAATGTTGTAATTCTTAATTTCTAAGTAATCACGGTACCTGACCGTCTGTGATCTGACATCTGCAGTGTCACTATCGATTGCGATACAAAGTAGCGCATCCGTTCTCATGAACGTTAATAAACTTTACAAATTATCCTTGTGTTTACAATTTTACACTTCACTTGGCGTATTCTTAACACTTTCTAATAATTCCTAATTATTCTATTTTATAATATATACATCAATTGGGGGATACATAACTAGCGTAGTAATTAGATTTGATAAAGTAGAAAAAGGAAGCTAAGATTAGAAATGGTGTTAGACAGGGCTGTATACTATCTCCTTGATTTTTAATGTTTATATTGAGGAAGTTTTAATCTTAGCTAGAGAGAGAAAAGATATAGGTATTAGTGTACAGGGACAGAAAATAGACATGTTACGTTTTGCAGATGCTAAAGCCATTATAGCAGAGTATAGAAAAGAGTTAGGAAAGTTTTTAAATATTTTAGATGAGATACTACAGAGTAACCATAGTATGAGAATTAATTCGGGAAAGGCAAAGATAATGACAAGTGAGTTACAGCCGAGTTCTAAACCAAAATTAAAAATAGGTAATACCGAGTTAGAGAAGGTAGATGAATTTTGCTATTTAGGTAGTATAATTACAAAAGACGGACGTAGCAGAAAGGATATAGTAGCTAAAATAGCTCAAGCTAAAAGAATGTTTTTAAAAAGAAAGACTTACTAATAGCTAATAATATTAGTCTAGATAATAGAAAAAGTTTCTTAAAGTCGTATGCATGGAGCGTTCTATTATACGGTAGTGAGACTTGGACAATTAAAAAGGTAGATACGAAAAAGCTAAAAGCTTTTGAAACTTGGTGTTATAGGAGAATGTTAAAGATCAATTGTGCAGATAGAGTACCAAATGAGGAAGTTTATAGAAGGACAGACGAGGAACCCTGTACGTGGAAACAATTAAAGGTCAGGAGAGATAGAATGATAGGGCACCAGTTAAGACATCAGGGACTATTCAGTAAAAATAGAGTAGGAAAACCTAGACAAAGCTATATTAGTTAAATTATTAGAGATTTAGGTTGTGAAGGGTATGTAGACCTTCTTAGGCTAGCTCAGAGTAGAAAAGAATTTAGAGCTGCGTCAAACCGACCTTAAGTAAGTTCGAAAACAAAACAAAAAAATAAATAAGTAAAAATCAGTTGTCACCATGACATAACTCACAATTAGTTAGCGGTCTGGCATGTTGGTAGCGATTCGTTACTTAAGCCTTACCATAACATATAAATTAACACTTTTCCTTTTTTGGAGGGGATAACCAGAAAAATATTTCATTTCCTTATAAATGGGAATCATGTAAACATGTTGAAGTTCTTTAACAACCATCACGTTGGTAATATCTATGTAGAGCCAGGTAGATAAGAAAAAGATAGAATAGTATAGGAAGACCTAGACCAAGGTATATTAGTCAAATTATTAGAAATTTAGGTTTTGAAGGGTATGTAGAACTTTTTAGATTAGCACAGAATAAAAAAGAAGTTAGAGCTGCGTCAAACCGACCTTAAGTAAGGTCAAAAACAAAATAATGATAAGACGTATTATTGTCTGCTCTAAATGTTGAGTATTTTGTTTAACTTCGATTTTGTTTGAGACGAATCTTTTGGTGAATATAAATTTAAGTAATTATTCTTTTCATACTCAGTACAGGGATTTTGCAATCGAAGCGTAAGTATGTTTTCAACGAAACACCAGTTCATACTTGTGTTTTAGAAAGTTGTCGTTATCGATTGGCGATCTTAACAGCAATAAATTGTTTTTATTTTGATTGTATAACCCGTTTTACATAGGTAAGTCTTGTTAAAACTTATACGCGAAGTTCTAACCGATCGTTTATTAGTAGAGGAAAATCAGGCAACCCACCCCCACATTTCCACCAGCATCCACATTTCCACACACATCTGGACCAAATTTACATGTAAATTCGCACTATAAAGTCTTATTTTTTAAGAATCTCCACCTGCTCTCTCCCTGTGGAGATGAATCTCCTCCTTGTGGAATTTTTTACCCCAACCATTTTGATTACATCACACCCGCATTCTTTCCACCCGCGAGATAAATCTTTCTCCACATTTCCACCCACGAGATAAACCTATCTTGTTTGGTATCAATTAATATTAGAATTTTCTCAGCTACCTGAATCTCTAGGAATTTTTCAGATTGCATCATCCCCAAGGGAGCTACCCTCATTTTAAGATTTCTTACCTGTAGCGACTTTTGAGCGTTCTTATAAATTTTTTTATACATGCGATACATCTTGTTAGTCTAAAATTTTACACAGAATTCAAATCTGTAAACAGATTTGAAATCGGACCATGCCCTGCAAAGTTATACCCCTTTAAAGTCCTGATCTTCTAAATTTTGCTCTTTGCTTTATAAGCAAACCTAACAAATAGTTTTCTTCGTCTATCCATTGCATCTTTCGAGATAAACCTATCTTGTTTGGTATTAATCAATATTAGAATTTTCTCAGCTACCCAAATCTCTAGGAATTTTTCAGATTGCACCATCCCCAAGGAGCTACCCTAATTTTAAGATTTCTTACCTGTAGCGACTTTTGAGCGTTCTTATAATTTTTTAGTCATGCGATACATCTTGTTAGTCTAAAATTTTACGCAGAATTTGAAT
This sequence comes from Platerodrilus igneus, assembly GCA_036346225.1. Classification (NCBI taxonomy): domain Eukaryota; kingdom Metazoa; phylum Arthropoda; class Insecta; order Coleoptera; family Lycidae; genus Platerodrilus; species Platerodrilus igneus. The sequence goes on from JARFIW010001381.1 coordinate 2,766,568, forward strand.
CTGCAAACAGATTTGAAATCGGACCACGACCTGCAAAGTTACACATATACCCTCTGCGAGATAAATCTTTCTCCACATTTCCACCCACGAGATAAACCTACCTTGTTTGGTATCAATCAATATTAAATTTTCTAAGCTACCCAAATCTCTTTAAATTTTCACATAGCACCATCCCCCAGAGAGCTACCCCATTTTAAGATTTCTTACCTGTAGCGACTTTTGAGCGTTCTCATAAATTTTTATACATGTAGCACATCTTGTTAGTCTAGAATTTTATACAATCCGAATCTGTAAACAGATTTAAAACAGGACTACCCTTACCATTTTACACACACCCTCTAAATTATAAATTTCCTGCGGCTCATACCTAAAGAAAATCTAAAACAATTCTTAAAACTTTTATTACAAACAATTTTTACTAATACAGTTTAAATTTTGTAAACCACATTTCTAAATACATATTCACAATTTTTATTCTTAACCTAGAACTCATATCGGCTTATACTTATTAATATTTATTTCTAAATAGAGCACCTTTTCCAAAGACCAACCGGACCGCATGTTTCAAATTCCTCTGATTTTGTTCTTATGGTTTCGCTTAAGACCTCGTACATATTTTCCAGATTACTAGAAGACGTTATAACCACATTTTTGTGTTAAAGGATTTCACATCGGTAGCCTCTTTCCCCATTTTGGTGTAAACGCCGTAGAGTTCGCAATAGACTTTTACTGCTGTATGTTGTATTCTTTTTCATTTATTAATCGAATAAATCGCTCTTTCTGCTTCCAAAGAAACTCGGACACTCCATCGTCGACACTGGCGTTCTTTATGCGATAGCTAGCCATACGGTTGTTAAACGCAGTGCTAACCATTTCTACACCATCGTCGCTAGTAGCGGTAACTGATGCATTTTATGTCTGTTGCTCCTTAAATGTGCGGCATACGTAGTTTTTCCATTTCGAAATCGCATACTTTACACATAATTCGTGGTTGTTTCGTACAAGACCCTTTAACAGCTGGCGGAGCTGAACGTTTACGGCTTAATGACATGCCGTGCTGTTTTCCTTGTGTCGCTGTAAGTTGCCCATTCTCGTAAAAGCGAAATCCGCAAGTCCCACAGTTTAAGTACTTTGCTGCAGACGGATGTATAAGCAACCTTGGACGATGTTGCACCACAACATTTGTTCTGATGCCGTTTGAGAGCATCCTTCTGGTAAAGTAGACGTGACACGGCTCGCATTTAAAAACGTTTGCAGGTACCATTTTAGTACAAAACAAAATCCGCACTATAAGACTTGACTTGTAAGCGAACTAACTTATAACTAAAGAGTTTACTCTCGCGCCCCGGCTTTATGTACCCTACAGAATGCAAACCGAAGGTTTCCGAAGACACCCGAACGAAGTTGAGGATTCGGCGGGGAACTAAATGACGTCATAATCCTTGCTGCTCGTCCAATACATTTAGCGCCAATGCATGCACCTGGTTCGCTTCGTCGATGGTGCGAATGCCGTTAGTAGAAACACCGGAAAACGTCTTCCATGTTATACGGATCGCGTGCATATTAAAAATCCAAAAGGGTGGTAGCACACGCACACAAATTGTGTGCAAGTCGTGCTGTAGAAGATGCAATGCTACTATAACCAAAAACACTTTAAACCATTACTAAGAAAATACCAACTTGTTGTCTACAGGATACTTACAACAATTTAATTTTAAATAACTTCTACGTCATATTTTAGGAAATGGGGGGCTTGAATATTTTTCCAAATGAATCACCAAGCGAAAGTATATGCTTAACGGTATTAGAATTACCCATTAATTTCCTATTTTTACGACCGTGGTTAATTATAGATTGAAATTTAATTTGTGCACGTTCGAGCTTCTCGTAAACTAACATATTTTAGAGCAACAATGCGCTGTATAATACATGCATACCCTTCGCCGCGCTACTGCTATTCTTGTAATTGCTAGAAAAGTCACTCTCCTTTTTACTGTTAGGACCGATGCAAAGCACCATTTTTATACTTTCTATAGCACATCGCACACTTTTCGTCTGATAATTAAATTTTGCTTCTGTAGGCTTTTACACTTTCGCATAGCGGTCGGCCGCACGTATTGATTTCTAGAACCGGTAAGTACTCGATATCCTCCAAATAGAGAATTAGATGCTCGATGTCTGTCAACTTCCAATTCCCTCGTAAAGGTAGAAAAACTCGGTCAATCATCCATTAAACTTCCACCCGCTACCGTTTTGATAATTTCCAAACATTTTTCGAACGACAATGGGCTGAGAATTTTAAACCTCCGAGGGATCTTTAAGTCGTGATCAATTACACATCCGAGCTACGCGTAAACTAACATATTTTGCAGCAACTGTATAATACATGCATACCCCTTCTCTGCGCTACTGCTATTCTTGTAGTTGCTTGGAAAAGTCAGTCGCCCTTTTTACTGCTAGGGTCGCTAAAAGCACCATTCCATACTTTCTTTATAAGTGTAGGACATCGCGCACTTTTTGTCGGTTAATTAAATTTTTGTTTATGTAGCCTTTACACTTTCGCTTATTTAAACATCTAATACAATCAATTAACCACTTTCGATTATTCTAACGGAACCAACCATACATCCCACCGCACCGTTCTTTTTGAATCCAACGATCCTATGGGCTTCCACGCACTAACACCTAACGTATCTTTCCTACTATTTGTTAAACAAAAACTACCGGTATCGCCATTGTGGACGTAAACAGATGTTTGTGGATGTGTACGAAGTATGTAACCATATACATTAATTAGTCTAAGCTATTTTATTTAGTCCACGAAAACTACTATTTTCTAAACCACAATTAATAATCGCCTTTATAGGTTTAACATTTCTACCATTTCCCAATGACTGGTGCTACGTACATGGAAACTTTAATTTCTTATTGGAGAATTCTTATTCTCCCCGCACTGCTGCGTAGTTGCATGCCTACCCCTTTTGGAGGTATATGCTCGTTATAGGTTGTAAGACCCTCGGTTTTATAACTACAATTCGTGAGACCCTTTAATCTTTTTAATCGTATCTTTCTCGCCTACAATACAGTAGGACTTAACATTACTACCAACAAATTCTAATACTGGACCCCCATTAAATACGTCTTTAATTTTCCCTACAACTTTATCGACAAGTGTTATATTGTATTTATTATACGGGGTAGTCACTCTTTTAAGATAAATATATTTTGCTAGGTATCAACTAATATTAAATTTTCTAGGGACCCCAAATCTGTAAACAGATTTTAAATAGCCCACCCCATACAAAGTTATGCCTTTTAAAGACTAATTTTTGCCCATCTTTATTTAACTCCATCTTTAAAACCCTTTTTTGCTACCCAAGACATATGCTTTAGCCACCCATCTCCCGGAAATCTAAAACCTCCGTGTCCCGCGAATACCACGTGGAGATAACACGTATACTCTGTCAACCAGGATAGAAGCAGGAAGGATTTGGAAGGTGGGCGAAGAACTTAAAAATTATGGAATTTAAAAACTAATATATACAAATATAAACAACTATCTTATATCTTTACGTCCCCATGCGTAGATTGTTGTACTATTAGGAATGATGTACCTTTTGTCATCTTCCCTCGATAAACTAATTTTATTAATAAGCTGCGTATGCAAATCGTATTCTTTACTCCGGATACATACGCAGGCAAGTACTCGATACCATCCAAATAAAGAATTGGATGCTTGGTGACTGTTAACATCCGCTTCCCTCGTGTACGCCAAAACACATCCCAGCCCGTGTGCACCCCTGCCCATGCGCCCCCTCTCTGTGCGACTGCTATTTCGGGTAACGTCACAGCCTTTTATAAATAAAGAACAATGTTATATACTATTATAAAATGTTTATTCTGACATTATACATAACAAATTTAAAAATATTTAATGCCAAGCATGGGGTCATTTAAACTTAATTTTAATACAAAGTTATACACAGAAGACAGTCCTTTCTTTATGTTTGTTTGGGTGGCTTTAATTTTATCTAATTTTATTCGCAGCTTAAAATTTAAATCGATACCCAAGTCCTCTATCTCCTTTTCTAACCAATAGTTTGATACATAAAGACCGTTTAGGTTTTCGAATTGTAAAATGTACCGAAGTTTGCCTCTATATTTAAAGTCTTTGATTCAATCGACAACCAGATCCATTCCTTCGTGTAATTCTTGCAGCTTGTGACAATCTTTTAATCGCAGCTTTCCACTATATCCTGCATACGTATCTTGTTAGCTTGATTGACTTCTTCTTGTCGGTATTGAGGAAATCCTTATTCTCCCACAGACTGTTGCGTAGTTGCATGTCCACCACTTTTGGGAATATATGGTTGTTATAGGTTGTAAGACCCTCGGTTTTAAATGATCCGAAAGGTTTTTTACTAGGTAAATATACAATGTTTAGCGGAACCCCTTTGCGTGTGGTGTACGCCAAGGTTACGAAACCCGCATTCCTTAGTTCGTCTTTGTTATCTATCATTTTGATAAATACGTTTTTAGAATAACCTTTTAAAAAGTATACGGATTTAGTACCATCCTTTTCTGCAAGAACGCCTACATAACTAAAGAGTCTTTCTTACTAACCGCAAATGCATACAGCTTGTACAACCCAGATGTATCTAAGTCAGTCCATCGGTACATAAAATAATCTTTTAATTCTTCCTCATTTTCTCTAATAAGATGTTCTTTGTCTAACACATCTTTGTATTGATCGCGTATTGTCGCAGTGTTTTCCATGTAGTCCAATTTTCGCCTTTTGCATCCATTTCCTCTAATTCCAGTTGTCTTTTCCTTCCACTTACAGCGTATGGTATACATAATGGGGCAATTTCCTTTAGCGTAAACGGATAGAGTTTACTACCAATATTTACGCGTTGTCGTACAACCTCTGGACGAATGTTAGGCGTATCTATCAATCCCAATTCCGAAATACTATTTCTTTTGGAATTGTAGAATATGGTGTTGCAGATTGTGTAAAATATGTACTACCTGCTTTAATGTAGCACTTGCGTAAGATTTTTATTTTATCTTGGCTATCTTCCTCTACTATCTCCAAATAATTTACAGGTAAATAGTTAAAACTAAAAGCCGAAAGCACATACTTTATCAATTTTTCCCTTTCCTCTAGTTTTTCGGACAACTTAATTTGCAAGCCCGTCAATTTCTTTGTATTGCCATTCCCCCAATACACGTACTGTAGCAGGTTATTATAGACTAAACAACAGCTATTTTGTAGCTTGTCCGATAGCGTACTCCACATTTTGGCAAGTGGATACCGAGTACATTGGCGCCTTTAGGAAGTATAACTTACTATCTTCCAATAAGGTTAAACAATCTTTTAAGGGTTTATACACTCGTTCCGCACTGACATAGCTTCCAATTGCACAGTTGTATATTCTCGCTTCCAATCGCGTAATACCATGTTCTTTGGCCAAAGTAGACGCAAATGTTTCCCTTAAACGTACATCTGGACAACGTAAAAATCTAGTATATGATTGCCAAGTTGTTTATTAACACCAGGACTTGTTATCTGACACACAAATTTGTTGTATATCTTAATTCTTGCATTGGTTGTTAGCCATGTTAAACCATATGGCCATGTGGTCATATGGTCATGTGGTCATATGGTCATGTGGTCATGTGGTCATATGGCCATGTGGTCATATGGTCATGTGGTCATATGGCCATGTGGTCATGTGGGGGTAATTTCACCCTATGGGGCAATTTCACCCTAACTTAACATCCTACATATATCCGGATATATGTCGATGCGCATCCCTGTCGGCTTAGGTTGGATAACAACATATTCGACTATCTTCGGCAATATACTTCCTCACTCTGTAGAATACGTAAGAGAACAATTTTTCGTATTCAATTTAGTATTCGATAGTAGCTAGAACGGTAAACATGAGCGTCTCCAAGGTGATTAACGTGTCTCAACTTCTTGGGAATAAAGTGAAACCGACAAATGAGCGATTTGGATTATGGCTGTTGGCAGATTATATGTGCAACAATAATCTGGTGACAGATATTGGTAATATTTGTTATGTCGAAGGCGAAAAGATGCTGACTGGTGGACTACACACACCAATTGCAGAACCATTTTGTGACAATATAATGTTGGTTAAAATTTGCGACCTTTCTGACACCGAACAAGCATCTGCAAACAAAAGGATGTTTATCCTAAAAAAAGAAATTTGTGGTGCATTTAACAGCTATCTACGAAGAAAGTTCAACCGATTTGTTTCCGCTAGGCATGGTGTTAAAGCTAAGCTTCCGTTTTCTCTGGAAAGCACTAACAAGATGGGCCAGAGAGTAAAAGAAATTATCGGAAAAGAAGAACTCGAATGCATTAATAAAAAATTCCAAAATCCTATATGTGTTCGATACAAAGTGGAACTAGCAGATGTTAAGTTGGAAACTTTATTGGAGGAACTACCAGATATATTAGACGAAGTCGAAAAAGATTATTTCTATCTTTTTGACATGGATGTAACCCAAGATTTTGCGGGCATATTTAGCAAGATGGAGGTGTGTAATTATTTAACTACAAAGCATAACTTTTGCTATAAGGGAGAATACGAAGAAAAGTGTAATATTATAGTTGACAACGATAAAACTGCATGGATTGGTTGTTTAACATGGCTAACAACCAATGCAAGAATTAAGATATACAACAAATTTGTGTGTCAGATAACAAGTCCTGGTGTTAATAAACAACTTGGCAATCATATACTAGATTTTTACGTTGTCCAGATGTACGTTTAAGGGAAACATTTGCGTCTACTTTGGCCAAAGAACATGGTATTACGCGATTGGAAGCGAGAATATACAACTGTGCAATTGGAAGCTATGTCAGTGCGGAACGAGTGTATAAACCCTTAAAAGATTGTTTAACCTTATTGGAAGATAGTAAGTTATACTTCCTAAAGGCGCCAATGTACTCGGTATCACTTGCCAAATGTGGAGTACGCTATCGGACAAGCTACAAAATAGCTGTTGTTTAGTCTATAATAACCTGCTACAGTACGTGTATTGGGGGAATGGCAATACAAAGAAATTGACGGGCTTGCAAATTAAGTTGTCCGAAAAACTAGAGGAAAGGGAAAAATTGATAAAGTATGTGCTTTCGGCTTTTAGTTTTAACTATTTACCTATAAATTATTTGGAGATAGTAGAGGAAGATAGCCAAGATAAAATAAAATCTTACGCAAGTGCTACATTAAGCAGGTAGTACATATTTTACACAATGTGCAACACCATATTCTACAATTCCAAAAGAAATAGTAATTTCGAATTGGGATTGATAGATACGCCTAACATTCGTCCAGAGGTTGTACGACAACGCGTAAATATTGGTAGTAAACTCTATCCGTTTACGCTAAAGGAAATTGCCCCATTATGTATACCATACGCTGTAAGTGGAAGGAAAAGACAACTGGAATTAGAGGAAATGGATGCAAAAGGCGAAAATTGGACTACATGGAGAACACTGCGACAATACGCGATCAATACAAAGATGTGTTAGACAAAGAACATCTTATTAGAGAAAATGAGGAAGAATTAAAAGATTATTTTATGTACCGATGGACTGACTTAGATACATCTGGGTTGTACAAGCTGTATGCATTTGCGGTTAGTAAGAAAGACTCTTTTAGTTATGTAGGCGTTCTTGCAGAAAAGGATGGTACTAAATCCGTATACTTTTTAAAAGGTTATTCTAAAAACGTATTTATCAAAATGATAGATAACAAAGACGAACTAAGGAATGCGGGTTTCGTAACCTTGGCGTACACCACACGCAAAGGGGTTCCGCTAAACATTGTATATTTACCTAGTAAAAACCTTTCGGATCATTTAAAACCGAGGGTCTTACAACCTATAACAACCATATATTCCCAAAAGTGGTGGACATGCAACTACGCAACAGTCTGTGGGAGAATAAGGATTTCCTCAATACCGACAAGAAGAAGTCAATCAAGCTAACAAGATACGTATGCAGGATATAGTGGGAAAGCTGCGATTAAAAGATTGTCACAAGCTGCAAGAATTACACGAAGGAATGGATCTGGTTGTCGATTGAATCAAAGACTTTAAATATAGAGACAAACTTCGGTACATTTTACAATTCGAAAACCTAAACGGTCTTTATGTATCAAACTATTGGCTAGAAAAGGAGATAGAGGACTTGGGTATCGATTTAAATTTTAAGCTGCGAATAAAATTAGATAAAATTAAAGCCACTCCAAACAAACATAAAGAAAGGACTGTCTTCTGTGTATAACTTTGTATTAAAATTAAGTTTAAATGACCCCATGCTTGGCATTAAATATTTTTAAATTTGTTATGTATAATGTCAGAATAAACATTTTATAATAGTATATAACATTGTTCTTTATTTATAAAAGGCTGTGACGTTACCCCGAAATAGCAGTCGCACAGAGAGGGGCGCATGGGCAGGGGTGCACACGGGCTGGGATGTGTTTTGGCGTACACGAGGAAGCGGATGTTAACAGTCACCAAGCATCCAATTCTTTATTTGGATGGTATCGAGTACTTGCCTGCGTATGTATCCGGAGTAAAGAATACGATTTGCATACGCAGCTTATTAATAAAATTAGTTTATCGAGGAAGATGACAAAAGGTACATCATTCCTAATAGTACAACAATCTACGCATGGGGACGTAAAGATATAAGATAGTTGTTTATATTTGTATATATTAGTTTTAAATTCCATAATTTTAAGTTCTTCGCCCACCTTCCAAATCTTTCCTGCTTCTATCCTGGTTGACAGAGTATACGTGTTATCTCCACGTGGTATTCGCGGACACGGAGGTTTTAGATTTCTCGGGAGATGGGTGGCTAAAGCATATGTCTCATGTAGCAAAAAGGGTTTTAAAGATGGAGTTAAATAAAGATGGGCAAAAATTAGTCTTTAGAAGGCATAACTTTGTATGGGGTGGAGCTATTTAAAATCTGTTTACAGATTTGGGGTCCCTAGAAAAATTTAATATTAGTTGATACCTAGCAAAATATATTTATCTTAAAAGAGTGACTACCCGCGTATAATAAATACAATATAACACTTGTCGATAAAAGTTGTAGGAAAATTAAAGACGTATTTAATGGGGGTCTAGTATTAGAATTTGTTGGTAGTAATGTTAAGTCCTACTGTATTGTAGGCGAGAAAGATACGATTAAAAGATTAAAGGGTCTCACGAAGTGTAGTTAAGTAAAACCGAGGGTCTTACAACCTATAACGAGCATATACCTCCAAAAGGGTAGGCATGCAACTACGCAGCAGTGCGCGGAGAATAAGAATTCTCTCTAATAAGAAATTAAAGTTTCCATGTACGTAGCACCAGTCATTGGGAAATGGTAGAAATGTTAAACCTATAAAGGCGATTATTAGTTGTGGTTTAGAAAAATAGTAGTTTTCGTGGACTAAATAAAATAGCTTAGACTAATTAATGTATATGGTTACATATCTCGTACACATCCACAAACATCTGTTTACGTCCACAATGGCGATACCGGTAGTTTTGTTTAACAAATAGTAGGAAAAATACGTTAGGTGTTAGTGCGTGGAAGCCCATAGGATCGTTGGATTCAAAAGAACGATGCGGTGGGATGTATGGTTGTCTCCGTTAGAATAATCGAAAGTGGTTAATTGATTGTATTAGATGTTTAAATAAGCGAAAGTGTAAAGGTCTACATAAACAAAATTTAATTAACCGACAAAAAGTGTGCGATGTCCTACACTTATAAATAAAGTATGGAATGGTGCTTTTAGCGACCCTAGCAGTAAAAGGGCGACTGACTTTTCCAAGCAACTACAAGAATAGCAGTAGCGCAGAGAAGGGGTATGCATGTATTATACAGTTGCTGCAAAATATGTTAGTTTACGCGTAGCTCGGATGTGTAATTGATCACGACTTAAAGATCCCTCGGAGGTTTAAAATTCTCAGCCCATTGTCGTTCGAAAAATGTTTGGAAATTATCAAAACGGTAGCGGGTGGAAGTTTAATGGATGATTGACCGAGTTTTCTACCTTTTACGAGGGAATTGGAAGTTGACAGACATCGAGCATCTAATTCTCTATTTGGAGGATATCGAGTACTTACCGGTTCTAGAAATCAATACGTGCGGCCGACCGCTATGCGAAAGTGTAAAAGCCTACAGAAGCAAAATTTAATTATCAGACGAAAAAGTGTGCGATGTGCTATAGAAAATATAAAAATGGTGCTTTGCATCGCTCCTAACAGTAAAAGGAGAGTGACTTTTTCTAGCAATTACAAGAATAGCAGTAGCGCGGCGAAGGGGTATGCATGTATTATACAGCGCATTGTTGCTCTAAAATATGTTGGTTTACGAGAAGCTCGAACGTGCACAAATTAAATTTCAATCTATAATTAACCACGGTCGTAAAATAGGAAATTAATGGGTAATTCTAATACCGTTAAGCATATACTTTCGCTTGGTGATTCATTTGGAAAAATATTCAAGCCCCCCATTTCCTAAAATATGACGTAGAAGTTATTTAAAATTAAATTGTTGTAAGTATCCTGTAGACAACAAGTTGGTATTTTCTTAGTAATGGTTTAAAGTGTTTTTGGTTATAGTAGCATTGCATCTTCTACAGCACGACTTGCACACAATTTGTGTGCGTGTGCTACCACCCTTTGGATTTTTAATATGCACGCGATCCGTATAACATGGAAGACGTTTTCCGGTGTTTCTACTAACGGCATTCACACCATCGACGAAGCGAACCAGGTGCATGCATTGGCGCTAAATGTATTGGACGAGCAGCAAGGATTATGACATCATTTAGTTCCCCGCCGAATCCTCAACTTCGTTCGGGTGTCTTCGGAAACCTTCGGTTTGCATTCTATAGGGTACATAAAGCCGGTGCGCGAGAGTAAACTCTTTAGTTATAAGTTAGTTCGCTTACAAGTCAAGTCTTATAGTGCGGATTTTGTTTTGTACTAAAATGGTACCTGCAAACGTTTTTAAATGCGAGCCGTGTCACGTCTACTTTACCAGAAGGGATGCTCTCAAACGGCACCAGAACAAATGTTGTGGTGTAACATCGTCCAAGGTTAAGCTTATACATCCGTCTGCAGCAAAGTACTTAAACTGTGGGACTTGCGGTATCGCTTTTACGAGAATGGGCAACTTACAGCGACACAAGGAAAAACAGCACGGCATGTCATTAAGCCGTAAACGTTCAGCTCCGCCAGCTGTTAAAGGGTCTTGTACGAAACAACCACGAATTATGTGTAAAGTATGCGATTTCGAAATGGAAAAAACTACGTATGCCGCACATTTAAGGAGCAACAGACATAAAAATGCATCAGTTACCGCTACTAGCGACGATGGTGTAGAAATGGTTAGCACTGCGTTTAACAACCGTATGGCTAGCTATCGCATAAAGAACGCCAGTGTCGACGATGGAGTGTCCGAGTTTCTTTGGAAGCAGAAAGAGCGATTTATTCGATTAATAAATGAAAAAAGAATACAACATACAGCAGTAAAAGTCTATTGCGAACTCTACGGCGTTTACACCAAAATGGGGAAGAGAGGCTACCGATGTGAAATCCTTTAACACAAAAATGTGGTTATAACGTCTTCTAGTAATCTGGAAAATATGTACGAGGTCTTAAGCGAAACCATAAGAACAAAATCAGAGGAATTTGAAACATGCGGGTCCGGTTGGTCTTTGGAAAAGGTGCTCTATTTAGAAATAAATATTAATAAGTATAAGCCGATATGAGTTCTAGGTTAAGAATAAAAAATTGTGAATATGTATTTAGAAATGTGGTTTACAAAATTTAAACTGTATTAGTAAAAATTGTTTGTAATAAAAAGTTTTAAGAATTGTTTCTAGATTTTCTTTTAGGTATGAGCCGCAGGAAATTTATAATTTAGAGGGTGTGTGTAAAATGGTAAGGGGTAGTCCTGTTTTAAATCTGTTTACAGATTCGGATTCTGTATAAAATTCTAGACTAACAAGATGTGCTACATGTATAAAAATTTATAAGAACGCTCAAAAGTCGCTACAGGTAAGAAATCTTAAAATGGGGGTAGCTCTCTGGGGGATGGTGCTATGTGAAAATTTAAAGAGATTTGGGTAGCTAGAAAATTCTAATATTGATTGATACCAAACAAGGTAGGTTTATCTCGTGGGTGGAAATGTGGAGAAAGATTTATCTCGCAGAGGGTATATGTGTAACTTTGCAGGTCGTGGTCCGATTTCAAATCTGTTTGCAGATTCAAATTCTGCGTAAAATTTTAGACTAACAAGATGTATCGCATGACTAAAAATTATAAGAACGCTCAAAAGTCGCTACAGGTAAGAAATCTTAAAATTAGGGTAGCTCCTTGGGGATGGTGCAATCTGAAAAATTCCTAGAGATTTGGGTAGCTGAGAAAATTCTAATATTGATTAATACCAAACAAGATAGGTTTATCTCGAAAGATGCAATGGATAGACGAAGAAAACTATTTGTTAGGTTTGCTTATAAAGCAAAGAGCAAAATTTAGAAGATCAGGACTTTAAAGGGGTATAACTTTGCAGGGCATGGTCCGATTTCAAATCTGTTTACAGATTTGAATTCTGTGTAAAATTTTAGACTAACAAGATGTATCGCATGTATAAAAAAATTTATAAGAACGCTCAAAAGTCGCTACAGGTAAGAAATCTTAAAATGAGGGTAGCTCCCTTGGGGATGATGCAATCTGAAAAATTCCTAGAGATTCAGGTAGCTGAGAAAATTCTAATATTAATTGATACCAAACAAGATAGGTTTATCTCGTGGGTGGAAATGTAGAGAAAGATTTATCTCGCGGGTGGAAAGAATGCGGGTGTGATGTAATCAAAATGGTTGGGGTAAAAATTCCACAAGGAGGAGATTCATCTCCACAGGAGAGAGCAGGTGGAGATTCTTAAAAATAAGACTTTATAGTGCGAATTTACATGTAAATTTGGTCCAGATGTGTGTGGAAATGTGGATGCTGGTGGAAATGTGGGGGTGGGTTGCCTGATTTTCCTCTACTTTTATTGATAGGTATGTTTGGTTTTATTTGTTATTCCCTTCGTGCCTTTATCGTGTTTATATCGTTGTATTATTATTGGTACTGTATTCAGCTGTGTACCTATCCAGGCGCCAACTTAAAAGCCGTTGTTGTCAGATGGTAGTTAAGTATATCACCGAGAATCGAGCATCTGGTAAGCAACCCATCTTTTTTTGCATTACCAATGTCCGTTTGTCCCGTACATCTTAAACAACGTTCAATGCTAAACTCGGATTAAAAGTCAAAAATTGCTTTGCACCGTTCTGTAAACTGAGATTAAATCCATCTAATCCGAGATTAAATTAAACTGTCAATTTTGGGGGTTTAATAATTTAAACCTAGTTTAAAGTCTAGTTTCATATTTAAAACCTTACTTTTTGTTTATCTTACTTTAATAATTGCTATTGATAAATTGATATAATCTTGTTCAGCAGCAGCGATTTTCCATACTTAATTTTTTTATTTTTAAAAAAACGATTTAAATATTCAGCTCCTTTGTAAATGCCGTCCTTGCAAGATTTTTCCATACTAATTAAAATCTCCGTTTAAAACATCAGTTACCAAAAGTGCATCTTCCTTGCAATTAATTAACTTAAAGTAACTTTAGTATCAGCAATGTTCCAATTTCATTGTATATTACAAAATCAAATAACTGCATTTAACAACTTCCATATTTCAAACTATTGAAACGTATAAGTTTCCAATGTAACTCTGTATGTTATTTTGGCTTTATAATCAACATTACATTTTATTAGGTTTAGAACGGAAATTATGAATACATATTGCTTGGTTGACGCGAAATTATGAATTTAATGAATACGTTGTCGATTGCGTAGATTAAAATGAATCGAATTGAAACTCTGTAATAAAGTTCACGCTTATATACAGCTTTATCTAACTACGTCATGGTTCTCCGAAGTTTTATGCTCCGTATGGAACATAATATATAGTAATGTCAAATTTCTGGGAATAACTCTGTTTATTACCGTATTATCGTCGAATCGCCGCGCTCAAATCGTTGTTTATCCTTGTCCGATGCATGGCTTAATTTTGCATCGCATTCCTTCATTGATACGCAAGGCTATTAAACCGCGTTGTTATCGATTTTATGGGTTTTAATGATAACGAGCGAGTTCTTTAAATGAATGTTTATTTATTTGACTAGTTTATATACGACATTTCTTATTAATTGACGTATTCTTTCTTAATCCCGTAAATTCGACAAAACTCTTTATTTAAAAATGAATTTATGCTTTCCCAGCAGGTTTTTTAAAGGAACGGGAAGTGTGTTTTGCTTTGCACTCTAATGGCTATGTATTTAAAATACGCTTATATTATACAGATTGAAACAATGAATCTTCGGAAATTTCTATTCTTTTCGGTTTCTTTTATATTTTGTAGGTTTTATTTGTATACTTTGGGCTTCAATAACCTCTCGTGGCCCTCTTATTACATCAATATATATTGTTATGATAATAGGATTATTTAAGGCTATATAAGGTCACAAGGGAGGAAAACTTCATGTATACACTATAAAAATCAAGAAAACCAAACATTTAAATCATAAAAGTAAATAATACGTTCATTATACAAAAGCAGATACAAATCACCCTGTATAAAATCACTAACGAGCTACAGTTATTTCAAGGAGGCATATTCAGTAATAACTTAACCACATTCATCAAAAACAAATAATTGCGCACGCAACCCAATCTATTTTAAAACATTAAAAACATTCCTAAGCTCAAAATAAATACAAATTCCGCATATTTAAAATAAAATAAACGTAAAATAAAATTTCTTTCAACCTAGATGCATTTACGTAAGAAATCTAAGTCGATAAAACGCATATAATTTAAACCAGTTGGTATAGGCAAACATTTAAAAGCGGGTATATTTCATTAACTAGAAAGCATTGAGGCGACAGCGTACGTGCCGTTTGAAATGTATGAATTGTCACATTTAATAAAACCCAGCATATGTAAACAAAGTATGGACACTAAAATTAAGACTACGGTAGTTGAAAGGTAAAAAATAACAAATTCCATAATACAAGACTCTAATGTACGTGCAAAATCAAGCGTCTATAACATGCAATATTGAATAAAACACAACAGGTTAAGATAAAAAGAGACAACGAATTTGTTTATAAAACGAATCTAAGCAGATAAAGGACATTTATTCTATAATTGACACACGAACTATAATAATCGAAACAAAAGTATTACGTAAATTTCAATTTAGTGAAGTTAAATTGAAAGTTAGTGAAAGTCACATTAATTAAAAATTGCAAGTGGAAAACATTAAAAGTGCGGGATTGAAATACGTATGTATAAAACTCTGCCGTTAGTATAAAACGTAAGTATTCGATTTAATTAATATAAATGAAGTTTATAATTTATTAATTTAGGGCTCTAAGTATGGGAAATTAAAATCGAGAATAAATCGACTCTAAGTACGGGAAACTATATAATGACGTTCAACTAAATCGATTCTAAGTATGGAAAATTAAAATCGATTCTAAGTACGGATACTGAGTAATCAACTAAATATTGAGTGTTAAACTAAACAACCAACTAAATAATTAAATAAATAACACTAAATTACGACGCTAAAACACTAAAATACTGGAATAAAACTAAATAAATAGTATGATACTTGAAGTACAGGGACAGTACTTCAAATCATTGGACAAACGGCTACAAGTTACTAAAAATAGTTGGAAGTACAGGAATACACGCCACTAAACAAGCAACCGATTTGGATAAGAAAACTCTAATAAGAAACAGCAGGAGGAGTATCAGATCAGAATTATCTTTTCAATTCATAGTACGTTACATTTATTATTTTTAATAGTTGATAAACTTAAAACTTGCATGTAATTTAGATATTTGGTGTAAAAGGTCAACAAAAATTTAGTTGGTACATAAAAATACGATTAAAAACGAGAATGATTCTTTGAACGTTCAACGAAATCATTTACAGCGAAATACAATTCTTTTTGCTGGCTTTAATTACTATAAAAAGGTTTAAAAAAGGTTATAAATTTCGTAATGAACAATTTGATTTAAAAGTTATGTAAATAGTAAAGGATATTAAAAAGGACGTAGAGTTGTAAATTGTAAATTTTCTTTGCTTATTACTCGAATTTGGTGAATTTCGCTAGTATTATTTTGGTATATGGAGTGTTAGAGGGGAGTGGGTACAAATTCTCTGTTATCATATTGTCGTTTACTCTGCGGGGTATCACTGAGCTAGTCGAGGTATAAATTTAATTGTGTTAATCTTAAATTATTTAAGAGGCACAAGGAGGTGGCGATCAGTAGGCAATTGGTCGTTACACATCTGGCGGGCGGCGATATCGTAGTTAAGAGAATTAGCGCCCAACGTGGGGCTCAAACCCACAACCCTGAGATTAAGAGTCTTATGCTCTACGACTGAGCTAGCCGGTCATAAATTTAATTGTGTTAATTTTAAATTATTTAAGAAGCACAGAGAGGTGGCGATCAGCAGGCAATTGGTCGTTATACATCTAGTGAGCGGCGATATCGTAGCAATATATAAATATATATTAGATAGTTAATTACACAAGGTAAGTTGATAAATACTATCGTATTACAGAGAATAAGATGAAATAATAACTTAGACTTTTATGCAAAGCCCAAATGATCATTTCAAATCGAGTTAGTAATTGAAAGATGGAAAATATAAGGTCTTGGACAGGACTTGAACCTGCATACATACATACATACAAGCAACGGGCTATAGACCCATGTGGTTAGTTAGCCATTGGGCGCGTTCCCAGGTGGCGGATAGGAAAAATCCCAAGATATATGGCCAAGGGATTGGCTATCCACTCTGGGAAGGATCGTGATAAGCTTATCTCTTTCAGTGACCCAGTGGCCTGAGTGGCATAAGAGCCACAATATGGCGGAGAGCAAAAGATTGTGCTGATGCGGGATAAAATCTGCTCCCTAGCCAAGTGAAAATGATCCCGCGGACCAAACCCCTCAACCTAAGCTGTAGTCCCGTGGATAATGGGCCTGCACTGAGGTAAACGAAGCTGGTGGGGAAATTCTGCAACACCGTCTTACCGTCGTGGTCATGTCCAGCGGGCAAGAAAGTGTGGGGGTTTTGGCTTAACTGCCCGGACCAAGATGAGACAACCTCGTTAAAAATTCCTAAATTCTGTGCTGTAGGACCGAGGGAGGCGGCTCCGTGGCGTAGTGGTATGTGTGTGACTACTACGCCCAAGGTCCCGGGTTCGAATACCGACACGGTCCGGTTGAAAAATGTTAGGCGAGCATTTTTCACAAAAATACACCCTCGTTCGGATGAGAGGTTAAATGGAGGTCCCGTGTGTGAGTGTTGTCACGCACGTTAAAGATCCCTACCTTGCTTGGAACAGCAAGGGTTCGGCAAAATTCAAAATTTTCCAGATAAAAAAAAAATCGCTTCCTGGCCAATGTAGTACCTTCGGGTGGAGCATTGGAAAATCACATGTAATGTATGACCGAGGCGGCTCCGTGGCGTAGTTGATATGTGTGTGACTACTACGCTCAAGGTCTCAGGTTCGAATCCCGACACGGTCCGCTTGAAAAATGTTAGGCGAGCATTTTTCACAAAAATACACCCTCGTTCAGATGAGAGGTAAAATGGAGGTCCCGTGTGTGAGTGTTGTCAAGCACGTTAAAGATACCCACCTTGCTTGGAACAGCAAGGGTTCGATAAAATTCCAAATTTTCAGATAAAAAATTCGCTTCCTGGACAATGTAGTACCTTCGGGTGGAGCATCGGAAAATCACATGTAATGTGTAAGACCAAGCACAGGGGATGCTTGGCTGATAGTTGACCAGTCTCAATCGGTCCAAAACTCGGGGAACAGGGCGGCACCCCGTTTTATTCACGCCTTTCATGCCGACAGGGCACCTGGCATGGCGACCATTTACATCCCCCATACTCGTGGGAACAATCATGAATAATATTGGTACCACTAGTAAAACAGAACCTGAAGAGGTGGAACCAGCAATGTGGAACCCCTCAGGTGACCAAAATGTATCCATGGAGGTGGAGCAGATCCGGGATGCAAGTCCTTGCAAGACTGATGCCTAAAACACCAGACATAGAAAAACTATAAAGAAACTTGTAGGCACTGGACTGCAAGTAAAGAGGCTTTCGGGAGCTCAGCTTAAAAATCTGAGGAAAACCAAGAAAGTCGAATCTGAGACTTGGACGGAGTCAAACCCGTTCACTATGTGATGTGATGGAGGACTACGATATAGCCCTTATCCAGGAACCTTGGATTTGCAAGAGAAAGGTGCTAGGACTGAGTTCAATCGGTGGGGCACTTGCAAATAGTAGATCCACTGATAGACCCAGGACTTCTATACTAATCAACTTAACCAAGGTCAGCACAATAAGCCTTTTAGGCTGCAGTGCGGAGCCGTTTGGCAGACGCACCCGCCAGGGAGAGTGGTTTTAGTGGGTAGGCCGCAAAGAAAGTCCCACACTTTGGCTATAAAGGCTTTCCACTCCACCGGGTTGGGATGACTATCAAAAAAAAACGGGCTTTAGACGCAAATAGAATATTATTAGATTTGTATTTGAATAGATCATACTATTTAAAAGAATATACCTGGAGCTCCTAGCACATGCGTTTGTTGCTATAATACAGTAAAGAGCGGGTGCGTATACATTATCAAAATGTACCATTTAATAAATAACACAATAGGCGTTTAATAAATAAAGAATTTGAACAAAAGTATTCTAATTTAACAACAATTACTCAAAGTGTAGACCATTAACTTCTTGACAAAACAGCATATCAAGCAAGTAAATTCCTGTCCCTTTACAAATATATCAGAGTCCCCAAATTGTTTAATTTCGACAGCATTTCAATTTTTCAGATCATAAAACTTATAGTTTAGATTGACCACATTTTTTAAATGATTCGTTAAAACTTAAAATGTAGAACTTTATTAAACAACTTACATCTTAGTAAAACTGCCGATATCAGTTTTGAATTTAATCTAATGTCTAAATTAGATATCCTAAAGATCATTTCAATCCTGCAAGTTGATACAGAGATAAAATTTTTCATATTTGATGGCCATGGCTACGCTGTAGATATTTATTAGATAAATATTCAGGTAAAAATTATTATGATCAACATTTAAAAGTTACTACCGAATTAAAAGGTTTTCAGTACTTGAAACATTTTATTAAAATTTAGTTTTGATAAATAACATTTATGCATTTGTAAAAGTTATTATTCAAACGGCTGTGCAACCAATCACCTTGTATACCTAAGAAAGGACAGAACATATAGTTGTAGAAAACATCAGATGCCGCTCTCTAACAATGTGAGCGAACTTATGATTCGCACGTAAGGTGGATAGGTGTGGTTAGGTTGAGGTCAACTCATTAAAGAGATTATTCATAGTTTGTGTGCAAGCTTCTGGCTGTGTGTGTTCAATCCAAGTTTAGTTCTAATGTGAAAACTGTTAAATATCTTGTAGTTTTTTTTGTAAAGATCAATTACGGTGTATGTATCTGTAGAACCAAAACAAACGAACAAAGGTAAACAAACATAGCTGTCATTTTAGTGCATTTTTATATGACCTGCATATTGCATTAGCGTATCAAATTAGACGTAGATATTTAAATTGCTGCTATTTGTTGTAGATAAGAAATTTTCATTTAAATTTTATTGTAGATGACACGCAGATCGCTTGCAGGAAATGTAGCATTAGGTTTCCTTGCTGTAGCAGTTGTATTAATTACAGTAGCATTCGCCACACCAAGTTGGCTTGTGTCAGATTATCGGATTACAGGGGCACGTTTGGATCGAATGGGATTATGGACACATTGCTTTCGATCATTACCAGATCCACAAGATCCATACCAGAGACGATTCTTTGTTGGTTGTAGGTGGTTATACGATCCCTTCACAACAGGTTACGACGAAATACGAGGATATCTAATGCCGGGATTTTTTGTGGCAACACAATTCTTTTTTACTGTCAGTTTCATATGTATTTTAATATGTGCCGTTTTAAGTTTAATGTATTTTCTATGTTGTGGGCCAGATATGAAACAGTTTTATATTTTAATTTTTTCAAATGCAACCATACTCTTAGTAGGTGGAATAAGTGCTGCAATTGCTGTTATTGTATTTGGTTCTAATGGTAATCGCCCTGGTTGGATGCCAGGTCATACGAATAATTTCTTTGGGTGGTCGTATATATTAGCATGTATAGGAACTATAAGTTGTATTATTGCAGCTTCACTATTCTTTGTTGATGCTATCATACAACAAAAAAAGAGGGACCAGTTGAAAGATTCTCAAGCTAGGTTTGGAATTGAATATAAAATTTAGAATGTGATCCATTATTTAAACGAACATTACCGTCCATTTGTACAAATATTTTTGTGACTTTTGTATTATATTTACAATTATTGTCAACTAGATAAAAGATTTCAATTTACTATTTTCTCTTGTTATTAGGTAATGTGATTTTTATAATTATTTCATGACTATTGTTTAACACGTTCTCTACCGCTATATAAAAAAACATGTCTTTCTTCAAACCAAGCAATATTTTAAGCAAAAGAAGGGCTAATGAGGGTGCATCATGCATGTGTGATGCTACTTTACAGTACTCGTATTTCAATAATGAACCACCCGACCCAATCAATTTTTGGAATAATTTTATAATAATAATAAACGTTTATATCCAACAGGAATACACCCAATTACAGGAAACAATTTACAAGTTATTTAACACACATTCACAAAGTATAATAATTGTGTACAAAAATAAACCTAATAGAAAAACAAAAAATTGATATATCAATTGAATGTGAAAATCGGTAAAAAATTGTTCGAAAAATAAATATATCTAAAATTTTTATTTATTTAGTACAATAGGTTTTCAATATATATTTGAATGAAATATTTTGCAACAATCATCTATACAAGGACTGATGAGCTGCCCTGCATCGTCTTTACATGTTTTGCATATGTATCAAGTGGCACCTCTTGCTTTCTTTTGTGCACGTACATCAGACTCATTTATGCAACTTCCTTGGGAAATGCATCAGAACACTTTTTGAAGTTGTTTCTTGATTAAAACTTCAGCTATGTCATCTTTAAACTCTATATATCGTTTATATTTCGAATTGAGGTTGTTATGTATCCAGCATCCATTCCAAAGCATTCACTAAATGAAAACATATTTTTTGTGTAGCAATTTATAGAAAAACGTTTCCAATTATTTTTTTAGCTTGAAAGTACCTTATTGCTGAACTAGATCTTTAAAGTGACATAAGAGATCGGAAAAACGATTGCCGGGCTCATGTGAACAATTACATTAAAAACAAAGTAGGCATATTACATCAGTGGCCATGACAGTACTGTTTTTATCTCGGTAAGTTCTTGTGAGTTAATTGTTACAAGTTTGTATATTATTTAAAATTTTAAATATTGTTGTAGTTTTATTATTATTATTATTATTATTATTATTGTCAAATTATTAGTGGATGCACAAAAAATTTTTTACGTGCCACACTCAGAAAGTGTTTTTACAGGGCTCACATGCTTTCAGAGTTCTGCCTACGGCATCGCCTTGAAAACCGCATGCTCACCCTGTAAAGTACCACTTTTCGAGCTTGGCACGTAAATAACTATTCAAGTACCATCTATGGCTGGCAAAATTCGAAAAAGTTGTATTCGATTAATCGAATTTTGCAGTATTCGCAAACCGATTAAACCGATTAATCGATTTTCTATCGAATATTCGGCTAATCGAATATTCGATTAATCGATTATTCGATTAACTGATTAATGGAATAATCGGTTAATCGAATATTCGATTAACCGATTATTCGATTGTTAACAAATTTTTTAGTTAACTAATTGGCTAGTTCATCAATCGGTTAGTCAATCAATCGTATGGTTGTCTAGATAATCTATTAATCGACTAATTGTTTAATCGACTAATCAACTCGTCAAACAAATTATTTCTAACCAAATAATCGTTTGTCTGATTAATTCACTATCGTGCGGGTTATTCAATTACAAAATCCATCAAGTCGTGTTTCATTTCATTTTCAAGTATCCTCCATCCAATGGCAAGATCTTGTTCTGAACTTGTAATATGTATGGTTGTATTTTTGTCTTCTCTCACGTTATAGCTTGCACACATAGGAAAAAGAGAACTTGGGCTCTATATACATAATACAAATAATACGGCTATAATTTAGTTAGGTATTATAAGTTCAAGTTAGAAACAAACTTACAAAATCATTTTAAAATTATGAACTTGCAGTTAAAAAAGCAACAACTAAATTATAAACTATAATAGTGGACCCACTCAGGTAATCGGAAATCGAACAGCTATTAATACAGGTGTTTCCTTACTATATTATTGTACACTTACGTAGGTAGTTGATTTTAATCTATTAGGTAATGAAACTGAATTATATATATGTCACGGATCATGTTAGTCAATTAACACAATAAAAAATTATTCTTCCAATTGATTCAAGTCAGTTAATCAAATATCAGTGATTATAGGTGTTGGTGGATGTATTTCTAATTTATTTGACAATAATATATCGTTTGTAATTTTGTGTACAGGTCTGGTTCCTGTACACAGGTCAGAGCACGCTTAAGTTTTATTTTGCAACATGTTTGTACTGTTCTATTTTTAATTTTACTAGAACTTTCGTTCTGTAAGGACTTGCCTCTTAATAGAAATAAAAACAAACCATTTTTCTTTTAACTGTATTTTATTTACCCATAATTTTTAATAGGTGTGTCGTATTGGTCGACTAATCGAATATTCGATTATTCGAATATTCAATTAATCGATTATTCGAATATGCGATTAATCGATTATTCGAATATTCGATTAATCGAATAATCGATTTGTTAATTTTTAAAAACCGTGATTTTCGATTAATCGAATAATAGATTAATCGAATTTTATTGCCAGCACTAGTACCATCTTATAGTTTTCGAGGCGTTGAATAGTAAGAAATCATTTTGTTGCATATATTTATTCCTGACATATATTTGTTATAATCAATTATAGATAAAGATTTTAATTTATCAGTGTCATGTTTATTCTGACCAGTTTCTAGTGAGGCCTTGTGTGTTGTAGATGTCTTTCCACTTTTGACTAACACATACTACTTCGTCTAAAAATGGATTCTCCCTTCTATAATTTGACTTTGATAACAATCTTTGGATTAACTTTGTGATTGCACGAAGAGTGCCAGCAATATACGTTCTTCTGATATATAGAGATCTAGCCAAGTGGACACTATTGTAAAAATTGTCTAAGGAAATTGCATCCTTTGTCCAATAATTCTTGATTAGTTTATCTGTAATAGACAAAGCATCCTCATCTTCATAGGTTATGGTAGCTTTCCCAGCATAAATAATAATATTCAGTAAAAAGCCATCAGTTGTACATAATTCGTACAGTTTAACCCCATCTTTTGCAGCCTTGTTGGGAATGTATTGGCTAAATGAAAGGTGACTCCGCCATAATACGAGAGCTTCATCTAGCGACGAGTTTTCACTTGGGTAACAAACTTTTTGGAAGTCTTGTAAAATATGATTTATAAGTTTATCTATTTTATCAAGATGATGTTGTTGATCATCAACTTCGTTATGAAAGCAAAAACAACTGAGTATATTTTCAAAACAATTTCTTCCCATTACTGTACCGAATCATGGATGTTCATAAAGGTAGTTTTTACTTCAATATGATTTTATGCTAGGTATCTGAAAGTTAGCCATTGCAGCACAAAGACCCAAAAACTTTTTTACATCTTCGAAAGTTTTAGGTTTCCAATATTTCATATATTCGAAGCATGACTTACTTTGGATGCTAATAGTTCTGAAGCACAATTATTTGCCCAATCATAGTGTTGAGTACATAAAAGGATACTCAGGCGAGAAAAGCAGGAGTATAACCAAACAGATATTAAACAAATGCGGCCTTCAATATTCTTGCCTGATGTTCAGTTAGAGCAGTGAAGATTCTTGGATTCACAACACTTATTACTACAATCGAAAAATAATATAAAGCGGTGAGGTGGTCCTATACAGGGACTGACCTCCGAAATTAAACTTATTGTACAAGCGGTGGCAATAGACTGTGTTAGGGCACACAGTCACCAAAACATATGGCAAACAAGATAGAACATTGAACGTGCGAACGCGACCGGGTTTATCAAATTTAAATAAAAGAGCAGATATTACCATTAACAAATAAACTTAAATTTTATAGTAATAATATAAAGAAACTAAATGAATATATACAGGGTTGGACGGAACATGGACTGTCATCAAAAATTGATAAAATAGTTTCAACTGGCATTATGTTTTTGTGAAATATTTATTTAAATCCCTTCAATTTCAGTGAATGTATGCAACACCGAATCGTTATCCTTATCAGTCCACTTAATACTATCGTCTGCATTGGAAGGGACATTTGCTATATCATTGTTCTGTGATAAATCCTTGTCTAAACCGGACTGAAGTTAGCAACACTCGAATCTATCTGCACATTTAAAAAAGTGGCATACAAAATGTGGCTATTATACATCAGTAATGTCTGGATGGAATCTCATTCAACACTTTTTAAAAAACATATAAAAACCAATCCTAAATTTACGTACAACTTTAGAATTCGCATTCAATGCAACGATAATCGTGTCGTTTAACGGGGTATAAGAACTTAAGTAATAAACCTTAAAAATTTGTATCTCCTTACCGAAACAATGTCTACTAAATTTGTTTGGGCAAATAATCATCTACTTAAAGAATTTCAATTGACACCCTTCAATCCAATGTAATTACTGTCGTTAAGGTAAGGTTAGGTGGTAAAATAGTAAATCTTAAAAAATTATATCTCCCTTTTGAAACGATGGCTGCTAAATTTGTTTGTGCGAATATTCATTTAGCTAAAGGAGCTTTAATTCAACACCCTTCAATCCAATGTAACCACCGTCGTTAAGGTAAGAGGACTTCTTAAAATAAACATTTAAAAACCAATGCAAAATTCACGAACAACTTTAGAATTCGCATTCAATGCAACGACAATCGCGCCGTTAAACGGTGGGTAGAGGCAGAAGTAATACATCTTAAAAAATTTTATATCTTCACCGAAACAATATTTGCTAAATTTGTTTGGCAAATAATCATCTACCTAAAGAAACTTCAATTCCTCACCCTTCAATCCATTGTAACCACCGTCATTTAGCTAAGGTTAGGGGGGTGAAGTAATAAATCTTTTATTAAGACGATGTTGTTGATCATCAATTTTGTCATAAAAGCAAAGACAACTGTGTATATTTTCAAAACAATTTCATCCCATCACATTACGAAAGAATGGATGCTCGTAAAGGTAGTTTTTATTTCAATATGATTTTATGCTAGATATTACCCATTGCAGCACAAAGACCAAAAACTTTTTTACATCTTCAAAAGTTGTAGGTTTTTCCAATATATCATATATTTGAAGCACTGGTAACTTTGAATACTAATACTTTTGAAGCACGATTATTTGCCCAATCACGGACTGTCATCAAAAACTGATAAAGCTTCAACTGGCGTTATGTTTTGTGAAATATTTATTTAAAACCCTTCAATTTCATGAATGTATGCAACACTGAATAGTTATCTTTATCAGTCCACTCAACACTATCATCTCCACCAGCAGGGACATTTGCAGTATCAATGTCCTGTGATAAATCCTTGCCTAAACCGGAGTGAAGTTAGCAACACTAAAATCCATCCACACATTTAAAACACGTGGCACAAAGTGTGGCTATTATACATCATTAACGTCTGGATGAAATCTTGTCCACACTTTTTAAAAAAACATGCAAAAACCAATTCAAAATTTACGTATAACTTTAGAATTCGCATTCAATGCAATGATAATCGTGCCATTAAACGAGGGATAAGAATTGATGTAATAAACCTTAAAACATTGTGTCTCCTTATCGAAACAATGTCTACTAAATTTGTTTGGGCGAATAATTGTCTACTTACAGAATTTCCAATTCCACACCCTTTAGTCCAATATAATTACTGTCGTTAAGGTAAGGTTAAGGGTGTGTAATAGTAAATCTTAAAAAATTGTATCTCCTTTCTGCAGCGATGGCTGCTAAATTTGTTTGTGCAAATATTCATTTATCTAAAGGAGCTTCATTTTAGCACCCTTCAATTCAATCTAACCACCATCGTTAAGGTAAGGACTTTTTAAAAAAACATTCAAAAATCAATCCAAACTTTGAACAACTTTAGAATTCGCATTCAATGCAACGACAATCGTGCTGTTAAACGGAGGTAGGGACTGAAGTAATTAAACCTTAAAAAATTTAACACCCTTCAATCCATTATAACCACCATCGTTAGGTAAGGATAAGGGGTTGAAATAATAAATCTTAAAAAACTATCTCGTTTTCTAAAGAGGATCTGCTAAATTTGTTTGCACAAATAATCATCTAGCTCAAGGAGTTTTAATTCAACACCCTTCAATCTAACGTAACGACCTACGTTAAAGTAAGGGGGGGTAAAGTAATAAATTCCTAAAAATTGTATCTCCTTACCAAAACAACGTTTGCTAAATTTGTTTGTGCGGATAATTATCTACTTAAACGAACTTCAATTCAGCATCCTTCAATCCAATGCAACCACCGTCGCTAAAGCAAGAGTAGGGCTTGGAGTAATAAACCTTAATAAATTGTATCTCCTATCGGAAATTATGTCTGTTAAATTTGTTTGCGCGAATAATCTTCTATCTTAAGGAGCTTCAATTCAACACCATTCAATTCAATGTATCTCTCGTCGTTAAGGTATGGTAAGGTGGGTGAAGTAATAAATTAAAAATTGTATCTCCTTTCCGAAACGATGTCTGCTAAATTTGTTTGTGCAAAAGATTATCTACCTAATAGGGATTCAATTCAGCACCCTTCAACCCAATGTAACCACCATAGTTAAAGTAAGGGTTGGGGTGAAGTAATAAATCCTAAAAAATTGTATCTCCTTTTCAAAACGATGTCTGCTAAATTTGTTTATGCGAATATTCATCTACCTAAGGGAGCTTAAATTTAGCACCCTTCAATCCAATGTAACTACCATCGTTACGGTATGGGTAGGGTGGGTGTAGTATTAAACCTCAAAAATTGTATCTCCTTTTCGAAATCATTTCTGCTAAATTTGTTTGCACGAATAATCATCCAATGTAACCTTTGTTGTTAAAATAGGGGTAGAGGGCGAAGTAATAAACCTTAAAAAGTTGCATCTCTTTTAGGAAACGATGTCTGTTAAATTTGTTAATGCAAATAATCACCTTCCTAAAGGAACTTCAATTCAGCATCCTTCAATTCATGTAACCACTATCGCTAAGGTTAGGGTAGGCGTCGGGTAATAAATCTTAAAAATTTATATCACTTTTATGAAATGTTGTCTGCTAAATTTGTGTTGCATGCATGATCATCTATCTAAACGAGCTTCAATTCAGCATCCTTCATACCAATCATTTGGTAAAAGAGATACAATATGCTAAGTTTTATTATTTCACCCTCTGTCCCTACTTTAACGACAATGGTTACATTGGAATAAAAGGTACTAAATGAAAGCTTCTTTAGGTAGATGATTATTCGCTCAACCAAATTTAGCAGGCATCGTTTCAGAGAGGAGATACAATTTTTTAGGATTTATTACTTCACCCCTACTCTTACTTTAATGATGGTGGTTACGTTGGATTGAAGGGTGCTGAATTAAAGCTCCTTTCGGTAGATGATTATGTGCACAAACAAATTTAGCAGACATCGTTTCGTAAAGTGGATATAATTTTTTAAAATTTAATACTCCCCCCCAGCCCTCGTACTTTAACGATAATGGTTACGTGGGATTAAAGGGTGTTAAATTAAAGCTCCTTTATGTACATGATTAAACAAATTTATATCAGTGCTTCGGAATGAATATACAATTTTTTAGGATTTATTACTTCACCCCCTACGCTTACTTTAACGTCTGTGGTTACATTGAGTTGAAGGATACTGAATTAAACCTCCTTTAGGATTGATGATTATTGGGGTAAACAGATTTAGCAGACATTGTTTCCTAAAGTAGTTATAATTTTTTAAGAATTATTATTTCACTCCCTGCCCCTACTTTAACAACTATGGTTACATTAGATTGAAGGGTGCTAAATTCAAGCTCCTTTACGTATATGACTATTCGTGTAAACAACGTTGGTAGACCGTTTCGGAAAGGAGTTACAATTTTTTTAGATTTTTTTACTTCACCATCTACCCTTATTTTAACAGTGGTGGTTACATTGAGTTGAAGGGAGACTGAATTGAAGCTCCTTTAGGTAGATGATTAATTACTCAACAAAATCTAGCAGATATCGCTTTGACTTATTATTTCACCCCCTACCCTTACTTTAATGATGGTGGATATATTGAATTCAAGGGTGCTGAATTTAAGCTCCTTTGGGTAGATGATTATTCACGCAAACAAAGTTAGCAGATACCATTTCTTAATACATGTACAATTTTTTAAGATTTATAACTTTAACCTCTACCCCGCTTAACAGCACGGGACAATTATTGTTGCATTGAATGCGAATTCTAAAGTTGTTCGTAAATTTTGGATTGGTTTTTGTATGTTTTTTTAAAAAGTATGGATGAAATTCAATCTACACATTAATTATGTATAATAGCCACATTTTGTGTGCCACCGATTGTAAATGTGGTTAGATTTGTGATGCTAATTTCACAACGGGTCTCCTCTGAAGCATCTTCTGCCTCTTCATTAGAGAAAAATGAATTTAAGTTTTCATTACTGTCCGGGGATAATAACTGCTTTCGGAAACTTCAAATGGATCATCCAAGGCCGTGTTCTCATCACTTAGATCACATCCCATTGTACGATTTGCTTCCTCTTCCCACTCTTTATCAGATAATGGTTTATTGCAAAAATATGCAATATTTCGATTGGCAAAGTGTGTAATATTAAGCTGAAAGTTACAAATCTGACTTTTTTCTAAATTCAACCAGTTTTATACACACAAATGACAGAACTATCACAATCATGTAACCGACTGGTGCACAAAAGCGAACAATACAGTTTTATGTACCATATAATATTTCACAAATTCCAAGCTTTTTTTTAACCTGCACATAAAACTTTCACTAGTAGCAGCAATCAGAGTTCAACTAACATCAATATCTATGTGGTTCATATGAATAACACACAGCATCAGTGAAAATGTTATCCTGTGTTTCTACAATTAGATCTGTAGCTTCACCAGGACCACACGACGCATATCTGAGTTGCGATTCTCAGACCATATTACACAGATATGTGCCTGATCTTTCTATAGACCACAGGAACTGCGGAGAAACTCCTACTGCAAACTGATCGAATTTATAGCCTTCACAAGATGTTTCTGCCACTGACCCAATATGTGTCGCTAGTCTTTAATCAAAACCCGTGTGTCACACGTGTGTGACAGTCGGTAGCGAACGTGTTAAATTATACTTAAATTGAAAACTTATCAATTAAATTGTGCCTAGTAGGTTATTTACAAAAAGTTGTTAATAAGGTTCAGATATAATCTGCAAATTGTGATTTTTGAAAATTGTTGTCCAATATATTAGGAAAATTCTGGAAAATTTTGAGTAGTATGATGTGGTACATAATATGGAGATATATAATTATAAATTAATAGAACGAAACAATATAGTAAAACTACTTAATGATCAACAGTATTGTTGAAATAGTGTTTTGGTCAAAAATGTATAAATAGTTGTATGTTTGGCAGAATCTGATTTTAAAAGCAAACAGTATCGAATTTAATTGCGGAAGGTATCAGTTAATATCTAGACTTGAATATGTATTTTTTTTATTATATAAGGAGTAGGCGAAACGTATCTAAATCATTTTGTCAAAATGTGGATAATATTGTTTGAACAGCGTGTAGTTTTAAAGAACTGATTTCAGCAACGATTATACTATAGTCTATTAATGATTAAAATAAAAACAACACTTAGTTCTATGTTAATATTGGAAATGGAAAAAGAAAAGATTACTAGAATTTTTGTTATTAAAAACTGGAAAGGAAGTTGAGGAGTGAAGTCTGTATTGAGATTGTTTGAAATTTGTATTATCTCATTTATTCTTGTTAAATAATTAACTATTAAGTCTGATTTTATTGTCACAGGTTTGAGAAGTAGCACTGTTTTAGTTCATAAGGAAATTGTTTAGATCTGCTTTTATAATATTTATATTATTAAATAAATATTTCATAGTAATAGTTGTTTTTGAGTAATAACTGTTAGATGATATGATATTAAAGTGAAAAATCACGATAAACTAGTAGTGGCATGTGTTCATAACGGATGCATCAAACTCACATGAAATGAGTTTTATTATAGAAAATTTATGAACTTTTGAACATAACGTCAGTAGATTTGAACAAAAATAGCTAAAGGTTTGTTTTCACTTTTGATGTTTTTTGATTAATTACTTAGGGGGGGGGGAGAGGGCTGCACCCGAGTGGAAGGTTTGGGAAGCTGAATAGCAAGAATCGAAGGTGAACACATACATATGTATGCATTTAGAATATCATACATTATGCAAAATATGCTAAATGTGCATATTAAGGTTATGAAAAATTTGTAATATTTTTATGTATATTGTATTATTTCAATCAAATAAAGAATATTTTTAAAAGTAAAATTTTATTATCTCTAAAGATAATGTAAGCTACCGAAACCTGTGAAAAATTGCATTTAGGTATGGTTCGAGACCAAGAAAATCTGTATTGATTGAAAAGCGTGAAATTGTTCTTTGAATTTAACATTAATAAGACAATATCACCAAGAGGGTAGTAAAATGTATTATTTGGACGAAACTTGATGAATTGGTGAGAAATAGCAGACAGATAGTACTGCAGTTTAAATCCTATAAATTGGTATGGGCTAACTACCCAAACAGAGGTTGTCAGAAGTTTTTGTTAAATTTAACATGCGTTCCTTGGGGACCCATAGGTTAGTGACTGGTAATAACCTTCCTATACAAACCACTGCATAATGGAATAGACCCTCCTGAATTAGTATCGTTCGTTAACATACTAGTTCCTACATCTAGAACTAAACACATTCTTTTTACTCTGGTTGCTAAAACAAATGCACTAACCAAGTCTTTCATATCTGGTGTTCTTTTATAACAATTTGCAATAGATGAGATATGTTTTTAATACCTTAAAATGTATTCCTAGCGTTGCTCGTGATCAATTCTGTGATTAGTTACATTTGTTTAAGCTTACATTATATTTGTTTATTATTGTATTATTGTTGATTACCGTATTTTTATCAAAATTATTTTGTACTTTGCCAAGCTAGCTACTGCACCTGTTGCAAAGCAGCATGAAAAGTTAGCTTTTTTCTGTTTTTATTTATAAAGATTTATATTTGTGTTCTATAAGGGAACCACAAGATTGTGAAGTGTTAGCTTGACTATTCTAAATAATTAATTTAAAGTTGTCTATGGCCTATCCCTATGGGAATAAGATCACAATGTTTCAAAAAAAAAATTAAAAGGGAAAGAAAAGATGTTGAATCTGAAGATTTCAGTAATTTAATTGTAGTTACTTTACCACAGTTGGTAGGGAGTCGTCTTAAACACACAACAAGTGAGTAGTTCAAACCCACTATGTTAGATTTCATGTTTTACTTATTAATATTTTAGATTGTAATAAACCAATCTTAAACATTCCACAATTTCTGTTCTGCAGTGGATGTCAAAAAAAGAAGTTATTCACAAATTTAGCTAGAGCGGAGATTCTTTACCAAATAAGGACATATTTGTTTATGCACTTTTTAACAAATTACAAATTTTTTATTAGTGCTTCTTTTCTTACTTTATAGCTAAATTAATCGCTGCTGGATTTACACATTTTACACATTTACTGTTTTAAGCAAACAGGAAATTAAGGATACAGCCAATATGAGTATGCACAATGGAACTCACTCATTACCAAGCTATACTTACATGTGATTTTCCAATGCTCCACCCGAAGGTACTACATTGGCCAGGAAGCGAGTTTTTTTACTTGTAAAATTTTGAATTTTGCCGAACCCTTGCTGTTTCAAGCAAGGTAGGGATCTTTAACGTGCGTGACAACACACACACGGGACCTCCTTTTACTTCTCATCTGAACGAGGGTGTATTTTTGTGAAAAATGCTTTTCAACCGGACCGTGTCGGAATTCGAACCCGGGACCTTGTGCGTAGTAGTCACACACATACCAACTACGCCACAGAGCCGCTCACCAAGCTATAGCTGTTTTTTGTGCAACCAACCAGACAGCCAGGAAATGGTCCAGTGTGATGGTTGTGATTTCCGCTATCATTATGCTTGTGTTGGAGTTGCATCAGAAATTGCAAAAGCGCCTAATTATTTCTGTAAAAACTGTACAGCCAAGATACGTGCAGTCACAAAGGAATAACATGAATGGGACGAAGTAACACAAAAAGGGTAGACAATCAAAAGGTTAACGTAGTGAATACAAACCTAAGTACAAAGATAAAGGTATCTGAAATTCGGTCAGAATAGAAATCATGCACATCTGAAGCACCAAAACGAGACAAGAAAAGACGACTTATTAAGTTGTTTGAAAAACTGCTTTTGGACTGCGATGAAGAAAGCCACTCTGACACAAACGATCAAAAATCCAACATAAAAGACACCGATTTTAAAAGGTGTTGCTAGTAACTGTTTCAGAAGTCTAAAGCTTCAGATTGGGCCAATCACTTGCATTCTATGTTGAAGCCACTTCCTTGGTTGTGTGCTAAGAATCAGCAGGAATTTTTAAAGTCATTTCATCAGAAAACGAACCATAGGTCAAAACTGGGTACCAAGAAATGTATTTTTCCAACACATACCTGAACTACCAAAGTTTAAAGGAGGTAAGGAAGGTCCCAAAGAGTAGCCAATGTTTATATCATCCTATCTAAGAACGACAGAGGCGTGTAAACTGAAATCTTGAAAATTTAAACCGTCTTCAAAAAGCTTTCAGTGGGGAAGGAAGAAAATTCATCTCGCATATGAAGGAGTTCCATTTGTTATCAATGCTCTACGCATGAAGTACGGGTGACCTGAATAAGTTATTTATGAATTGATTGAAAAAGTTAAAAGTCAAAGCCTTGCCTAAAGTGGGATTAGATAAACTAGAATCAATTGTTGAATTATCATTAGCTGTACAGAATTTGTGCGTGACAATGAAAGCTAGTAGTATGGATAATTATCTAAACGATCCAGTTTTATTAAACGAAATTGTGTAGAAATTACTCGGAACATTAAAATTGGAATGGGCCGATTATAAATTAAAATGTAGGGAAGCAGATGGTTATGTTGAGAATCTCTCTATGCTTGCAGACTGGCTGTTTATGCAAGCCGACAAATTAGTGACACTACCCTGGGCTCTTTTGCCATCGCGCAAACTTGAATTAAAATTCGAGCGTCGATATGAGAATGGGCAACATTTTCATGATGACTGTCCCAAAAATATAAATGTGCATAATAACACCACTGAATGCCATAAATTAGTTCCCAGCAACTCAACGCAAGCCTGTACATGTGATGTTTGTTCCAATAATAAGCACGGGGTGTCTGATTGCTCTACATTTAAAGAGGAAACCATGGATGGGCGCTGGAACGATGTTAAACGTTTCAATCTATCGTAAATGTTTATGAAAACATCATTGGAAAAGATGCAGAGCCTTTACAAATTGTGAGGTTAACGGTTTGATATGTATTACGGTATTCTGTGTGGACAAGAAAGAACGCGGCACAGTAAGTAGTGGAAAAATTGCCTACACTGAATACCGCAACAAAATTCAGAGACAGAATCGAACTTCAAAAGTATCAGAGTTTGGGCTAGCTCAAAAACGTCAGAGTGGGGTGAGTGACGTAGAAAGAAAATTGAATTGGAAACCTCAGTAACAAAGAAATTATGTTACGAACATGTAGGAAAACATAGTCCCAAAAGAATATTTACAAACGTCGAAAATACCTGGTTGCGTAATCGTTTGTTACAACGTGATGTACATAAAGCGTAAATTTACATAATATACAGTATATAGTCCACATAGAAAAATATTGAGCACAAAATCTTACTATCTAAGGCATACTTACAATATGCTCCAACCCTAAAAATGTATAATAAATATCGAAATAATAATATAGTCAGTAAAACTAATCTGTAGGAAATGTACCTCGTATCATTAAAATTTTAAACAGTCCATTATTTGACATTCACATTAATTTAAACAGTAAAAATCAAACAGTAGAAAAGCGCTCTAAACTCATTAAAATTCTTACAGTAATTTATACATAATTAAGCGTGCGTTTTCGTCAATCTGCAATGTATTATAGCACTTATCAAGTGTCTATCTTCCAAAACAGTAACACAAAATAAAGTAAAAAGATATCGTACTTGGAGTTACCTTCTTTCGGATGCCATCTCACGAAATGCAGCTGGGGGCTGGAATAATTTAACGGTACTGTACTATATATATATATATATATATATATATATATATATATATATATATATATATATATATATTATAAAACTCTATTTTATTGACCAGGAATCTATGTTTAATATGAAGATGAAATTAGTGTGTTGGGATGTTTTTGGTCATAAATAAAACAACTGTCAAATAATCATTCGTTTTGAACTTGACGTTTCGATCTATTATTCAGATCTTAATCATAAGCTAAAAGTTAGGTAATTAGAAACTAAACAATACATATATCAAAACTTACATAAAACTTGATTATTCTTAAATTTAGGGCTAGTGTAAAATAATTTTAAATGACATAAAGCAAAACTTGAGTGACAGAATTAAAATTGTTTTGTGTATGCAATTTTGATGTTACAGAAACTAAGCTTATTTAAGTACAATGATTTTGGATATAAATATTATAAAGAATTAACAATACAAATTATATCAGAACAATGGAACAAAGTTCAACCTCACTGCAAATTTTCAGAAAAAATGTTCATTAGTACTCTAAATCTAATATTCAACAAGAGAGTTGGCGTCGTATTTATACAGCTTTGAAAAGCATGCAGGAAAGATATTAAATCATTCCCACCGAGATTGGTGCAGAGTATTTCTGAGAAGGCCAGCGAAAATATATACAACGGCAAAACCTTCCTAGAATTCAGAAAACAAAATATGATAATTAATTTTATTGAATTCGTTGGTTACAGGAGAAGCAGGCTACATTTTAAAATGCCCCTGCGATATAGATAAATCAAACTACGGTGAAGCATGTAAAGTGGCCTAGCTTTCTCGAGCAGAATCGAGGTTTGTAAGATTATCGATCCATGCTATAAATATTCTCGGAATAATTTAATAAGGAAAGACGTTACTACGAACACGTACAAATATAACAACACGGAATTTCAAGAAATATGAGCAAATAACAATCACATCGAAGCATTTAATCTTTCCAAAGAACCTATTTAGAGGTAGTTTCAACAACCAGCAGCTATAATGGGCAGCAGTTATAATAATTTTTTGAAGAATTACTAAGGCGAGCTTCTTGGCTTTAGAATAGCAATATTTCAAAGAATTCTAAGGGTTTAGTAGAGGCAAATGCTTGTTTGTTTGTAACGAATTGATAAATGGTTATGGAATATAATTCACATCTTGAGCAACATTTTTATGCAGGACGGATTTTAATATTTGTTAGGTTTTGATTTATTGGGGAGAAATAAGGAGGGGTTTAGATTTGCGGTTTCAATTACGGGCGTTGTAATTTCATGCAGAATCTCTCTATTTCAGAAAGTTACCGTAACAGGTTGTACATTTAATCATCATTGCCTTCTTCGTGATTTAGTAGTCTTCTGTCTGAACCTGCAAATGAGGGTACCGGAAATGTGTCTTCATCTGTTGTTTCCATGTAATCACTGCCACCATCACACTTGTTCAAGAAGCACTGAAAACCTATGCATTTTTAGATGATGGGTCATCCGGGACTCTCCTTGACTAAGAAATCACTAACCAATTACAACTTAAGGGGCCTATTCATCCACTAAATTTAAAGTGGACCGGCAACACTTCCATTGAAAACACATAACTGTTGTGTGTCTTTGCAAATATCTGGAGTAGAGAAAAATTCGACCAAATGCTGTATTTCAAATCTGTGAATGGTTGCAGGTCTTAATCCCATAAATCAATTGCTTGTATTTGATGCCTAAAACACTGCAGTCATTTGTGCAATTTGTCTATTTATAAGCAGTTACCAAATGCGCGACCCCGCTTACTTATAGGCATCGAACATTGGGAACTAAGGTTACCACTAGATATTAAAGAAGGAAAATGGGGTGAACCAAAGGCGACAAAAACGAGATTAGGTTGGAAGGAATAAAGATTCCAGGGCACCACATTCTTCATACTACCATTATCATATATGTGAATGTAGCCGTGAGGAAAATCTTTATGCAATTGTGAAAGACTTCTTTTCTATAGACAGTCTATGTATACAAACTCCAGGTATCGTGCTGGATTCCAAAGACAATACCAGAGCAAAAGCTATACTTGAACGAACGATGCAAAACGTTGGTGATAGGTATGGAAGTGATCTGTTGTGGAGTTATGATAACAAGCTATTAATAGCAGTGGCGGCTCGTGAAAGTTGTAAGTCGGTGTTTACAGTACATACATAGTCGTTCCAAAATTATAATGTATTTTATGGAACCTTTTCGATGGATAGCATGGCTAATGCATTTAATCTGGTTTCTGACATAATGTTTCTAAGAAACGTTTTTATACGTTTCAACGTTGAGAAACAACGTTCTGGTTCTGACGTAGTCATGGGAATTGTTACCAATACTTTAGCTTATTTTCTATGAGAAACTGCAACCTTGGTCCAGTTCCAGTAACTTTCTGCAAATCCTGACGGGTATACAGTACCTTTAATTCAGTCCGTAACATGTTTTTATTTAAAAATGGGTATGCTTCTACGACGGCTGCAAACTGCTCTACAGGAAAAGATTCTTGATATTGTGGGGAAAAATCCGGCTCCAGGACTGTTGCTGCAATTAGGTCATCGGAATATGAAAATCTGGCTTTTATATGACCCGTATGACCCATATGCTGTCACATATTTCTTTAGCATCCGTCCCTATATTAGATATTGCATCTCTTATTCTTAGAAACTGATTCACAAGATGTGCTACTAATATATGTGTTGTTATCTCGAACACCTTGGATATGATTTAAAAATTCTGCAAGATACTCTTTTAATTTAATCGGATCAATCTTTTTTTGCTGAAGTTTTTTAAATAGTATATCTGCATGTGGCATTATCTTACTGTAGAAATCAAGCCAAAACGAAAATTCGCCGTCGCTTGAACATGCCAGTAGCCCATAACATTCCCTTCTAGTTTTGTCATCTACACGTTCTGAATCCTGGATTACTTCCAAACATTCAATTATGCCACTTTTGTTGGTATGAAGAGTTTGAACTAATCTAATATTTATGTGCCCAACGTGTTGGATCAAGTGATGATAATCTTTTTTTGCATATGGCGTCCAAAAATTTCGTCCTTGGTGTGGATCTGGAAAAAAAGCTGGAAAGCTCGTAAGGTTTGAAAAAAAAAATCCTAGCGGAACATTTACTGATGAGGCGTTTTGTAAAACTAAATTGAATTGATGAGCGTAGCAGTGAATAAAATGTGCTCTTGGATAAACTTCTTTGATTCGGCATTGAACCCTGCTTGAACCACCACCCATAACTGCTGCTCCATTGTAACACTGTCCAATTAATTTTTCTTTTTTATCGCGTAAATGAACCTCTAACTCCGATAGTAGTATCTTGCTTAATGTTTTGGCGTATTGTGCTTCAGGATTGAGAAAACCCCAAAAACGCTCAACGGCAGATCCATTAAATTCATATCGATAAACTGTAACCATCTGTTGAATTGTGAACACGTCTGTAGTTTCATCAACCATTACTGCTAAATAATTTGCTTTATTTATTTGTTTTGATATTTCTTCTCTACATACATCCAACATGCAATCTAGAAGTTCATTTTGAACAGTTTTGGATGTATCCTTGAAATCCGTTGCATTCTCTAGATGCTGCCTCATATCATCATCAACTGATCCAACCAGATCAATTAACCCCCGAAGAATACCAGGGTTATTGGACCCTTCAGTCTCATCATGTCCTCGTAGTGCCAATTCAAATACCGCCACAAAATTTCACACAATCAATTATTCGCTATAAAATGTATAGATTTTTATCCACCTGCTTATTATGCTTTTGTATAGTACTATGGTAAGCACTATCTAACTGTGTGCTTATATTCACAGGACCAAGCATAGAAAATTCAATACTGGCATTTTTATTAGCACGAGAATTTTCATGCTTTTTAATATTTTCATTTAAATAATTTAAGTCCGCAAAACCAGTTTTTGTCCAAACATTAATTTCTTTACTAAAAAGTAAACACGGCGAACAAAACAACGAATTTTTATGGATACAGCCACACAACCATTTATGTTTTTTGTATATATCACTATTAAACTTACGATTGTAAACACACTTTTCAGTTTTTGTTCGAATTATTAAATCTGGTTGATGTGGACCAAGTTTCTTTATTTCCAATTTTTCTTCATAAGATAGCTTTTTATTCAAAATATTCTTAACTCTCTTCACTCTTCACCTTTGTCCTAATAAATATTAACAGTAAAAAGGATTAATTGAAATAGTTACGGTACGATTTAAGTGAATTAATTACACACTAAAAAGTTTTACGAGCAAATAGAGACTAATTAAATAGCAGTGACACATACGAAAACAGTAATACGTGTTCTGTCCGAACCCAAACACGGATAATAAGCTGAAGTTCACGAAATATTTGTGAACCCTTCTTATGTAAAATCGCGTGCTATTTCTCAACCAATCCTATATTCGCAAGGCGACGGTCAGGGTTAAGCATTTGAAACGCGCGTTCGCAGTTCTTGTGTGAACTCAGAAGCTACTTGTAGGTGATCGCTATGGTTAGATTGGCGGCAGCGTTTTCCTACTTTTTTAAAGCACGTTATATTGTAACTAACAAAAATTACATTTTGATAGCAAAGTAGAATAGATCTGTTTAAAATTAGGGTGTTCACGTGAACCTATACACCAGCCACTACTGATTAATAGATATTCACATGTACATGTAAGCAATTTATGCCCACATCCCTTAACTGAAGACATGGTCAATTATCTCAAAGCTAAAAATTTTAAATCTGTTAAATGTAGTTAAAACTAACTCGAAACACCCCAGAGGATATTCATGTTTTAAAGCTTCAAAACCATCAGAACAAACAGAAGAAATTAAAAATCCTAGTATTTAGCCCAATGGAATACGAGAAAATTCTTTTTTATACTGTTTAATGAAAAAGAGCGTAATACCAACATAAAAACCCAAACACAAGCAAAAATAAAAGAATAAATAAAAATAGTGTTAGTTATCTTAATGCACAGGGGTTCTTACATATCAAAGATCAAATCGAGTTATTAATAGCTCACCATAAACCACTTATCGCTTGCTTTTCTGAAACTCATATTGTGGAGATGTTTATCCACAAGAAAGGCTATACATTTGAAAATTGTGAATCTAGAAGTAAAAACTCAGGAGTAGTAATTTTTATTAATGATAAATTGAATTATAAATTGTAAAGGAAATTTATTCTTTATTCTTATATTAATCACCAAATTCTAGTCATTCAGATTTCATAGAGAACTTAGAAAAAAGAATAGAAGAAAACAATTATAAGCAAAGGTTAATAATAATCGGAGACTTCAACATAAACATGACCTAAGACAGTTATTATAAAAATAACTGATTAGCATGATAACAGAAAATGGTTTGTCCCAATTAATAAAGCAACCTACCAGAGAAACAAAAAACAGTGTTACAATAATTGACTAATTAATTTCTAATGTAGCAGAACTCCGGGATTATTATTCATAACACTCGAAGATTTCAGATCGTTATCTAGTAAGTTTACCTTAAAATAGAAAACAAAAGGATACTGCCATAGTGACTATGTTTCTATGATCATCAGGCCAATAAACCATTATTTTGCCAAAAAATATCAGAATCTACTAATAAAAGCAGTCTGGAATAATAGTACAAATGACGTCGATAAAATGGCTGAGGACTTAGTAAATAATCTACAACGCAATTTGGGCCATATTTGTCTTGAAAAGCAAGTCACAATTTCAATGAAATATTGTACCAATAAATGGATTAATCAAGATGTTCTAACTACTACAAAAGATCAAGATTGTGCATACAAAAAAAGCTAAAGCTACTAAAAATGATAGTGACTGGGGAATATTTAAAGACAAGAGAAATAAGATAGTAGCTATCATTAGAATAATCAAATGTAAATATTATGAAAGCTGTATTTATGCAAATATATCCAATCAGCGTAAGATGTGGACTATACTCAAGTAGATTTGTATAACAACAAACAAAAGAAGCCCTGATATTATTAATTTTTAAGGTGAAGAAGAAACAAATACGAAGAATATTGTGGAGAAATTTTACAATTATTTTGAAACAAGTATCATAAACATTACGAAAAAGACACCTCAAAATCATGTACTTCATAATGCAGATGACGATATACTAAGTGCAGAAGTGCATTTTTCTACATTTAAACGTACTCAAATGAACGATTTAAATAAAATAATTAAAAACTTAACAATAAAAAAAGAAGGCATTAATGGGCTATCTTCTGAAATTATTAAAGATGCAGTAGGAATCATTGGAAATCGTTTTCTGGATGTCATCAACTCCTCACTGAGGATGTTTTTCCAGATAATTGCAAATTGTCGGTGGTAGTACCGGTACAAAAAGTGCTTGGTTCAAATCTATGTGAAGACTAGACCTAGCAATACATTACCTATTTATGAGAAAATATTAGAAATTTGTGCCAAAACTCAGCTTGAAGATTATGTAGAGACCAACAAATTTCTACGGTCAGTACAATCGGGATTTAGCAAATCTCATTCTTGTGAAAATACATTACAGTGTGTAGCATCAGAGTGGGTGAAAAAAATTAGCAATAATGAAATAATTGTTGTGGTATTTCTGAACCTTAAATGTGCATTTTAAACTGTAAATAGAGATCTAATGACAAAACTAAAGAAAATAGGTATAAGAAATGTAGCACTAAAATGGTGTGGCTCATATTTAAATAATAGGAAACAAGTAACTAAATATAAAGGAAAAATATCAAGTGTAAAAGATGTACCATGCAGAATACCACAAGGATCAGTTTTAGGTTCCCTTCTTTTTGGCATATTCATAAATAATATAGCAAGTATGATAGAGCACTCCAAAATACATTTATTTGCTGATACATATATCCTCGCAAATATTTTTTCTAATAATAAATGTGCAGAAAAACAAAAAAAGTTTTAAAATATTGCACTTGCGTATTTGTATGTATGCATAACTTTTGTATTACAAGTGGGCTCACCGAGCTTTCGCATCTGCAAATTTCGAAATTAATGATGGTAAGTCGATACTATCACTAATGTCATGTTCAATTAAAAGTGTCGCTAATGCTGATAGTCTTTCTTGGGTCATAGATGATCTCAGATAGTTTTTAATAATTTTTAATTTAGAAAATGAGCATGAGACAAGCAGTTTTCATAAATATAGTGTAGAGCTTCATTTGCTATCATGTTCGACGATATGTGCGGTTGCAACGCTTTGATTTCCTCAAACAATTCTGTTGCTTTGATATCCGAGTGATATTCGAGCTTATCTGAAAGACCTTTTTCGTTTGTTGCACAATTTTCATTTAACTCACTATCATTTTCACCTTCAATTAAAAAAAGTTATGAAGTATTTTGAATAGAGAAATGCGATTTTCGAATAATTTAAATCTATTTTCTATTACAGTTAATGTACAATCTAGAATTTTAAAAAAGAAATTCACCTTAAAATGTTCTCTTGGATCTTGAATCAATTCGTCTTCATGCTCATAGTCAAATTGTAGAGTACGCTTTCTTATGCGGCTCGCCCTAACTATTGGAAACTTTTCTTCGGCGCCAAATTCAACTGCTACTTTACTTGCCTTGTCCACTATTATTTAAAATCTGGAATCTGTTCTAAATCCCACCAAATATTTCTTTCATCAAATTCATTCTTGTTTTCGACTTACTTAAGGTCAGTTTGATGCAGCTCTCACTTCTTTTCTATTCTGTGCTAATCTAAAAAGTTCTACATACCCTTCACAACCTAAATTTCTAATAATTCGACTAATATAGCTTGGTATAGGTCTTCCTATACTCTCCTATCTACCTGGCTCTACATAGATATCAGCTACCTGATGGTTGTTAAAGAACTCCAACATGTTTCCATGATTCCCATTAATAGGGAATTGAAATATTACCTGGTTAACCCCTCTAAAAAAGTAAAAGTGTTAAATTGTGTTATGTTAAGGCTTAAGCAACAAAACACCGCCAACATGCCAGACCGCTATTTCTTTAAGTTGTCTAATGCATCCACTGTTTCCAACATTAATCTTAGGATTTTGCATAATTTTGCTGACCACATAAACTTTATTCAAAATATGATGCCAGATGAAAACAGAACAAATAAATTTAAGACTTTATTTTTTGGCCTAGATTATTTGCCATACTACTAGTACTCGTATCTCGAGTGCTATTGTTAGTTGGTTCAACCAAGGTGTCATAGATTTCTGCTAACTGATTTTTCAGAGGTGTAATTGCATCTATTCGACTTTTCCATCTGGTTTCTGATAACAGTTTCAGTGTAAGAGTAAGACGCATGCTTTAAAAGTACATTCCATCTATGAGTAGAAGAAGAAAAATACACATACAACTGTTGTACCAAATTGAAGAATTCAACTGATTTAAAACCAATTTTTGCTGCATCGTTAATAACTAAATTTAAAGTATGCGTGGAACATGAACGTATAATGCTCTTGGATTTAAATCTAAAGTTCGTTTATGAAGACCAATATTTTTTTCTGTGCATATTTACACCATTGTCATACTCTTGGCCACGAAATTATGTATATGTAAATTAAGTTTTTTTAATTTGTTATATAAAAATTTGAACAGTCCTTTACCTGTAGTATCTGTCACAGTGCAGAAGAAAATAAAATGTTCAAAAATTTCAACTGGTGCATTCGTTGATTCAAATCGGATAATCGCAGTCATTTGTTCCGTGTGTGTCACATCTGGGGTGCAGTCAAAAGTAATTGAAAAATATTTTGAGCAACAGGTTTTTTCAAGAATTTTAGTTTGGATAGCATCTGCTAGTAACAAAATCATCTCGTTTTGAATTTGCATATTAAGATAATGTTGCATATTTTTGTGCTGCTAAAACTGTATGCGACGAGTGTGTTCTGACAAAACAGTGTCAAATTGGGCAATTAATTGGGTTAACTGAAAAAAATTCCCGTTGTTAGGTGTGAATGGTTTTTGAGAAGATCCCCTGAGTGCTAAACATTGCTTTGCCAAAAATTTGAAATCGATAATAGCCTTTCAATCACTCCATGCCAGTGACGTTTTTCTAAATTATAAATACAAAGCTCAGAAGCATTTATAGTGGCGCCCTTCTATAAATCAGA
Source organism: Platerodrilus igneus (assembly GCA_036346225.1). Taxonomy (NCBI): domain Eukaryota; kingdom Metazoa; phylum Arthropoda; class Insecta; order Coleoptera; family Lycidae; genus Platerodrilus; species Platerodrilus igneus. Next base: position 2,810,417 of record JARFIW010001381.1, read on the forward strand.
GGATAAGACAGCCATCATCATCATTAGGTCTTCAGTCCTGGAACTGGTTAGACGCATACCCTCACTGTCTCCTAATCTAAACTAAACTAATCTACACATTTCTCTGAAATGTGCACAGTCTGCATCTATCACTATCTGATCTAGGTTTACATATATCTCCTTTTTCTTACCTCTGCTTGTAATATATCCCATACTATTCCCCAAAAATGCCCTTTGAACGTATTCTGCCCTTCTATTTCTCATATTTTTCCCACAGATATCTTTATTCCCCTACTATTTCTATAACCTATTTGTTATTAACTTTGTCTCTCCATGCTATCATCCTCATCCATCTGAAGCCATTTTTTAAATATTTTTAATATGATTTAAATTTGACTGTTGTCTTTTGAGAATAAGAGACAAATGTTGCCAATCATGTACTCCTGCTAAGTGTTCCAATTTGTTTAAAGCAATTACAGGTTCAAAAACTTACATGCAATACAAAAAACACTGTTTAATGAAAGAGAATATATATTGTAACGGGCTACTGCTACGGCGTTTCTTTAATTTAAAACAAGTAATAACCAGAGTCTTTATTACTCACTGTTCACAAGTCTAATTAACAGTATATGCCTTATTTATAGATGTTTTCAGTCCACTTAACAATGAAGCATTATTACACTAATGAATTTACAAGCACTAATATCTTCTTAAACTAACTTATTTAGGATCGGTCCATTAACAACACTAACACAACTATTTATTTATTATACACTTTGTCTATTTATGTATACTACAAGCTGCATGTACATTAGACACAGCATATAACATTTATGTATACACTTGAACTTCCAAAAGCTCAACCACTATTACTTTACAACGATATAATTTATATTAGACATTCTAGTATAGACTAACTCTTGCATTCATTAGCGGTCTTATATATACTTTGGATTAAAAAGGATGACTCATGCTCCAGTAATTTCTAGAAGAATTCTGGAATCCTTGAGAATAAACAGTGCTTGCGGTGTTTTGTGTGTTTGATAGGTTGCCTACTAGTAGCTCGCTACAATATAGTGCTTTAAAAGCTACCTGCGTAACAGACAACAGTCGGTACAAATAAACAAGCAGTCTGAAAGTAGTGTTGTAAAGCAAGGGGTACCTCAGGGAAGTATCTTAGGCGCATTGATGTTTGTAATATTTACAGCCAACTTTCCTAAAATTTTACCGCTGTAATGTAAGTATTATATATATGCAGATGACATACTGCTATATATTTCGGAAGATGCTTTATTAGTCAACCATACAATACTCATGCTACCCTTGCAATAGTGCATACATGGACACAAAATAATGGCCTGAGTCTGAACACATCTAAAACCCAAGCAATGTGCTTTGGATCAAGGTTAAGTTGTGTAATATCTGAAGAGATTCGTATAGTGGACATTAAAATAAATAACGACATTGTAAATATTGTGAATAAAGTAAAATACTGCAACGTATTATATTTTCTTGATCGCTAACCCCAAACGGTCACATTCTTTCCTAAATTGAGCTTAACTAATGCTCTCTTCTTAATACATACATCTGACTCTAGAAGTTGGGGGTCAGCAAAACAAAGTCTTCCGACGTAACTAGGGGTCTATTCCTTGGGTAGAGCTATGAGCAATGGGGGTAAGTCGAAATCTATGGAGGTTACACTTAACAAAAAACAAACAGGCGCCACCAAGTCCAAATTGATTTATTTTAGGGCATAGCTATTTTTTAAGGGCGGACTTGGAGACCCAAAAAGAGATCGCCTTCGTTGATACACAAACTTGTCTTAACAGAATAAGACGCTGTTCCTGTAAGAAAGAATAATAATTAAGTCACATAAAAATGGGAACACTATTTGCGTCCTCAAGTATACCTAAAAAGTATAGAGAATATTTTCTGCATAATGGGATCATAAAATTTTAGTTCTTATTGCTTTTTGTTTACCAAGCCTGATCAGACTAGATCAGAATAAAAAACTTTAAATGAAGAATATTAATTTACTAATAAGAATTTTCTTGGTTTCAGTAAATAAAGTATCATTGTAATTAAATAAAATAAAAATTTGAAGTACTTGCAAAACTGGTAGTAAAGGTTATCAACTAATCCTTACTCAAATATTTTATAATTCTATGTAACTAAAAATGCTAGAGTTTCTTTATAACCCAATCAGATCTGTGTGAGTCATTTACAAATGAATATACGAAATTTTCTCTTTAGGTTAACAAACTTAAATTTAGTTTGAAGTCAAAATAATCACCAAGATATTCTCTAATGTTATCTATAGTGGTTGTACTAAAATGCTAAACATGTGTTAGCCATTGGGCAATTGTTGACAATAGTGAACAAACAAACAGGTGATGTAATAGCAGCTGTTAAATTACGTTGAAGCCACGTGTGATCACGTATTTACGAAGCTAAGTGAAAGCAAATTTAATACTGGGAAAACCAGCTTATTTACAGGTAAACTGAATAACAATTTTGTACGTCTAACAAACAAAATGAAATAATGTACTTTCAGAAGGAAAGTACTCAGGAAATCCTTAATTCTATTACGAACCCAAGAGCAGCAGTTGTCCCTTGATGTAATGGAAATTACCGCAGCGCGGAACAGCAACTAATTATACTTGCTTTCCATGCTTTAACACAGGTGTAGGAGCAAAGCGGGTTCCTTACTTGGATCACGGCAGCATTACTTTGTAACGTAATCTTCCGTTGTCTAAATTTATTTACTAAAATAATTTTTCATTGCGTAGCCAACAAATTAAGCTTTCTAAATTGTAACTTCAAAGGGATCATGTTGTCTCAAATTTTACAGTTGCGATTTTTGACGTGGTGTGCGATATATACGTTATCCATGCAGTTTTCTAATTTCTCATTGGGATTTCAAATGTGTCGTTGCGAGTTCAAATAGGTCGTTGCGAGTTCAAATGGGTCGTTGCGCATTACTCAGGAAGTGTTTCACAAACATAGAGCGACTCGGAGGTCACTCGCCATTCTCTTAGAATGCATCTTGACGCTACTTTTAACTATCGACGAGTGCGCTCGCTGCTTTCTTGTATGGTGGGAGGTTCCGGATTTTAGTTCTCGAACCTCCCACGCGCGCGCCAGTGGCTGTGAAATTACACCGAACTCGGAAACAACTCGACTAATAATCCTTGATATTATAATACTACAAAAGTTTGATTGTTACTTGAATATTTATTTTAATTAATAAAGGTATTTTACTATTCATTGTACGTTTAATGAATGGATTCTCCTACTGCAAAAATAAAATTGTTACAATACCTAGGAGTATCCATTGATAGGCACCTTACTTTTTAAAGTCATATTACAAACAAAATGAGACTATGTTACTACAAAATGCGCACACTTTACAAATATAAACAGTTATTAAGCCCAAATAAAAAATGAAGATTGTGCGATAGCCTGGTATTGTCAGATGGACTACTGTGGTGTGATATATTACAAACTTTTAACAGCACATCTAAAGAATAGGACACAAATACTCCAAAATGTGTGTTTTAGGTTTAGTTTTAGCGTAGAACGTACTGAACAAGTGACTCTATATTATAATGCAAGTCTACTGAAATATGATAAGCGCATGGAGTTACAATTTTCCATGTGTGTCTACAACATTCTCAACACACATAAACCTAATTACTAATTTCAATTGTTATGCACTAGGGTTTTCGCTCACACTTTAGATTTGAGGAACGTTAAGAATCTGTGTCCACCATTCCACTCATCAATATTGTTTTGCTTATATATAGCTCCTCATATAGTTAGTTTTAAGCAACAGATCTCAATAACCTTAATAATTGATCAGGGAAGTAAGTAGTTACATTAATATTATGAATAATGCTACTAATGGCAACACCTGTCTAGTCTTAAGTGAACTTTGTTAAATTAAAAAACTTAGACGGAATTTAAAATCAGCAATTCTGAATTCCTTTCATTTTGGTGTTGTATAAACATATACCAATAAATGATAATTGAATTGAACTTGTATTTTTTGCGTAACGAAAATGATTTCGGTGTTTTTGTTCAGCTGGTTCAAGCAGTCTCCTGTATCACCATTCAAAAAGGGCGATTAAACCATGTTTACAATTGTTTGCCTGTTGCATCACTACTCGTTTAGTTGAAAGTGTTAAGAAATATGTGAAGGTGAAACAGGTTTCAGTGACTTGGTGTGATTCTATGAACATTCTATATTGGATCAAAACAGACGCACATTGGGACGTTTTTGTTAGTAACAGGGTAAAAGAAATACGTTCATGTACTACTTCAGATCAGTGGCGACATGTTTCTGGATATATGAATCGAGCCGATTTACCATCAAGAGGTTGTACCATTAGTCAATTGTTGTTATCGCAACGGTGTGCAGGACACGAATGGTTCCGTAAATCCGAAGAATACTGGCCGAAAAATAACATAAGCTGTAATTCAGAGGTTGTAGGTCCAGAAAGGAAAAATGCAGTTACAATTCTATCTGTTGAAACAGATACAGTTTTTCAGAAGTTTTAAGCAGTCGAATATCTAGATATTCATGCCTAGTGGGCATGATTGTGAATCTGTATTGATTTGCAAGATTAACAAATAGTATCAGAAGTAAAGATGGATTCCCAAGCTTTAAAGAATTAAAGTTCGCCGAGAGAAAATTGTGGTTGCTGGTACAAAAGGAAGCATTCAGTGAGAACACATTAAAATCCTTGACTGAACTACGTACGTTTAAAGACAATGACGGACTTATTCGGATAAAACTAAGCTGCTGTATAATAATGACAATCCTTATTTTCGCTGTAGTTTTGCTCCCTTTGAAACATGTCATTGTGACTATGATGATTTTAGAAAAACACCGTTAGCTTTGTGATGCTGGAACCAATGTGTTAATGTCTACCTTAAGAGAAGAATGTTGGGTATTGAGGTGTTGAAAGACGATTCGTCGCGTATTAAATAGTTGCAGTAGATGCAGTAGGTTCACTTCTAAACCTTTCTATGTTGAAAGCGTGCCCCTCCTGGCTGATCGTGTTAATTTAGCTGCAGTATTTGAGATTGTGGGTGTTGATCTAGCAGGGCCACTTAACTTAAAAAGAAAGAAGAAATGTTGGATTGTGCTATAAACTTGTGTATAGAGCCGCACACTTGGAACTTGTATCTTCGATGGCCACTGCGTCATTTTTAGAATCATTGAGAAGGTTTATCAGTCGCCGTGGTCGACTGAATATCATATATTCCGATAATGGGGGAAACTTTGTAGGATCAGTAAAACTTACTAAGGAGTTGAACTGGAAAGTTATCACAGAAAAGACTGGACTAAAAGGTATTCAGTGGAAATTTAACCCACCATACACTGCTTGGTGCGGTGGATGGTGGGAGCATCTCATAAGAACAGTCAAAGATCTTTTGCGACGAGTTTTAAAAAAAGCAGTGCTGTATTACGAAGAACTATATACATTGTTGTATGACTGTGGGGCGATCATAAACTCCCACCCATTGACACCTTGCACAGAATGGGGATGATTTAATACCCTTAACACCAACAATGTGCTTGAATGACTTACGTAATGTGGACATATTAGATTTAGATCAAATCGATACGATCCACTTAGCCAAACGTTCGCGTTACCTACAGAATTGTCGCTTCAAAGAGACGATTACGCAATGAGTATTTGGACCTTCTAGCAACTAGTAGGAAAACAAAGTGATTGGATACAGGAAGATTTTGTAGTTTTGATTAGCAAAGATAAGGTAAAACGAATTAATTGAACATTGGTTAGAGTTTTGAAAGTTTTTGTTGGGCAAGATGGCAAGACGCGAGTGGCTAGTTTGCGAACAAAGAGTGGTGAATGTGCCCGAGCAGTACACCGTCTATATCCATTAAAAATGTTTCGAAATGACTTACCACCGACGGAAATAAAAAATGTGTCAATGAAGTATGAAGTGCAGGACAAAAATGTGGATACCAAATCCCAACAGCAAGACACACCAACTCGCGTGATTAGAAGCTGACGAAAGGTGTGTATTCCTGAACGTTTGAATTTGTTTGTACACTTATATTAAGTGTCGTTAGGTAGTTAGTGTTGATTCATTGTACTTTTTAAGTGTTTTGATTTGAAACTCAAGGTGGGAGGAATGGTAGAACCCAGCTTAATAAATTAATTCAGTTGGTTGTTTATAATGAAATTTAATAAAATTAGGGTGTTGTGAAAAAATAATATAATATATGTCACGTTGACTTCAATATTAAGCACAAGAACAACACTAAAAATTTTGTAATTTAGCATTTTCAGAATAAAGCACCTATATACTTAGTTTTACTCTATCAATTGTGCTCTGAATCTGGTTGAGAAAACAAGAACGATTGTTCTTTCCTCTTTCTCACATTACCATATCAGGTTGTTACAAGTGCTAGCATAAATGCATACCAACAATTTCAAGTAACGTGCAGTTTCAAATCTTGGTTGTGATATATGAAAGCAGGCGTTCAGTGGCGTAGTGGTATGTATGTGAGACTACTACACCCAAGGTCCCGAATTCGAATACCGACACGGCCCGCTTGAAAAATGTTAGGCAAGCATTTTTCACAAAAATACACCCTCGTTCGGATGAGAGGTAAAATGGAGTTCCCGTGTGTGTGTGTGTTCTCATGCACGTTAAAGATCCCTACCTTGCTTGGAACAGCAAGGGTTCGACAAAATTCCAAATTTTCCAGGTAAAAAAAAACTCGCTTCCTGGTCAATGTAGTACCTTTGGGTAGAGCATTGGAAAATCATATGTAAGATATATGAAAGGACCAGTTCAATTAAAACATATGCTTTTCTCGATAATGGATCATTATTAATGCTGTTGGAAAAAAGTGACACAAAAATGCTGTAACTGGAAGAACCCTGTGAATGACTGTGTCTGAAATAGACTGGAAACATCACTCACCAAGAGAAGGAGAGTCAAAGGATATCATCAATCATTGCAGGATAAACCAGAATGTAAGAAGTATGACATATCAGAGGTTAGAACAGTACCAAACTTAAATCTTCAAACAGTCATTTTGACAACAAATCAATATTTAACGATTTTAAAAATTTACCAATTTCTTGGTATGAAAATGCAACACCAACCATCTCAATAGATTTGATGTATTGACCATTATATCTGCCACTACATATTAAACAAGGACTTTTGGGCGAGCTGGTTGCCTCAAAATTTCGCAGAGCTTAAGCAGTTTCGGGTGTCCTACATTTGACTTTTCCTAGCTCCAGCCAAAGTTACTATATTGACCAAGAAGAGAGTTGTTTTTACCTGAAAATTTTGAATTTTGCTGAACCCTTACTATTCCAAGCAAGGTAAGGATCTTTAACGTGTATGTGATAACACGCAGATGAGACCTACATTCTACCTCTTATCCGAACAAGAGAGAATTTTTGTGAAAATGCTCGCCTAACATTTTTTAAGCCGTCCGTGATGGGACTTAGACCCTTGATCTTGGAATCAGTAGTCATACGCAAACCTGTCTGACCCAGGGAGCCATTTCGATATGGGGTCAACTTAAACTACACAAATATTGAAGATCAAGCAACTTTTTATTATGTCTGGATGTCATCAAGAAGTTGATTTTCACCAAATGGTGGAGTTCCCTTCTACTGAAAATTTTGGGGTTAAAAAAACTGAGACTTTATCAGAATTTAAGAAAGATGAACGAGCTAGGCGAAATACCAAAAAGTTAGCCAAAGGCGAGTCGAACTTGCACTATTAGGGTTCCGTATCAATACTACAGTGAGCAATTAATAAACCAAATTAAGCTGTTTTTATTTTTTATGTATATTTAAATCTTATCCAAATTTGATTGTGATAACTGAAAAATGAATATATCGTCCCACATTGTACTGGTACATTAGTAAATACGTTGTCTATTACTGTTTAAAAAATTTTTTCTCAACAACTATTACATTGTCAAAAAAACCTGCAGTTCTCCGATAATGTATGACTCAATAGCTACAATCCCTATTAAAATCAAAATTTTAGCTTTGGAAATGTAGGAGAACAGGGGGGACGGTCATTTTTGGCACATTTAGAGCTATATCATGAAGACTACTGGACCGAAAATTATAAAAAAATAATTTTTAGAAGCCTTTTAGAATCCTCTTTCAAATACCTCACACGATATATTTATCAAAACTTTTTTCTTTTGACTGAATTAACCCCTGCCATTTTAATCAAAAAATATTTTTTTCTATTTTCTGACTATCGATATATGTGCGCGCCATAAATACCTAGCATTGTGCCAAATTTCAAATTCCTACGTTACATAGTTTTCGAGAAAAACCTCTGTGATAGACGAACATGAGAGTGATCTTATAAAGGTTCCGTTATACCTTATAAGGTACGAAACCCTAAAAAATGGAGTGATAAATTTGAAACACGGCTGCTATGTAATATGACCAGGTAGTTCTCCCAATAGTAAAGTTGTGGCTAAACAAAGGCTTGCTTGCTTAGAAAGAAAACGACAAAAGGACATGATTATTGATAAGAAATTATGCGATACAACAGCAGAGTATATTTCAACAGGTTATGTTTGTAATTTGTCAATAGGAGGGAAATAATGTCGCTACTACAACATGGTACTTACTGATATTTACAGTTTCAAATTCTAATAAAATGAAAAAGTTAGAATAACATGTGATGCTGTTTACAGTTTGCTAAACTCAATGTTACTAAAAGAATCTGATTTTCTAACGTTGGTCGTTGTGATAGTACATAAATTTTGAGAGCAAAAAATAAGTTTGTAATGACATTAAGTACGTTTCAACAAGTTACTATAACAGGGAAGGATCAACAGTCCTAACGCTTTCTTTGGAATAAAAATAGTTCTTCAGTTATCGCCTTGTAAAGCCCAATATACAAAGAATTTAAATGCTTCAGAATATTCCAGACAACATCCAAGAGCATCAAAAGCTATAATAGTTGTTAAGGGTAAAATAAGTGCGAAGATAATAAATTTTAACTTGTGCCGAAGGGACGAGGACACCGTAACTATATAAGGGTGCATCAGCTAATTGCAGTGGTACAAGAGGGGTTCCTATGCATAAACGAGAAAATAAAATAAGAAACAATAAAGAAATAACCAGGCTTAAATACCAAAATTCTACATTATGTTAACACTTACCCTGAAGTCTTTACTACTGCCAAAATCGAGGACATCAAACAGTCTGCCAGGTCAATTCTTTTGTCTTTTCTATACAGAAGGCTTATTCTGCAGAAAACTACATTGCTTTGGTATTTTAATTCTAATCAAATAAATTTCTCAAAATAAAATGCTTCTTCTAAATATCTTCCTCCTTTACAAATCACTGACTACCTATTTCCTAAATAAATTGAAATAAAAGTCAACCTAAACTTAACCTCTATTAACATAAAAATATTGTCAGTACTTAGCTTTCTTCACGTCCCCCTGACTATTGCTCAACTGCTGAGTAGTTTTCCATTAGCCATCTTCTGGCAACAGTATTTGAAAATTTTGTTCCATTTACGCTATAGATCAACAACGACCAAGGAAATATGGATTACAACTTTTTTTACTTCTAATCTGTGGTAGTAAAACACTAGGCGGCTCTGGGTTCGAATCCTGACACGATCCGCTTGAAAAATGTTAGGTGAGCATTTTTCACAAAAATACACCCTCGTTCGGATTAGAGGTAAAATGGAGGTCCTGTGTGTGAGTGTTGTCACGCACATTAAAGATCCCTACCTTGCTTGGAACAGCAAGGGTTCCGCAAAATTCCAAATTTTCCAGGTAAAAAAAACTTGCTTTCTGGCCAATGTAGTACTTTTAGGTGGAGCATTGGAAAATCACATGTAAGATAGTAAAACACTTTCATAAAAAAGCTTTATTTGATTGAAATATAAAAATTAATATTCTGCATATCAGGTAAAATATTAAAAAGAGGCTGTGCTCTAAAGGACGGATACAATAATGTGCTTAAAGTTAGTCTTATAAAAATATTTTAATATATCTTAGTAGTATTTAAAATACATCATCTAAAAATTACTATTCTTGATTTTATTCTTATATATACGAAATTTAAAAGCATTTAAAGATTCATGTTTACATCAGATCGTTGTGTGTTTTACAACAATTCGAAAGAATTTGTACTTTTAAAGTTTTAAAGATATAGTAGTGTATTTTAAAGCAAAATATATAAATAATGTAAATAATACTTAGGCGAGTTAAGTAAAAAATATAGTGTGGCTACATATACGTCGATTAACAAATTCTCTTATGATATTCCTTACACTGCCATTCCTTTTTGACAAACTAATACTCTTCCATACATTTAAAATTATTATTCTAGAACAATATTAATGACATGTCAAACTACCGCGAATCCAAAATTTATAAATATTGGGATATTTAAGAAATTTAAATAGCGCCTTTGCTCAGAACAGATAATACAGATATAATAGTAATGAGTTGGCGCATAGTTATTGCGGCTTTTTTGGTAACTCTTTTTTCTTTAAAGATTGGCATTTTTAAAATCATTTTCACAAAAATAATCCTCTGATGTGCACAGAAAATCATATCCATGCGTGAAATATTATGCTCTACCACTTTGAGAAAAATTGGAAATGCAGTAGTCATTTAGTGATCTCAACAAACTTTTTTAGCAAAGGAACAATCAGCAAAAACTAAGTTGAAAGATGGTTCAAGAAGTTCAAATCGAGTGATATGAACGTTGCAGATGAAGAAGGGAAAGGTCAATCATCAAATTTGACAACCAGACACTTTCGATAGTTGTGAAAGAGGACGAAAGCTTGACAATGAGAATGTGGGTCAAAAACTTTGGAATGTCTTGGCGTTACAAGAAATAAAACTCAGTAATTGTAAAAAGAGAAAAATTAATCTTACATAGATAAAATTATTATCGATGCACCCTTATACTGAATTTCATTAATAGTTAATATTAATTAAACACAATATTTCAATTCTTTTGTTTTTAGAAAACAATTTCAATTTTGGCAGTTTGTATAAGCCAAGCTATAAACAATGTTTTTTCTTTTTTAAATAAATTGGTATGATTTAACACAATATTAAGATATCGCACTGATCATTTAATAGGATATATTTCGCGAAAATGAAATCGCTGAAATGAAAGTTCCCAAAAATCATACAACATAATAAATATGTGACAAATCCAAGGCCTCGTACAATTAACTCAAACCACGAAATCAGGAATTTATTTATGGTAAAATACATATTAGAGCCTAACTTAGATTCATAAATTATTTTAAAACCACAAACAGGGATATATTTCAATCTTATGCATTTCTCACATAAAATTAAGAAAGCTTTTGTACATAAGAAATAAATTTCAAAATATACCAAAATAATCACAGCTATAGTTTACAATGTAGTTTATTGCGAAGAGACACAGATGATTCATTAGCGAAATAACGAATATCAAGCTGCAGATAGTTAAGTATATCTTTCACAAAAGTACCAAGGTCTCAATGTATTTATTTCAAACTAGAATAAGCTAGAGTAATAAAATAACCACAAGTGTGTAGCCTTTGCATGATAATACCCTGTTAGTTCACGCTTGAGTCATATGTTAGGAAAATCCAGACAAATCCCCACGGAACGTAAAGAGTGAGAAGGTTTTCCAATGGAAAAAATTAATGAATTAATGTGTTGCGAGCCATAAGCACAGGCACATATATGTGCGGGTGAATAGCGAAAGGTTTGTAGACGGGTACACTCTTTTTATTATACAATAATAAATTGGCATTAACGTGGTGAATCACGACTTGACAGAATTCACAACAGTAATATGTTGCAACGGTTTACTTACCAGTGAAGACAATTTGGAAATAAGCACCCGATGACCAGCTAATTTGGACTTCTGTACTCGCTTGAAATCGTAATTGTAAGTCATACTTTATTAGAATTAGATGTTGCTTTTGGTGGCATTTATGTATGGGGTTTTGTTTTATAAATTATTGATAAATGTATAGTGTTAAATCGTTAACGGTATAAAATCTGGACATTGCAAGTTAATGGCAAATTGAAGTAGTGTTGTAAATTATCATTCTAGTTAATTATCAATGTTCTAATTAATTGAAGATGACCTGATCATGAAATGTGTATGTATTTGTTTACAGGAATATAGTATATCGTTGATATTTACATTGATGTAAGTAACCTAAAAATTGTATGCATATCTGTTTACAGGAAAATGAAATTAATGTTCTCCTAAAATATATTTAGTTGAACGTAGGAATTTGAAATTTGTTGTTTTATTTGCTCAAACATACAAGTGGCATTTTGTACAAGAAAATCCATTCCACCAAGAGATTAAAGTAATTAAAACCCTCCAGAAGTAATCGTTGTGTAGAGGACTCTCATGCAAACTAGATTAGACTAGACGGGTTGGTGCCCATAATCTGAGAATATCAAAAGCCTGTCAAGGTGTTTATGGTAATGTAATATTGAAGTTGCACCTAGTAAATTGGAACATTTTTAAAAAATTTTTTGGTATTAATTCCTATAGAGACCCACTCCCGCACCACTGTAGTTAGCCGAAGCACTCTGATTTTGTGACGGGATACCCACCCCTTTTGGGCAATTCCAAATTTAAGAATTTAAAGCTTTATTCACCTGTAGCAACTTCAATGTGAACAAAAAAAGGCAGGTGGCAATGAAATATCAACAGTAACGACTATATAGCTCAATTTAACTGCATACACTGCAATCGAGATATAAAAAAAACCATATCGTCTTTCCACCATAATAATGCACGTCCACATGTTGGGCATTACGTCATCAAATCTAACTCCGTAAGGGCTGGGAACTGGAAACAGAAGCACCTATGGACTATCATGTCAATTGATCGCTGAAAAATTAGGTTGTGACAAAGTTTACAACGGCTTGGATCATGGTGCCTGCCATCAGAGACTGATTATCTCCAAGAACAGCAACGTTTTTGCCCGTGAACCGGATGCCAAACAAATGGAAAGCAGTAATTAAAGTAGATAGTAAATATGCTTCGGAATATTCCTTTAAAGATGTTTTTGTTATCTGCTATTGTTTTTGTTAGATACAATGTTTAAAAAAGTCACACTAAATATGCACCAACCAAATAAGAAAGATAGCTGTTGGTTTTATTCTACTATCAAATGATAAAGTTTTGATAATTTTAAAATCGTACATCTAAAAAGTACTAATTTCAACAGTAAAAAATAAAAAAGTTAAAAGCTTCATTCGAAGTTGATAGAAGTTAATAAATTTTTTCTTAATTTTTGTTGGGTATGTCAAAATTATGACAACGATCCTAGGCCATGGATCGAAACGTAAATAAAGACAATTAAAAAAACTTCGAGTGATTTAATACCCAACAAAAATTAAGAAAAATAAAAAAACCACAGCAAACACACAGGTAGTATTTAGAAGTTAATGAATTTAGATGTAAGAAATCTATACCATAATAGAGTATGAAAAACATGCACGTTTGTATGCAAACTGCTCATTGGCTTATCGATTCAATATTAGTCCATAAGTGACTACCAAAAAAGTTCGGAATATGTTATAAAAAACTGTTGGTTCATTTAGTGGTGGTTACGTAGCATATTGCGTAACAAGTGTAAATTTATCACAAGTTAAAACTGCAGCACAAGTGTAAGCGAGTGCTGTAATTCAAACGAATGAGAAATTTGCACTTCGGCATGTGTTGCAAACTATATATATTTTTGTTAAATCCACATTGTTAGTGAAACTAAAACCAATAGTTTGTTTTAATTGAACATAACCAATGGCCAACAATAAATTTAAGAGTAAGAAAGTAGAAGAAGAAAATTAATGGATCAGTTGTATAATATCAATGAAAAAGTATTGAACAAATAAAGCATTAGAATACTTTTGGGAAAAGGAACACCAGGTAGAAATATCAAAGAATACATGACTATCGTGCCATGTTGTAATACCAACAAACTAAAATTATTTGTGGAAAGCTTTTCAGAAACCTAATACTTTAGGAAATATACGTTTTCTACAAAGGACAAAAAGTACCAGCAACAAAAGAAATTTTTAGTGAATGACGTTAAAACTACAGATACTTTTAATCCTAGATAAAAATCCCAGGTATCTCTGTTAACTAAGCAGTGATGTTAATGAAATTATTGTGACGTATTTATTCCAATTCAACACATGGTTCAAAATGCACTTGTAACACGTTCGCATTACTTCAGATATAAACAAGATGGGAAGGGAAAAAATTAATTTTAAACGAACACAATAAATCCAGACATACCCAGTATATGTAGACTTTGTGAATATTAATGTTAATTAAACACGACTACATTTTTTAAAGTTTCTGCAAAGGAAACTCATGCAATAAAATTAAAGCGCAAAACCATAGTTATTTCTTTTGCAATACATGGTTGAGCGTAATTCAGGTCAATGACATTTAAAAGCCACAAAAGAAAAACATATTTCAATGTTTTACATTACAAAACAAAGTATAAAGACACTCTTAGGCATAATTACAATACAGTTTGGGTAAATGTACTAATTGCAACAGTGAATTCTTGTACCAAAGCGTACTTTATCGAAAGAAAGCTTTTAGAATAAGCAATGATTAAATAGCAGTAGGATTATCAATATTGGTGTTTTCATTGATTACATAGTATTTACAAAAGCTTTTTATACTTTTCATTAAAAATGACTAAATTTAAGTTACAGGAAATAAATGTAGTTACCATTTAAATTGGGACCTGATAAGATGAAACTAATTTTGTTGCAATATAATTAAATCACCTAGATACATCCGGTGATCCAAGTGGAATTCTCAAAAGATAATGTTACAGGCGGCATTACCAGACATAACATATCAAGCACTTGATAGAATATGATCAAACCAAAGAAAAACGTGCATTTTTCACATGATCAAATGTAAGCGAAGTAAACCCATTAGCTATGAGATTAGAAAAAGGGATTCCAACATGGTGATCTCCGCAGACTAAATTTACAACGAACCAACAACTAAAGAAAAAAAGTTAGACAAGAGTGAGTCAAGTTCGCACTAAGGGTTCCGTACCAATACTACAGTCAGCAATCAATAAACCAAATTAAGCTATTTTTAGTTTCTATGTATATTTAAATCTTATCCAAATTTGATTGTGATAAGAATGAATATATTGTCCCACATTGTACTGGTACATTAGTAAATACGTTGTCTCTTACTGTGTTTAAAAATTTTTTCCCCAGCAACTATTACACTGTCACAAAAACGCAGTTTTCCGATAATCTATGACTGAATAGCTACTATCTCTATTAAAATCAAAATTTTAGCTTTGGAAATGTAGAGAACAGCAGGGGAGGGGGCATGTCATTTTTTGCATATTTTGAGCTATATTATGAAGACTACTGGACCGAAAATTATAAAAAAATATTTTTAGAAGCCTTTTAAAATCCTCTTTCAAATGATACCTCACGATATATTTATTAAACACCTCCCATTTTAATCTAAAAATATTCTTTTTCTATTTCCTGACTGTCGATATATGTGCATGCCATAAAGACTTAGCATTGTGCCAAATTTCAAATTACTGTTACATAGTTTACGAGAAAAATCTCTGTGACAGACGGACGGACGGACACGAAAGTGATCTTATAAAGGTTCCGTTATACCTTATAAAGTACGGAACCCTAAAAAATGGACAAATCAGTTCCAAAACGGTTGAAAATTAATTACCCGTCACGGAGATCTTTATTTAAAATACAAAGACAAATTGCTCAAACTGTAAGTTTTTATTAACTATTTTTTAGCGCATTTCTGAATTAAGCTTGTTAAGATATACATTAATGAAATCAGGAAATGTTGCCCGAGTTGTATAGTTTAAGGTATAGTTTATGATCAAAACGGGAATTAAAATTTAAATTGAAAATTTCACGATTTCATGAAATAGTTGTGTTTGGTTATTTTAATGTTATGATGGATTGAAAATTAGTTTATTTTGCTAAGTTTAGCCATGTAAATGTATGTAATTTAAAATTGTTTGTACCTGTTTACAGGGATAATGTAATTACTATTGTAGTGAGAAGATAGTGTTTGTTCTCTTTGTTTAAAATATAGGTTAGATTGGTTGTAAAAAGAATTGCATTCCATCAGAGACCAAAATAATCAGAATCCACTAAGAAAATTAGTCTTCCAGAGGATCGTATCATAGACAAGATGAGTTGGCACCCATTAATTAGGACAGTACAAAAAATCTTTTAGGGTTTGTGTTTATGGTAATGTAGCTTGGTAATTTTAACTTTCCCTTTTACATTTTGCAATTTATTAATTTGCTTATACAGGGCTCCACTGCCGCACCACTGTAGTTAACCAGTGCACCCTAAATTTGATACGAGATTCCTGTTCCTTCTGAGCGATTCAAAATTTAGCAGTCTAATGATTCTTTATCCCGTAACATGCTTCAAGCTGTAAAGTTATTTCAACACAATAGATTGCTAAAACTGTCTCTAAGCTACCAGCCAGTCATGAATATATGGAATGGAGTATATTTTTAATACTTTGAAAAACAGAGCAGTCAAAATGCAATAGCGATGTACTGTTAACTTGAGTCAATTCTGATAAAATAAAAAAAGTGTTACAATATTTTTAAGTGTTGAGTAATAAATAAGACTGTAGTTTATTCATGAAAACTTGGTCAACTGTAATGAGCTTTCTATAGGGTGCTGATTTTAAATATGTCCTTCCAGTAGTGTATTATCTTTAAGGCTTCTATATCCATTACAGCTGCTGTACAATTTATTGCATTTTTAACCACTGGTGTTCAACGCTACCCCAAAAACATAGTTACAAAACAGCATATAAAAATTGTACAAGTATTTGTTTCTTTTCATAAAGCATCTAAATGTTCAATTTTTAATTGCCATTTGTAAAACAAATATTGAGTATTGTTTTCAACTATTTAACATGTCTACGTTTTCGTCGAGTTCAATACAAACTCTAATAGATGCAAATTGTATAGAAAGGTAAGAGTTTTAGCAACAAACATACAGCAACTTCATAAGAAAATTCTGACCAAGAAAGTGGTGTACGATAAATATGTGCCACTGCAATACTAGCTTTAAAAATTATAAAACCTCAAGTGTGATTACAAACTACTTACCCTAAAAACTTTTAATATCACTATATAACTGCTATAGAATAGCAACTAGAGTTGGACCCTTAACAAAAGCAATACGCTTGTACTAATAAATAAAAATGCGTGCACCTAAACCAATTCAAACTCATTTACCATCCAAGACGATGTTGTGGAGTAGGCTGCATCTGTACTAACAGATTACGAGATTCACGACGCAACTCATAACTTTGTTTAGCAGCAAAATACAAAAATATTGCTGCAAAACCATGTAAGAAGAATGCTACCACGGCAAATCCATAAGACCAACTTAAATAATTCCAGTTGGGATACATCAACCAGTCACGACGAGAATGGGAACCACCAAATATTGCTACAGCCAAAAACATTAACACAGCTAAAAGAAAAATAAATAAGTAATTAATTAAATAAATGGTTCAGTGCTATACTTGTTATACAAACACAAACAAAATCAATTGCACACAAAATCCATTCGTACTGCAAAATGAATTCAAGTGGCCAGCGACATAATTGACAAGCCATTGTAACTTGTGCTCCAAAACTTAATAGAAAAGAAACTGTTACAAATATTTGAACTACAACCAACCATCCTGGCAATAGCCATTCACGAATTACATTGTACTCAAAACTGTATACATGATGGCATCCTTCAAATAGATGATCAAATTGATAAAAAGGATATCGAAAGTCCTTAAAACAGTATTCCCATAATCCCATGTGTTTAAATGTAGAAAATGTTTCGGCATACGACTGCACCCAATATGGACTACAATTTACAAAATTAATATCAGAACAAAAATAAACATATTTAGTTACCTGCAAAAAGCAATCAGGAGTAGCAATCCAGCAATGTAGGTTAAAATAGCCCCATTTACCAAGTGACCTAAAGTATTTATGAATAAGGTGGTTGAATAAGGAAGTAAACAAACTTACTAGAAGCCTTGGGGTAATCGTTCTTCTCAAATCCCATTTTTAGGAATTGGATTCAATTACAGCTCGTTACATTCAATTTATACTTTTCGACCAAAATAAAATGATAAGGGTGTGGTATACAAAATAATAAAATAGTTTTTCAGGTGTGTATATAACTACTACGACACACCCATTACTTACCTGTCACTTATTTAGAGAATTTAACCTAAAACATTTGGGACGGAGCAGTCTCAAGTATCAAAGCCGGCGCACAATTAAGGACCTGTTTACAAAGAGCCTAAGACGACGAAAGTAATCGATTATAAACTATGCACTAGAAATTTTGACTTCGTCTATCCCGGTCTATCTTACTACAATGTTGACGAACCTTTAATAAAACATCCCGATACAAAATTAATAAAATATAGATCTAAAAATCTACTGTTCTTTTGACCCCTTGAATATTTTGATACAAAACGTTTTGAAGAGTATTTACTTAAATTAGTATCTACCAAATGAAATAGCTTAATTAATTGATCTTACTTTTAGATTTTATTTTTGAGACTTACTTACAAAAGTGCAAAGATGATTGTAAGGCAATTGATTATCAAAGTAAAATTTGATTTCACTTTGAAAATATAAAGAATAATTTGCTCTTTATGAGTGATGAAATCTTCAAAACTACATGAACAAAGAAAGAGTGCTTCTACTTTTAGACATAAATAAATCATTGTAGAAAGTTCCTGTAAATCAAGCCACACTTAAAGATCCAAATAATACAAAAATAAAACAATCATTATTCTATAAGTACACAAAAAGTACAACATTATGGACCTAGACTTGAAGGAACAAAAAGATATTAAAAAACTAACTGTTATTTCCACAATCTGAAAGTTCATTATTTGACCATAAATACCTGTAAGTTTGTTATATTTGTAGATAATAAATAAATTTTATTCTTAACCGGCTGTGTTTATTTTACCCAGTATTATTTATTTTTAAAACTTATCTTTTTATTCTTGATGACTCTATATAAATTGTACAGTGTGTTCTGTTTTGGGTGCGATAGCTGAGTGTGTTTTTAATTATACCGTAAAAACCATTTATCCAATTAAAAATTTCTAAATGTGACCGAATTCGGTGTAAATTTTGAACTGGTTGACAGATTGTTCTGTAAGGTACACTGGAGCAAGTGGAAATATGGGATAAGTGAAACCCACAGGAATTAAAATAACTTGCAGTAGTGTTAAGTGCGGCATCTATAAGAGAATTGCGTAAACCACACTGGCGCACGCAATAAATGTGACAACAGTTGAATTTCTGTCACTACACAGTTTGTTTCATTTATTTAAGCCAACTATTTATTCCCACTTCACAATCGAGTACCACATTGTGATAGCTATTTCGGCCTTTGTATTTGTAATAAGAGATTCATAACATCTTTGCTGGTGGTAAGTACTTAAACTATACACCATAATATTGTTTCTATGTAGAAAATAAAGCATTTTTTTAGATTTATTAAGAGTAAATCGATAGGTTCCACTTAACCCATGCTTGCGACTGGGTTGGGGTAAGTGGAACTCACAAGAAAGGGGCAGGTGGGAACTAGGATCCACTTGTCCTGACTATTTGCTTTGCGTTGTGTTTGCTTATTTACTTCAGTAAATACATATAAACGAGTAATTGAAAACTTGCCTAATAATTCCTTTTTCTCTTCATAACAGTGAAAATGGTGTCAATTATATCAAGGAAAAAGCACCTCTAGCTTATACTAAAAACAGTTAAATGAGGATGTAAGAAGTAAACAGATGACGTTCTATACATTACAAAATACAAGAAGCAACCTTGTGCAAATGGGTAAAAAGGTTGAGAAGCGCGAAAAGCATTTCAATGGAAAAGCCTCCAGCAATACCCCTTGAAACTGAAACCAAAATGGCAGGCCACATCAAACCTACGGAAATATGGAGTTTTGGTTTATCCAAAAAAGAAATTATTTTATCCATGGGGGAGTATATAAAAGAGAACGGTTTGAAAACTCCATTCAAAAATTCAATTCCAGGAGATGATTACTTAATCAATTTCAAACATCGGCATTGCCTATCACAAAAAAACCCAAACTATTGAGATTGCTCGAAAAAAGTGTTGACCTATTCATTATTGCTGAATATTTGCGTATCCTGAAAGAAATTACCTAGATGTGACACCTGAACGCATCTATATTATAGACGAGACTAGTTTTTGCATCGATCCTAGTCAAGTAAAAGTCGTCAGTGACAAGGGGAAGGCCGCCCACAGAGTTGCTGCAAGGCCAGGAAATTTTTTTCAGTGTTATTGGGTGGCAATGCGACAGGCAAAAAGTTACCATCCCTCGTAATCTTCAAGGGTAAAAATGTACGGGATTCGTGAACAGCGAAGAAAGAGTGTAAATGCCTAGGACTATCATCTGTTGCAACATCAAATGGGTGGATGGAAACCACTACATTTGTTAATTACGAGACTTGTTCAATTGAAACCCATCTTTGATCAGGTTAGCCTTGGAAACAATTGTAATCACTCAACTAACGTTTTGCAACGTTAGTGGTGTTTGTAAACTTCGCACGGGTCAGTTTCTCTTGTATATATTAGATAGCGATTTTAAGTATTGTGACATTGAAATGACGTTTGTTGTTAACAATCCGACCAAATGTGATCAGCGTGCGGTCATTCAATTTCTGTGTGCTGAAGGTTTGCAACAATTGGAAATTCATACACGAATGCAAGCAGTTTATGAAAACGCATGTTTTGCGTATCCAAAGGTCAAGGAATGGTGTCGAAAATTTAAAAATGGACGCGAAGGGACGAATGATAAGCTGTGACCAGATGCAATGTGTACTGCGTCAACAGACAGGAATATGGCATGTGTGGAAGGCCTGATTAGAGAAAATCGTCGAGTTTCAATCAGAATAATTTCAGAAAATGTTGGTGTGAGTATCAGATCTGTTCATAGCATCCTACACAAACTAGGCTCCAGTAAGCTGTCACCGATGCAATGGAAACACGCAAATTCTCCGCCACCAAAGAAATTTGAAGTTCAACCTTCTGCCGGTAAGGTCATGTTGACATTTTTTTTCGACCATGAAGGACTCTTGTTGACAGAATTTACAGAACTTCGGGTGCATATCAACGCAAACCTGTATAATGAAACTTTGAACAAGCTCCATCAAACAATAAGACGAAAACGTCCAGGGAAGCTTTCACGTGGTGTCATTCTGTTCACGACAATGCTCGACTTTAGGTTACCAACGTAGTGAAAGAAAATCTACAGCGAAAGAAATGGGTGATATTAGAGCATCCACCTTATAGTCCCCATTTATCGCCTTGCGATTTTCACATCTTTGGGCCACTGAAAAAGCGTTAAAAGGTAACCGTTTTCAGTCGAACGAAGAAGTACAAAACGCCGTGAAAGAATTCTTCGAGCAGCAGCCACAAGATTTCGTTAGGCAGGGTATACATAGGTTGACGAAGCAGTGTGATATGTACCTTAATCGTAGTGGTAATTATTTGTAAATTTAGTTGTCAATAAATTTTTCCTGAACCAAAGATGGGTTTCAATTGAACAAGCTTCGTACTTTACCATAACTTTTTTGCATTCTATTCCAAAAGAGAGATACTTCGTCTTATCTAAAAGACATTCTTCTCACTCTTCTATTGTCCTTATAGAGATAGCATTGCAGGACAAAGTAGTGATTCAAAAACTACCACTACATACAAGCCATTTCCTGCAACCGATAGATTTATCAGTATTTAAGCCCTTAAAGCTGTAATATGGTGAGGCTATTATTAAGTGACAAAGGAAAACTATGGGATTAAATTGCCCAAACTTATGTTTTCATCAATAATTTCTCAAGTATGGGAAGAACTAAGCTCTGAAACGATTAAGAACGGGTTTCGTAAGGCAGAGATTTACCCATTTTGTGATATCATCCTTCCAAATGAAATATTTAAACCTAGAGCCTAGAGATATTTCAAGTTTCTCTCGCTGAAAATTCATCCTTGCCATGCCCATCTCTTCCATCAGTTAACAACATCGTTTCAGATCCTGGATGTTTAAAAAGTACTGCACACAATTCAGACACATAAGATACAACTACGACCGTCCATGCATCCGGCGATAACAATGTGGACAATGCTCTTAAGGAAGCAGGGGCATCTATGAGCGGTGAACAAGATTTTAAAACAATCCTTCTGAAGCATGTTAACCAAACTCCGTCAGCCGGTCAACAGAAAGTGAGAAAAAATGTCCTGGAGCTGCAGTCATAACATCTTCAGATGCCATCCAGAAATTGAAAGAAAAGAAGAAGCAAGACGAAGAGCCATTAGGAAAAAGAAAAAAAAGCAAAGCATAAATGTAAAGAAAGATTTGTCTCAGGACTCCTCAGATACCAGCGAAGACGCGCAGCATGGTTTTACAGGAGAATGGTCAGATTCTGACGATAATTTCGAATGGGAATACTCCTCCTATTGAAAAGCAAACTCAACGAGAGGTCCAACCAAACGATTTCGTCCTGACGAAATTCCCAACTATATGGGATAATAGTAATGTTTATTACGAGGCCAAAGTCTTAAATTGCTTTGATCAAGAGATTAAAGTGAGCTGTCTTCGAAAGAGCCTAAAATCTAAAAACAAATCCTGTTTTCCTCAAGTGTTAGATATTTTGGTAGCTTCCAAAAGTTAAATTTAACTAATATTCCCAGAACCAACTGACTTAAATGCACAACCAAAGAGACACAAGGCCCTGATTTAATTTTCTATTTCTCTAGATATGTACAATGTTTACTAAAAACTTAATTAATTGTAGTACATTTTGAAATGACTCGTTTCATTTACACTTATCCTGTTGCTATTTACGGACAAGTTTTATGAGTAGTTCCGACCTTGGTTCCACTTGTCCCATATTGCATGGTAAGTGGAACCCAATGACTTATACTTAAATGTCTCACTAGTGAAAATTTTCCCTGCATATTAAAACTTATTTATTTATATTAACTTATCCCGCAAGGCCACGACCACCATCTGCTGTAGTCATAATTAGCAGTCTTCAAAAAGATGTTTCTACAGCAGAATGAACTTCCAAATGAGTTCCACTTACCTCGGTGCACTTTATTTAATGAAAATATGCATATTTTTTAGTAACACGTTTAAACCCAGGAGCTAAAAGAATCTTTGTTCATAAACTTTAAAGTGTTGCTTCATAACACGTATATTATACATCTGTACAAAAGATTAATTTTAATATCAGAAAATGGCATTGAAATAGAGCTCATTTAACCTGATTGAACAAAAATATGTTTAGGTGCAATTGAGTTCAATTCGATTGCTTACTGAGTACATTTTCAAGATAAAGTTGTTACCAGTTACTAACCATAAACTCGACAGTCAGTATTTGTTTTCTAGAACAGTACGTTCATTTATTTAAATTTAACCAATTATTATTGTAACATAAATAATTTTAAGATACGTTATTTAGCATCATGCTGTATTTAATTTAGAATAGCAAGTTCTATCATCGAAAATTTTAGAATTTACGTTCTTCAACTTATAAATAGAATACTCTTCACAAATGTCAAGCTTAACGTTGATAATCTTGCATGTTTTTAAACAAAATTAGTTGGGTTTGTCCAGTTTGTTAATGAAAACGTAGGTCACTTAGAGTCGTGTTGATTGCACCTGCTGCCCGAATGCCATTTTTTGGGTCGCCGGTCTTACACGAACCGCTTAATCCAGGAACTTTTACGCGATTTGTTGTAAGAGTAGGATATTTGGGACCGAAAATTTGCGTGGAAGCGCCGTACGGTCAAACCTTTTCTTGCGCGATGGCCAACAAACAGGTGCTCTATCCTCAAGTTTTAATGATCAGTATAGATTAATTATTTATCAGACTCTAATATTTCTTTTAACATTTCAGTGCAATAAACGAGGGTTAAACTAACCTACTACCACATATATTAATCACCAGACTTCTTGTATTTATGCGAATTAAAACATTGTAATTAAAGCGACATAGTGGTCGGATTCAATGGAAAATAACTTTACGTTGTCGTAAGATAAGATTGGAAGAAAAAACATCTGGTTTTAGATTAGCGTTGCTTCTAAGTCAACTATCCCGAAGCAGTCGCCGGCGTTGCCAGTCTCACTTGTGGGTAGATCAATTCCGTTCAATATTAAATATATAAAATGGGCAAGAGATTTATTTCCTTTTATGTTATCGGAAGTAATTTGGATACACCTCGTTCTTTAAAGTTAAGCATTTTTAGTAGAGAATAACTTCTTTTCTAACGTGATTCGTCAATTATTGTAGAGTAAACGAACCGTTATTTTTAACTTTATTTGTAAACGGGAGATATAACATTTCTTGACTGATTGTGAATATCGAATTATAAATTCTTATAAACAAGAGACTAACGTTTAGTCATTCGGGGTTTATTCTTTGATGAAAAACAGAATACATTTCTTAGCCTATTAATATAGTAAATGTGAAGCCAATCAGATCTGAATGGAATAAATAAAATTTGTAATATTAGATTTCAATAATACTGCCTAAGCGTCAACTCAGTTTGATGTTTTGTAAACAGGTCTTTTGCTTTCATAGTGTAATCGCCAGTTAAAACCCCCGCCTCCGTCTATCGTGTTAATGACGAAACAAAATCTACCCATAATTCCATCTCATGCCAGAGCACTGAAGTAATTTTCAAAGTTAGCCGTTTACCTGAATAATGCTTAGCCATTTACGACCAACTTCACCTTGTGCTATCGTCATATTCAGGAAACTTCCGTTCAGTTACGATTACTATCATTAAGAAAAATAATATTTCAGTCGCGCCCAACAACGTAGAGCGGCAGATAGGTAAAAAAAAAAAAGGTTATATTATAATAATTTTTAACTAGCAATGTGTAACTTATTTAGAAATATAAATGTTAAAGGTACGGCTGTCAAATGTAGCCTATTTTGAAAAACAGAAGTTGAAGACAAGACGTTGGCACCATCTGAAAGCTTGTGTAACTTTTTCTTGTCGCATCAATTAAGTAACTTGTAACGTTAGCTTGCCACTTAAGGAACATTAAGCAATAGGGGTTTATTAATTTGTTAGTTAAATGAGCTTTTAGCTCGAAAGTATCGTGTAGAATTTAAAAAGCTTTTGCATTTTACATTTAGTAATGTTGCCATTCCAATATGCTATAAAATTAGGATAAAGGATTAAAATAGGAAACATTTAGTACGTTAAATACAAACGGCAATAAATATTGGTTCTTTACACCCCATCGTATTAAATAAAGAAAATTACTGATAGAATACGGGAAATAACCGTCATAATAAAGTTACTTGTACAAATTCAGACGAGTTTAAGAAACTATCAACTATGGGAGATACACCCCAAAAACCACATACTCATAAAACCAACCATAAAATTAATGCGTTGCCAAAGTTTGCATGACACAGCCTTTGGTGCGGAAACAAAATGACGGTTCTCCCGGACAGAAGGAGATTGACTCAAAACTAAGTTAGTTTGAACGCACAGTCCGTGTGAATGTAAATAGCATGCAATGACTCTGAAACGAAAAACTTTTAAAAATCGACGGATAGTAAAAGGAGGCATTTATTCGTCGCTTATTCGAGACCATACATAAGTTGGCAGAGTTGTGAATTCGATCAATACGTGGACCACACCGCTGTGTGGAATGAGGTTGAATTCCAGGTACTTAACGTGACGGTATCCAAACCCCAAAACTATAAGTAAAAATAAGGTATAAAAACGTGGATGCGGGACAGTTGTCCGTCTTGGGTGCTTTTGGGCAACAATAAGTTGGATTTTTACTTGTAACGATTCCTGCACTAGATGTCCACATAACTTTGATGACATTATAATTTGAATAACGGCCGCTATACTTGCGGCCACGTCCCCAATGCTCCACCCGGAGGTACTACATTGGGTTTAAACGCGAAAATAATCGTGCTTCTAATTCATTTTAACTTCATAGTTAATCCACCCTAAATAAAAAACTAAATAAAAATCTAACAAACCTAACAATCTAACAAACCTAAAAATCTGACATACTGAAACAAAAACTAAAAACAGTGTTGTAAATAATGGTATCCCTAGCGCTGACTTTGTAGTGTACCCGATCAACAAGACAAAAGCAAAAATGAGAGGGGGAGGGATCCGTAATACCGGATAGCAGACGCCGGCTCTGGTTACCAGTGCGACCTGAAGGGTCGTCTTAAAACTATCCAAATCTAACTAACTAATTTAAATCCATCGCTAGCTTTCCCTATCATTTCCTAACTGATTTATATTATGATTACAATCTTCACAATTTTACTCTTCCTTCCCAAATATATACTGCAACCAAAATGGCGACAGAACGTCAAACAAAACAAATATGCCACAAAATACTACAATACATGCTAATAAATATAAAGTGTAAATATAAAATATAAATAAATATAATTATATAAATATATAAATAAATGTCTAATAAGAGTTAAGCATATAGCAGTGCACAAAATAGCAAAAGCATCACCCTATTTATCAGGTGCACTCGCACAAGCATTATGTCGGCTAGCGCCATTACGCACAAAACGTGCTTGTTAAATTATTTCAAAAACTACTAATTAATGTAAATCAATGCTTGTGCGAGTACAGCCGCCACAATTTAAGTCTTACCTCGATAATAAAATTCTCCAGCATCCGAAGATCTGGTCGTATGCCTACATCATCTTTGATGACAACAAAAAACTGTAAGTTAATTAAATTTTTATTATGCATCTTATAAACACATGCAGTTTTGTTGTATTTAATAAACCTGTTTGATTGTCATCATAATAATGTTTGGCACTTATTACTATTAAGAAGACTATTAACATTGCTGCACGCTTATTTAAAGCATATCGTGAACACAGAATTCTCATATGGAGAAGTTCATTATTGTAGAAGCATAATACCACGTAAAAATTAAATTGGTTGAATTTCTATCACTAATAATATTAAGTAGTTTTTATCTCCACACATATTTGTCAATTAGGAGTAGATCATAGTTCACTTTCGTTGTTATTCACTGCTATAATCTAGTTTTACGATATAGATTAGGTATATACGACGTAGATTTTATTATTTTGTTTATAGTACACTAGCAGAAAGAGGTGCAAGCAAAGCTTCATCAACCTCCAGCAAGAGTGATAACTGTTATACCGTTACTCGCAACATTCACCTTCCGGATAGGCTTTATTTGTGTCGATTTTCTTCAGGTGGGTTGGCACTCCAAGACAAAACATAAACGAGGGATTTTAAAGACCTTTCAAGGTAAGCGAACATGTATTTAGTAGACAATGTTACAAATTGTTCCCCTAAGAGCAGTATATTTGCTTTCATAGAACCCACCCAGATGAGTTATGGCACAAAATTTTGAATATGCCGTTAAAAAATTAAAACTTCGATGAGCATATCCAAAAACAACGATTTTTGTTCAAATCACTTACATGAATTGGAATGGAACATCCCTGCGACCAATGAATTATCAGCTCCGTGTTTAAGTTTATTTTGCAAGAAATTGTACCTGCAAATGCCACCATTTATGTAAAAGGATTGTTAAAGCAAAACACCATCGGTCATTACCTTCCAGCTAACGCAGTTATGAATCTTCAACAATTCAGTGTTCCAAATTTGAAGCAGTTACGAAAGGATAGCCACTATAACCACTGCGTATTGCATTCAAAAAATGTTTTAAAGTGTGCAAATCAGAACATATTTTATCTAATAGCTGTGTTTTTTAAATAAATTGTTATATTACTATGTTCTTTTAATTAAAATGGATTTATTAAAGTATGCATTAAGAGTGGGTATGTGCATAAAAATTTAAAAAAGTTACTTCTAGATGATGTACAGACTCATACACCTATTTAAGAATAAAGGTGTCTTGCAAGAAAGTAACTGAATAACAATAAAAAGCACAGTTTAAACCTGCAAGTTTTAGAATAAAAATATTGCACTTACCTAAGATTTCAACGTAAAATTCTACAACACTTTTGAACGAGTGTGCTTTTCACACATAAATTCAGACGAATTTTTAGTATTATTTTCTTCCGTTTTTACACGAGAAAGTATGAGTAATCATTTCTACATTCACTTAATTTAAACCAGATTATTAAATTACCATATTTAGCTGTTTAGCATTGTAGGAAAGTATTTTCAAATTGGCCATTAATCAGTTTAAACGTCATTTAGTAAACGAGTGTAATTAACGTGAATTAGGCTTGTGAATGATGAAAGCTGTGTGGAGGTGGAGGTAGAAACTAAAGCTATACAAACAAGTAAAACGCACGATAACACAATTATAAGCGTCATTTTTTCTATCAAGATTTGCATATAACAACAATTAACACAATAGTGAACTGCGTGCGCTTGACCACCAGCATAAAAGACAAGAGAACCATTTTCCAGAGCATTAGTTGTTGAAGTATCGTCGAGTTGATCAAAATTACAAGATAAACATGGATTTTTCTGATGTTGATGTTACAAGTGATGTTAGAGTGTCATTGGATCTCATAGGTAAAACGGTCTATGCGTTAGGTAATTTTCACCACCATAACGTGGAAGTTCGTTTTGATTTATACGGTGATCTGCGGCCAGTTATACAAATTATTGGCAATAGTAGAACGTGCTAAAATTATGCTATAAAAATAGACTATTTTGAATGGGGAGGGTTTTACAATTTTCAATTAGAATTTAGAATCAGACAATTTGCTCAAGACGTTGTAAACGTAAGATGGAATGGTTTATCTGGTAGAGATGTTTTAGTATTACAACTGGATCGTGAATTTAAATTGAAACTGGCAATCGATTCACCTATTAGAAGTAAATGGTTGGCAAGTAAATTTTAAGAAGAAAATTCATATAGTATGGAAATTACGAAAGACTGGTATGGTATTGTGTTACCTGAATACGAGTGCTTCAAGCTGTTAAATTTGCGAGAATTAATATGTTATGAAACAGAGGAGTTTAAGTGAATAAACTTCCCAGAATTTGACGAAAAATTTGTAGGCGTTATAAAAAATGTAAGTGGAAATCGACAGATGAAGAAAGATTTAAAACGTTATTAGAAGGGGAGAGTCGTGCGCACAATTTTTTGTTTAATGGTTACCACAACGTAAATTACTTTGACAGTGTTGGAAATTATTAGATGTCACCTCCTCCAGTACTTAGAAGATGCGAGTATAGGGCGATCACTCACGCTCATGTATATAGATTTGGCTATTCCTAATTCACCAGATTCCGGTTATCACAGCGGATGCTAGTCAAGAATATATGTATATATTTGAATAAAATTATAATATTTTTTTATAAAATTTGTTTTACTTATTTGTAACGTCAACACCAGAAAAATTATTATTAATAAATGTATTGAATTATGTTGTTTTTACTCTTAGATTTTAAGGTAGTCACACCTACACCTCCACCTCCACATCCCAGCGCCTACACTTATCGCCACATCCGCCCTCCACCGCCACCTAATAAAAAGAAAATTAACCCTTCATGCTGTTCAGTCTTTAAGTATCTCTTGACCGATGCAGACGTATAGAGCGTACCTTTTTGATAATTACATGATTTAGTGGTGGTCGTTAGTAAAAAGATATACATGGTAAGTCTAAATAAAACTTGAGGTTAGGTGCTCTTAAATTAATTTCTAAAAATAAAACCTGTAAGCCATTTCTTAATCATCCTAAAATTTCTTAATATTTAAATGCACTCTCATGTTGATTTGTAATTAAAATGGAATCTGTAAGCTGTTTCTTGATCATCGTGAAATTTTTTCATATTTAAATGCACCCTTAAGTTAATCTTTAAATTCAAATGAAATCTGTGCATTAAACAATAGTACGAGATATGCAAGTAATAATTTTGAATAATTTTGGTTAAGGTACCTGATTTGCATGCAGGCAGAAGAAGTTCAAATCCCGCTTGAGATAATTAAGGACTTGCGGTAAAATGTATATACAGACTGTAGCAAAAGTGGATATATATATATATATATATATATATAATGTCGCATAATTTGTAGCTAATTGTAGATATACAAGGTCATAAATCAAGCTGGGGGTAGAGTAATAACTTACGAGAAAGTTAATTAGGCATTTTAGATAATTAGGTACTTTAAATAATTAAGATAGAGCGTAGTCAACGTAGGATAATTTAGGGTTAGTTTAATTTTAGTTGTATTTATTTAAAAAGGACGTAGCATAATATGTATTGTAGGATAGGACAATAAGGACTAGAAACAACGAGGTAAAAATACCACTTTTAATTTATTTAAGGTAGTATACGAAAACATAAAAGCTTTTCATATTCGTTAGAGTAGAATTATTATTTTGAACGATAAAACCAGAAACGTTTCAAAGCATAGTGTACAAAATAAAAGGGGGAAATATTTTAAGATAACAGGTTACAATAAACAAGCTTATAAAAATTAATGGGTTTCGAGAAGGAAAAAGACCGTTGGAAATTAGTATAGTCAATATACAACAAGGACAGAACAGAGCACATATAAGTATGACGAAAACGCAATATGTTTGTATAAGATATCGATTTTCATTATAAAGGTAGTATAGGAGGAAAGCTAAAACAAACTGTCATGGAAGAACAAGGACGGAGCAGAAACGCATGAATACAAGTGCAAAACACGATATTTTGGGATTTAATTATAGATATAGTATAATAGGGAGGCGACGAACAAACTTATTTTGGAGAGGGCAACAAAATCAATTATTTCTGGGAATATTATAAGCAGACACGGATCGATTGAAAGCAAGGGAGAGAAATGGAGCGAGATGATTGGGCGATACAGGCATAAGCGCAACAGTTTTGTATTAGGTAGGACAAATATCCAGCTCGAGGAAGCACGTGTGTGAAAAGGGACTACATGAACAAAGGAGATGAAAGATGATTGTTTCAGTTTGAAGGCGTAATAGGAATCAATTTTCGGTTGAGGCTAGTTTTCGCAAAATAGCAGGGACGGTTGGCCGTTGTAAATGTTTTACCGAGTATTTTAACGGGTTTTTTTGTCGTAATTCAGGGGAAACGAAGAGCCGCTGAGCTTTTCACGATAATATAGAGGCGGTTAGGCGAGTATTTTTAAGAAATGAGGAACGGCTGGTGCTTTTACAGAGAATACTGTTGCACGTTAAAGATTTACGTGCGAACTTGAAAATAGGGGAGGTGTAGCAAGCCTATATAACCCACATTCAACGTAGGTGAGGCTCTCTTAATTTTTCTTCATTCCTTCACTTATCATCGAGTTAGTTTTAGTGAAAGTATTTATTGAATTATGTATAATTGCACATAAGTCAAACACCATTCTCATTATTCTCAGAATTTCTGGTTGTTGCCAGCATAGGATGTTAAACGGTCAAAGTGTACCACTTTCGGTTTACCACGGGGAAATCTTCTGATCAGGTACACTACATCATTAATTCTTTTTAACATTTCGTACGGGCCTTCCCATTGTCTTTGTAATTTTGGCGTCAATACACGCTTTCTTTGTGGATTATACAACCACACTAAATCTCCAGGTTGATAATCATCTTCTTGTGCTTTCGTGTCATAATGTGATTTCATTCGATCGCTTGCTGCCTGGATATTCTTTCGGACGTTTTCGTGAATGCTATTTGATCTTTCACGAAGCTTACTACCGTAATCTTCACCTGCGATTTGTTCTCCAAGTTTAAATCCAAACTGTAAATCACATGGTAGCCTCAATTAACGTCCTAACATCACGCAAGCGGGAGAGTATCCTGTGCTGTCATGTACCGAAGATCGGTACGCCAGTAGGAACAAATGTAAATATTGGTCCCAGTGTCGTTGATGTTCAGAGACAACTTTGGCTAGGTACTTTCCTAACGTCCTGTTCATTCTTTCAACCGTTCCATCTGATTGAGGATAAAGTGGCGTGGTTCTAGCCTTCCTGATTCCAAGATGCTTGTAGACGCTTTGAAACAACGCTGATTCGAAGTTCCGACCTTGATCGGCGTGTGATTCCAACGGAACGCCAAAGCAACAAAACAACTCCCTCACTAGTACATTGTAACCGTCTCCGGCCATTTGGTAAAATAACCCATTAACAAAGATATATTTATTTCCTTTCTCTGATGCAGGAAACGGACCAGCTATATCAATGGCCACCCTCTCAAAACGATTCCCCACGTTATACTGTCTCATTGGGGCTTTCCATTTTGTAACCGGGCCATTTCCAGAGGCACACAGCTTACATTTCCGGTACCACTCCTTCACATCTTCTTTGCAGTTCACCCAATAGAAACTATTTCTCACTCTTTCGAGAGTTCTTTTCACGCCAAGGTGCCCTCCGGAAATACCATCGTGCAAGTGCTGCAACACTTCCGGCACTCTGCTTCTTGGCACTATCACTAGAAGTCGTCTCTCAGTGCCATCTTCACATTCCAAGCGTCGCTTCAAGATTATATTTTCAATCACTATGCCCGGTATGCCTTGAGGCTCCTTGAAATACTAGTTTCTTCCCAAGCTGGTCGATGTCCTCTACTTTTCCACTCAATAATACGTCCCAATTAGGCGTCATTCTCATGGTCTTCTCGTATTATTTCGGGTTGCCAAATATCATCGGTTACCGTCATTCTGTGAATGACACTTATTTTCTCTTCCATCTTGGAGCAATGATTGCAGTCTCCCGGACATGATCTTCCTGAAAGAGCGTCTGCATTCCGATTGTTAGCTCCTACACGATGTTCTGTGTCAAAGTCATATTCCTGCAGCCGTTCTATCCACTTTGCAACTTGCCCTTCAGGATTTCGAAACTGCAGTAACCATTTTAGTGCAGCATGGTATGTTTTTAGCAGGAATTTACGGCCGTATAAGTACTTATAAAAGTGCTCTTCGGATTTGACGACGGCTAACAGCTCCCTTCTTGTCACACAATACCCAATAATTTTTTCCTGTCCGTCCTGCACCTGAGATAGAACGCTTCCTATAGCTGTGTTACTGGCATCGGTATCCAACACAAATTTTCACCTCCATCCGTGGATAACTCAGAATTGGTGCAGTAACTAGTAGCCGTTTTAGTTGTTCAAATGCGCTGTGACAGTTGTCATTCCAATTATATTCTTGTCCATTTTCAGTTAATTTCGTCAACAGTTTGGCAATGTTCGCAAACCCAAGTATAAATCGTCGGTAGTATGTGTACAATCCTAGAAAACTGCGTAGTTGGTGTATATCTGCTGGTGTAGCCAATCTTGTACCGTTTTTATTTTGTCAGGGTCAGCTCTTATTCCAGTCTCCAAAACGACATGTCCTAGGCATTTCACCTCTTTTCCAAATAGGTGACATTTCTTAGGGCTCAAGGTAAGGTTTGCCCCGTGTAATCTTTGGAATATCTCCTCTAGGTTCTTAAGGTGTTCTTCAAAAGACCCGCCTAACACTATCACGTCGTCTTAGTACACCAGACATGTCTTCCAGGACAGTCCACGCAGAATCGACTCCACCAAACGTTTAAAAGTAGCAGGGGCATTGTATAATCCAAAGGGCATGACCTTGAACTGCCATAAACCAGTTCCAATTGTAAACGCAGTTTTCTCTTTATCGTTTGACTTCAAACCTACCTGCCAGTATCCGCGTTTCAAGTCCAAGGTCGAAAACCATTTAGATCCGAATAGAGTATCCTAGGTGTCATCAATTCCGGGCAGAGCATAGCTATTTTTCCTTGTCACATTGTTTAACCGTCGATAGTCTACACAAAACCTTGTCGACCCATCCTTTTTCTTGACAAGCACTATCGGGGATGCCCATGGACTATTCGAGGGTTCAATCACTCCCTGTTCTTCCATATCGGCGATAATTTGCTCGGCTTTCTTACGTTTTGCCAAACAAAGCCGCCTGGGATATTGTCTTATCGGTTGCGCATCTCCACTATTGATCTTGTGTTGCACAACATTGGTCCTTCGTTTCTCACCATCATCTAGTGCAAACACACCTCGATATCGTCCGACCAGTTCTTTTACCTTGCCCAGTTGGTCGCCGTTTAATCCTTGACACGAAGGTATGAATATATTCAGCAACTTCTGTGAGCAACCGTTGACTGGTTTATCATTTGTGTCACCCACACAACGTTTAATATGGCATACTGGATTGCAACTTTCCACAATCATGTCTTTCTTCAGGGTCAACGTATGCGAATTAATGTTTAGCACGCTTACTGGTATCATATTTCGAAACTTCACCAGTGTTCTTCCAATCAGTAATCGCTCCTGACCCAATCCCGATTCAGTTGATTCCATCATGCATACTTGTCCTTTCCGTAGAGTACCATCCGGGAGTCCCATCACGATCATTTCCGTATTCTCGGGAATTTACATATCACAAATTATTCGAACTTGCATCGTCTGGTTACTCGTCCCTTGAAATGGAATCTCATCATCATCTATCCGAAGCACATTTTCTTTCATGTTCGCATGAAACCCATATTCTCTCATGAAATCCATTCCTAAGCTAACTTCTTCTGTTATTTCAGCTACCAACACCCGATGATTAATTAGTTTGTCTCCAATTTCCAGCGTTACGGCAGTCTCTCCGTGAGTAGAAATTTTCTCACCACTTGCCGGTCGAAGACATACCGATGCAGGTAGCACTTTTCCACGACCAACCAACCCTGGTCTCACTATAGTCCTTGTCGCTCCTGTATCTACGAGGAATCGGACAATCCCACGATTAATTCTACTATCAATATAAATGCTGTCCAGATTTTCCATTGACGATGCAACACGTATGATAATCTCCGGGGCACTACGTTGTGCTGACGTTCGTCCCCTTACGTCGACTTGCTCTAGTTTTCCTGCTGCTCAACCGGTTGTCTTTTGGTTCAGTGCAGCGTGTCTGTATATG
Organism: Platerodrilus igneus; assembly: GCA_036346225.1. Lineage (NCBI taxonomy): Eukaryota > Metazoa > Arthropoda > Insecta > Coleoptera > Lycidae > Platerodrilus > Platerodrilus igneus. The sequence continues at coordinate 2,845,439 of JARFIW010001381.1, forward strand.
ACCAATTTCACAGCACTTGCAGCATCGCAGACCACATCTCTGCGTGGTCGTTGTCCTTCCAGCCTTTCCGCCTTTTGCTTTTCAAACACACGGTTGATTATTTCTTCTATGCTGTTCTGCGATTGACCAGGTTCTTCTAAGACAGACCGAACTTTGTGACTCATCCTGTGTGATGTCTGCTTAGTTGCTTCAAATTCAAGCGCATGAGCCAATGCGTCATCTAACATTTTTGGCCGTGCTAATCTTAGCGCTTGTTGTATTTCGCTGTCTTTAGTGCCATCCAGAAATGTTTGAACAACCAATTGTTCGAGGAAGCTATCTGGTGCCGTTGGTTATGCCAATCTAACTAATCTGGCAATGTCAGCTTCGAATTCTTGCAAGCTTTCATTTGTTTTTTGCGAGCGGTTCTTAACTTGTGCATGGTAAACCTGTTGAAGGTGAGCATCTCCATATCTCATCTCAAGCTTCGATGTTAAGAGGCCGTAATCGTTCTGCTGCTAATCGGGAATCGTTTGTAAGATGTTAAGAGCTTCCCCCTGTAGGGCCACAATTAAGGAGATAGCCTTCTCTTTGTTATACCAACCGTTGGCTATTGCAGTAGTTTCAAATTGTTTCAAATATGTCGGCCAAGGTGTTTTACCATCGAATGTGGGTGGTTTCACTAAATTTTGACGGTATTGACTGGCTTTTTTCCATGCTTCTTATTTCTGGGACGTTTTGATTTACAACTTGGTTTGCTAATTCAAGTGGCCGCGTTATTAGTGAAATCATTTCTTCTTCCAGCCTCATCACATGTTCCTCCATTTTCACCAATTTACTTTCCGACTTTTGCTCAACTATTTTTACCTGTTCAGTGACATCTTCTTTCAATGTAATGGAGCTTCTCATAAATCTTTGTTCTAACGTGGCTGTCCTTTTATTCAACTTTTCTTCCATTTTCACAGCATTTTCACTTAACTTTTCTTCCATTTACTCAGTATCTTCACTTAACTGTTCTTTGAGGGTTGATTCCAGTTCAACTGACTTCACTAAGTTTTTAACCAAGTGTCACTTCTAGTTTAGCCGACCTCTCTTCCATTTTCTTAGCGTTTTCACTAAACTTTTCTTTTATTTTGCAGCATTTTCACTTAACTTTCTTCCATACCGGATTTAAAATCCTTAAAGAAATTCATTAAAGTTTCTGCGTCTATTTTACTTTGGCTTCTTGTAACAGGCATATACAAACTACTTATATGTCTTTAGACTTTCACCAATTTAAAACAAGTAATAACAAGTCTTTATTACTAACTGTTCACTTAAACCTCGCTAGGAGTATCTTTTCTTTCTCATATGTATCTAGATTTGCTTATAAATAATAAAGATATATATTATTATTATTATTATTATTATTATTATTATTATTATATATAAATGTTTTCAGTCCAATTAGCAATGAAGCACTATCACACTAATACTATTTACAAGCACTAATATCTTCTTAAACTAATTCCTTAACTATAAGTCTTCTTAGCAACACTAAACACTACTATAATTAATTTATTACATTTTTTTCTATTTATGTATTTTACAAGCTGGTGGTACAATATACACGTTCACATAACACAAATTTATATTTTCTCTTGGACTTCCAAAAACGTAAGTAATTAACTTTACACGATATAATTTATATTCGACATTTGGATATAGACTAACTCTGTACTTCATCAACGGTCTTATATATACCCTGAATTAAATAGATGAATCATACTTCGGTATATGCTAGAAAGTTCGAGGCTTCTGTAAAATATACATTGCTTGCGGTGCTTGTGCGTTTGATGGGTTGCCTAGTAGTAGCTCGTAACACTCTTATGGGTTCGAGCTTCAAACACTTGCGCACCGAACCCAAATGCATGAAGCTCATTTCACAATATAAGTAAAAAGAACTCAATAAGTTCTTTAAAATAGGTTTAGGATTACTAAGACTTTTCAAATCTATTTCTTTGACAAAAGATTTACTTCTCGTCTCTAACATAATAATAACATTAATAAATTCAAAAGCTTTCAAATAATACTACTCTAAAATCAGTGGAAAGCTTGAAACAGAAAGAATAAATTTTTTAAAATCGCTTTAAAAGATAAAAATCTTCAAATCTCTTTCTTTAAAGAAAAATATACTTTTTGTATGGGCCTCTATCGTAATCATGATAATAAATTTAAACATTTTCAAATAATGCTATTGGAATATCTCTGGAAAGCCATCATGTGGTTTTAATCTAAAGAAATTTCTGTATAATTACAATGAGTGTGAGTGATTCTTCATTACTAAGCTTTCCAACAATATCCATTTAATTATAAATTTTTACCTGGTATATCGTACTTTCCAGAAATATTTAGAGCTGCATCTAAGGTAGCCACACTTAGGTTACCATCTAATACCATTAGCGGACACTTCTTTATTACATCTTGGTAATTAAGAATCTAAAAATATTTCACTTGCAATTTGTGTAACGTAAAGTAGATTGACGTACCATATCAGGAGTAATTTTAGCATGCACCTCCATGTCACCTAGAAGCATTTTGCATTCTCCTTTGGAATCAAATACAATGACGCATTGGGCTGTATGATAATTTTCTATTATATTGACGTATTTTAAAGACGTCTTTGGTAATGAAGAACATAAATAATCACCATTGTAGTCTCTTCCAATAGTTGAAATAAATATTGGAAAAGCGCCTAGTTTTGTTACTGCTTCTGCTATATTTCTGCCAACACCTCCAGCAGATAACTTAAAATCAGCGGCGTGTATTCGTCCGTCTAGCTGTAAAAGATAAGTGAAATTTTATAAAGGTTGTCAATACCTACTTCTCTTATGAGTAAAAAACATTACTAAGCAATTACGTTGGCAATAAAAGATACATATATATCCTTAAAAATTTTAATTACGAAAGGAGCTTTACATTTAGTTTAACAGTTATTTTTAGGATCTATGTTAGAAAAATAATTTAACGTTAGATTCGTAGTAATACACTGCATAATTGTAAAAATTGTTATGGTAAACCACCGTGGCACACTATTGGGATGTTGTAGCTATCAACAATTGTAGATTGGGCTTGGGGAATTAACGAAAACCCAAAAAACAATTCGAGCCGCAGAAATAAAAAGATTATCTTTTGTCGATACGAAGACGTACTTCCACAAATTATTTTTAGTATATAATTATTTTAAGGAATTTCAGTATAACTAATTTAGGTATATTACACATATTTGTGTAATACAGTCTTAGAAATTTGAGTGTGTGAATTGACTTCGTGTTTTCATAACACTAGTTTTTCATACCGCGAGAAAGGAATGTTAAATATAATTTTCCACGGTTTGAAATAGATATATGTCATTTTCCCGACCAATCAGAAGGGAAAACGAAGAAGAGTGATGGTTTTACTAGTTTTACTAGTTGGAGAAACCAGCCGCCAGATTCATTCCTCTTGTGACCCGCTCGTTTTTAACTACTTGCGCGAGAGTGCATTATAAACTATGTAGTGGAATATTTACCTGTTAATTTCTTTCCTATCGCTCTATTATATCCTTTCATCTGTGTTTCCGTTTAGTGTTGTAGGTAACACTAGAATACTTTACTACGTAAGTTTGAGCTAAACGACAATCCGCGCGTAAACTGAGATAAACAATATCGTATTCGATATCTAGCTTGCTAATATGTATCGAATTAGGAAGTACGCGAGTTATTAATTAACTTACATTGTTAGTTTGATATGTAAATTATGCTACCCCATTTGTAAATTTTCTGTAATACCTTGAGTCTTCCGGAATGCGGGTATCTAATACCTTTTACTGTTAAGAAAAAATAACGCCAATTTTGCAACTCTATCATTTATAACGCACTAATTATGTATCTAATTAAAATCATTAAAAACAACGTTGTTCAAATCATCATCAACGCAGGTTAAATAATTTTTCCTTAAGAGTTTGTGGTAATTGATAATTAGAAGGAGGTGGACGAAATTGTTTTGTTCTAAGATAAGTTTTTAACAAAGTTTAGTTGATTTGGAAACAATAGTAATTGTTTATAATGCAAGTTGAGACTGAAACAAAGGTAATAAATTACGCTTTATTATTTCCACGACATTCTTTAGATGGGCGACTTTGTAACCTTTTAAATAAATTTTTCATAACAGAAATAAAAATAAACACTTTTTTCGTCTACACCTTGTGTACGCGAACCTATTTCATCTTGTACGGCAAGATCATAATCGCACGGCAAGAAAGCAGAACGCAAATTACATTCAAGTTCCTTCCATGAATTAATAGAATGTTTAATTGCTCTGTACCAAATAAGAGCTGGACCTCGAAATAACTCGAAAGCGGACCCAAACAAAGCATCTTTCAAATCACCGCGCGACTCACAAAGTTCATGTACGCGAGCTACATATCCCCCAAATCAAATATATGTATAATTAAATGGAATTATTGAATCTTAAGTTAACTTGCAACATTGTATAATTCAAAGATAGATAATAAAAGGTTAATAGAAGTCAGACAGAAGACACAAGAACGGATGTAAATACAATGTATTCGAGACGTAACGTGACACTGCAGGTGCAGGTCACAGTAGGTTATAAAATCGCAATTACTAAGAATTAAGATTATTAAATTTTAATTGTAATTCAGTTTAAATAAATATTGTTAGAAGAGTTTTAGAAGAAGACTTTTTAAAAAGGCAGCTTCCAAGGCCCAAAACCTAACTCGCGTTGCTAAAAATCATTAACACTTGACATACCATCATAACTAATGTTCCACTTATGTACCGCTGGAAAATATTGATAATTTTTCTGCTTGTTTTTATCAGTCACAACATAATTGTGTTTACTTCCGCCAGTAAAAGATAAATTTTTAAGGACTAGGGTTTTCGGTCTTAATTTCTGTTGCAAAATTAAAATTATTGCGTAAGCTCAGGTAACAACAAATTTGGTTGATCTATAATACTAATATCATTTAAAGGCACATCAAGATCGATCAAAGAAAGTTGCTTTGGTTGAGGATTAGAAGTTCTCACCAGTTCCATATTGTTTTGTACACTATCCATTAAAGATTGCGTTTTCTTAATTAATTCGATTTTGTTCACGGTTTGTTGTTCATCTGTATCTAAAATTCGTACGAGTCTATTTTCTAGATGTAAAAGTCGAGAAAGAATACGTTTACTTTCGTTTTCAATATCGTCTACTAAATTATTCAGTTCAACTGTGAAAACTATAAGTTCTTTTCCGGATAAAAAGTTCAAATCAGAATTTGAAATAAATGCACAAGTTACATTAGGTTTTACTAAATCTTTACTAAACCAAAATGCACTAGCTTTCCACAATGGTAAAAGAAAAAATGTAAAACATATACGGCTAATCACGTTGGGCGCCAATTATTTGCAACCTTCCCTAATCCCTTATAAGCGTAACCATACGGAAAGAGCACAAAACGGAATAAATTCTAATGTATAAGGTTTGATAAGACTGCCGAAAACTACAAGGGCGTGTACCCAAGATTAGGTCAACGGTGAGTGGGGCGAGTTCCGAAGAAATTCGCAAAACTAAACACCAGAGTTGTAGCCAAAACTAAGGCACCTTCTAATTAAATTCACCTGAATTTCCGCTAATAAAGTGAGAATATAAATTACATAAACCTGTAAATATTCAGATTGATCAATACTTTCATAATCATATCTTAAACAATGTTTCATAGTAATATGGATCCATATTTTAACATGTTATTTCTCAATATTATTTGTCAAACAAAACACTTTAAAACTGATATTGCACTGTAATGTAGTTCATTACAAATATTAAAATACTGCTTTATAGAATTTAAGAATAAAAAAAAACTTAGTGTTGGTGATACATAGAAGTTGTATTTTAGAAGTACTAAAAATTATTGTTTAATTTAGTTTGACAACACCGCAGTAGTAGTTGTCAATAAGGTTCAAAGATAACTAGTGGAACCAACGTCAAAATTTGGCAAATGCACAGTCGTTGACAGTTGAACGGAACTGAACTAAAAATTTACTGAAACTGTCAACGTCAGTGACCACGTTATAGGAAATATTACACTTTTACTAATCGTATTTTTTTGTGCAAAAATTAAACAAGGAAAAAAAACTTGCGTCTACGAACCACTTCAGCTACAATTAGTTCTTGACAGGATGGTGCCTTGTCATGTCCACCAATTGAGATTGAATGAATCCAACACCGACTTTTGACCACTATACAATTTCTACACTTGATGTTGGCGTAACAACCAGAAACAACCACAACCAAAATTACTACTACGACTAACACTACCAGGTAATATTAGCAGTAACACTACCGGTAAAACTACCAGTAACGCTACCAGCCCTGCCGGGCAACAACACGATTAGCAGCTGTAGGTAACTTGAACGCGTTTAATAACCAACCAAAATTCTGGTCTCCTAAACCTTATACAATATAGGCTAACTGAAGCAATTACAAAGAACTTCCAAGTAACACCAAAATGCTTCAATAAAAGTTCTGGACAGCGAAATCTCAAAATGTAGTACTAACTGTGTTACATGCCAAAATTGGCAATGTACATTTTTTAGATTTAGTTATAATTTATAAGGTAATTCCCGCGTATTCTTTTAAATTAAAAATGTTGACTTCCGTCGTCCCTGACAGTTGCGACTGCGCAAAAGTGAGGCGAAGTGCGCGCGTGGTGTAAAAAGACGCCATTAAGCTACGAGCCCTCGAACGAAGCAACAACCATCTTGGTGTGGTGTGTCTTTTCTTTTTAGGTATGTAGGTTCCTTCTACCTTTATCTGTTGTTGTACTTGGTACCTTAATTCTGTCATTCCCCTACGAGTATAGAAGTTACAGGAAGGACGGATGGTAATTTGATTCATCATGGGTAACTGAACCTAACCTGCAATTCACCGTTGTGCCCTGAGATGAATTTCCGAGATGCCACCACGTAAGTAATTTGTTTTGATTTAAATTGTGCTTGCAAATTGACTTAAAAAGCGGTTGCATCACTCTTAAAACGTAGTCGGTATAAGTTATAATATGGCGGGAATTATACCGCGTTAAATTATAATTGCACAATAGTATAACAAATGCCCGAAAGCATAACAACTAATGAACGACCGCCAGATTCAGATAAGAACCAAAGAATTACATGTCGGAAATGAACTCCGGTTGACAAGAGTCTTATCGCACATACAACTAACAAATCAAAATTGAGAATTTTCTGAATACCTCTCAAACCCAATAAAATAATTCCATGCGAAATTTTAATCTACGTTGCCATATCTAAATTGATTACTAACAAATACATATTATTAAACGATTTTCCAATATTAAGGCATAACCAATAAAATTTGAAATACTCTTACAAATGTCAAATTTACCTCAAAGCTTCAAAATTATACCAACGTTAACGACTTATTACAAAATTTAATCGAAATTGAGAGGACAAATGGAAATAAGTCGTAACCGAAATTTAGAACGCTAAAATTCCCTCTTTACCCAAAAAAAAAATTTAGCCTCACTAAATATTTCGACACAGTAAATACAAAGGCCATAACGATTATTACACATAATATTTCTCACATTCCATAATAAACCTAAGAAATTACCTAACCTTAGAAATAAACCTAGAAAGCGCGGGGCGCGAAACCACAACACCAATACTAACCTAACATAACACTACATTAATCACTGCTAGGTTTTGGACACAAACCCTTAGCATGCCAAACACCACATTTACGACTATTACTATATTGTAATTTATACGTCCATAGGGAAAGCGGCTTGGTAACTCTAAATGGCCCTACGTACTTAGGAGCTAATTTACTGGATGCATCAGAATGGGCAAAGTTTTTATGCCAAATTTGTTGACCAACATCGAATTGTTCGTTACGATGCCTAACATTGTAAACTTTTTTGTTACGCTCAAAAGATTTCTTCATTTGGCTATTTATATCTCGGATTAAATTCTCGAAACTGCAGGACCTTTTGTCGGATCGACAGAATCGTCGAAATCTTCAGAATCACAGGAAGATCTGGGAATTTCATAACTGTCACCAGTTAAATATATTTCACGAAATACGGAGACTGCTTAGTATCTTCAGGACGGGAACTACGAATATTACAAGCTGGTTTTTGTAGAATGGAAGACCAATGGCATAGATTGTTGTGTACGAATGACGTTAAAATAGTTTTGATAGAACGGCGCTGTCGTACCGAGGAATTAGGTTGAGGTTGGTAATAAGGAGCGTACTTTACCTTACAGTTGTAAATACTAAAAAAATTTTTAAATAGTTTACCCACAAATTCGCTGCCGTTATCACAAACAATAGTAAAAGGAACACCAAGTAGCAAAAACACATGATCTTCTAGTAATTCGGCTACTTTTCTAGAAGTAGTATTACGCATGGGTAATAAAATGCAAAATTTACTTAAATGATCTTTAACACTTAGTATAATAACTACATAATAACCTTGGAAATGTTCCCAACGACGACTTACTTGTGGACATAAGACCCGCAGGAGATTTGTTATCAGCTCTACAAGCTGTACAAATTTTACAAGAACGAATATAACGAGTAACATCAGCTTTGGCCTTAGGGCAAAAATTACGATTTATGAGGCGATGATAGATTTTAAAACACCTAAATGACCAGATGTCTCTTTATCGTGGCATTGACGAATAAGATCAATACAGCAAGGTTTAGGCACCGCAATTTTCCAATTAAAGCTGGGTTTCTGTAAGCCAGGGTAAATAGTATGACACTTCTTAAATAAATTCTTACGTAAATCATAATACAATCGACAGAAACAACAGGTACCGGACTCAGTGATAGAGTAGGGGTGGGTCGTAGGCGACGAGCGACTGCCACCGGTGCGCGACTGTAAGAAAAATCGTATTGTGGTAAATATCTGAAATAAAGTAAATAGTAAAATAACATAATAATCATGTAAGTAATAAAAGTAATAAAAAATATCAACTCAAATATATATATATATATATATATATATATATATATATATATATTACTCATATTTAGACCAGGGTAGAAAATTAATGAATTACATAAAATAATTTTAATCACCGTGTATAATGAATATTATTAGATAATACGCGTTATTAAAACCGTGAAGCATAAAAATTTATTAGTTTCAGTAAAAATAAGAAATTTAAATCATGTACAAGACGCTTTATATCAAAAGAAACAGTATTAAAAAGCTCTGCGGGTAATTTATTTATTCCTAATAAAGAAACAAAGGAAATTACGTGAAAATTTTATATTAATTAACCCTATTTTAAGTAACCGGTATTAAACAGTGTACACATAATAATTAATATTTAAGTTGTATTCGCTAAAAATGAAAGGATAGAAATCAATTTAATTGGAGTTAATTAAACCGTTAGTAACATATAATACCTATAAAAACTTGTGAAAATCCAAGATTAAAATACCACGGAATAAGGCTCTGAGAATTAATATTATATTTGAACACCTGCGTAGTTTAAATGTCACATTCGGCGTAAAGTTTGTAGATAATCAATAGTTTCAAAGAATGTTGGAGAAACCGTCGCTTATATTAACGGGAAGGTTGGATACGGGGTTATTAAACCAAGATAACAGTCCATGTGGACTAAAATAATCGATAATAAAGAATATCAATTTGCACCAATACGAACAGGTTAGAAAAGGAAAGAGAAATGCGTCAAGCAAAGACACATATAGTAAAAGGCGGGATTTAAGCAACGTCACGAGGGTCACAATTGGTTGAAAATAGGATGCAAATATCAGAGGTAGAAACAACAATTTCTGTACAAAATTAATTAGTATTTCTCGGACATGCTTGCGTGCCGTGTGTTGAAATTTCTGAGATTTAAATGGGACGAGTGAAAATTCGTAAAATCGACGCGCGAGCGACAGACTGGGAACATAGAATGAGGAATTCTTGAGAATTACCGTTTTGAGGACAAAAGCGACGTGCCGGCTTTTTGCTATATATACCGAGATGAATATAAACAAGCCCTCTTAGACTTTTGACTATTCGATGCGTTAAAAGCTCTTACATCCGCGACTTGATTGAAGATGTTAAACAGTGCATTTTAGTTTGAGAAAATAATTTAAAATTTTGCTCGTATATTTTAGTGATTCAAAATAGTTGGTTATTTACGTGCTAACATGAATGTACTTTAGTGCACTTAGATACAAGGTAATAAAATTTAGTTTCACTGTACCAATTAGCAAAATTTACAACGACAAATGTATACACAAAAGTAGGCAGTTTTGGCGTATATTGCTGAAAGAAGTATGAAGTTATTTGCTATTTTTCGAAGGGTGTTAATAATTAAATGGTTCAAATACGTGTCTGGATCCACGAAACAAGGGTCAGATATACATAGATGAGTTCCGGAAAAGCCCAGAAACAACTGGTGATGGAGAAAATTTTAAAAGCGTTGAGAATTAGAAGCCGTAAATATAATCCTGTTGGAATGGTGTTATTAACTAAAGGGATGATGTACTTTGAAGCTACGAGGACAGTAACCTTCAGGTAAATTATACTATTTTGTTTGACATTTTTGTGTGTGTTGAATAAACTTTATAATTGATTTACTTTAAATGGACATTAGTGAAATTGTACTAACCATAAAATTTTAATTTTAAGATGAAATTTGCTTGTTGAAGTAGAAAGGGGTATTTAGTTTTGAGGTTCTGGATTATGATGAAAATTTTTGGGTATGTCTTTGAGCTCAATTAGACGAACCTGGTTAATTAACGTAAAGGGGTGGTAGATGCTCCCTTTATACTCAGACTCCGGTTTGCTTATATTGTTATATTAATTGGTAGGCATCCAACAAGGACTTTAATTTTGGATGCACATTAAAATGATAAGAAAATTAATCTTGAAATTCTTTTTAAAACTGAAATTTATGCGGAGTTTTAATTTTGAAATTTTAATGTATTGTGAATATTGATGTAAATAGAGTTAACGTTGATGTTTGTGGTAGGAATGTGTTTGTTTTTTTTTATGAATGAGGAGGTTTATAAAATTAGGTGAGCAGCCGAGGCGAAAAGAGGATCACAGCAGTTTATGACGCCCAATCTGTGGGACTAGAATTTTTGTTGAAAGGACCCAGTTCCCGCAATCACAACAGAATATCACAGCAATATATAGATATATATATATATATATATATATATATATATATATATATAATACTTTTCTTTGTAGGTTTTTTAGGTCTGCTAGATTTAAATAAATACTCTTTTTATGGCCTAAATTTTCGCATAAATTTTTTATTCTAGCCTGTGATCAAGCATACAAAATTTAAACGAAAATTTAGGTCATAAAAAAGAGTATTTATTTAAATCCAAGAAAAAGTATTATTCCTGCAAGGTCACCAAGCATTATATTATATATATTGCTGTGATAAGGGGTTGTTTAAGGGTGTATTGTGTAGAAAGGGTCGTGCAGTAACCATAAATTGCGATAGGAAGCAGAAAACTCCATTTATTTAGCAGAAAAATAGGTAATTTGGATATTATGTAAATAGTAAGCATTTAACACCCTGTATATAGATCATAGTTAGCTTTAAACAATGCGAATAAGCATATCTTATAACAATAGTACTCGTATTTATCATGGGTAACTGAACCTAACCTGCAATTCACCGTTGTGCCCTGAGATGAATTTCCGAGATGCCACCACGTAAGTAATTTGTTTTGATTTAAATTGTGCTTGCAAATTGACTTAAAAAGCGGTTGCATCACTCTTAAAACGTAGTCGGTATAAGTTATAATATGGCGGGAATTATACCGCGTAAAATTATAATTGCGCAATAGTATAACAAATGCCCGAAAGCATAACAACTAATGAACGACCGCCAGATTCAGATAAAAACCAAAGAATCACATGTCGGAAATGAACTCCGGTTGACAAGAGTCTTATCGCACATACAACTAACAAATCAAAATTGAGAATTTTCTGAATACCTCTCAAACCCAATAAAATAATTCCACGCGAATTTTTAATCTACGTTGCCATATCTAAATTGATTACTAACAAATACATATTATTAAACGATTTTCCAATATTAAGGCATAACCAATAAAATTTGAAATACTCTTACAAATGTCAAATTTACCTCAAAGCTTCAAAATTATACCAACGTTAACGACTTATGACAAAATTTGATCGAAATTGAGAGGACAAATGGAAATAAGTCGTAACCGAAATTTAGAACGCTACAATTCCCTCTTTACCCAAACATAATTTAAAAATGTATGTTTGCCGTACTTTACAAATGCTAAAGTATTCAAAAGGGTAGTTGAAATGTAAGTGCCAAGAGGTAAATTAAAATGACTTGATGACGTGATAAAATATACAGTGCTCAAGGGTTTATACTGAGTTAGAATTTAATAGGCCATTGAAAGTACATTTGCCGTCCGAAAACCGGATGCGTCTATGGATGTCCACTATCAACCACGCCGATCCAGGGTCATGTGTGATTTATTTTGGCTTTTGTTTAATTAGAATCAACTTTTGGACGAATATGTAATCTCAAAATTATAAGTAATAACAATGTCAAATGTGATTGAAGGATTGTAAAATATTTAGAACCAATACTAGAATATTATGTGTAAACTATGAAAGTGTAAAAGGACATAATTTATGGTATGTGCGACACAAACTTAGTGTTTTAATATTATTGGACGATTTTAGTTTACGTAATTTGTAATGTAGTAGGCAAGTAATGTTATAATTATCACCTTGGAAAGTAAACAAGAGGAGTTTATTTTGAATATTTTTGGTATAAAGACGTATTTTAAAGAACTGCGCTAATTTGTGTAAAGATTTTGAAGATTAATAAACGTGTTTGATTTTGAAATAGTTTGATTATTAAAGAAGGGTAAAGAGCAGCATCGATACTTAATAAGTAATAGCGACGACAAGGAAGAGCAAAGATTTGTATTAGTGCGACGGCGAAGCGACGAATAGTAAGGCAGATTTGGAACGATATTGATAAAGGCAGAAGGCATCGGATTGGAATTGTAAGAAGGAAGAATATTTGGAATTGATTTGGATATAGAATAATAGGCAGCAGGGCATTGAGTGGTTATAAAAAGGGACGAAGATTGATTTTGATATGGATGTATATGTAGCGGGGCATTGAGTGATTTTGAATAGGACGACGATAGATTTGGATTGAGTGCGGATAAAGGCGGACGTATTAATTTGGAACAAGAGGAGCGAAATTAGGAGAACACGTAAAAGCAGCAATTGGAAGTGGAAGAGTAAACGCAGAAACTACGACGGAAGAATTAGCGCAGGGGAAGTAAAATAAACGGGTATTCTAAATTCTAAAATTCGGGTCATTTATTTCAGATATTGGGAGCAACTAAAATTTAAGGAAAGATACCTGGAGGCGAGACGGAATTTCAACAGGATAGTACAACCGTGTAAAGGCGCATACGGCGACGAGGATTTTGAGCCAGCAGTAAGAGAGGCCGGAAACTAAGTATAATCCAGGTGAGTGCTGTGAAATATCTTATAACGTCAAAAGTCATAAATTTGTGGTATTAAATTAATTTGGCACAAGGCAACGTTGATCATAAAAATTTGGCATATACAAAACTAGATTCAAAATTAGTACTAAAACAAAGAGAGTGCAGTTTGGTTGGGCATTGCACATCTACTTACCACGGAACCCACGGTAAGTAGGTGTACACCCTGAGAATAAAGAGTTTCAAATAGTCGAGGCATTTTAAGAACAATCTTGGATTAAATAACCAACCAAACGTTGCAACGGGGCGTGCAATAGGTGTTTGCACATCATATAAAAGGCATTGAAATTTATAAGAAGGGGCGCGCGACGAGAAAATAAAGTAATAAATAATAAAAGAGGGGGTGGTGTACAAGAATATATATATATATATATATATATATATATATATATATTATTTTGCCGTACTTTACATATGCTAAAGTATTTACCATGTTAGTTTGAAACGTATATGCCAAAAGGTAAACTAAATGACTTGATGACGTTGATAAAATGCACAGTGCTCAAGGTTTTATACTAAGTTGTAATTTAATAGGCCATTGAAAGTACATTTGCCGTCTGAAAACCGGATGCGTCTACGGATGTCTACTATCAACCAAGCATCCAGGTCATGTGTGAATTATTTTGGCTTTTTGTTTAAATAGAATCAACTTTTGGACGAATTTGTAAATTCAAAATTATAAGTTAATAGCAGTATCAAATATAATTGGAGAATTGTGAAGTATTTAGGACCAATGATAGAATTTAGGAATGTGTATAAAGACAATAGTGAAGGTATTTGTGACACCAAAAAGGTCAAATTGTTATTGGATATTTTTATGTATGTAAAATGTAATTAAGTAAGCTAGTTTTGTTGTGCTTATTGCCTAGGAGAGTAAACAAGATAATTCTTTTTCGATTAAATTTAGTATAAAGACGTGTTTTTGCAAACCTGCGTTAAAGTTGTTAAATATTTTGAAAAAATAAATGTGTTTGAATTTAAATAGTTTGATTTATTAAAGTGGAGTTACAAGAAGCATCGGTGGTTAAATAAGCAACAGCGACGATAATAGAACTGTAAAGATTGGTAATAGTGCGACGGGAAAGCGACGAATATTTAATTAGTTTTGGAACGATATTGGGAAAGGTAGTAGGACATTTGAGTGGTTATACAAAGGGACGAAGTTGGATTTGGATAGAGGTTTAAAAGGCAGAAGGACATAGAGTGGTTATACAAGCGACGGCGAAGCGACGAATATTTAAACAGATTTGGGATTGATTTGGATAAAGATTTAAAGGCAGTAGGACATCGAGTGGATATATAAAAAGGAACGAAGATCGATTTGGATAGAGATTTATAGGTAGCAGGACATCGAATTTATAGCAGGGCATTTAGTGATTTGGAACAGGACGGCGGTTAGATTTGGATTGAAGACGAAAAGGCGGACGGATTAATTGGAGCACGAAGAGTGAAATTAGGAGAGCAGCAATTGCAGGGGAAGATTCAACGCAGAAAAAAAGGAACACGGAAGAATTAGCGCAGGGGAAGTAATTACAACGGTTTGTCAAAATTCTAAAATTCGGGTTATTCATTTCAGATTTGGGGTCATCAAAATTGTACTAAGACACCTGGAGGCGATACGAAAGTTTCAATAGTGATTGTGAGTCCATGTAAAGACGCATACGGCGACTAAGATCGTGAGCCAGCAGCATTAAAAAAGGGCGTCAGCGAAGTATAATCCAGGTGAGTACCGTGCAATATCATAAAACGTCAAAAGTCAGAAATTGTATACATTAATTAATTTGGCACAAAGCTACGTTGATCAGTAAAATTTTGGCATATACAGTAGTAAATTCATATAAAAGTAGTAAAACAAAAGAGTGTGCAGTTTGGTTTGGCATTGCACATCTACTTACGACTGAACCCACGGTAAGTAGGTGGACACCCTGAGATAAAAGAGTTCATATAGTCGAGGCATAATAATAGTAAACATTTTAATTAGATAACCAACCAAACTTTGCTAAAGCACATTATACAAAAGTCATTCATTTAATAATAAAAATAGGGGCGACGACAAAAGTAGAGTATAAATAAATTTATCTTTAAATAAATATAAAATAAAAGTAGGGGGGGATTAGCCAGTAGAATATATATATATATATATATATATATATATATATATATATAATTACTTGTTAAAATTGTCTTGGCTTAAACAATTAATATTTTAAGATAATATTGTTATTGTATAATAACGTTTGCTAGACATTTAATAAAATAAATTTCTATTTTTTAAATTTGTAAACAAACTCTTCAAACATTCCTAGAAAAGCTAAAATTTATTATTGCATATTAAATATTTTTTATAACTAAAAATTTAAAATTTGTTTTACTTTTTCACAACATTTAGTTTTGTTTTATTTTTGTTTTATATTTTTGTGTGCTCTATTTCTTGTGGAAGAAGGAGGGTCAAAAATTTTTTAAAAAAAGCCCCATTTAACGACGCCTAATAACCAATTATTTAATTTTAAATAGAAAATTTTCCATACTGTTTTGTAAATATCACTTTTTGAAATTTCTTCACAGTATACAGGGTGTGTCAGGTTTCGCGAAATGCAATTTTTAAAATTTTTTTTAAATAGAACCCTACCAATTTTATTGCTACAATGGATAGTTCATTAAGTGTCCTTTCATTTTTGTTAAGCATTCCCTATACCTAAATCCATTACTTTCTGAGATATTTTTGATTTTCTTCAAATTTTATGAATGTTTTTAATTTACATAACTAAAAATAACTTACTATTGGAGAATATTATAAAACAATGAATACATTTTGATTAACAATCAACTACAGTTATCCAAAAACAATTTTCACTAAAGATATAACAACCTACAATAATACGCTATCAACAGAATTCTGCGAGATCAACAATATGCATTTTATAGAAAATGTTCAAGCAGGAAATCAGGCAGGCTTTGAAAAAATAACTATTACATGCAAAGTGTTATTTAGGTTTATTAATTGTAGTGTGTTGTCATTTATCAGGATATCTCTCTTGGAATATTCTTGATGCAAGTAGGAAATTTTTAAACTTGCTCCCAATACCCAAATCATATTTATTTGTTCTTCCACTGTAAAATTCATTTTGAAAACTCCTTCAAAGATTACATTTAAAACAGAACTGATAATGTGTTAAATGACAACACACTACAATTTATAAACCTAAATGACACTTTACATGTAATAGTTATTTTTCAAAGCCTGCCTGATTTCCTGCTTGAACATTTTCTATAAAATGCATATTGTTGATCTCGCAGAATTCTGTTGATAGCGTATTATTGTAGGTTGTTATATCTTTAGTGAAAATTGTTATTGGATAACTGTATTGATTGTTAATCAAAATGTATTCATTGTTTTATAATATTCTCCCATAGTAAGTTATTTTAGTTATGTAAATTAAAACATTCATAAAATTTGAAGAAAATCAAAAATATCTCAGAAAGTAATGGATTTAGGTATAGGAATGCTTAACAAAATGAAAGGACACTTAATGAACTATCCATTGTAGCAATAAAATTGGTAGGGTGCCATTTAAAAAAATTTTAAAATTGCATTTTGCGAAACCTGACACACCCTGTATACTGTGAAGAAATTTCAAAAGTGATATTTACAAATATACTATGGTATATGGTAAAATTTTCTGCATCTTGAAAATTAACATAAGTTGTGTATTAGTGCAGTGGCAATGTATCTAATCGGGGTCATTTCTAAAACAGTTGAATATCTCAAAACTAAAAGGAATAGACAGATACAATTTGATATCAAATTAAAGCTCTTTTATGGGCTTTTCAAAATGTAATAATATATAGGGTGTTCCATTTAAAAAATATAAGTTTAATATGCCCTGGAATTATGAAACACCCTGTATGCTTCTAAATATTTTTAAAATGTGCACTTTAGCATGCCTAATATGCTCCAAATTTGGTTTACGTAGCTTTTATAATAACGGAGTTATCGACCGTTGCCACACTAAAACTCACCCTGTATATATATATATATATATATATATATATATATATATATATATATAATTACTTGTTAAAATTGTCTTGGCTTTTATTTGAATTATTATTTTCACTATTCAGTTTAATTAATTTTGAATGGGTAAAATATTATATTGCTTAAATATTAACCAAAAAGATTAAATTAAACAATTAATATTTTAAGATAATATTGTTATTGTATAATAACGTTTGCTAGACATTTAGTAAAATAAATTTATATTTTTTAAATTTGTAAACAAACTCTTCAAACATTCCTAGAAAAGCCAAAATTTATTATTGCATATTAAATATTTTTTATTACTAAAAATTTTAAATTTGTTTTACTTTTTCACAACATTTAGTTTTGTTTTATTTTTTGTTTTATATTTTTGTGTGCTCTATTTCTTGTGGGAAAGGGAGGGGGTCCGGTAAAAAAAATGGCCCGCAAGTGAATTAATTCGGTTCTGATCCTAGTGCACCCATTAGTATAGGAACGTCTCCACAGTACACCAACCAATCACACGATGTAAAAGAATGAAGAAAATCATATTCACGTCTATGATATGTGAAAATATGCGTTACTCTCTACAGTAGCTTCCAACCTTGCAACCTAGATCTTAACAGTTCGGCTTGAGATTTTGACGAATTCCGTAATAATCCGTTAAGTTCATCTTGTAAAAGTAAATATGGAGTACCTATATCAAATGGTTGGAAACCAGGATCTGTGTTTTATTCCATAGGTTCAACAATATTATCTTCAGCAGCATTCATATTATCGTCAAGTGTATGTGATTCTGGACGTTTTGGAATAGGTAAATTCTAGCTGTGAAGAACCTTCCTGTAAGCTGGTTACTGGTTTGGGTACTGTACCGAATGCTGCGGCATTAGTAAAATTTCAAATATATTCGTCAAGCAAAACTAGCAATCTGTAACATGATTTTTAGGTGCTCTCTACATCATAGGTACTGCAAAAGGCACTGACTTACGGGTAGCGCTGAGCTATCCTCTTAAATTTACAGAATACGTTGCGCAAATGAAATGCGGCGCCCAAGGCTTATCCTGATTCGGTTTGCATTCAAAATAGAGCTCATAAACTTAGTTATTGTCTTTTAGTAAGATTTAATCGTAAACTCGCCACATACGTAACAGAACGTATGAGTTTTACGACATTCTATGAATCCTATCAGCAACATATACAGTACATAAAATATTATTTCTTTATTTATATTGTATATCTATTTACAGATGTGTTTAGGATATCAATTGCTGCTCATTCTGTTCGAGGCCTTTCCAGTGATTTCTAGAACGCCGGACATTATGACGCTGTTTACATTACAAGTATGAGTCACCAGTCGGATTACGTTTGTTACAATGTTATACAATGTAACGTATTAATACCTAAGGGTAATACAAAAATTCTGAGTACAGATTCAGTTTCAGCTACCAAAAATACATAAAAGACATCCTACAGACATCAGAAGTTTTAACAGCGAAGTTGGTTATAGCGGACAGTATTCATTTTGCGAATAGTTGCACTAAAGTATTATATACTTTTCGGCAGTGACTTGTTTATTGTTATAATAGAAACATACAATCGCTTATATCTAAATTACATGAGTATCCAGTTGTATATAAATAAGAAAACATTTAAACGACTACTTTTTGTCAAACTAATTTCATTGAGTATGGAAATTTGTTGTTCTTTACGAATAAAATGATTTAATATACATACGATGCATTGGAATTAGTTACATATCCCCAAATTGATATATAAATATATATATATATATATATATATATATATATATATATATATATATATATATATACGATTGTGTTGAAATTAGCAGGTTTTAGGTCGGCTGGTAATAAAGAAAACTCTTTTTTATGGCCTAAATTTTCGCATATATTTTTATGCTTGATCACAGGCAATAACTAAAACGTACAAACTATTAACAAACTACTAAAGTGAATAAAATAACTACTTACAGTGAGGGTATTTACGTTAGCTTATTCTGAAGAATTTTTAGAACAATTTTCTTTAATAATTAAAAAGAAATAATGTGTATATATAAAAAATTTGATGAAATAAAATATTGGTTTGATAGAAGTAAAAGTCAATTTTGATTAAATGATTTTTATATATATCTTGATCTTTTTGTTTAACTTGCATGTGTGTATATATTAATTTTTTTTTTTTTGTTTTAATTTTTAATATGATACATATAAGAATAAGCTAACGTAAATACCCTCACTGTAAGTAGTTATTTTATTCACTTTAGTAGTTTGTTAATAGTTTGTACGTTTTAGTTATTGCCTGTGATCAAGCATAAAAAAAAATATATGCGAAAATTTAGGCCATAAAAAAGAGTTTTACCAGCCGACCTAAAACCTGCTAATTTCAACACAATCGTATAAAAAGAAGGTCGTTACAATAAAAAAAAGTTATATATATACATATATATATTGTAGTAGATTTAAAGGGTTAATAAATTTGGGTATAAACAATGCAATTTCAAACACCTTGTATAGAGGAAACAACCATAATTTACGTGCGAAATTTATTTCATTTATTTAATTTAATGTAACAAGTATTACCATAATTTTATAATTAGGGATTAAAAATTCATAGGTTCGTAAAGAAAATAAATTGTATAAGCCAATAGAAATTATTAATTAATTTAATTCAGTTTAATTCAAAGGGTTATAAAGTCAGAAAACGCATCAAAGCATGAAAAATCCATAATTCTAAGGCGAAACGCTTTAGTAACAAACAAAAACGTCGAATATAGGAAATACCTTGAAACGCAAACTCCTAGAAATGTTATTTTAAAACCATCGTTAATTGAACACCAGCATGTTTTGGAAAGGTCATGTACCCTTATTTGTATAGATAACAGACAAGCTTCGAGGAATATCGTTCAACCGTCGGGCGTTTCGCATAAACTCTAACCAAAAGTTTTTATTAGCGCAGAAGGGATGAACAATCAATGATATGCTTCAGAACAAGACAGGCATAATAGCATTCACTTTGGTAAGCACGTATACAACTTCACGTGGAGTAGATATCACGCGGATAGGAATATCGATTTTCTACCACTCAAGCAAGGGTAGAAGGAAACATCTAATATGCATAAGAGAGGAATAGAGTTAATACAGGCGGGGTTTTAGGACGTCACTGAAATATATCATTGGTCTAAATATTTAGTTTTACAACAGACGAGCACGGGACAGATGAATGTGGGTTTTTCGGAAAATAGCGTAGCGACGAGCTAAATTTCGGGGAGTTTGAAAACGGTTATACCAAAATTTGAAGAAAGAGTTAGTTCAATTAAATTTTTCGCGTTAAGAGGGTCTGAAGAGGTTACATTTGAACCGTATAAATATGAAAGGGGAGTTATTAAGTTTCTCTTTGACTTCTTTAATTTGCATCGCTTACGACGTACAAAAATCTACTAACGAGCTTGTAAGCATTAAAATTTATAAATTAAATAGTACAGTGTTATATGGTTGTGGCCTTATACTTTGAACGCGAATAGTGTCGAGTTTATTTATATTTAACTAAGGTGCAACGTATACTGTAACAAGCTCGTAACGTAAAGTAAATTATGCAATAATAACAAGTGTACTATACTTGGATTTGGATATGAGATGGATCTTGAATGAGTAGCATGCAGCACAACTTAGATGGTGTTCATCTATAAATAGCTGGAGGCGGCAAGCAGAGCATAGCCACTAGACCGAGGGTTCAGGAACATAATACATCGTCAACAAAGATGGAATCTTCAAGTTTTTCCAGGTAACGCATTAGAATTTGATGTTTTTTTATAAACTGTGGAGATTATTTGTGATGTGTGAGAGTGAACTTTGATGGTATTTTTCGTTATTTTGCGTATTGAAAAGAATACATATAACTAACTTTTATTATGATATTTGAATATAAATCTAAAGGTGTACGTAAAGTTTATTAACGTTCCTTATGAATTTAATTTTTATTGTTAAGAGTACATGGGTTTTTTTGTGTTTGTAGTAAGAGTACGCAAAGTAGAAAGCATACATTAAAAAAACTGGGTTATCATGAACTCACCATACTCCAGAGTGTAATAATTAAAAAAATATATAAATAAGTATTATTTAGGGCCCATTTACTCCTGTTACATTAAATGTGTTTGATATTTCAATTTAAAAACAAGGACTTTACAAAGATATCATTTATGGAGGTGTAACCTGCGCACCAAAATGTACATAATCTTGAATTATTATTTGTAAATAGTGGTAAATAAATATTGTATGATTGTTGTATTAAGTTGTGGTTTTATTGAATGGCGTGTGTGAACGGTACAGAGAATGATAGTAAATATAGGTATCCGAGAGGAGGCCCAGCTGAGCTAGCCAGGGAGCTGTTGAGGAAATTAATGTGATGAAGCAGGAATGCGGGTAAGAAATTTTTTTTTGAAAATTTTTCTATTGTGAAATTTTCGATTTTTGAAAATTGGTAATTTTCGAATCTACTGAGGTCCAGAGCGAAGTTACACGGCAATTTATATATATATATATATATATATATGTATGTATATTTAAATGAAACTATTAAGTACATTTTATAATTGCAGGACATATTATAAAAGGTTAATGGAAGTTTATTAATCAGACGTGAGAAAGAAAGCAACTACTTTGTATTCCAGACGTAGCATGATACTGCAGGTGCAGGTCACAATAGACTATAAGAAACCAATTATTAGAATTAAGATTATTAAAAAGTAATACATTCTATTGTATCAAGAAATAGCAGACATGAGATCTGCATTTCCCACAAGTGATGTAAGAGCAGGGATTGCATAAATACCCTGAGGAACCCATGATTGCCGGTCAGTCTTAAAACTTCATAACTTTAGCATTATTGGTTTGATTATTTTTGACTCTAAGATGTTAATGAATATAACGTACAATTTGTCAAATCATTGTAATTACTGTTTAAATAAATTTGATGGATTTTTTTGGAAAAGAGTCTTTTTAAAAAGAAGCTCCAAGAGGCTCAGAACCTATCTGGCGCAGTCGATTGTAGAATTCCAGAAGGGTACTAGCGAATCAAAAATCGAGGAACTGGTGGTCGTGAATTTTAATTCTTCATCTGGAACAAAAAACCAACCAATTGGGCAAAATACAAAAATTGACCAAGTCCGACAAAGAGGAAAGACTATAATGGAACAGGCAATCAAACAATTGTGAGTACCATAAGTTTATTTTCCTAACCATTTTCAATTGCATATTGATATTAGCTAGTAAGAAACAATGGAATTTTATATACGCATTTATGCACAATTTATTACAATTTTATCACGATTTATTAATAAAACGTTTTATTCAGCAAAAGTCTGAAGCTTTATTGTATAATTATAACACAGTTCTATGTACCATTTTATTACAGCAATTACTATTCACGAAAATCTTAAAATCTTGATTCTAATCACATTTATAAAGGTTTATAATTAAACACATTTTATGTATTTTATTATTGCAACAATTTAATAAAACAAGTATTCAGCAGAAGTTGAAACCAATGAAATTATAACCAAGGTTATTATAATTACATACAATATACGTAACAATAAGTGTTTCTTTAAATAACTTTAATACAGACTAGACCAAAAAGTAACTCTTAATTTATAAACAATGAACTCTGAAAACATGAAACTGTATTTAAACTCAATTCTATTATATGACGGAAACCAGACACTGTTAGGTATTTTCATTACTGCTTGGAAAACATTTTTAAAGTAATTTTATAAACAAAGTGACGTGAAAAGTAGTCTGGCTTTTACGCTTGATTTTAAGCAAGTTAACCGCAAGAACTTAGACCCTTATTGCAAGTTGCGATGATTTCACGGACTGGGACGATTAAAAACGGATATTGATATCATATTTCAGAGACCAATAGAATATCAAATGTCTTATCAGACTTTTAATAAATTTACGAATGGAAGCTAACCAATCACCGGTTCAATTCGGCATGAGATATCAAAACGTACGAAGTTTGATGTTAACCAAACTAAAACTCGATAAACCCGACCAAAACATACGTTTAATAAAGACAAAGATGTACGACAAAATGGCGTTAGACACCTACATCAATGCGTTACCCGTACGACCATCGGACAAAATAAGGTTTCAACATCCCCAAAACTTAGAAAAAGCGCTGAACATGATTGTAGATGAAGAAAACGTTATGTAAAATATATAATCCTAACGCGAAAAAAAATTACTCACAGATTAAAACGATACAAGTGGCGAACAAATACCAACAAAACCGAAATTTACACCATTTAACGCACCAATGAATCAATCTCGAATGAACAATCCAAACTTTAATAACACAAACTTAAACAATCAACCTCGACAATTATCAAGACTAACATTTAATTCAAACTTTACAAAACCCACATTTACACCAAAATTCAATCAGAATGTGAATCGAACATGGCAAACCTTCGGCGCAAATCCCAACAGAAACACACCGATGACGAGTAACAACAACAACCCCAATAATTATTACAAACCAACCCCTAAGGACACTTCATCTGGTAACACCAGACCGAATACTAAAAAATATCTCAAATTAGACCAGATTACATCCAAGAACGAAACTTCACTTCCTAAGAACTATTCCACTAAGAAGTAGAAGATTTTAATAATCAAGACACGGATAATTATGCAAACTCCAGCAGGGACGAGGGAACAAATAGTACAGAAAGTTACGAATGCAAAAACCATTATGAAAACTACGAAGAGGACGACTAAGAAAATGCGTGTTCAAATTTTCAGTTGGACAGATTCAAACACGATCTTTCGTAATAAATTTTAATAACATTAATCAACAGATCTTACCTTAACCGATACAGGAATATTCAAAACTTTAATTAGCCCCAAAACCGTACAGAAACACTATTTAGAATTTGTAGAAAGAGAACCCTTTAAAATAAAACCGCACAAAAAACGACATTACACCAATTTATAGCAAAACTTTTAATGTAAAAATGAAACATAAATTTTGCATTTTTGAATTTTACGATAAATATGACGGATTAATAGGCATGGATCTTCTACGAAAATTAGGAGTAAATATTGATATAAAAAAACCGATTATTAAGAACGAAACACGGACAAATTCCCATTAAATTTCAAAACAGTAACATTCAAACTGACCAAAAATACACCATCGAGCCTAGGACAGAAAAACAAATAAAAATCTTAGTAAATTCAAAAGCGACACCGGAATTATAAATCACATGTCATTCCAACGAAGAGTAGAAACACCCACCGCGTTAGTACAAATAAAAAACAGCTTTGCTACTACGACAATTTTGAACCTAAGCGATTACCCCCATCGAAGTATCATTAACAAAACCAATAGACGTAGAAGAAGTAAACTTTAGTGAATGGAAATCGACGAAGACTCTGAAAACAATTCCAACACTACAGAACACGATAGCATATTAAAAGAAAATGTAATTAACATTCGTTTGAATAATGATATTAATACCGAAGAGGAGAGAGCAATTAAAAATTATGTTTCGAATACCGAGATATTTTCCATTGTGAAGGAATACCCTTAACTTTTATCAACACAGTCAAACATAACATTGAACTAACAGATGATAAACCGATTTTCACCAAAGCATACAGACTACCTCAAGCAAGTCAAGAAGAAGCAGATAGAGAGGTTGCAGGCCTATTAAAGCAAGACATCATCCGACATTCAAATTCACCATGGAGCAGCTCCGTATTAACTGTACCAAAAAAATTAGATGCCTCAGGTAAACGCAAATACCGAATGGTAATCGATTACAAAAAACTCAACGAAAAGACTGTAGACGATAAATACCCACTTCCCAATATTACAGAAATTGTAGATAAATTAGGAAAGTGTCAATATTTTTCGACATTAGACCTCGCCTCAGGATACCACCAAGTGGAGATGGACGAGAAAGACACGACTAAAACAGCATTCAGTACACTTAGAGGACACTATGAATATAAATGCATGCCGTTTGGATTAAAGAACGCACCCCCCCACTTTTCAGAGAGTTATGGACAACATTTTAACGGGGATACACAACGAAAAATGTCTTATGTACCTGGACGATATAATTGTATATTTGACATCACTCGCGGAACACATAGAAAGAGTAAGAGAAGTTTTTCAACGTTTACGAAAAACTCATTTTAAAATTCAATTAGACAAAAGCGAATTCCTACAAAAGGAAGTAGCACTTTTAGGACACATAATAACCTCACAAGGCGTTGTGCCAAACCCTGATAAAACAAATGCCGTATTAAATTACCCCTTACCAAAAACGAATAAAGAAATAAAAAGATTTTTAGGACTCGTCGGATATTACCGAAAATTCATCAAAGGTTACGCACAAATAACCAAACCACTAACAAATTGTTTAAAGAAAGGTATAAGATCGAACACAGACACTAGACTTCATTAAATCAGTAGAAAAAATTAAATGCATTACTACGAATCACCCTATATTAGAATACCCTGATTTTTCAAAACCATTTATATTAACAACCAACGCATCTAACGTTGCTTTATGCGCAGTATTAAGCCAAGGAAAAGTAGGCAGTAATAAACCAATCAGCTACGCATCACGGACGCTAAATGAAACAGAACAGAAGTACAGCACAATTGGGAAAGAATTATTAGCCATAATTTAGGCAACAAAATATTTTAGACCATATCTTTTTGGAAGAAAATTTTACATATACACCGACCAGACCTTTAGTATGGTTATGTAAACTCAAGGAACCGACCTCAAAATTACAGAGATGGTGGATTGATTAGAAGAGTACGACAACGAAATTATATACAAGAAAGGAATGTAAAACAATAATAATACAGACGCATTGAGCAGAATAAAACGCAACGCCATAGAGACAGAGTTAGTTATAGGTAATGTAGACGAAACAGAGATAAGAGAAGACCCGGAAGAAATAGACACTATACACTCAACACAAAACGAAGCAATAGATACGAAACCAAACTAATTTATAACCACCGAACTTTTAACCAACCCTGACCCGGTTAAATATACAAAAACCAATAATAGAAAAATATACCAAATTCAAATAACAAAAGATGACAAAGAAGCGCAAACAATTAAAATTCTAAAGGAATATACCCCATAGAGCATTTGTACAAACGATTTTCAGAATTATATATTAGATTATTTAATAAAGACCCGTAATTATCAGATGTATACGAAAATTAATGATTTTAGATGACCCAGAAGAAATAAATAATGTAATTCCAAACTAACATGAAGGTAAAACCAATCAACGTGGATGTTCAGTTCTTGTAAATAATTTATAGTTAAAATTGTTTATGACATTGAGCTTGTTGGTTATTCTAAATTCATCACGGTAGATTAAAATTTTGTTAGTCCAAATTTCCCCAATGCGTTTATCTATGCACGTTAACCTGTGTGAATGGTGAACGTTCTGTTTGTGCGCGGACGCAACAATTATCGATTGGAATATCCAAGAAGCTTGTCGCTCAACAAGTGTCGTAGAGACCGCAGTCGCATACAGTCGAAGTCGCTTGGAATAGTCGAATATACCACATTGATGGTAGAAGTATCGTATAAACCGCAGTGGCAGAGAGTAGTATAGTGTAGTCTTGTGAATTGTTCACACAGCTTAGTGTACACCGTTTTGTCTGAACCGCTTTGTGCATGTGCCGCGTCGAGGTTTGCACGTGCTGCATGCCGCTAATTGGATGATCCGCTTTGAAGAACCGCCCTTATTACTTGTGCTGCAAGCTGTTAATTGGTTCCAACGTTCTTTCATCTTTATGCCGCATCATTCAGGTGAGTGCTAATAATAAACGCTGTTTTGTTTGTTTGTGTTATTGAAGAACATTAATTATTTTGCTTGTTAAAACCTTAAATGATACAGTCCACTTTTAAGTCTCTCTTTTAGCTTTTCGAAATTACCGCACTTAACAGTGGAATTAACGAAACATTAAAACAACTTATAAGAAGATATTACTTTAAGCATATGAAGGAATTAACCACGAATTTTATTAACCAATGTGAATTATGCAACAAGGCAAAATGCGACGGATCACCATCAAAAGTACCCTTTATGCTAACTAAAACACCCGACAAACTTTTTCAAAAATTACATGCAGACAGTTTCTGACAATCGTAGACGCTAGGACACTCAGATTCTCGCAACCCTTACGATATACACTACAATACAGAAGTATATCAACAGCATGCTAAAGACCACAAGGAAAAATGAAAAATTACCTATAATAATTTAAAAAATAAATTAGATAACGTTAAAGAACGTATTACAAAAACCCGCAATGAAAATGCCAATATACATAGATTTTTAGTAGGACAAACCGTGTATGTGAGGAATTTTAAAAGTAAGAAACACAAAACGGCCCCCAGAAATGTAGGCCCGTTTAAAATCAAAAAAATATCAGACAGAAATGTAGCCATAGTAGACAACGGAAAAATCGTAAAATACACACATTTAAAAAATTTAAGACACCCTGTAATTTCAGATGGACAGCCATCACCCTTGCCGTCAACCTCCACCCAGGTAGAACGGACGATATTATAATTTGAATAAGGGCCGCAATACTTGCGGCCACGTCCCCAATGCTCCACCCGAAGGTACTACATTGGGCTTAAACGCGAAAATATAAACGTGCTTCAGATCTACTCTAACTTCAAAATTAATCGATCCTAAATAAAAGTCTAACAAACTAAAACAAAAACTAAAAATAGGGTTTGAATAATGGTATCCCTAGCGTTAATTTGGAGTGTTTCCGTTCAACAAGACACACGCGAAAGTAAAGAGGGGGGAGATCCGTAATACCGGATAGCAGTCGCCAGCTCTGGTTACCGGTGCGTCCTGAAAGGTCGTCTTAAAATTATCCAAATCTAGCTAACTAATATTAAAAATGGATTCAAATTTCTAAGAATTCGCCAAATATTTTAATGGTGAATCCAGCTATTTTGCCTGCTCTATAAATTTACAAATCCATCCTTTCTGATCTAAGTAATTTATTCTATCTTTAGCCTAAATCCATCCCTAGCTTTCCCTACCATTCCCTAACTGATTTATATTATAATTGCATTCTTCACAATTACAATCTTCGTTCCTATAAAAATGCTGTCACTAAAAATGGCGGCAGAACGTCAGACAAAACAAATCAAGCAATGTAAATATAAATAAAAATATAAATAAATATATTTAAGAACGGATGACAACGACATAATAGTGGAAGATATTAAAAACAACCCCGGTAAACTACCAGTAAAATTGGGAAGTATGCAAAACACAGCAGACTGTTAAACTTTCGCACAGAAATTTGATTTAACTGAATTAAAACAAATATTTTATATAATTAGAGACAATTACGACAGACTGAAAGAATCAATGGACAGCCAAATTCGGAATAAAGTACGCGATAGAAATGCTTAATTACAAAAACATAATGGAGAACATCTTAAAGAACACAGACGACAAGTTCAATCGATTAATACCAACAGACCAAATCACAAGACAGAAAAGAGGAATTATTAACAGATTAGGTAATATCATAAAAGCCATTACAGGTAATTTAGACAACCAAGATGCTGAACAATACGACAACGCGAAACAACATTTAATTGACAATCAAAATGACATAAAAACTATTGTTAGAAATCAAATATCTTTAACTCAATCAACCATAATAAAATTTAATGATACGCTAAGAAAATTAGTAAGGAACCAAGGCAGTATAACAAATAGAATACTAACCCTTGAAAGTAACATGCAAACCACAATGTTAGCAATGCGTGATCTGATAAGATTTAACACGATATTTAATCAAATGATATCAACCCTCACTGTAATTCAACAAATTTTAGCCACATTAGAAAATGCTGTAACATTTGCTAAATTAAACACTTTGTATGCTAGTATTATAGAACCGATTGATTTATTAAATGAATTATTAGGAATTCGATCACTTAAAACTAATGGTAAACTACCCTTTGAAGTAATAGAATCTAACATACTTATATTTGAAAAGATAGCCATAGTAAAGAGTTATGTAAAGAATCATGAAATTGCGTTTTTAATAGAAATCCCAATCGTAGAGAAGGACAACTACAATTATTATAATTTATTTGCTTTCCCCACGAAAGTTACTAGCCAATACCAAGTTATTATACCCAAAACCAAGTTCCTTTCCCTGAATGAACTTGTAACAATTTTATTTTCGCATTAAAAATCTCTGCATTAAAGGTATAATGAATGTTAAAACACCTTTATTAACTAAAGTAATAATACGTGTAACAATCAAATTTTTGCATTAATACAGTATCTAGAGTCGTTAGTCTATTTGTTTCGGAGGTCGGTGTATTCCACAGCCACAGGCACGCGCGTGAGAGGATTGACAACCCCCCTCGGGACCCTCCCACCATGCAAGAACGCGGCAGGCGCACTCGTCGATAGGTAAAAGCAACGACAGCATGCATTCGAAGAGAATGGCGAGTGACCTCCGGGTCGCATTAATTGTGCAACACACTTCCTGAGTAACGCGCAACTACGACTTACAAACTACGCAACGAAAATTATATTTATAACTAAGATTAGACCATGGAAGATTACGCTACAAAATTTATGCAACTTTGAATCAATGTAAGAAACCCACTTCGCTTCGACACCTGTATTTAAGGCATGGAAAGCAGGAATAATTAGCTGCAGACTCCGCACGGCGATGCAGTTCCCAATCTAGCCAAGGACAGCCGCCTGGGGTTTGGTTCGTAATAGCTTTAAGATTTCCTCAGTGCTTCCTTCTAAAAGCACGTTATTTCGTTTTGTTTTATAGAAGCACAAATTTGTTATTCAGTTTATCTGTAGCTAAGCTGGTTTTCTCCAGTATCAAATTTAAATTTCACTTAGTTTCGTAGATATGTGACTACACGTGGCTTCAGCATAAATTAACAGCTGCGGCTACGTCACCTGTTTGTTTGAAATATGCCGTCAACAATTGCACAATTGCAAGCAGATGTTTAGTATTACATTATTACCACCTTTGATAAAATTAGAGAATATCTTTGTGAATATTTTGACTTCAAATCGATTTTAATACTGTTAACTTAAAAGAAAGTTTTGTATATTAATTTGTAAATGATCTACACAGATCTGATTGGGTTAGAAAACCTTAGTATAACCAGTCACACTGGGTTGTAATATATTTGAGTAAGAATCAAGTTGATAAACTTTACAATAATTCTTCAAGTAATTCAAGTATTCATTTTATTTTATTGCATTAAATTTTATTTACAGAAACAGAGAAAATTCTTTCTAGTAAATTTATAATCCACGCTTAAAGTCTTTTATTCTGATCTAGTTTGATCAGACCTGATAAACAAAAAGCAATAAGAGTTCAATTTTTATGGTACCCTTATGTAGGAAACATTCTTTTGCATTTTAGATATATTTGAGGGACACAAATAGTGTTCCCATTTTTATGTGACTTAATTATTATTTTTCCTTACAGGAACAGCGTCTTATTCTGTTAAGACAGGTTTTTGTCAGCGAAGGCGATCTTTTTTCTTTGGGTCTCCACGTCCGCCCTTAGAAATTAGCCATGCCATTTACATGAATCAATCTGGACTTGGTGGCGCCTGTTTGTTTTAGTTTGAGTGTGACCCCCACAGATTTCGACTTACCCCCATTGCTCATAGCTCTACCCAAGGAATAGACCCCTAGTTACGTCGGAAGACTTTGTTTTGCAGACACCTAACTTGGAGCATGGTGATTATAAAGTAGTGTCGGCCAGAAGTATAGAAAAGCGTTTCACTAGCGCCCATGCGTGAGGCTAGCGGAGCCAATTAGAGAGAGGAAAAAATCGTTACAAACTTAGGTATGGTTTTACAAATGAAAAATGCAAAGAAGTGGCACCCAGCAAATATTTATGCCACTCATTAACTACAACAGCTATTCAAGCAGACAGCCCTTATGAAGTACAATTATTACGATTCTCTAATCACTATGAGAATTGTGTGCCAAAACCAGTACAAATTATGAACATGAAAATTCGGAAAGTCACAGACAACAAATGGATTGCCGTATTTCCGAAAGAAGTAATAGCAACCGCCCATTGCAACCAAGACGAAAATAGTTTAGACTTATGTGGGAGCAAAGCAATCACCATAAAGGAAAACTCTTACTTAAAATTAAAAAGCGAAATCATCCGAGTATACCAAAACCCGCAGTGACGAAGAAATTTGCAAATCTACCCGAACTACAGTTTAAGATTCCATAAACCGAAGACAACAAAATTATTACAAAACCAATGCAACTAGAATATCTAGACTTAGACGACCTCAACCACGCCGTAAGTTAATGGACAGTTATAAAGAACACTTAAGTGAATTAAAAGTGCCAAAACTACATTACGACAATATCAGTGTTTGGACAATTTTATTAATCATTGTAATAATTTTATTAACTGTATATTTATTGTATAAAGTGTATCTTAGATACAAGAAGAAAGAAACAAAGGTAAATAAAGAAATCAAAAACAAACCCTTAAGGATACTGAATTTTAAAATTAAGTACATTCCTTAATTTTCATTTAAGTCAGGAGGAGTTTCATATCCCCCAAATTGATATATATATATATATATATATATTGCCTTTAAACTTACACAAAATTCGTGCCCCATCGTTGGGCCGTCCATAAAATTGCCGTGGAACTTACAAAAATTCGGAACTGAAGCTTTTATATCGATTCTTCTCCTGGGTCAATATAAAATTTTCAAAAATTCAAAAATTTCAAAAAAAACATTCCTTACCCTTTTATTTCGCCTTCAAATTCTTTCAGCTTCCCTGGCTAGCTCAGCTGTGCCTCTTCTCGAATACATAAATTTACAGACATATCTCTTTCACACTCGCACACCATTCAATAAAACTACCAATTAATATCACAACCATACAACCTTTTATTTACACCTATTAACAGATAAATTATATTCACATGTGTTAAAAACAGTTAGATACAATAATTATAAAACTCAAATTATGATATGTTTTTAAAGTCCTTGATTTTCTAATGATTTTTAAACAAATTTATTGAGATATGAGTAGATGGGCCCCACATGTTACCCTAAATTGATTTCACACTGGAGTATTGTGAGCTCATTATAACCCAGTTTGTTTGGTATATGCCCTTTAAACCTTGCATAAATTAAAACCAAAATTTACAGACCCGTTTATCTTTTACAATTCACTTTTTATCCTTACTAAATTGTTCTAAATACACCCTTTTTCAATATTTAACACCAATAAATTGTCTAGTACATGTATCTTTTACCACAAATCTCTACAACCATAAACATGCCAAAAAAAATCAACCACATAGCACAAAATTTCACAAATGTTTATAACGCAACAGAAATTTCAAATAAATTACCTGGAAAATTCTTCAGGCTTCCTTCCCGTCGGAGATGAGGGCCAGAACACCCCTCTTAATGTTCCCATTTGTTGTGCTGCTCAGAGGATCCCTAGGCCTCTACTATCTGCTACCTCTGTAAGCTATGCGCCTCGTCTCACAGTACCATTCCATATATCATGGTTACAAATTCGATTACTTGTGGTGCTTACCCCCATATAACTTGCTTTCATTTAATGATTTTTGTGTTTGTAGTAGCGGGACCTTTATTAATTTAAAACGCACTATTCGTACTTCACGTCAATGATTAGAGGTCCGCTCTCACTTGCAACCACTATATTCACATATACTCACAGAAAGCTGTTCTGTAATGGGGATCTGAATCAACATTCAGCACTTTGTCGAAGTAAAGGAACATAGAAGACAAGAGAACGTTAAAAATCTAGCTTGGGTATTTATACACTTCCAAACCCCTCTAGTGGACGCGCTTCCTGCGAAAAGCTTATTTTCAAAACGAATTATACAAATTTTGAATATAACCGACGCTTAATTCCGCAAATTTTTCCCTCCGTGCTTGTTTTATACTTCGATTTCGCTTACAACCGTCGCGTGTGCATTCGTTTTTAACACTGTTGACTTTCGACCAATGATAGAGTTTTCTGTCATCACCCAAACTCCTAAACGCAATGCATCTCAGTTCTACGTATGTTTTATACATGTTTGCTGTCTCGTTCAAAACCCCTCTTGAGTTACAGAAAATCGATATTGATGACATCCTATCTCAACTCCACGTGTATATGGTACGTGTATTTTCAATTCCTTGCTTGCTTTATCTCTGTCTCTATCTGTTGCATATAACCGATTGTGCATTTCCCTCGCTCCTTAAAATGTTCGTTACCTTAGTTGTTTATACCAAACTGACGGTTGGAAATATTTTCTATGAAACCCTATCTTAACATACGCTCGACTTCTTTGAATGTAACCTTTTAAAACGCAGGTGTTTCTGTTAATTATCGACCGTTTTGAACATAACAATTCCTAGACTTCTACTCTTTGATAAAACTGACGTAGGCTTTTACAACGAATACATTTGCCTTGGAAATATTGATTTTCTTACACAGCACGTTCCATTTTGCTTATATGTGTTGAATTAAAATAACTTATGGTTAATTATGCGTATCCTTGAACTTCTACATGCTTTGACGCTTTCTTCCTTCATGTAATTTTAACATTCCAATTATTAATTATCAAAATACGTTAATACTCGTCCGATTTCACTAAATAGATTAAATTAATTTAGCGCGTAAAATCTTTGATTTTGTCTATATACAGGGTTGTTGAAATTTTATTGTTTCACACTGATTTACCCCTTTGAATCCACAACAATATGTATATTTAAATGAAACTATTAAGTCTTAAGAAATAGATTGTTACATTGTATAATTGAAGGACATATTATACAAAGTTAATAGAAGTTCATTAATCAGACGTGAGAAAAGAAGCAACTACTTTGTATTCCAGACGCAACATGATACTGCAGGTGCTGGTCACAATAGACTATAAGAAACCAATTGTTAGAATTAAGATTATTAAAAAGTAGTACATTGTATTGCATCAAGAAATAGCAGACATGAGATCTGCAATTCCCACAAGTGATATAAGAGCAGGGATTGCATAAATACCCTGAGGAACCCATGATTGCCAGTCAGTCTTAAAACTTCATAACTTTAGCATTGTTGGTTGTTTAAGGTACTCACCGTAATTTTAATTATGAATTAGTAACATTTAACTTTGATTATTTTTGAAACTAAGACGTTAATGAGTATTACGTACAATTTGTCAAATCATTGTAACTACTGTTTAAATAAATTTACCAGTTTTTTTTAAAAAGAAGCTCCAAGGGACCCGAAACCTATCTAACTCCAATTAAAACTCGTTAAAAAAATATTAACAGTTGCTGATGATTGAAATAATATTACTAGCATTAATGTATATGAAAAGGACAAACTGTTATGTTAATAAAAAAAATAATCTGCATACAAATGCCTCTCAAGGTTCCCTGCCTAAAATAATTCCAATTAATAAACTAAAATTAGCACAAACAACTAAAAAATGTAATGAGATGGAATTTTTCAAAAAGCAGTTTGTGTATTCTGACGCGCCGTGTACCTAGTATTTGGATAATTAAAGATACTTGAGGATGTAAACAGAAAAATTCTTTTTTCGCACATTACTGAAAGTTGTGCTTTAGAAAGGGTGCAAATTGAATCTGAAATAAAACTACTAAAGCTTATTTAAAATGAAATATTTTGCCTAGACTATGAAATAATTATATTTATATTAGAAGTTAAGTATTTATACATTCAGAAGCATCTGCTTTAATCTGCAACTAGAAAAACAAACATTTTTCCGTTATAGCAGACCTGAAATTCATACGTGTCTAAAAGCTTTTAGTTGAAAAATAAAACGTCCTGACCTTGCTTGATCAAGTGCCAAAAGCCATAATTAGTACAAAAATATTTTGACAACAGTTTGGTAGGATCAAGGAAGCTGTGCTTTGTTTCCATAGCGACCGGACATGTTACGTCATACTTTCTTTCGCGTTTGTGGTTCAACCAATCAATTTCAAACCTTTCTTGAGGAAATTTATTTCCAAACAAATTTCACGTGTACTCTATTTTCTCATAATTGCAGCGAACGTTTCTATCTTAAATTATAACGACACAGAAGATTTCCGAAACACTTTACAAACTTGTAATTGTTCCAAAAGTTCTTAAGGAATATCTAGGAATGTATTGATGGATGCGCCGGAAAAACCATGACAGAACGCGATGTGAAGCGGTAGTGGGGAGTCCCACCCTGTTTGCCGTTGAGTCTATCAGTTTCGTTTTCACAACCGTGAGCAGAAAATCTATCGAGTTAACTGGCGTTGCCGTTGTGTTTGCCGAAAATTTGTCGTTGAAATATTGTATAAATACTGCAGTGAGTTAGTTTGACAAAAAGTTATGGACATGCCAGGAAAGTTTGCGTGTTTGTTAATACCTCGCAATGCCTGAAAATCTATAGCTCGTACATTAATTAACTAATTAAGGTGGTTAGTGGTTAGTTTTGTACTTTAAGTTTTAAAATAATCGATTACCATACAAGGAGGAATCGGGAATACTTTGAAAAACTACATTAAAGGTTTGTAAGTTGTAGAAAATTACTGTGAAAGTTTTAACTGAGTTCGGTTTATTCTACAATTGTCCAAATACTCAAAAAGAATTTTTTAGAGACCTAAAAAGGCGCACCTCTCTTATTCATTAGTTTGTTCCAATTCGTTTTGGCATGTAGGCTTACTAATATGAAAATCAACCGTCTTTAATACTTAACGAGAACGCCTACTTTATAGCTGCGTATTGACACGAAAACCTATGTCCATAAATAATTTGCTGAAAACCCATTTCAGGAGTTCTTCAGCAAATATAAATAAAACGCACCCACTTCTTTATTACTAGGAAAATGTTCAGCACTTTAATCCAAGCTGCCGTAGATGGATTAAATAAATAACACGGAATTATAAATACAAATGCTGGATGTTTTAAAAGCTTTTAATACGCTGGAGTAATGCAAATAAATAGAAATACATGAAAAAGAAGTTCAACTTCAAAGGAATTGTTAAACTTTTAACAAGGTTGAAGTTTACAGAATAGTCTTACGGGAAATTATTTGCGTATCCTGGGTTTCTATGAGATTTCATACTTCTTGAAAGTGGACTACTAACAACCAATTCTTTTTCCCTTTGAATACGGTTTTGACGGCAGTAGAGGATTGAATCGCTCTTCGACTACCACTTCTGAGTTTATTTGTGTTTGTTTGTGTGTGGGTGTGAATGTGCGCTTGGATATGTGTTGTTTTGTTTGTGTATGTACGTGTTTGTCTGTCTATTTGAATGTATGTGTATGGTATGTTATTCAAGTTGATAAGGAAAATGTGGCACAATATCTGCACTTGAGGTTAAATAGGGTGGCCATAGGGTCTTTCCGTGATTAGAAATATCACCGGGTATAACAAAATAAGTGTAAAACATTTCAGGACGTGATTCCTCATCGTAAAAGAGATAGGGTCTTTCATATAAAGAAACTTCATTGGAGCATCTCTTATTAAGATACAGCCTCTTAAAAGGGATAAATAAAATTTGTTTTTCATTTTTTTTACAAACACTAAAAAAGTTACAAAATTGAAATTAAGGTAACATTTTTTACTATCAAAAATACACTTACTCAGTAATTTATTTGGCTTACCCCATGGTTGTAAGGGGTGGAAAACGCAACCCCTAAAATTCACTTCCAATGTAACTTTCGGTCTTATTATTTGTTTGCCATTTAAAAATTTATTTCCAATAGCTTATTTCATTCTAAACAAAAAATGTCTCTTGAATTTTTTGCCCAAAATTAACCAGTTCGCAGAAAAAAATTATTTTATAAACACCTACAGAGATACATCGTCATAAGACGATGCGAAACTCATTTATCTAGTAGGCCGCTATTAGTGATAGTGACAATTAAATTGTTATCACGCTGTCAGCTTGTAAATTTTTGAAATTGAATTAATAATTGTGTGTCGTTGTTCTGTTCTTAATTTGTTAGTTTAATAATTCACTTGTTATTAAAATGGCATACACAAATGCGGAAATGGCTGATATGCATTACGTTTCCGGTCTGTCCCAGGGTAATGGGTTAGAGGCTTGTAGAAGGTATGCTGAAATGTATCCTCAACGGCAGCTTCCTTCGCATAGAATATTTGCCCAACTTCATCAACGATTACGTGAAAATGGTTCATTCGAAAAAAGAACGAAGGATTGTGGTCGCCATCGAGAAGTTAGAACACCACAGCTTGAAGAAGCAGTACTTAATTTGGTTGAAGAACAATCCACTAGCAGTACTAGAAAGATTGTTTTCGAGTTAAATGTAGATCATATGACGGTATTTCGAAATTTAAAGGAACAACTCTTATACCGCTACCATTTACAACGAGTACAGGCACTGTTACCGCGAGATTTTCCGAACCGTCTTGAATTTTCCATTTGGATGCTGGAAATGATTAGAAGAAATCACGACTTTCTGAAGACGATCGAATTCACAGACGAATGTACTTTTTCTCGGGACAAGATTATTAATTTTCATAATAATCACATATGGGCTGTTGAAAACCTTCACGCTATTGTCCAATCTAACCATCAAGAACATTTTTGTCTTAACGTGTGGGTCGGAGTTATTGGGGATTATTTAATTGGCCCTCACTTTCTACCTCCTCGATTAAATGGTGAGGCATACACACAATTTTTAAGAGAAGTATAAGGTTATCATAAAGTAAGGGATATATTTTAAATTATGATAACTTTTTAACAAATTAAGTTAATAACAAGAAATAAATGAAATCTAATTGCTTATGAAATGGGATTTAGTATGCCCAAAACAGGTTACGGCAATTGCTCAATATGACCTCCATTTTGTTGTTGTAAGATCACCATTCTTACCTCCAAATTGTACACAGCATTTCGTAACATTTCTGGTTGAATTGTACCAATTTGCTCCGTAATACTGTCTTTTAATTCTTGTAGCGTAGTTGGTCGTCTTCTAAACACTAAACTTTTAAATAACCCCACAGCCAGTAATCCGCTGGGTTTAGATCAGGTGATCTTGGTGGTCATGAATTTACAAAATGTCTGCTTAACACGCGATCTTGAAAACGTTGGTTAACAATTCTTTGACTGGTCGAAAAATGTGCGGGGTGCTCCATCCTGCATAAAATGATGTTTTCAATTCCGTAGTGCTCGTTTTGCAGCTGTGGAATAACATAATTTTGTAACATTTGCAAGTATCGTTCACCATTTACAGTTACAGATACGGCTTGTCCATTCTGCATTTCTTCGTAGAAATACGGACCAATAATAAAATCAGCTGTAAAACCGCACCAAACGGTGACTTTCTTGTCATGAAGACCTTTTTGAACGATTTGTTGCGGATTTTCTGCAGACCAGATTCTACAGTTTTGAGTATTGACTCCACCATTCAGAGTAAAATGTGCCTCATCTGTCCATAAAATACGGGATAACCATTCGGGTTCAATTTCCATCTGAGCCATTACTCGCAAAGAAAAATCGTACCTAGTAGCCAAATCTGTGTCCTTTAATTCAAACAGTATTTTCAGTTTATATGGATACATGTTTAGAATTTTGCGTAAAATTTTCCAAACCGTGGTATACGGCATTTGCAATCGCTTGGATATCGCATTTGCACTGCTGATTGCGAGTGAATTGCTTCTGGCTATGTCTTGATTTTCATGAAGAACCTCTGCAACTTGGACATCACTAATTATTGGTCTTCCTGATCTTGGTAAGTCAGTTACAGACCCTGTTCTTTCAAATTTTGTATCAAATTGCGGTACGCTTTCATTTGACAGGGTACCGCTCTCAAACCCATTCTCGTGCGAAATCTTCGTAATCCAGCGGTGTAATTTCTGCCGGATTCATAATAGCACTGAACTAAACCAATTCTTGTTTGTAAATCCATGTTATTACAGTTCAGTCGTTTGAACTCAACGTTTACTTGAGTTTTAATTTCAAAATAAAACTTCAAATTGAATAATTTCGTTTTGACACTAGTGTCAACAATTGTTATGACAACGCTTTTGTTTCTCATAGATACGGTAAAATCCCATTCATTAAGCAACTAGATTTCGTTTATTTTATGTTACTAACTTAATTTATTAAAAAGTTGTAATGATTTAAAATATATCCCTTACTTTATGATAACCTAGTACATCCAGTACTGCTGGAGGAAGTTCCTTGTGGTATCAGAAGGGTTATGTTTTTTATGCATGATGGGGCTCCCGCCCATTTTAGTCAAGCAGCACGTCAGTATTTAACTCAAACATATCCAAATCATTGGATAGGTCGAGGAGGACCGCAGTATTGGCCCGCTCGATACCCGAATTTGAATCCTCTCGATTTCTCTACTTGGGGCCATTTACAAAGTTTGGTTTATCCTACCCCTGTTCGCGATGTAGATGACTTAAGAAACCGCAGCATCGAGGCGTGCAGGGTAATTAGAGAGACTCCAGGAATATTTGAGCGAATACGTGGCTCAATGCGCCGACGTCTATACGCATGTGTAATGACTGAAGGTGGACATATTGAACATTTATTATGATTTCTACATGTTGTATGTTTTCTTATTAATAAATTAGTTTTGCTTATTCATCTTTAATCATACTTTGATGCAGGTAGTAACTACAAAATAACAATAATAATCCAGTTCGCATTTATGACGACTTATCTCTGTAGTTGTTTGTAGAATAATTTTTTCTGCGAACTGGTTAATTTTGGGCAAAAAATTCAAGAGACATTTTTTGTTTAGAATGAAATAAGCTATTGGAAATAAATTTTTAAATAGGAAACAAATAATAA
Organism: Platerodrilus igneus; assembly: GCA_036346225.1. Lineage (NCBI taxonomy): Eukaryota > Metazoa > Arthropoda > Insecta > Coleoptera > Lycidae > Platerodrilus > Platerodrilus igneus. Next base: position 2,885,968 of record JARFIW010001381.1, read on the forward strand.
GACAAAAAGTTACATTGGAAATAAATTTTAGGGGTTGCGTTTTCAACCCCTTACAACCATGGGGTAAACCAAATAAATTACTGAATAAGTGTATTTTTGATAGTAAAAAATGTCACCTTAATTTCAATTTTGTAAGTTTTTTAGTATTTGTAAAAAAATGAAAAACAAATTTTATGTACCACCTTTAAGGGACTGAAATGTTTTGCACTTATTTTGTTACACCCGGTATTACGAAAAACTATAATAGTTACAGCTCTGTGGTTACTGGCAAAGGAAAGGGAAGCTCTTCAAGTTTTTATCGGCCATATGCGCCTTTTGCCATCTGTAGAACGTTCAACCGATAGTCAATTTTACGCAATGTGTTAAACAACATTTCTTGAGCGGTACTGAGTACGGCATCAGCTATTCAGATTTTTAATGTATCCATATCAGATAACGCATGTTTTATACACTCATAAAGCCCAACATGAAAAATCTAGGGGACTGCGTTCGGCGATCTTGCTGGCTAGGGTGTGGGAGCGTTTTGTTCAAGCAACCTATCAGGAAATGATTCATCGAGTAAATCTCAAACGAGTAATCACCAATTTGATAGTGTGTCATCCTGCTGGAATATTATCCTAGAATGCAAGTCGTTTAGTTGAGGTGTCATAAATTCGGGTAGATGTTAACTCTGGGCAAAGAAAATGGACCAATGATCTCGTCGTGCATCAATTCGCACAAAACATTCACTTTAGGGAAATCTTTGACAACATATAGATTTTCTGAACACCATATTCTCACATTGTTCCTCTTCACTTTTCTGGTAATGTGGAATGCAGCCTCGTCTTAAAAATACACACGCGTATTCATTGACCTCACCGATTCTATACAACATCTTATTTGCAAAGCAACACGACGAGGCTTGTCATTTTTGGCTCTAAAACGTACATTACTTGGACTTCAAATGCACGGAACTGCATTCTCTTGTGTAAAATTTTTAGCAATATGGAACGGGGCATTTCTAGTTCCAGAGATACAAGAGTAGACTTAGAAGAATTTCGTAGAAATGCTTTCTGCGCGGCTTCAATACTTTCTTCCGGTTGGCGGACGATCGATTATACTTTCGGTGTCCTTAAATTTTGTACACCATGCAACTACGCTGTTATTATCAGATGTAGGTCGCCATATTCCTTCGTAAAATTTCGCTGCACAGTAATCGGTGACTAGTTTCGTGATATTATAAAACACAATAGACCTTCTCCTGGAGTGATTGCAATGCTTTCTACTCAAACTTTACCTGTAATAAAGAAATTAAACATTACTATTTTTTCCAGTAGCGGCAGAGCTGTAACTGTTGAAGTTATTTAGTAATAGATATTGGTAATCATTGAAAGACTTTATGGCCATCCTGCACTGTTTTCATTTCAAAACTAGTTACCTTTAAAAGTTCAAGGTTCTGTAGGATATATTTTGAAATGAAAAATCAGTATATTATATTATAGAACAATAGAACAACGCGGAGGTAAGTCCATATATAAAATTATAAGACCCCCCCGCGCATTAAACATGGGCTTCGTAACCGGATTATTTAATTAATTAATTAGTTCCTATCCTTTCGTTTCTCATTTATACTTAAATTTAATAATTGTCGTAGTTTTGATTAGGTTTGAGCGGGTTACAAAGAGATTAACATCGTGCTTACACATTTAATGGTAGAAACATTTGATCGTAACGGTAGATTTTACAATATATCCCTTGTTCTTTGTCGCAAAGATTAGTGGTCGGTCAGTTTACTTTAGGTAAACTAAATTTTTGAGGGTTATTGCAGTGTAAATCCTTACCTTATTTTTCGTCGTCAAGTTGAGGAACCACTCGGGTTCATCTAACTTAGTATAACAAAGGGGTTGGAATTTATGGGAAACGTTTTTGTCGGGCGAGCACTGTAGTTGCATTTATCCATTAATAATTTAATTCCGTAGATTAATTAGTTGTTAGTTGTCGTGGCGTATTTGAGTACGCATTGTTTTTACATAATTTTTATTGCCGTTCATTAAACATTAATCAAATATGGTTATATCAATTGATACAGCTATTCTTGAAGCTTTTAATTATTGCTAATCGAATAAATTTAGAGTCTATAATATAATATGCGTACAGTTCGTACATTTCACTGAAATTCTGAATTTTTAAAAGTAAGTAAATTCAAAAGCAAATTCGACTTTGGTCGATTTATAACGGTCAATTGAGAAACTTAATTTAAACTTATGCATAAAATAAATCTGTTTATGAAATAGCTTTAACAATATTTACTTATATTGTGCTGATTAAATATTTTTTAGTTGTGTACACACTTATCAAAGATCTTTGATCAGATAGGTCCAGTAACTTTTAGTATTTCAGTAATATATTAGTGGAAAGCATTACTAAATTTGCATGGTAAATCAATATAAAAGAAAATGAATCAGTTCAGCAGTGAAATGATTAATTCCATTTGTATATAACAGTTTGAAGCTTTGCGAAAAATATCTGTAAAATACGAGAGAAATTAATAGAGAAACATTAAGTTTGCATGTTTATTTCCTCATGGATTCACGTTTGAAATTAATGGTACAAAGGTTAAATGATTTGCCTATTGATGACATCATCTAATAGGGATTGTCTGTGTTTTGTTTGGGGACACACATAGTGCTCCTATTTTTTTGTTGATAATTATAATCATGCATTTACTACAGGTCCCGTGGTAATAGCAGCAGAGTTTTATACATTGAGATCTGAGGTTCTCGTGTTAAAAGAAATAATTGAGGGTTTTCTGCGTTCTCCCTTAAATTATCAAATATTTGAATCAGACACAGTGGCGTCATATTTGTTTTAGGTCAATCACGTCAGCGGTATTTTTGCTTAGTAAATTTTAGACCTTGCCTTGCATGTTTCATGCCTTCGCAGGAATAAACCCCGAGTTAGTCCGGAAAAAACCTCTTTTTAGTGACCTCCAGTCACAGAAAGAGGCCCGTGTAATTCAACCCAGGGCAACCGCCCCCATAGGGGAGAATAACAGTTCAAGTATGTGTTGTAGATATTTAAATTAATAGGCAACGATTGATTATATAAGTTATTCATTTCTGATTTGATTAGAAAGATTTATCCTCTTCTAACAGCTTGGTTGTAAGTATAATGGTAAGTTTAGAAAATAGACCAATGTACTTTGGTATTGACCCCTTTTTGAGACAAGAAGCGTTGAGCCATATATTAATTTTGTTCGCTTGGGTTAATATATGGTTTTTCTAATCAACGTGTTATTGCAGTTTGGCTAATATCCATGATGCCAATAAAGAAGCAAAATGTTGCTCGTCATAAAATTTTAAGAATATAAAACAATTAAAAAGTGAAAGGTTTAGGTAAATGGGTATAAATTCCTTGGCTGAAATAACAGACACAAGAGGCGCTTTATAGACGTAAAACTTACTCAAAATTTTTACAACAGTTCGCTGTACATACGATAGAGTATCTGTTCTTGTCCAAGTTGGTCACAAAAATATAGTGAAGTTTCAGAGTGCTACAAAGTAACACACTGTCGTCAGTAGTGTTAAAACTCAGACACACGCAAGTTTTTAGCAATCTGATGAAACCGTCGCGTTTTGCCTTTGGTTCATCAGGCATACGCATTTAAACAACGTACTTCAAAGCTCTACAGTAATTCGCTCTAAGACGGCAAGAAGTATATATTCTTGAGCTAGCCGGGTATTCTATGATGTTGCTTCAGAGTGTTGAGAAGCAAGATATCGTTGTCAGTAGTGTCACTGAACTAAAACGCATTCTTACTTATAGTAATTTGACGGTATTGTTCCCGGTCTGAGGCCAGTGACACTACTGACCTACATTTGACTTTCCACTGCTCCACCCGAAGGTATTACATTCAAGATACGTTTTTTACGCGGAAATTTTGAATTTTGTCGAACCCTTGCTGTTCCAAGCAAGGTAGAAATCTTTAACGTGCGTGACAACACCCACAGACGGGACCCACATTTTACCTATCATTCTAAAGAGGGCGTATTTTTGTGAATGCTCGCCTAATATTTTTCAAGTGGTCCGTGTGGAGAAGCGAACCCGGGACTTTAGGATCAGCAGTCATACCCGAACCTATCTGATCTATAAAACCGACTAATAGTATGAGAATTGTTGACAATTTTCAGTGATTATTAAGTCAAGGCCTATTTTTTGTGGAGATGTTAAGGGAAGTATGCTCATGTACTCGTATTAAGAATTTTGCCAGATAGCGGTATGGGAGGGATGCCGAACGCCCTCAACATGTAAAAAAATGGAGTGTCCCAAATATTATTTGGACAAGGCTGAAAATTTATGCACAGCTTGTCTAGTAATCCAGGAATGCAGGATAGTATTTGCGGATCGATACATCGGTATTTAGAGGGTTGGCGATCACCCCAGACATGTCATGTACACGGTCTAATTTATATTATTAAGTCAAGCTTAAAATTTTGATGTGGCGTTATAGCTACTATTTCAAGCATATATCCTAAGTTGCAGACCAAAATGTCGGTATTCCCCCCTCCCCTGCGGAACAATTTAAACATTCCTTTGTCATGCGGCCGAACCAAGTTTTTTACCTACCATTACCTTACTACTTTCTGTTATAGCAAACATTAAGACAAATTGATTGAATTTAACAATTTGTATAGTTTTCTCCACTGACTTTGTGCAGCTGTCATTCATTATGTAACAAGGGTTGAGTACTGCCCCTTCGAACGCACCGTTCTATCAATACAAACGCATGAAGTTGATTAAAAAATAAATTGTATTTTTGTGAATCAATGGCGGGTAATAACGCAAAACCGAAAGAGACTATAATAATTTAAGTCAGGTCCATTGGAGCAGTGCATTTCTTGAACGTTCTCGTACCTTTTCCTGATGATGGAAATGGAATTTGGAATATTTCTTATTTCTTCTTCAAAATAGAGAAAATTAAACAGGTAACTTTTTAATTAACATGATTTTGAATTCATTTTTATTGCTCATTATTGCAAAATTACACTTTCCTTAAAGCTGATAAATCTATGACATGCGATAACACAAGTGCAAAAATACATAAACCATTACACTCATCAGTTTCAGCTATTTAAAAAACGCTTTTTGCTGTGATCATAAGTGTTGTGGAAATTTTACACGATGCATTAACAACAAAACGTGGATTACACAATACTTTAATGAAAAACAGTTTCTAAGTATAACATTTTATTTTAAAAAATATACTACATCAACAAATTTTTGTGCCATCTCTGAGGTATCAGCCACGTGCTCTAATCTTCTGGTTCATCATCGAATGTTGTGTTCAAATCGCTAGAAGTACGGGAATCTAACTCTCTAAACTTCAAAAAAGGCAATTAGCAAACCCTTGTTCTTAAATTTTTATATTATTGTATTTATTATTGAATGGTCATACCTAGCTTACTTTCACTATCATTATTTTTATCCAGGTTAGCGGGATCAGTTACAACTACATCATCAACGAATTCGGGTAATTAATTTCCTTGTGTACCAAATGAAGTCGTACCTGCCATTATTGACATACATTGACGTACACCCGTGCTTCTGGCAAAATCCTTAATACGAGTACATGAGCATACTTCCCTCAACATCTCCACAAAAAATAAGCCTTGAGTTAATAATCACTGAAAATTGTCAACAGCTTCCCTACTATAACACGACTGACCATAATACGCTGCTTCGGAACACTCAGTGACTGGCTAGGGAAAAAATAGATACTCTATTGGTATTCAAATACCATCAGATTATATGGAGTAGAGCGTGTTTGGGGTCAGTGACAATACTGGCGACGATAGGTTATTTCGAAAACCATTTTTCAATGTCCCGCTTGGTTAAAGCAGATACTCCATATATCATAATTAGCAATATGCGCCTATGTTAGTGTCGTAGAATACGTATGTATAAGTTGCGCGAGCATTTGTGGCAAAAGCTTCGATCAGAGTATCTAGATCAGTGAAATTGTGGTATGATAAGAATTATAAGAGAAAGGTTGCTCTGGGAGAAATTATGTTGATGGGCGATGACAACCAAAGGTGTATAGACTGGCCTGTTGGGCTCATAACAAAAATGTTGCTCGGTAAAGATCAGACAATTCGGGTAGTGAGGTTAAATACTCGTAGAGGTCAGTTGTTAATGCCTATACAGCGTTTATACCCCTTAGAAGGAGATTTCAAAATGGAGAATTGTTACAGTTTCACAACGTGATACAAACAGTAAGCGAGGGGCAAATACAAGATGTACCCGATAATGACATCGGAGTACTTATAACTGAAGATTTTTCACTTGAATCAGGACCAAACATGTGCGATAATGGTAGTAGCGTGCCTTCGGTTTATTTTAGTTAAACTGGTGGGGCGTGCAAACCGCACAATCGGCTTACTGATATTGAATGTATCATGGATCATAAGAAAAGTGGGTATATCGGTAATTTTTTAGATGGGAGAATATTTGTGATTCAGAGTTTATGATTAATTAATTTTATATAAATTAGGCAACTCGTTCATCCATTCTTTAAAAGTTATTCCGGTTTTTCGTCTACAGATTGATCCTAAGTTACATGATTCCCTCACAGTTGCTGTAATAACAATTTAAGTATCAACGTTACTGGGCAAGTAATTCTAATAGGATCGAACAGACGTTGGGCTGGAGATAATATTGCCTTTTTGTGACAACTAACTTGACCAAAGCAAGATCCCATCTGACACCTTATTCATTAACCGACATAGTGTCTGTTACCGTATCCCAATCTAGCGTATAAAGTATGCAAAGCACTCTTATTTTCCTCATTGTTGACACAGTTGTCACTACATTTGATTTTCTTATGCTCCACGCGATAGTACTACATTAGCCAAGAAGCGAGTTTTTTACCTGGAAATTTTTTATTTTGCCGAACCTTTGCTGTTCCAAGCAAGGTAGGAGTCTTAAACGTGCGTGACAACACTTACATTTTACCTTTCATCCGAATGAGAGCGTATTTTTGTGAAAAATGCTAACCTAACATTTTTTAAGCGGACAGTGTCGGGATTTGAACAACCGGGACCCTAGGCTTGGTAGTCTCACGTGAACAAACTAAGCCATGGAGCAGCCGGCATATAGTAGCTGCTTGTATCATTCTGATTTGCTATATCTACTTCTTCAATTACTTCTGTTGCTAACCACTCACGAAAGATCTTTTCATAAGAATCGGTGAGTTTCTTTTTCATCGTATAGGCTATTTTTCTACAACCCCATACTTATCAGATGGAGTTGGGGAGGGGGTGGGTGGGGCTTTCAACCCTCGGTCAACTTATCTTATATCGGCTTTCCTGATCTATTTACACAGTTTGACAAAAAGAAAAAATCCTGGGCCACACGAACCCTATCTACGTCAGATTTTTCCTGAAGCTTTTGTAATGTCTAAGACATCCAATTGCCACAGACTTTCAAGAATAGCATTTTCCACTAACAAGAATTATGAAACAGTATCTAGATTGGTTGAAATAAAGTCTTCTTAATTTGATGTAATTTTACTCATGAGGGTCCTTCCCGAAAGTCTCTACAGCAACTAAACGCTTTGCTCTTGCCCGTATAAAGCTTACTGGTTACATAGACTCCAATAAAAACTTAGATAGGATCTGATTTCTTCGTATCAGAGACATCAATATTTAAATTACGCAATTCTTCAGACTATGATCTATAAAAAATAGACGCAACATTAGTGTATAAGTGAATTTGATCTAGCGCCTCAAAGACGATATTATACTCATCTTTCGGCACCGTTATATAGTAGCAAGCATGTGATTTAGGTAACTCAATACTTCCAAACAAACATACAGTGCACTATCTTTTCTATGTGTTTAAGTTCAAATCGAAGAGCATCAACCGTAGGCTTCAGAACGTACGAACGTTGCGACCCACTGTCAACCAAGTCTCAAATCACACGTACTGTTTTCTCACCAATTAGGCAAATCCTTAAAGTTTGTAAAAACACATGCTGATTGGTGAGTATGGGCAGAACTAGAGTTTCCACTGGTCTTGCCAGGATCTTCGTTGCTCTCATATAGAAACAGGGCTTTCTTTCCGTCGTAAATCTGGACAAGCCGCTACCACGTGAGACTTGCACATACCAGGGGGTCAATTCTCGAGCGCAATAGAAAATAAACTCCCTGAGAGAAAATGCTCCCTTGCTTTTCTATAAACGCAAAAGATAGTATTCTTGAAATCGCGCAGAAGCCAGGGAGAAGCTAAACACAAGAGAAATGTAGATGCGCTGTTGCCGTTTTGTTAAACTTACGAACAACCAATTACAATAAAACATTTTAAATTTGAGGTATGTTTGAAAGTTGATATTTATCAATACAATTTTGACTGTCAGCTGAACGTCTGAATTGCTCTTGCATAAATGGCCTAACCATTTCAATAAAATCTCGAGGCAATATTTTGTTCAAACGAAAATATTTTTTAAATTTAATATCACTTAAATCAAAGGGATCTTTTCTTGTCATAAATTCTCTTGATGGTCGCGCCGCATCTAATTCTGCCACTTCGAGCTCTCTCCTTATATTGTTTATCAACATAAGTTCTTCAAAATCCATCTTACAATAAAAAACAATTATCCCAAACTTTTAAACATGAATAACAATCAACTGCTTTAAAACCTAAACGTAAACTTAACCCAACTTTAATAAAACATCAAACTTTTCTCTATAGAAATCCTATTTTCTCTCAGTAAATAGCAAGAGAATTTAGTAGGGAGCATTTTCTATCGGTGGCGATAGAAAGGAGATTGAAGAATAGGTATAAGAAAATTTTTTACATTTTCTCTTAGTATTTCTACTCCCTGATATTCGAAAATTTAGGTGCAGACGTTTAGGAAAAGTGTGACATTTCTTAGACATGTGATCTATTGTAAGGGCTAATTTTTTAACTCCAACTCATGCCAATGTGACAATTTATTATTTCTATTCCCACGGCGTTATGCGCTACCGTGGTAGTTTTAATTAAATAAGAAATACCTAATTTAAGAAGAATTCGTCGGGCCCCTAGGGAGGAGATTCCAAGGAACTTGAACTTTTTATGCGAGTGAGTTGGAACTTTAAACGTACTGCTTCGGCCGCTAGCTTGGCTATTACCCATTGGGAGATTATGAGAAAGGGCAGGGTTGGGGAATACCTTTCGTATTACTGAAAATTAAATAAAGTGAAGTTGGACGCCACTGTATCTAGCTTGTATTAAAAAGTGTGTTTTAGGGTAGATACAGAAACCCTATTGAATGAATTTTGTTTTCTTTTTTTTTTACTTTTAATTAGTTAGAATCAAAAAATGTCTATTGTATAACAATTCACAAAGTTTAGTGATATTAAACAAAATTATTACTTAAAGAACATTTTGTCTCTTAAGACTTGAATGAACATCAGATCTGATAATCATGTATAGACTTTAATTTAAATCTTTTACAATAGTTACAGTTGTAAATTCTAAGATATAAAACTGAAGCAATTAGCACTTTCAAAGATTCATATGTTTTTAGTTAGAAATTTTACCAATTAGCACTAGATTACGACGCTTAAAAATGAATTGCCGAGTCTTACGGACTACACCATGGTAGCTCGCGACTTAGCTCCAGTGGAAAAGGGGGTTGCCAAAACAACATATAGACCCTTTTGGAGTCCAGCAAAATGTCACTCACCCTCAACCACTAGTGGTTGGTGCAGGTCTTCAGGTCTGGTACATGTTCCGGCTATATATGGTCACAAGGCGTCGGCCTCAAGCTAATACGATATGAGATGAATCTCCTTCAACATTGTTAACTCGCGATCTGGTTGTTTCACTATTGGGGTGGTTAAACCTACAGGGGGTTTGCATTGCAATAAAACCGATCAAGGAACTAAAACTTTTGGACAGATGTCTCACCATCAACTCGTTTGCCTTAAAGATGTAGCTAAAGTGAGCGGATTTACAAAATTACTTCTCAAGACAGTTCAAGCGGGAAAAGTTAACCAGCAATTTTCCCTTTAAAAAAAATTGTTACACTATACGTAAACAACGAAAACACTTTTAATTTTGGTTACAATTGTCTTTTTCTCGCTTGAAGCCGTCTCCCCAATCTTAAAACATGAAATTCTCTCCTTCATTCCGTTACAAAAAAATACTTAATTGCATTCTCTTGGTTAAGCAGTCAAGTAGCCGTTGCATACTCGAAATTACTTCCGTCTTTGAGTCTATAAAATTGTGCTGATGGAGTCAAAACCTTCTGCAGCCATACAAATTCTCTGCTCGCTTTCAGCCTTATTTTTGAGAAATTTTACTAAATTCCGTAGGTGTGTGAGTGGATTAGTTTCCGGCCTATCCATATCTTTAATTTTAAGGTCGTCAACGCGATTATTACTGTTATTCATGACACTACAAATGCGTTGCCGAACTTCTACCTTCAAACCTGGCTTATAGTAAATACTTAGTACATGATTGTCAATGTTTGGATCCTCATGTATTTTTTGAACAGTGTCCAGAACGACAAGAACCCTTTAATATCTCCACCATATGGTTTAAACTTAACCACGGAAAGCTTAAATTTACATTTTCCACATTCATTGTTGACTACAGATCCATTCATTGAGAGTCGTCCTTTACTAATTACAGATTTCGTATTCTGACTCATGCAATTCTCGTAATCACACCGCAATTCACCAAACTTCTTCTTGTACGCTTCACATCCATTGACTTCAGCACTAAGTAGTTCTTCATTGGCCTTATCCAACCTCAACTCAAAAATCTCAGAATCTAACCCAACTAAGAGATCATATTTTGGACGAATAAGTTCCCACAGAACCTCCACGTTTTTTACATTGATCGGTTATTGGTCTAAAAGTTGCTCCAGCTTATTAGATGAACGCGAGTTATGCATCCCCAATCTTTATGTGTATTATAAAATAGAATTTAATAGGAAATTATTAGAAATCATTAAGAAATTATTAAGTCAAGTACAACAATGTACTTCAAAGATAAATATAAAAAGGTTATTAACAGTTATGAGAACGGATGCAATACAATGTATTCCAGACGATAGTGATACTGCAGGTGGCAGGTCACAGACGGTTAAGAACCGTGATTACCTAGAAAGTAAGATTGTTACAATGTATTATGAATAGTATTAAGAAATAAGCAGACATGAGCTCTGCAAGTTCCCACAGAATTGTTAGGGGTAGAGGCAACATAAATACCCCGGGAGCCCCAAGACCAGTCAGTCAGTCTACAGTATTTCAGCTTTAACATTGCAGTTTGCTTAGGCTACTCAAAATATTAAACTCCAATTATTATTTAAATTTCGACTTAGAGTATTTTAAACCAGTTTGTCAAAATTCAATTGTAATTTGTGTTTAAGTAAATAAATGTTGTTACGAAGAGTGGAAGAAGTTTTTAAAAAAACAGCTTCCATGGCACGAAACGTATCTCGCGTTAACTGCGCACAAGCAACTGCCCTATTCTTCTTATTAATTCCTGCAGATCTAGTCATTTTCCGCACTGAAACGATGCTCGATGATATTATTTATTACATACAATTGCGCCAATTCTTTCCAGGTCGATAAGCAACCCACATTAGTCTTGTCACGGTCGACACTAAATGTTCAGTGTCGCCAATGTGCTACCCGCTTATTGCCGTTGAGACGATTGGTTTTAACTTAAATACAAAGAATGAACCCTTTGTTCACTCCAATCACAATTTTACTAAACAATTCCAATGATCAGTACAAATATCATCATCATTTTGTTTTCGACCTTATTTAAGGTCTGTTTGACACAGCTCCAACTTTTTTTCTATTCTGTGCTAATCTAAAAAGTTCTACATACCCTTTGCAATCTAATTTTCTAATAATTTAACTAATATAGCTTGGTCCAGACCTTCCTATACCCTTCTATTTTTTTCCTATCTACCTGGCTCTACATAGATATTAGCAACCTGATGGTTGTTAAAGAACTCCAACATGTTTACATGATTCCCATTTATGAGAAAATGACATATTACCTGGTTATCCCCTCCAAAAAAGGAAAAATGTTAAATTATATGTTATGGTAAGGCTTAAGCAACGAATCGCTGCCAACATGCCAGACCGCTAACTAATTGTGAGTTATGTCATGGTGTCGTTTAGTTGACTGATTCTTATTTATCTATTTTTGTTTGTTTTGTTTCCGGTTTGATGCAGCTCTAAATTCTTTTCTATTCTGAGCTAGTCTAAAAAGGTCTACATACCCTTCATAACCTAAATCTCTAATAATTTGACTAATATAGCTTTGTCTAGGCCTTCCTACTCTATTTTTATTTGGTAATCTATAATCTAAGACCTTACTAAATAGTCCCTTATGTCTTAACTGGTGCCCTATCATTCTATCTCTCCTGACCTTTAATTGTTTTCACATGCAGGGTTCCTCACCTATTATTCCAAAAACTTCCTCATTTGTTACTCTATCTGTCCAACTAATCTTTAACATTCTTCTATAACACCAAGCTTTAAAAGCTTCTATCTTTTTCTTATTTACCTCTTTAATTGTCCAAGTCTCACTACCGTATAATAGAACGCTGCATACGTATAACTTTAAGAAACTTTTTCTATTATCTAAAGTAATACTATTAGCTATTAGTAAGTCTCTCTTTTTTAAAAGCATTTTTCTAGCTTGAGCTATTCTAGCTACTATATCGCTTCTGCTACTTCCGTCCTTTGTAATTATACTACCTAAAGAGCAAAATTTATCTACCTCCTCTAACTCGGTATTACCTATTTTTAATTTTGGTCTAGAACTGGGCTGTAACTCACTTGTCAGTATCTTTGTCTTTTCGGAGTTAATTCTCATACTATAGTTACTCTGTAGTATCTCATCTAAAATATTTAAAACTCTCCTAACTCTTTTCTAGCCTCTGCAATAAAAGCTATATCATCTGCAAAATGTAACATGTCTATTTTCTGTCACTGTACACTTTTTTTTCTCTTTCTAGCTAAGTTAAAAGCTTACTCAATATAAACATTAAAAATCAAGAGAGATAGTATACAGCCCTGTCTAACACCATTTCTAGTCTTCGCTTCCTTTTCTATTTCATCAAATTTAATTACTACGCTTTGGTTTTTATATAGACTGTAAATAATTTTTCTATCGCTATGAGAGATTCCTATTTTCCGCAAAACTCTGAACATAACAATCCAATTAACCCTAACAAATGCTTTTTCTAAATCTACAAACGCGAAATGAGTCTTTCTATTTTTGTAACCTTTTTTTAATAATTACCCTAATCATTAGTGTCAGTTCTCTAGTCCGTCTGTCTTTACGAAAACCATATTGGTTTTCGCCTAAATTATTCTCAGTCAAAGCTTCTACTCTATTATTAATTATTATTGTTACTATTTTGGAAGCGTGGGAAGTTAAACTAACCGTTCTAAAATTCTCACACCTAACAGCTCCTGAGTCCTGACCTTTTTGGAATTGGGATAATAATATTTTTTTCGAAATCTATTGGGACCTCACCTGTGTTATATATTACTTTTACTAGTTCATATAACCTGTTAAAGTTTTCTGATTGTATATTTTATTAATTCTGCGGGTATATCGTCTATCCCGGGCGCTTTATTTAGTTTAAGATCCCTACAGCTCTATCAAATGTCTCTCTTAATATTGAGAGCCCTATTTCTACATCCTCTTCTTGGTCGTTCTCTAACTCATCCATATCGTCTCCCTTATATAAATCCTCTAAATATCTTTTCCACCTATCTGCTACCTCAACTTTATTTATTAGAAGCTCATTATTCTCATCTTTAATACCATTATATTTTTTCCTATCTTCCCCGAAAAACTTTTTAACTGTCCTGTAAGCCCTGTTTGTCTTACCTACTCTCAAATCATCTTGTATTCCCTTACAATTCTCCTCCATCTATTTATTTGTAGCTTTTCTACACTCATGTACTACCTTATTTCTAACTCTATTATATTTTTGCTTACCTTCACTATCCAATTCTCTGAAAGGTTTAAGCTTTCTTCTATCCTCTATTAAATCTAATATCTGCTTTGTTACCCAGGGTTTTCTCGCTTCTATTTTTTTCTTAACTATAGTTTGCGTTGCTGTATCATGTACAGGCTTTTTTATTTCTTTCCATCTATTTTCTACGTTCCCTCCATAGCTATCTCTTTGATCTTATTATCTAATACTTGTGTATATTCCTCTTTTACCTCACTATCATTAAGCTTACCTAGTTCTCATTCCTCTCTTTTAACCTTTCTCAGTTTTTTGAATTTTAGCTTACATTTCATTTTAACTAAGTTATTATCTCTATCTATGTCAGCCCCTGGATAACTACGACAGTTTTTAACTTGGTTTCTAAATCTTTGTTTAACTAAAATATAGTCTATTTGGTATCTAACCCTATCACCTGGCGCTTTCCAGGTATATCTTCTCCTAACATGTTGTTCGAATAGGGTGTTTACAGGTACTAATCTATGTTCCTGGCAAAACTCAACTAACCTTTCTTCTCTATCATTTCGTCTGCCATGCCCAAATTTTCCTACCATTTTTCCCTCACTACCTTTTCCCACTGACTCATTAAAATCTCCCATAACTATTAAATTCTCATCTCCCTTTACTTTTCTCGCTACGCTATTTATATCCTCGTATACCTTTTCTACTTCCTGATCCTCGTACTGAGTTGTTGGCATGTAAACCTGTACTGAAACAGTGTCTGTGGGTTTTGTACTCAATCTAACCATAATTATTGTATCACTAAATTGTAAGTACTCTTTAACTTTACGTCCTAATCTTTTACCTAACACTATTCCTACCCCTGCCTGTCCATTAGTTGAAGAAGTTGTAATTATTCTATAATTATCTTTTCAAAAGACATTACTATCTGGCCATCTCACCTCACTAATACCTAAAATGTCCAGCTTTCCTTTTCTCATTTCGATTAATAAATTTGTTAACTTATCCACACCTTACATTCCAAGTCCCTATCATTAAATCGAACCGTTGTTTTAAATTCTTACGATGACGAGACCAAAGTACCCCCTCCCGGAGATCCGAATGAGGGGGTATTTTACCTCCGGACAAGAATTTTACTTGTGATCTCTCCATCATACATATTTCGTGTTTTAGGCCACGTATACCTGGGAAATATTGTGGTAGGTTACCATATCTTTCCACAACGCAGTTTTTAAAGATTTTAGCAAAAAGCCGTATCCGTCACGGCCAACCCTCAACAACCTTGTAAATTATTGAGGATCGCTCGAGACCAACCGACTCTCCTCCAATATATTTTAGTCAGCAAGGCTGCTGCGCCTTTTAATCACCTTTTACGATAAACAGGCTACTATAGTAGTATTCTTTGTCCCCTACAATAGGGTAAGTACAAATAATCAAAAGCAATAAATGTAATCTGTCTACTTCGATAGTTCTTGCAGAACTGTCATTTTTTTATTCCAACACAACTTACCCCAAACTAATTATTTAAAAACTCTAAATTCCAATAGCTAGAATATGAAACAGATAAGTCAAGAAATGAAAGTATACATTTTTTTAAATAATAAATGTTGTTTCCCTACGGATGTTCGACGATTACTATAGCCTTGGGTGACTGAAATTAAACACCAGTGTAGACTTCTACTTTGCATCGTAGAACTGACGTTTTAAATTTTAAATATCAAACAACAACCCTAATTCATGTTTACGTATTTAATTTTTTGTTGCAACTGGAAATAATAATTAGTAAGAGATGTCCATACAAGAACAGAGAAATGAAATAAACAAATGACCTGTTACCTATTTAACACTGGTGGATCTTCTAAGAAGATACTGCACCCAGTGCTAAACGAAGAAGTTGGTGGGCAGAAATCAAAACGTTTCCAATTAAATATTAATGAATATTTTTGCCTGGCATGGGTAAAGTAATTCGTGCATAAGAAACTAACCAACAATTTATATTGATTTTCGTTCCCTATGCTCGAATTACTTTCCTACATTTGATTTTTCTTCCAATGTTCCACCCGAAGGTACTACATTGATCCGGAAGTTTTTTTTCTTGAAAAATTTTGAATTTTGCCGAACCCTTGCTGTTCCAAGCAAGATAGGGATCTTTAACGTGCGTGACAACACCCACACATGGGACTTGCATTTTACCTCTCGTCCGAACGATGGCATATTTTTGCGAAAAATGTTCGCCTAACATATTTCAAGCAGAGCGCGTCGGGATTCGAACCCGGGACCTTGGGCTTAGTAGTCACACGCATACCAACTACGCTACGAAGCCGCCTCGAATTACTTTCCCCATGCCAGGCAAAATTATTCATTAAGAACAGAAAATATTTTTGTAAGAGGCATATTTTCGCAATGGCCATCGTTCGGAAAATGGAGATAGGGGTATTCAATAGGCGCGTACCGTGGAAATTTTCAGCAAAAACCTTTCGATGTTATTGTTAATAGCAGTATTTTCTCTCGTGATGTAAAAGCAATTGTACAATGTATTCGTGATACAGTTTACCTGAAAAATAATTTACATAGGACTCTTGTGTTGTGAGATTAACACGACGTTAGTAGCAAAGAAACCAGCCACAACACTTTCACTCAAATCTTGGATTGCTTCCATATAAAAAGCAGATGTATCAGGAACATCTGCCCCCTACATTTGACTTTCCCATGCTCTACCCAATAATACCATCTTGGCCAGAAAGCAAGTTTTTACCTGGAAATTTTGAATTTTGCCGAACCGTTGCTATTCCAAGCAAAATAGGGATCATTAGCGTGCGTGACAATCATACACGAGACCTACATTTTACATTTCATTCGAACGAAGGCGAATTTTTGTGAAAAATGCTCTGGTCCTTGTCGGGAATGGAACCAGGAACCTTGGGATTGGAACCTTTGCGGCGTGATTATGCACGAAAAGTGCAATTCTGTCGATTTTTCAAATAAAACGTCAACAGTGATGTATTACAATGCACTTTTTTCATGAATTTGGTGTGGTTTCTTTCAGTAGATACACAGAATAAGATTGCTATATGTCAGACATGACCGTATTCTAGATAAGAAATTAGCCTACTAGTATTTTTTGCGACAGACAACATCTCAAACATTTAAAATAAAGCTGTTTGTTTTTTAATCGGAAACCAATGGCTTCGTTTCGAGTGTTATAATTGTTCATTAAAAATCAATACTCCTTTATTTCTCAAGCTCATATCCTTAAGATTCTGATTTTTAAACTTCAAGCGTGATACTTTTTGGAATCAGCTCTTTAGGAAGAATCTAAAACTGTTACAACATACGGGCTTGTTTTATTAAAACCTTCGAAGACGTCTAAGCATGTGTATCACCCTCTATAACGAAAGTTTTACATAATATAGAAAACTAAGATTAAAAATCGACCTGTTCCAATTTCTTTTAAAAATATTTTTGATTTAGGAAATAATAAATTTACTACATACTCTACCGACACTGTATACATAAATGGCGTTTTAGTTTCTTTCAATATTGATGTCGCACGCTTGGAGGTTTACATAATACGGTAGAAAAGTGAGTCAATATTGGAACGCTTTTTAAACTAGAAAGTGTACTATGAGTTTTGAACGCGCTTCTGTACCATAGCTTTTTGAGGCTTGTAAAGAAAAGTTCGACAATTACTGGGTGAATTTTATAGAATTATTGTATATACTTACAAACCTACATAAAATGATTAGCTCTGACCATGTTTATTTTGAACTATGTTTAGAATCATTAGCGTGTTCCACTTGTAGCAGAAAAGCTTTCAGCGGCGAATATAAACAAATAATTCTTTATATATACAGATTAGTATTTATTATAGTAGAAATCACGAAAGCAGACATCTACGTCATAGGCTTCTGACCTAATAAACAACATTCTTTTAAGATCCTTTAAAAGCGCAACAATAAAGACGACAATGTAGTTTGTATGTGTTTTAAGCAAAGATATACGTTAACACGTTCTTCTACGAAAACAACAAAGAAGATGCGTCTGTTATGTTGGTACAACAATATTTAACTAATTGTATAGGAATAATTTGACTACTCCTTTAATCTGTCAAACTTATTTTGTTGCATTACCACGGGCACCGACAGGTTTATCTGCCGTGGGGGGGTTGCATTCAAACCTGTAGCAAACCATTAGCGTAAAGGGTTTTGAAATAATAATACGAGGGTCGTTCAATAAGTCATTAGAAAAAAGTAGAAAAAACACTTTTTGGGTAGATTTTTTTTTTATTTTTCAACTTAATCTCCCTTCAGATCTATACATTTTTCTAAGCGTTTTTCCAAATTTTTAAGCCGTCCAAAAAATAAAATTTCGGGAGCTACTCAAAATAGGCATTTGTTTGGGCGATGACCTCCTCGTTAGACGTATACCTTTGTCCGCCAAGCCACTGAGGGCCAAATCTGGTGAATACGGTGGATGTTGTAATAATTGGAACTTTAATTCCATATTGGCCATTGTGCAGGTGTGCACCATGCATTATCTTGATAAAAGAGGATCTTTTCCGTTTCAAATGAGGACATTTTTCCTTGATTTCTTCGCTCAGCCGGTCCAATAACGACGCATAGTATTCTCCTATTATAGTTTTTCCCTTTTCCAAACAATCGATGTAGATGATTTCGCGTGCATCTCAAAAGACCCTGACCATAACCTTGCCGGCCGATTTCACCGTCTTCGGAGCCCGTTCGCGCTCAAAAATCCACTGTTTTGATGTTCTTTTGTCTCTAGAGTGTAGTGAATCATTTAGAAGAAAAATATGTTGTATATTTATTGATCAAACATATTTTTAATAATTAAAAGAATTCATCATCTTCATCAGTGAAATCTGTTGATGTGTCAGATTGATTTTCATAGTTCTGGAAACTGTCATCAGAACTATCGATGACACCTTCTGCTTCTTCAGCTTCTTCTGCTGTATCCTCCTCAGCGGAATTAACTCCTATTCCTTCCAGATTCTCCAGTATCATGAGTTCTTCGTCCATTTCGGTGTTTTCTGGAAACAAAACCAAATTCGATCGTCGTAATTACTTTTATTTCATTACGCTATGCATAACTTTTGCTAAAAATTATGTTAATTAATAAATACCTGTAGGGGTGATAACACCTGTGACGCTGGTAATGCTCAGTGGGAGCTGATCAACATAGAACCATTTAAAATGATATTTATAATCTCTTTCTTCCCATCCATAATCTCCTGGTGAGAATTCACTTGGAACTGGCAGATGAGCATAACTCCAGAGGTGGGCTATATATGCAGTGCGCAAAACTTGTTGATATAACTCCGACTTACAGGGCGGAAATATCGCGCCGTCGATAGTTTTTTTGAAGGTAAAAACATCTGTTTTAAAGTTCATTTTATATGCTTTCGTAAATGTAGCAACTCTTGCTACATGTTGCCTAACAGTGTAATCAGAATATCAGTGTCCGAGCATCTTATAGTCACGTGCGCATCAAAATCTATGTGACAAACATGAAAGACGATTTTCGTATCGGCTTCTTCGTGAACTTTGCAGTCTAACTCTGGGACTGTACTTTTCACTATTTTCTCATTTTCTAATTGGTATTTATAACAACATTCATAATTTATGTAAATAGTTTTTTCACCGATGAAGGGAGCCATGTGATCATTTTGCCAATCCTCACAGAAAAACTTGGCTAATGCATCTTTTAAATGTACGTTTTATAACTCAATATTGAAATTCGCTGGCCATATTTGATCTGGACTTTTTGTTAACATGTTCACCTGATATTGTACCTCTCAGTGAATGTTCATGATCTTTTATTGATGGACAAATATAACGGTCAAACGTTATTATAATAGAACGAGCATTAGTGGCAGTAAACATTGTAAGCAATTTGCGTGAAATATTCCCAAACATAAGTGTGACGTCTGTCATGGAATGTAGAATAAAAAATCCATCATAAATCATTACATCACACAGAAAACACCGAAATGAACGAAGAACTCATGATACTGGAGAATCCGGAAGGAGTAGGAGTTAATTTCGCTGAGGAGGATGCAGCAGAAGAAGCTGAAGAACCAGAAGGTGTCATCGATAGTTCTGATGACAGTTTCCAGAACTATGAAAATCAATCTGATAAATCAACAGGTTCCACTGATGAAGATGAAGAATTCTTTTAATTATTAAAAATATATTTGATCAATAAATATACAACATATTTTTCTTTTAAATGATTCATTACTATTTACCAGATTCAGATATTCTCATTCAACTGAACGATTACATAGATTGAAATAATTCAATAATATCATTCAAAAATAGATTAATCAACGAAGTTATGGCTTGACCGACTTCAAACCATATGAAATTTGTATAATGAGTAGTTTACATATTGTATTGAATAAAAAAGATAGTCAGCAGTCTACATAACGGGGTAAAGATCGTCAGTTGCATCATTGATAACATTATAAAATACTTAGCCAAATGCCGACTTAGCACTTACAGTCCCTCAGTTGACGGTTTTACCACCATTATGTAAACAGCTGATTTATGTTTTTATTATACTAATTGTATACTAAATTCGATGTCTGAGTTTCATTGAATTTGAAATGACTTTACATAATTTGTTTTATGATAGGTTTACACAAGCGACTGACGACTAACCCCCCCCACTACGCACGCAGCTGACTATTTTTAGTGTTATTACCATCACCTAAACAATAATTGTGCAAATTCTGAAGTGGCTTGAAAGTACTTTTGAAAAATTGTTTTTTACAAGATGAACATTTTCTCACGATCTGCCCCACCACGATTTCGGCGACTGACGCTTGTTTTGATTATTAGCTGTATCTCAACAATCAATTACACAAAGAATTAAGCGGGATGAAATGACCATCAAAAATGTAACGCTACCTTCCGTACTATAAAGGGTTTTGAAATAATAATACGAGGGTCGTTCAATAAATCATTAGAAAAATGTAGAAAAAACACTTTTTAGGTAGATTTTTTTTTTATTTTTCAACATAATCTCCCTTCAGCTCTATACATTTTTCTAAGCGTTTTTACAAATTTTTAAGCCGTCCAAAAATAGAATTTCGGGAGCTCCTCAAAATGTTCATTTGTTTGGGCGATGACCTCCTCGTTAGACGTAAACCTTTGTCCACCAAGCTACTGAGGGCCAAATCTGGTGAATACATTGGATGTTGTAATAATTGGAACTTTGATTCCATATTGGCCATTGTGCAGGTGTGCACCATGCATTATCTTGATAAAAGAAGATCTTTTTCCGTTTCAAATGAGGACATTTTTCCTTGATTTCTTCGCTCAGCCGGTCCAATAACGACGCATAGTATTCTCTTATTATAGTTTTTCCCTTTTCCAAACAATCGATGTAGATGATTTCGCGTGCATCTCAAAAAACCGTGACCATAACCTTGCCGGCCGATTTCACCGTCTTCGGAGCCCGTTCGCTTTCAAAAAATCCACTGTTTTGATGTTCTTTTGTCTCTAGAGTGTAGTGATGTATCCATGTTTCGTTGACAGTTATGTAGCTACGCAGAAAATCCTTAGGATTGCGACGACGGAAAACAGCCTCAGAATCGACTACACGATTGTGTTTATTCTCCATTGTGATTTTTTTCGCAGCCAATTTTTCGTTCAAAATTGAAGGAAGTGTCTTGCGATATGCCTGTGACCACAACTACTTCGCGCACTTTTATTCGTCAATCATTTAAAATCATATCGTGGATTTTGTCAATCATTTCGGGGGTAGACACTGCCACAGGGCGTCTGGAACGATGTATGTACGGCCCGTTTAAACTCAGTCACCTAATTGTAAACAGTTGCAAACACAGGAGCACATGTGCCACAAACTTCATCCTACCCAGCTTTGATTTCTTTTGCCGTTAACCCTTTTAAATACAAATGTTTAATCACTGCTTGAAACTCACTTTTGTCCATTGTTATAATCAAATGAAAGTTTTTTTTCAATCAACAACAAAAATGAAACTACGTGATGGATACGGCCGAAACTCTAACAGCTGACTAGTTAGTAGTGCTGCCTAAGGTGAAAAATTAAATTGCTTTCTGTTGGATTTTCTAGACTTATTGAACGACCCTCGTAATAAAGAGCTGCAGGCAAATTTTTTGGCATATTTATAAAAATTATATTTTGAACCGTTTTTTATTCTTTTTATTTTATTAAATAACAAGCACCACGTACGAACGTTAGTAAAAAATTTTCTTTTTAATTATTGGATAGGAAATTACATTTAAGGTTATATTCGAAATCCAATCAATTCCAATAAATTCACTAACTTCATGCAATTTACAAGTCACGATTTAGTCTGGGAATTATCCCAAGGGTGGCCGAGAGTGGAATGTAGACTCAATCTATAAAAAGAGGGGAGGAAGACCTTAGGCGGCACGCACCTATGCGACAAAAAAACACAAAAATAACCTATGAAAAGATGCAGAAACCCACAGGTCATAAAGACTATCGTTATTAAATACCGTACAACAAAATCTCTGGTAACCTCGGAAATATACTGTTGAGATGATCTTAGAAGAAAATATTACATAATAAATTTAAAATCAAAAGACAAAGTTTGTGTTTTGTAACTAAAACCAAAGGTTACAACAATACCCGACCTGAACACAGAACAAACTAAGAATTGCGAGAAATTTCAAACTTATTTTTTGTGGTACCTAAAAATCAGCACGCTCATTGGTCAAACTAAATTTGGATATTCTTTTACATTTCAAAATCGAAATACACAATTCCATTAGTTAAAGACATTAACGTTTTTCAACACAGGAAACATAGGAAATGGAAGTGCATAAATATAATTTCAAATTCTCCGAAAGACATTCGTTAGTGCTCACTATAGCCTAAGGAATCACCTTGCAGTGCTCCCCATAGCCTGCAAAACCTTCAGCGAGTAGTGTTTTCCATCGCCTACTATACTTCGACACGCAGTGCTCTTCATAGCCTGCGTGTTCTCCGACGGTGACGCTGTCCACCGCCGTACCTAGGACACATCATTATAACTTATCAATCAATAGTTAACAAACTACGTATGAACGTTATAAGCTCCGTTCCATACGTCACCGACAAATCGTTATTGCGATTGCGTCTGTCAACTCTACCGCCGAGACGACACCTCCGTAGAGCTCCAAGGCGACGCACTCGATGAAGCCTAAGTCACCACTACCACGCCTTCCGAAAAGTATTAAAGATCACCGAAGACGTCTGGGCCTCTTAAAACTGTAAATAATTTCTAACCATCACTGTTCATGTTCTTACTGGGACTTATAAATAAATTCCGAAGTCTTCCGAAGAGTTCCAAGGGCGACCGAAGACTTCTTGTATATATTGTAAATTAGTAGTTTTAAACTTCATATCATAATTATTTGTAACTTAACGTTGTACCACAAGTAAACACGAAGCCTTCCGAAGAGTTCCGAAGACCGCCGAAGGCGTCTGGACCTCTTCAACTGTAAATATTTTTCTAATTTCCGTTATTAAAGTTGCTACTCGGTCTCACAAGTAAATTCCGAAGCCTCCCGAAGAGATCCGAAAACTACCAAAGCCTTTCACACCGCCTTTAAACTGTATATACATTCATTTAATAAGTGTTTAAGTTTATTTTGGTTCCACAAGCAACCACAAAACCATCCGAAGAATTCCGAAGATTACCGAAGACTTCAGAACTGCTTTAAACTATTAAACTCATTCAATTTTAACGATTTCACTTTTATTTTTATGTATTTATGAAACTTATAATTATTGTTGTTTATACTTATTAAACAAATAATCAGGCCAAACCTACATGCTTTCAGACCGCGCCCACCCGAATTTTAACAAATGGCGTCCAACGTGATTGGGCCCTCTTCATCACAGGTCCAGCCGGACACCAACCAGCCGCCTCCAACCCAAGAGGTCACACAACCACCATCAGTTCTGGGACTGCAACAACCCAGAGGCGCTCAACAAACACAATTAACCAACAAAATGGTCACAATCAAGACGCTCGTGGAAAACCTGTACCAAGTCGCCACAGTCATCCTCGAAGCTTAAAAACCTATATTCTCTAGCAGCCTTCTGGAGGACCCCGCAGAATTCCTCCAACAGATGGAAGCAATAGACTCAGATGTACCTGCAACAACCGCTCAATTTCGAGGCCAAGCAGCTACATGGTGGGAAGCATACGCAATGTTTCAACCCACCTACAGCGAATTCAAAAGGTTATTTCTGGACAAGTAGGACAGTTCAACCATTAGAGCTAAAAAAACACCCGAGTACTATGAACAGACGCAGATGACGTCTCAACCTGTAGCCGCCTTCCTTGGCACTAAGGTACGACAAGCCCGACGCCTAAAAATAGACACCAACCGGGACATAGAGCTGTTCACGAAGCTTCTCTTGTCGACACTGAGGCATCCAATTCAGCGTCACATGCCAACCACAGTATGGGAAATTGTCTGCCGCTTCACAAAAATCGAAGAAAATGTGAAAAATGCAACAATAAGAACAACCAACCCCATACAGCTACCAGACGTCCACCCACAGCAGAAGTACTAACAAAATGCCGCTTCTGCCCTCAAAGACACTGGCACCGAGACTGTCCAACCAGGAACTCGGGAAACGACACCCTGGTCAAGCCACGTTAACACACCGCTCGGCCGGGCGAAACAAACTGGTGCGACTAAATATCACCCACAATGATCCAACACCAAGGATCCCCGTCACCATGCAAAAGATAACCTTCGACGCATTACTAGATACTGGAGCATCGACGTGCATGATTAGGGAAGATAAAATACCTGCAGGTTCACAGGTAGAACTCTATCATGTGTCCGCCTATCTAGCCGGAGCAGGGATAAAAATGGTAATTAAAGGCAAGGTCCGCACGCCATTCACCCTGGGAAAAGTGACGGACTACAAAACCTTCTTGTTAGTAGCAAATCTCGCTGAGGATATCATTCTGGGTGAATCCTGGTTTCAACGCCAGAAAGTGGTGATGGATTACCAACAAGGCTCCATACATTTCGGAGCACATAGCTGTAAGACGCTCCACTGGAACGAAGCGGTGACGCCCGTTACCGCCAACAAGGTGAATTCTTGCCCAGCAACCTTCGGGAAGAACTCCAACCAGTAGTCAATAGGCCAATACAACCAACCACCACAGCCAACACCAGCCTATTACAACTGGACGCCGAAGCATGCACACCACGAGCTAACTAAACTATCCGCGTCGTTCTGCCCAATTATGTGCAAGGCGCACAACCAGAATTGCATACCTGTGGACGGATGTCCCAAGAAAAGGTACCCTTTCAATCATAACTATCCCACCCAGCAGCAAACGACCATGGAAAGGTTCGACGCCGCCACACAACGGTGACCTACGTCACCGCCAACAGGCCACCCACGGCAACTGCAATTAACCAGTTCGCAGACTCATAAACGGAACCAACATTTTACCTCTCGCCTAAACGCAGGCGTATTTTTGTAAAAAATGCGCGGCTAACATTTTTCATGCGTGTCGTGTCGGGGTTTAAACCCCGTACTTTGGCCGTAGTAGTCACGAGCATACCAACTACACTACGGAGCCGTGTTTGCGTTAATAGCACTACATTTGATTTTCCAATGTTTCCCCCGAATGTAGTACATTGGTCTGGAAAAGAGTTTCCTTTTATCTGGAAAAGTTTGAATTTTGCCAAACCCTTGTTGTTTCAAGCATGGTAGGTATCTTTAAAGTGCGCGATAACACAAACACGGGATGTCCATTTTACTTCCCATCCGAACAAGCGCGTATTTTTGTAAAAATTGTTCGCCTAACATTTTTCAAGCGGACCGTGTCAGGATTCGAACGTGGAACCGTGTACATAGTAGTCACGCGCATACCAAATACGCCACGGAGTCGCTTTCTTGCGTTAGTGACAGTATAATATAAGTAAGGACATTACACTTGCGGTCACGTCCCCAATGCTCCATCCAAAGGTACTTCATTGGGTTTAAACACGAAAATAGACGGATTTCAAAGAAATCTGACTTCAAAATTTATTAATCCTGAATAAAAGGTTGTTACGTGTAGCTTTCCAGTTTTGAAGTTATTCTGTGTTTTCTGTAAAATCTTATCCGGTTCTCGAGGTTAATTCCCAACTCGTTTTAATTCTTTGTCTATATCCATTTCTGAATGGGTCGATTATCTTATCTAGCAGGTGTAGTGTGCATGCAGTCGATATTCATTGTTTGTTTGAAGCTTGTAAAAGAGTAAAGTGAACGCTCTTGGTTTTGTTGTGTAATTTTATTAGTGCGTATTGAGCATTTGTTTTAGCATCTCCTTGGGGAGGATCTGTAATTATACAACATAAGTTAGTGGCGTTTGTCCACTTCCGTTTGTGGATTTTATTTGCGTCTCCGACTCTTCGCTTTGCGATAAGGCCGTCCAACGTACGTAATTATTTAGGTACAGTATTTGTATTCTAATTATTTTTCTCTCATTTTAGTGGCCTTTCTTTTTTTGGACCATCTTTTAGTACTACCTGCTTTAGACTGCCGTCGGTACTACTTTTAGTAGTACCTGTTGTTTTCGCTTTCGATCACTGTTCCTGCTTGTTACTTGCTTTTGTTTACAAATTTAAATTTGCTGTTCTGGAAGGAAGCAATAGTCGCCCCGCTGATTATCGAGCCCAGAGATATGTTGCTGCTACTAAGAGTACTCAGGACACCTGGATCTCGAAGGTCGTATACATTTTTATTTTAATACCTGGTTTTTTTTGTATCGCCTCAACAACCAATTTAAACTACGTTATCAGCTAAATTTATTTACTCTTCAATTATTACAATATCCAGTTTTATCACAACGAAAGTTATATTTGTACATTTTTGAAATTAGAAGTAACGTTTGATAAATTCTTTTGCTTTCCCTCGGTGTTTACATGTTTAATCACTATTAAGGCGAACTATTGCGTGTACTTTTCTTTAGATACCGATGTTTTGTAGTAACAATTGTGACCTACAGTGTGTTTATACTTTTTTGTGATCTGCTTTACTATTAATTTCACCAGATTTATATGCTATGTATTTTGTCTTATTTTTCAGGTTTATTTTTATGCTACGATATTTTGTTTTGTAAAAGATCCACCAACGAACGCGATATATTTATAAATTTTAGAGATTCTTTATCTCCGCGCCTTTGTATAACGGATGAGCGGCATGCCTTTCGTCGCGTTTTAACTTGCGTTAGTTACAACTTATTCATTCGCCTATTTTGCGGTACCCCGTGTATGTACCGAACCGTTCGTGGGTCTCCACGCATCACTTTATTTTCTCTTGTTTTTCTGTTAGTACTGCACCACCTTAGGTGCATTATTTACACCATATTCTTATTTTAAGATAAGCATCATTTTCCCCAGTTTTGATCAATATCCACCTCTCTTTATGTACCGTACTTTATATATACATATTTTTTGTGCATTGTGTCACCTGTATTTGTGCCAAGTAAATATTATACGAGTTCCTTGATTATTATTTTTTTTATTATTGTTTTGAGTTAGCGCGTGACGATTGTGCCGCTTTGTGCTGCTTGGATATGGTATTTGGAAACTTGTG
This sequence comes from Platerodrilus igneus, assembly GCA_036346225.1. Lineage (NCBI taxonomy): Eukaryota > Metazoa > Arthropoda > Insecta > Coleoptera > Lycidae > Platerodrilus > Platerodrilus igneus. The sequence goes on from JARFIW010001381.1 coordinate 2,913,575, forward strand.
TATGAGTTGGAACCTTTGAGTCACGGTTCTATATTTTCTTTGTGGCAAGACTCTGGCGCCCTTACTCTTCGAGCTTCGCCATTCTGGTCCTTAGTCGAAGCCGTCAGCCCACGACCTCCTGGCTGAGCAAGCCACCCTTCCCTTCTGCCATCGTTACAACAGGGACCAATTACCTATCGTTCTATTTCTGGTTTACCATCAGCGGTGACAAGGTATAAACTAAAATTAAAGTTGGGGTTTAAATAATGGCATCCCTAGCGTTGACTTTGGAGCGTGTCTGATTAACAAGACACTAGCAAAAAGTAAAAGGGGACGGATTCGCAATAACGGATAGTAGCCGCCGGCTTTGCTTACCGGTGCGACCTGAAGGGTCGACTTAAAACTACCCCAATATAGCTAGCTAATATTTACGAATGGATTCAGATGTCTAAGTATTCGCCAAATTTATTAATAGCCAATCCAGTTATTTGCTCCTGCTCTATAAATTTACAATATAGTCTTCCTAAGCTAAATATTTTATTCAAACTTCAGCCTAAATTCGTCCTTAACGTTCCATATTGTTCCCTAACTGACCAATATTTTAACTTCAATCTTCCTTTCTATAGATACTACAACTATGAAACAGGCAAAACGCCAAACAAATCAAATCCAGGGGTAAAACAAAGCAATAAAATATATAAATGTACAAAACAAGCATAGAATATAAATATCTAAATAAAGCATTAAGTATATATCAGTGCATAAATAGCAAAAAGCAACACTAAAATTATCAGATGCACTTGCATAGGCATTATTTTGGCTAGAGTCATCACACCGAAATGTTCTCGTTAAAAATTAATTGCAAAATCTATTTATTAATACAATTCTATGTTTATACAAGTGCAGCCCCCACAATATTTATAAATACATCGAATATAAATTTCTCCAGGATCCGAAGATCTGGTCGTCTGTTAAGGGAAGATGGGTATGCAGTTCTAAAGTCCTGGTGGGTATGCACTAAATGTTCTAGTGAGTCACAAGCAATATTACTTTTAAGTCCTGGAAGAGGCGCGGTTACACTCTTGTTTAGTTTTAATTTAGTTGGTTTATTTGATTGGTTTAATATAATTAGGTTTCCTGATTTATTTTTGTTATTTATTAGCCCAATGTTTAAAGTTTTGATATAATATCCGGTGTTTTGTTCCGAGCGTTTAGGTCAGACAGTGATTGATTTACTGTAAATTTCATCGTGCATATGTTTTGTTTTTGGGTTTTGTTTTTGTATTTCTTTATTGTTATTTTTTGTAAATTAGTTATATCGTGCCATACAATAAATCTATTCCAAGTCTTCTAAACTAAATTACCTCCTATCCTAAAATTCAGGCCCTCCCCTCTCCCGGCACGTTTCCACCCTGTTCTCGGCGTCCAGCCTCGTGACCATTTCTGCAAACTCCTTTAAAATTACCCAGAACGCCTTCTGGTTAGCCACCTTTTAGACTTCTTCCTGGATCTTGGGTTATTCTACTCCCTCGACAGCTAGTCTCCAGTCCGTTAATCCTCTGTTAGCCTTCTCTAGTGGGCAGTCAAATAGCACATGCTCGGCGCTTTCTGTTCTTTCACCACATTCGCAGCGGTCGTTATCGGTCAATCCGAATCTTCGCAGGTACTACTAGCTGCATCATTTAATGATCGAACGTCACATTCATCCCACTGTCGGATTGACTTTTCTCGCAGCATTTTTAAAATTAGCGATCGCGGTACCAAAGAAAACGATGTAAGCAAATCCCCTTTGGGTAGCTCATTTGCTCTCTCCTATCCTCGATTGCCGTCATGCGACCTAGCTCAGTAAAACTTCAAATACCGAAACCCAAGTGCCGTGCGCGTTATCATTCAGATGTCCCCTTGAGATCTATTAAAGTGTCTATATTTGCCAGAGCAGGCAGAGCCAATTTGCTATCGCGAATGGTAGAGTACCCACTTGCGCCCGAGCGGTTGATGACGCGCTCTGAACTTTGCGCTAGTAAAACTACATTTGATTTTTCAATGCTCCAGGCGAAGGTACTATATTGGCCAGGAAGCGAGATTTTACCTGGGAAAGTTTGGATTTTGCCGAACCCCTGCTATTCCAAGCAAGGTAGTTATCTTTAACGTGCGTGACAACACTCACGTACGGGACCCTTAGATTTTACATTTCATCCGAACGAGGGCGTATTTTCGTGAAAAATGCTCGCCTAACATTTTTCAAGCAACCCGTCTCGGGATTCGAACCCGGGACCTTGGGCATAGTAGTCACACGCATACCAACTACACCACGGAGCCCCCTGCGTTAGTAACAGCTGGACGAGTACCTCTGGTACTTTTCTTTGAATTATTTGTGCCCCAGCAGAACCCTACGAACGAAGGCTTCAATAAAAGTTAAGGAATATCAAGAACCTACTAAAATATATCGAATTTCGATAATCCTTTAAACCACTTGTATTTTATTAGCCCAAAAAATTTCACGACTGCTAACCTCGTCAGATTTTGAGATATCTCTAAACTACTAAATAACATTTAACAGATTATTGGTATACACTTTGGACTTCTATCAATGATTTGTTTGTCAAAAAGAACCGGCGGTATAGAATTAACAAACTTCTGTAAAGTTTCTAACTTATTTGTCGAGATACTTGAAAGCAGCCTGTAGAGGTTTAAAAATTATCGTTTGCACGTTGCAGCATAGCTTCAAATTGTTTCCACCTAAAGAAAGACAGAAGTAGTATGTAAAAACATTAAAAAAATAGTAAAAATTGGTTGCTATAGCAACAAAATAAAAGAAAATTTGATCAGACTAAACATCAAAACATGTACGATAATAAACCAACCAACTTCACACATTGTTTTGTAACTTTTCAAACTAAAAAATTATAACCATTATTTAATACGCGTGTACGCTCTGTAGAAAGTGTTAAATTTCCTAAAAAGCTAAGTATCCAAATTCAACCACGAATGCTTGTTACGCCCATTAGTTTCACAAGCTTTGGATAGAGAATTTTTTAAATCCGAAATTGAAAGCGTTTCCATCGTCGACGTAAGTAGGTTATGACACATGAAATTTGCGGTTGTCAAATTCTTTTGCATTGGTAAGTAAAGGACTTATAATTTATTGTATGTGATGGAAAAACAAACACTTTCTCATGTTTGAAGAAATATGCGGTCATCACCTGAACCAATGAGAACGTTCGACGGTTGGAGGCATTTGTACGAGTTTCACCTCAAGCTACGCGATTATCGTGAATTGATCGTTAGTACGGGCTGGACACAGTGAAGATAACCTTTTGAATTCGTTATCTCTCCGGTACCTCTATGTTAATATCGTTTGTTCTAACATGTTTTACGTTTAACAATGACTTCAGTGCTAATTTGCAGAAAATCGCTGTCAACTTAACGAAGATCCATCGTGCGCCGGTTTACAAGGAGTAAAGAATGTTGCGTCCACCTTAAATAACCTCTATAAATAAAGGTAAAAGCCGTTCTTTAGTTAGTTATTGTTTTTTCGGAATTGAAAATTTGTGTAAGGTTACACCTCCTGTACAGCCAAGCTCTAAATTAAGTAGGTTTATCCTTAACTAATTCACAATTACATGCTGTAGATGACTTTCTATGAAAGTATTACCTAACAGCTGTGCTGCAGGTTCAGTAATCGGTTTCGAAGTCAAAAATGAATTCTATATTAGTTGTCTTTTTTGATAATTTGTAAATGGAATTGTTAATAATGGGTTTAGTTTGTTTTGTTGCTATTCAGGTTGGACTATCTTTCTTTTCACAAATTCCAACTAAGACGTGAAGTAATAAGATTGATTCAATTTTAAATATCAAGTGGAATATGTTCAAAACGCCATTGAGCAAAATTCGACAACGAATGTTGTATGCACATGGCATTTTATGAAAGCACTACCCAGCAGTTGTATTAAAAGCTCTGTAATAGCTATCGAAATTAAAAATAAATTCTCATGCCTAGCGACCATCCTGTTTCAAGAGTTCTCTTTGTCCCGTATCCCAGATCTCATTAAATTTGCCTATTATTTTATTATCCCCAACTTTATGTTGTCTATTATCCCACCAGTAATAGTTTAAAAGTTTCCGTTCAAATCCTAAAACATAATTCTTCTCTATTTTCACTAAACTAATCGGAATTTTCAAATTGTCATTTCGCATTGATCGTATCACATTTAATTTTTGTTGCTCAACTGTAATGGTTGCTACGCTAACTTTTCAGTTATCTAAAAATATTTTTGGATTGCGTTTCCCATCTCCAGAAAATTTAGAAAATTGTTTTAAAGGGATAACCTTTCTACTATGCCTATTACTGTCTTCTTGAATTTCTCCATCTCCTACGTTTAAACTATTTATTTCTATGTTCCTAACTTCTTCCATAATACCGTCATCCTTTGTTATACTTACATTTTGTTTATCTTCCTCTACCATTTCTTTTTCTTCCTCCATCATACTTGAGTTAACTACGTTCTGAACCTCTTCAATAAGTTCCCCCTATTTAGTTCACCTTCTTCTGCAGTTTTTTGTAGATTTCCTACGGCAATATCAATCTCACCTAATCTTGCGTTTATTTTTATTTCCACCTTTATTACACTCGAGTTAACCACTTCCTGTAACTCATGTGAAATTACCTAACCTATCATTTGTTCGCTCTAATTCCTGTATTAATTTTTCCTGATGTTCTAATTCTTGATCTAATTCCTGCCAGAATTTTTCTTGAGTTTGGTCTAATTCCTGATAAAATTTTTGCTGATTTTGTTTCGTTTCCTGATAAGAATTTTTCCTGATCTTGTTTTGATTCTTGCTAATTTTTCTCAAATCTCTGATCGAATTAACTCTTTTTGATCCTAACTGGATTTTTCATGATCTCTCATTATCAAGTTCATTAAATCCCTCAAACTTGGTTCTGTTTCTGTCTTTTCTCCTTCCGTTGCAAAGTTTTTTAAAAAAAGCTACACTAAATAAAAAATGTTAACTAAATCTAACCAATTAATGCTCCTAAGCTCTAACCTCGTTTCAAAATAAAATCAAGCCTGAATGTTGAATCAGCTACTCTAGTTGAGTCACTAATTTTACCTTGTATGCTAAAATTGTGTCACTTTCGTGGAATCGTGCGCCTATAGTTTGTTGAATGCCAAACTGACTATGTAGCATTTTCAGTTTTAGATATAATTTACAAGTTAATTGACGCGTATTTTTTTAAATTAATAACGCTAACTTCCGTCGTCGCTGACAGTCGTGTCTGCGCAGAAGAAATGCGGAGGTGCGCAAGTGTCGAAAGCGGAGATTAAGCCACGAGACCTGAATCAAGTAACAACTATCTGAGTGGTGTGTGTGTTTTTTTTAGAAATAGGTTGTAATAGTAATAAAAAACGGGGTAATTAAAAACTTTTTGTAAGTTTATTACCCTTTATCCTCGTGACTATCAGCTATATACTAAAACTCTCTATTTCTAATCTGATATCACTAGGTCGAGATTTTCTTCTTTATACTCCAAGCCCAGGGTAATGTCAGATGGAAAACGGCTTTAGACAAAGAAAACTCTTAGGGGTAAACGGCTAGTAGAGTGTTAGCTCTGGGTAGATCATGAGCATGGGTCATGGGTGGATAATCGACCAAAAATATTTTTAATAGGCGCCACCGTATTTTTTAATACAAGTGCCAACAAAATTTAACTGTGTTTGTATAAGGGAATGCGGAAACCTTATCTTAACACCACTATCATAGCCATAAAATTTGAATTTCACTCTTTATCACACACTTACCAAAACCTCAACCACCAGATGTCAAACAGTTGTCTCAGCTTTACCTGTGAACAAACAAAACACCACATGGACACTATCTGTGTCTTCAAAAACATATGCCAAAAATAGAATAAATGAATTTAAACATCTGTGAAATACTAAAGGATTCATTTTCATTACTCTGTCTTTTACTTAAGGAGGATTTGCTCTAGTTTTCTCTTTCCTAATTTAAATGTTGTATAATAAAACGTCTTTCAAAGGAAACAAAAGGAATTCTATTTATATATAGAAATCTGATTATATACATGTGACTGCAATATATATACTTACTATCTTGTCATAAATTTTTTATAAAAAGAATTTTAGTGAAGTTTAACCTTCAAAATAAATATGTATAAATTGATCATTTCTATAAAATTTAGTTTAAGCAAACATGTCATAATTTATTAGTTCATATCACAAGATTTTATTTTTACTATAATCATTGAAGCGCTTCCTTGACCATTTACAATAAAGATTGATCATCAGAAAAATAACGATCATAAAATGTAACTACTCAAATTTAACTGTTGTCTATACAAAAAAATATACACGAATATCAGCACCAATAAAAAGCTTTTACATGACCTTAATTGTTTTTAAGCAAAATGTAAAAATTAAATCAAGACTGCATCTGGCGTCTAGATTAGGAAACAGAATCTATACTATTTTTTATCTGACACAAGTTGTCATTCTAAATATCTTGACACACATTGAATGCGTGTACAAATAACTGACAAACTAAATATTTATTCGGTGTGTTATTAACTTTAAAAAACTACTTTAAATTTGTGTTATTCTAATAATCAACGTAGGAGATCTTATAATAATTTATAATACTTTCAAAGTTACGGAAAGTTTCAAACACTCACGTGTATCCAAATAAATTGCAGGTGCAAAATCATGACATCAGCTGTTGTATTTTTCCAGCGTATTAATCATCTGTAAGTTTGAAGTACCAAGATTCTTTGTATAATAAACCATTTCTATACGGCGTATTAAATAGATAGAACGAAACCATAACTGCCTGCTTTAAATTATTGCGACGAAAATTTATTATAATTTAACATTGAAAATTGTTGTTGTAGATATGTCCATAAGATATTGCATGTCTTAAATGATGTATATTATCGTTCCATGTTCTCAACTCAAGCTCTTCTTCCTGACTCTATTAGACGCCTCGTGTTTTAGTCGGGCCATCTTGACTTTTATCTCTAGTCTACAAAAAGCGACTTCACTCTTGGATGTTTGAAACAAAAGTGCTGATAATTAACTGGACAACGCTTGGTAACAAGCCTCAGAATATATATCTTCTAGAATCTATGTGTTATTATGAACATTATACTTTAATTTTTATTGGCTGAATATTTACAAATTAAATGCTTTAAAATTTATCTGTTTTATTATTAATTTATTAGGCTTGGTGTAACAAGAAAAAAAATACGTTACACAGCCTCTTCCCAAGAGAAAAATTCGAGGTATGGAAGAATTTTTCTAAAAAAATTTTCGACTGAAACTTCAAAATTACTCTTATTAACTGTATAAACCTCTTACAACTCACAACAAAACAGCACAAACTTTAACTATAACTAACGATGAGTTTAACAAAAAACAGAATCATTCACTAATTGATATGGGGAATATTAATGCATGGGATTGAGTGATTAGTAACTGCGCGTACTACACGCCTATAAAGGGACAAATTCGGGAAGTCATAATCAGTATTTACGTCAATCATTTACGAATATTTAGGGAATCCAACACTCAGTGGATGCATGTCATCTATAGTTACAAACGCAACAACCATATCAAAATAAAAAATTTTACCTGAAGCGAAAATATTTTCTATAAATTAGAACTGTAATAAACAAAATCGAATGTATAACAAAATTACTATTAAACAAAAATCTGTACAACGAATACTCTTCTCTAATTTACTATATCTGTCTTAAGGATTTATGTACATAACTTTCCAAGTGCTAATTACATTTAAACTAATCGATGAATTTAACAAGTACCAAAAGCTGTTATTTACGAAGTCCATTCACGAAACAAATCTCCAACACTCGAGAAACAGACAACGTATTAACAATACTTATTCATCAACAAGATACCTTTGATCTTTGAGTGAGCACCTCACAACATTATCTGTACGACTACTATGCTACAGACTCAACTATATCTCTCAAAATTCTACAACATCAGTGATTCATCACCAAAGAACTCCAAAACCACTAATAAATCATACGTTGAGCCTACTGGGAGACATCCACCAGCAACTCACAAAAAAAACTCTTCATGAACTCTCTTAGCTCATGTACACTCTCAATAAAGAATAAGCACATCAGGCCTAGTCTCAAACTACTAAACCAAAACTCAAGCATTCCTTTAATGCTTAATACTCTATCACACTCTAACTATATAACTATACTCAACACTTTACTAAACACTCTCTATAATCTCCATCATGTGCCTCATTACTGAATACGTACCTCTTCACCGAATACATATTCATCTCTACATACTTGCAACATCTCTAAGCATATGCTGCACTCTCAAACACCTCAAAAAAAAATATCATCATTCAAAATCCATAAACATATCCTTGTCGTCATCAAAAATTATCATTTAACACATCCTTGTCGTCATCAAAAATTATCATTTAACACATCCTTGTCGTCATCAAAAATTATCATTTAACACATCCTTGTCGTCATTTAACACATCTTTGTCGTCATCAAAAATTATCATTTAACACATGCAACATCTAAATCAACAAACATATTAAGCTCTATTACTACTAAAACAAAAATTACTTTAAACAAACCAAAAAAATTTCACTAACTTTAATCTTGTCCTACTTAAGAGTTTAAAACATGGACCAAAAGGAATTACTACTGACATCAACTATAATTAGAAGTACTTAAGGATCAGAGACTTTTTTAACATCTTCATCGATACTAAACATTTTCTTAGACTTAAATTTGAAGATACGGATAAATGAAAAAGGGGGAATTTGAATACGAAATTATTTTCTACTTTACTTCATGATAACTATTAATAAATGTTCTGGTACACGCTTACTCTACCCATAATCAAACTGTCGATATAAACTAAAGTGCTTCACAACGCATAAATTTGCTAGTATGACAAGCTCCTCTATGAGCCTCACCTAGACTTATAAACAAAATTGCTAGAATGACAAACTCTTCTCTGAGTCTCATCTAGACTGACAAACTAAATAAGCAAAACGAATCACATCATAACTGACTTCAAATAATCTCAAGTGACGATGCCAAAACTGCTAAAGCGACAAACTTACCACGACCCTCGCATAAACTGACATAACGCTGAACGACCAACCCTTCCGGAGTTTCGTCTAGACTAACATAACGCTACACGATGAACCACAACAAGTCTCGCTTAGATCTAACTTAACTCAACATACTACGTTGCAACGCGACCATAAAAATTGCTACTCAAAACCAATCATACTAAACCAAAACGTGCTCATGCACAAGAGCAATCTTCAAACTATATTTCAACAGTAAAAACTTGTGTACCATTAATCGAACAACTAATATAACTAATAAGACTGAAAGATGAATCTATTATCCATGAAATACATACAAAATCAAACAAACTCGTAACATCCATATCAAATAACTTTATCATTTTATCTAGAAACAGGAATTTCGCTACTCAACTTCTGTTCCTCCACTCGTTGAGTTGGACACGACGGACAAGTGATACTAGTCACTCCTTTACGACCACAACCATAACAAAATAATCTCTTGAAAGATCTACAGACACTGAAAGTATGTCCATAACGTGAACAATTCCAACATACCAATTTATGCTTAATAAATGAGTTACCTACTCCACTCTTTTCTGTCATTGGGGTAGCAGAATTAAGAACTTGTACTGGGAATGTGAAGATGTAGGGGTATAAACACGACTTGAAGCATTCTGAAATGAACTAGGGGTTTTGTTTCTAAAACGTGGATTAAAATAATTAATAGGCTGCTTGTGACTATATGGTGCAACTGAAACAGACTTATGTTTACTTAAAGAAGCTTCTTCTAACTTCTTACACAGTTTAACTAACGTACTAATATCCTCTATCTCTGTAAGAGCAAGATGCTGAATGAAATATGGCAATAAATTTTTCTTGACTATTCTAACTTTAGTGTGTTCTGCAGGAATAACAGGTAATCGGTTAAACAAATTTTCCATATTAGCAATGAACAATACAACTGATTCACCATTCCTCTGTAATCTATTTTTGATTTTTCCCAAATATCGTCTTCAGGATGTGCTGGCAAGAAATCTTCCTTTAGTCTACTAACCAACGAACTCCAATCTGTTAATGAACTACGAACGCAACGATACCATACTAAGGCATCACCGGTAAACAATTCAACTGCAGAATTAAACAATTCCATTTCAGATACCTTTCGAGACTGTGCAATGTCACTAATGTTTTCTAAAAATTGATATAAGAGATGGGTTTCCTGAATATTTTATCGACCAAGATCCAATAGGGACTGACTGTGTGACATATGTAACCGTTGGAATGGGCACATTAGATGCAGCAATAGGATTTATATTAATATCTTTATGATTTGAACTCGTATCCTTATTTAATTTCTCATGCAGATCTGCTTCCACAACAAGAATAGTAGCCAAACTTTCATTTTAAATAACACAATTTCCTCAAAATTTTCTTTAGGGAGCTTTAACCGTTGAATTCTACCTGTAAGATGTACTAATCTTGACCTTATCCTTTTAAAAATTGACTCTGCGGGATCATCCATAAATTCTAACAAAACGTTTTTAACTGACTCTATACTAGACTCAATCTCTTCTTTCTCCACTTTGAAATCTACTTTATAACTTGAAGGATCTATCAAACAACCGGGTTTATCTGTTTCTTTGGCCAACAACCTTGCTAAAATTTTCCTTTTATCTGAAACTGGTCTTGAATTTTCAATGCCTCTAATGTTCAATTCATATTCTAACTCATTTTTAAGTAAATGTACGATGCTATAAGTTTCTGCCATAATTAAATATCTGAATACCTCTAACGTAACTCAATTATAAAATTTTTTGAAGATGAAATCTCAAACAAACGAATGTCCTAACTATATAAAGAAGAACTCACTATAAACTGTAACAAACTTTAACAAAAATGAAACTAAAAGAAGATGTTACTAATATCAAAGCAAACCTCAGTCGGTGAATATAAGTGTGATGAAAATAACTACTAAATGTTCCAGCCTCTAAGTGAAATTATTCGAGCCTCTAACTGAAATTCGAGTCTCTAAATGAATTTCGAGCCTCTAAATGAAATTCCAGCCTCTAAATGAATTTCCAGCCCCACGTTGCGAGCGCAAGTGTAATAGTAATAAAAAACGGGGTAATTAAAAACTTTTTGTAAGTTTATTACCCTTTATCCTCGTGACTATCAGCTATATACTAAAACTCTCTATTTCTAATCTGATATCACTAGGTCGAGATTTTCTTCTTTATACTCCAAGCCCAGGGTAATGTCAGATGGAAAACGGCTTTAGACAAAGAAAACTCTTAGGGGTAAACGGCTAGTAGAGTGTTAGCTCTGGGTAGATCATGAGCATGGGTCATGGGTGGATAATCGACCAAAAATATTTTTAATAGGCGCCACCGTATTTTTTAATACAAGTGCCAACAAAATTTAACTGTGTTTGTATAAGGGGAATGCGGAAACCTTATCTTAACACCACTATCATAGCCATAAAATTTGAATTTCACTCTTTATCACACACTTACCAAAACCTCAACCACCAGATGTCAAACAGTTGTCTCAGCTTTACCTGTGAACAAACAAAACACCACATGGACACTATCTGTGTCTTCAAAAGCATATGCCAAAAATAGAATAAATGAATTTAAACATCTGTGAAATACTAAAGGGATTCATTTTCATTACTCTGTCTTTTTACTTAAGGAGGATTTGCTCTAGTTTTCTCTTTCCTAATTTAAATGTTGTATAATAAAACGTCTTTCAAAGGAAACAAAAGGAATTCTATTTATATATAGAAATCTGATTATATACATGTGACTGCAATATATACTTACTATCTTGTCATAAATTTTTTATAAAAAGAATTTTAGTGAAGTTTAACCTTCAAAATAAATATGTATAAATTGATCATTTCTATAAAATTTAGTTTAAGCAAACATGTCATAATTTATTAGTTCATATCACAAGATTTTATTTTTACTATAATCATTGAAGCGCTTCCTTGACCATTTATAATAAAGATTGATCATCAGAAAAATAACGATCATAAAATGTAACTACTCAAATTTAACTGTTGTCTATACAAAAAAATATACACGAATATCAGCACCAATAAAAAGCTTTTACATGACCTTAATTGTTTTTAAGCAAAATGTGAAAATTAAATCAAGACTGCATCTGGCGTCTAGATTAGGAAACAGAATCTATACTATTTTTTATCTGACACAAGTTGTCATTCTAAATATCTTGACACACATTGAATGCGTGTACAAATAACTGACAAACTAAATATTTATTCGGTGTGTTATTAACTTTAAAAAACTACTTTAAATTTGTGTTATTCTAATAATCAACGTAGGAGATCTTATAATAATTTATAATACTTTCAAAGTTACGGAAAGTTTCAAACACTCACGTGTATCCAAATAAATTGCAGGTGCAAAATCATGACATCAGCTGTTGTATTTTTCCAGCGTATTAATCATCTGTAAGTTTGAAGTACCAAGATTCTTTGTATAATAAACCATTTCTATACGGCGTATTAAATAGATAGAACGAAACCATAACTGCCTGCTTTAAATTATTGCGACGAAAATTTATTATAATTTAACATTGAAAATTGTTGTTGTAGATATGTCCATAAGATATTGCATGTCTTAAATGATGTATATTATCGTTCCATGTTCTCAACTCAAGTTCTTCTTCCTGACTCTATTAGACGCCTCGTGTTTTAGTCGGGACATCTTGACTTTTATCTCTAGTCTACCAAAAAGCGACTTCACTCTTCGACGTTGGGAACCAAAAGTGCTGATAATTAACTAGACAACGCTTGGTAACAAGCCTCAGAATATATATCTTCTAGAATCTATGTGTTATTATGAACATTATACTTTAATTTTTATTGGCTGAATATTTACGAATTAAATGCTTTAAAATTTATCTGTTTTATTATTAATTTATTAGGCTTGGTGTAACAAGAAAAAAAATACGTTACAAGGTATGTAGGTTCCCTGTACCTTACCTTTGTTGTACCTGGTACCTATTCCTTTCGACCCCCTTCGAGTGTAATAAAAGTTACGTGACGGACGGATAGCAAAATTGATGGTCAACATGGCGTAACCCAACCCACAATTCACCGCTGGATCATGAGATTAAGTTCCGAGATACACCTCACGTGAGTAATTTGATTATATTTAATTTGTGCACGTAAATTTGACTTAGAGAGCGATTGCATCAAATACATGATGGCGGGTAAATATGCCGCGTAATTATAACAAGTTGGATCGTGAAAATTATTGTGGTATCAATACCATCGGACCCCACGAATTGGGTGCCAATATTTCTGCTATAATGTTAAAATAAAATTCCATATATAACACGTAAAATCTCCAATAAAACCACTTCCTCAACTATTTCAGTTATAGTGAGCAGGCAAAAATGGACCATTCTGTGGAGCTCAAAAAGAAGCGCAATCGGTCATTAGTTGTTTTCTTTTACCAACTGCCAACAGACAACTACTGTATATAGAAAATCATTTCTTTTCATTTGCTTTTGCAAAGCCATCACGCTATATTTTAAATAAACTTGTTAAGTTAAATTTTGTACAAGTTTATTTTACTCCCCCGTTACGCTATTCATTACAAACCACAAAACAAGTCTTATAGAAAACAGACAAATAAAGTTCTTGTGTGGATTAGAGATATTAGAAACTCATGATACACTTGCCTACCGCCTTCAAAGCGCTCCAATATTGACTCGCCATTCAACTAGAATTACGTAAACTTGGAAACGTGCGATATCAATATCAAGGAGCAACTAAGACATCATTCGATGTATACATCACGTGCGATAGAACTGCTGGGCTCGAGTTTACCGCCATTCCATTTAATAGCGTGAAATGCGATAAAGCAGCTAAAAAATGTATAGCTTAAACACTTCTCAAAACAACATCTTGAAAGATTATATTTTTACGTTTAAAATTCAACGCCGTTGAAGAAGCATTGTGTGTAGTGAATCTAAACAAGATATACTATGAAAATGGTACATCTTATCCTGAAAAACTTCGAACTCATCTCAAGACACACATCAGAAGTGTCAAATCATATAAAGGTGACGTTAACCGAAACTGATCAGTTTATTGGAAGTTCGCTTACGATTAAAATCAAAACTTATTTGTAATTTAATGGTCGTGCTAAAAAAATGTAGCCAGACAAAAAACTGTTACGCTTTTATTGTCTGTTGGAAATGAGGAAAAGGAAAATAAAACGCACATCTGAAAATAAAGGTAGATTTTTCAAGCGTACAAGTGATTGTGCATATCGGATTCCTTGGCGGTCTTCATTAAATAATTTAAATTTTTTCCATAACGATTCAAGGGTTGATATTCATCAATAATCTGATGAAGTAATAAGAAAGTGAAACCCATTTAGGTTTAATTAATAACTGGCTAATGCTGATCCATAATTTGTACTTAACATACTATTTGCACAAACGACGGTTTTTTTATTATCAAACTGATTATATAAGCCGTTTCAACAACTCGTAGTTACAGTGAAATTTTCTGCAAACTCTCACAACAATTTACTTCCAGCTAATCGCTAACAGTATAAATACTAACTTCTTAACACTACGATGCTATCTTCTTAATTACTATAGAATCACATAATTAACTATCCAAGCACTAACTATTAATTTATATCGATCACCACAGTAATTTATACCACGTGGGGTAATTTGTATTAACAGTAATTTATATCACACAGGGTAATTTATTTTAAACAATATATACTGCTAAGTAATTTCATATCATGACTATCAAAACTTAAAATTAGACCTCATACTGTAAGCAAAGCTTCAATTACAACTATCCTTCAAAACCCCTTAACAGCTATTTATACCTTATTTAATTGTTCCAATTATTTTGAGAACATACCAGAATATGCAAATAATAGCTTGAATGTACTTATTGTAATCTAAATAACTCTTAAATGCAAAAGCTTTGTACCTGTCAATCAAGTCTATCTAAAAGATGTGGTTCTGCATGGGTCCACTAATCATCTTTTGTGTACAAATGATTCGCTTACGGTCTAGTGTAATTATTCTACCCAGAGGTAGACTAAATGGCGCTACAATAATTTAGGTTTTTGTTTGGAGTTTAAATGGTCAGAACCATAACTAAAAATAAGTCGTTTGAGATGGAGTGGTGGTTTCAGTAAATAATAGTACAGACAACGTCCTTGAACACCCGAAGTGTAACACAAAACCCTTACTTTTCAACCATTAGGAAGCATAATAGATTTACCAATTTGCTGTTATATTTTTGTATGTTGTAATTTAATGGTTATCTGTTACGTCATGCAGCGCAATACGTAACTTTGAAAGAAGTAAATGTAGAATGAAAACTAAACATCAATATTAGATAAAGATAATACCAAAATAAAACGTAAAAGCGTGTAGTTAAGTACTTACATATGTGTTTAAGGTAACCTCAATCTCAGACGTTGCAATGGTCGTTTTATCCGCAGATTTTGCTGAAGCCTCCTATGAAAAAGACGTAGGGAAAGATAAAGATATGTGAAGTTAAAACCGATAAAAATTGTTTGGGTGAACGAAGTGTTAAATTATTCAATTAGGAATTGCCCAGAAGTGCGAAAATTCTGCAACAAAATAAGAGTATACCGGGAGTGAGTCTCTAGGTCACTAGGCGAGTTATGTATCCCCCAATTATCTATATGTATTGAATATATTGAATCTAATAGGAATTATTAGAAATTGTTAAATAAAGTATAAGTTCATTGCAACAATGTAATACAAGGATAACCCAGAGAGGTTATCGACAGTTCATGAGAACGGACATGCAACTCTGCATCCAAGAGGGCAGTGATACTGCAGGTGGCAGATCACCGGCGGTTAACATACCGCAATTACTTAGAAATAAGATTGTTACAATGTAATAAAGTGTAGAATTAAGAGAAAAACAGACATGAGATCTGCAAGTTCCCACAGCCGTGTAAGGGGCAGGTTATTATAAAAAGCCCGGGAGCTCAAGACCCGGCAGTCAGTCTTCGAACTCCATACTTCGTTGTTCAAGCTACTCACCTTATTACAATTAATTAAATGTTTTTGAATTAAAGTTATTTTACAAGTTATTCAAAATTCCATATTAATTTCTGTTTTAAGAATCAATAAAAATTGTTAAGTGTTTGGAATTGTTTTTAAAAACACCGCTCCAAAGGCCCGAACCTTAACTGGCGCAGTCGTAACGGATGTCAAAAGGGCACTAAAAATCCAAAAAATCGGAAGATTGGTGACCAAGAATTTCAATTCGCAATTTTGACAGAACCCAAACTAGGTTGGAGAAAGAATACAAATCGTCCGAATCCAGCAACAAACCAACGTGGACAAGATACAGCATCGATCGAGCCCACAAAAGAAACAGATGAAGAAATTAATGTAAGTTCATTTCCTTTAAAACCACTTGATATCACAAACTATAATTGATATATGCTAGTTTTATTATTTTATTATATGATTACCATTTATTATTATTTTTGAATTTTATTTTATGCCAATATTTTTTTTGAAAATAGGTACAAAAAGAAATTATTTTCAAACGAGAATTTATAAAATTTTATGAGACATGAATGTTTAAAGAGACCTTCTTTAAAAGCAAAGAGATTTTCTTTAAAAGCAAAAAAGATTTGATGCTTAAGAGATTCTTATCACAATTATTAGAACAAACCCAAAAATTACCAAAAATAACGGACGCACATCCATTAATACCGAAATACGAAAAATTAACTAGCGCGATACAAAACGCACGGTTAACCCGGTAAACTAAAAAGACAGAACGCAAATTAATTCCAAAGCTAAAGGTAATTCTTCAAACAAGCAATTACGGAAAGACTATTTAAAACATTGACCATTTATAAATTGCATTATCCCAGTACAAATACTGAGTAAAGCTAAACGGTCATCGTAAAAAGTTATAATTAAAACGCCCATAATTGCAACCTGAACACCTACATTATGGAGAGATTCAATTACAAGTTGTGCATCACAAAATAAACAGACGCAACATTGTGCAAAGCAATTAACTACTAAAGAAGCGAATTATTTAATTCCCACCGGTGAGTAAGTGTTAATTACCTTAACAAGTATAAGTGTATGCTATTCAGCACGTACGCAATTACCAAGAAACTAAACTACATCTTCTAGTGATTAAAATTACCAAGTGAGTAATTAACCTGCAAGTTAAATTCAGAATACAAGGAGACAAGACAGACGAACTATAGGTTTATGCAACTTAATTAAAACCCACGGAAAAAGTTATAATTACAAATTAACAGAACTGAACTAACACAAAGCGAAGTAAATATCGCGAGAACAAATCTATCCACTCCAGATTCTTCAGAAAGCAGAAACTCAAGCAAACTCAAAACAAATTAAAACCGCGAGATAGAAACAGGCAAATTCAAGGCTACAGTAATTAAATCAACATTATCGAGTATAAACCTCACAAATTCATTACCGCACTGTGTAACTAAGTACAAATAACAGCAAGTACGATTCTAAAAATAACCCGACGCAGTCTAAACTGAAAATTAACAAATCCAAACCCAAAATAACGATACGAATAGCAAAATTAATCTTTATTTTTACAAAATTTGAATTTACCCAATCTAAAAAGAAAATTAATAAACCCAAATCAAAATTAACGCTTCAAATAGCAAAATCAACCCCAATTTTTACAAAATTCAAAATTATCCAATCTAAACGAAAAATTAATAAAACCAAAGCAAAAATAACGTTTCAAATAGCAAAATCAACCCCAATTTTTACAAAATTCGAAATTATCTAATCTAAACGGAAAATGAATAAAACCAAAGCAAAAATAACGTTACAAATAGAAAAATTAAACTCAATTTTTAAAAAATTCAAAATTACCCAACCCAAACGGAAAATTAATAAATCCGAAGCAAAAATAACGATATACATAGCAAAATAAACCTCAATTCAAAAAAAAAATTGTTTTTGAAAATTACCCAAAAGCGAAAGCAACCCTTAACCAAAATAAGTAGCGCGGACATGAAGCTTTATTTGGAAACAATCCAAATCTTTGATGGCACGCAAGCGCATCTTGCAAATTTTATTGGAGCAGCCGAAATGTTCCTGAAAACCTTCTACAAACCCGGAGATAACGAAAGGAATTCATTGCTTATACGCTTAATAATAAGTAAACTAACCGGAAGGGCACTAACTTTAATCGCCAGTAGAGACGATTTAAAAGAATGGCAAGAATTTAAACAGATACTAATTGCATATTTTGGAGACCAGCGTAACATAAAATGCCTGGTACGAGACCTAATAAACCTCAGAATGGAACACAACCAATCCCCCTACCAATTCGTAATGAAATGCCAAAACGTGAGAAGTTTAATCCTGGGTTGTCTAACCTAGGTTAGATAGCGGTGGCGGTAATGACAAATGTGACGTAAGGCAAAATAATAACATCGTTAATGAGTTTTCCTATGGTCCAGTGGAATGAAGAAAAGAACCCTGCAATCTCAAAATGAAAATTTAAATTTTATACTTAAATTATGTTAGAAAATTTCTGTCTGTAAAAATATATATGTATGAAAATAAATGTTATAAGTGTACACTGTATATTTATAATTAAATAAAAATTGTTTTAAAGGAATGTGTACTACTTTTTTACTCACACCAATTTTTTAAATCGAGTTAGTCTAAGGTTAAATTAATGGTAGATGCTGTTAAGATAAAAATTAAAAAGTGGGAATACAAAGGTCGTGTAGTGCCGATAGACACCTAGAGGTATCTTGAAAATTTTAGGGGTTAGATTACCGATTTTTTAAGGTAGTAATGGTGGGGGTAAAAATGAAGCAAGAAGAAAATCCCCTCCACCCCACAAGGAGGAAATTTCACCCCCACAAGGGGGAGCAAGAAGGAGCAAGAAAGAAATCCCTTTAAAATAAGACTTTATAGTGGGAATTTATATGTATAAAACCTAGGATAGAGTGATGAGTGAGGAGTAAGGAGTGAGGAGGTGGAGGTGCAGGCATCTAGATGCACCAATCCTACTACTGTCAGCTAATAGTTGTCAGTGATCTGAAAAGATTCTTTCTTAGGAACCACCCAAACTCAACTTCAATATTTAGGTTTCGAAGTCATTCCGCTAAATGCTCTGCGTTAATTGCTAAATCTGGATCCTTTTAAAATTTAGAACACTTCTGCAAAATCATTAGTTGGGATAATCGAATTGAAAAGTTCCACAAGGTTTCGTAAAAGTGATTTTAATTACACTTTTATAAATGCCAACTTAATATGTGTCAAAAAGTTATAATCCTGTCTATGCGACGAGTGTAACTGCAAGTTGCTTGAATTGAAAATTTATTAAATACCAATGAGAAAATTTAAACAATTTAAGTGCTGCTTTCTAAAGTTTTTTTGCTACACAGCAGAAACCCAAAAGTTGAGAAAGTTAAGAGTGAAATATTGTATTTTCATTTTTCTAAAAACAAATTACAACTGCGTAGCACGAAATTCTGGCGAGTTCGACCCATACCAAAAATTGCCTAACGCATTCACGACTCAGAAAGTGGAATTTAATAGGAAAATTTACGTGATGCAGCAAATAATTAATTCTACCTACTTCTAAAACGTATATTGTTATGCTTTTTATTTCACTTCATATCTAAAGTAAGTTTTGCTCATTAAATCTAAAACCCTTTACAGTTTAATGAGGATGCTGAAAATAATTCCGAGAAACTCTAGACGAAACTTAGAAGAAAAAACTTTCCTCTTCGCTGTGTTGTTAGAATTTTCCTAAGTATCAAGTACGGCTAGAGTAAAGTGCAATACCACAAGTACGCAAATATTACAGCAAATATAAATTTTTGTAGTAACTAGTTTGTCGAGCAACTCCAAGAATACTTTTTGGTTTGAACAAACATCATTCGAATCTACTTGAACTTTAAAATAGGGTTCTTACTTTATCAATAACTAACGGTAGATGTCAGAAAACCTCACGAAACCTACTATATTGTAGCGGGCTACTACTACCACGTTTCACTAATTTAAAACAAGTAATAACAAAGGTCTTTATTACTCACTGTTCACAAGTCTAATTAACAGTATATGTCTTATTTGTTGATGTTTTCAGTCCAATTAACAATGAAGCACTATCACACTAATAAATTTACAAGCACTAATATCTTCTTAAACTAACTTCTTAACCATAGGTCCATTAACAACACTAACACAACTATTTATTTATTACACTTTTGTCTATTTATGTATTCTACAAGCTGCATGTACATTAGACACGTTCACATAATGTAACATTTATGTTAACTCTTGGAGGAGGGGCGTCGCCGTGGATCAATGTAGTAAGTGTAAGACTACGGATCCCAAGGTCCTGGGTTCGAATCCCGACACGGCCGACTGCTTGAAAATGGCAGGTGAGCATTTTTCACAAAAATTACGCCCTCGTTCGGATGAGAGGTTAAATGGAGGTCCCGTGTGTGAGTGTTGTCACGCACGTTAAAGATCCCTACCTTGCCTGGAACGGCAAGGGTTCGGCAAAATTCTAAACTTCCAGGCAACAAAAAACTCGCCTTCTGGCCAATGTAGTACCTTCGGGTGGAGCATTGGAAAATCACATGTTAGGTTGTAAAGGGGGGTAGCAGCCTATGGCTGCCAAGTTCCCCCATCACTTGAACATTTGCCGATTTAATATTTTTTCCAATATATCTTTTCGCACAATCAACATTAGTTGCAGATATTTTACAACCAATACCTGTAGTTGTTTATAATAATCATCAGACTTATCTGCGCTTATTTTTAGGTCATTAGGTTTTCCGTCACAAAACTGGTTGGTCACGTACCTGCACTTATTTTTATTCTGAGCTACCCTGCACAGTTCCCTAAAATTCCGACACAGCGTATATACAGCTCGGTTCGCCTTATATTGTTTTCTAATTATATGCCCTATTTCACCGAGATTCAGTGGTATGTGAAGGGGCGGGTTCGTATCCCGACACGGTCTGCTTGAAAAATGTTAGGCGAGCATTTTTCACAAAAATACACCCTCGTTCGGATGAGAGGTAAAATGGAGGTCCCGTGTGTGAGAGTTGTCACGCACGTTAAAGATCCCTACCTTGCTTGGAACAGCAAGGGTTCCACAAAATTTCAAATTTTCCAGGTAAAAAAAACTCGCTTTCTGGCCAATGTAGTACCTTCGGGTAGAGCATTGGAAGGTATGTGAAGGGGGTTAAGCAGACAGTGGCTGCCAAGATCCCCAAACACTTAGATATTTGCCTAATTAATAGTTTTCCAGTGAATACTTTTACACAATTAACATTAGTCCAGAATATTGTTCAACCAATTCTTGTAGTTGCTTATAATAATCATCATGTTTAAGTACAGTTATTTTTTTCCTCATTAGTTTATCCATCTTGGGACTGGTTGGATGCGTACTTCCATTGATTTCTATTCCGAGATAGCCTACACATTCCTACAGCCTACATCTTTTACTATCTGTGTGCAGTAGTCTAACCTAAGTCCACCTCTACTTCTTTTTTCCTATCTCTGCTACTAATATATTCCGCACTATTCCCTCATGCGTAGTATGTCGCCTATCATTCTATCTCTCCTATTTTTGTACTGTTGCTTCTTTGGTGTAGTTACTATGATGTTCCGTTTGAAATCTTTAGGTATCTCGCCTGTCTCATACATATAGCTTACAAGTTAGAAGAGACGTTCTGTTACTGCTTGTTCAGCGGCTTTTAGAGTTTCTGCTTGCACCTTATCTGTACCCGGCGCCTTACCATTTTTCAGACTCTTTAATGCTAATTCAAACTCATCTCTAAGTATAGGATATCCCAAGTCATCATTTTCAATGTCTGATTCCTGTTCTAATGCTGTTAGTTCCTCTCCTGAATATAAATTCCCTATGTATTTTTGCCATCTACCTTCTTTCTCTACATTTTCTATAATGAAGTGTCCTCCCGCGTCCTTTATATTTTTGCTATACCGTTTTATATCCCTAAAATTGATTCTAATTAGTTTTTATGGTTCATCTGTCTTTCCTATTTCCATCTTAGTCTGTACCTCTTTGCACTTTTCATCAATCCATTGTTCTTTAGCTTTCCTGCATTTGCGAATAATTTCCCATTTTATGGCTTTGTATCTCCGTTTTCCTGCTTCTTCTATTAAATTCAGGATATCCTTTGTTATCCATGGTTTCTTATTTTCTTTTTGTGTATACCCCAGAATATCTCTGGCCGCCATGTCTAGGCTGGATTTAATGTTATTCCATTCTGTTTCTATTTCCTTGGTATCAGAAATTTTCCCGATAACTTTCAGCAATTTATTTGTCTTTTTTTTCGAATCTTTTTTGAATATCTTTATCTTTTAGTTTCTCAAAGTCAAAGTGCCTTTTTCCGTTTCTTTTTTTTTCAATTTTTAAATTTAAGTGCGGCCTTCATAATTACGATGTTGTGGTCAGTGTCTATATCTGCTTCTCGGTAACTTCTATAGTCTTTTACTTGATTCCTAAACCGTTGTCTAACAAGAATGTAATCTATTTGATATCTTCTGGCAACTTCCACGTATATCGTCTTGTAACATGATGTTGAAATAATGTGTTTGTGATGATTAAATTGTTCTGGTTGCAAAATTCTACCAGCCTATTTCCCCTGACGTTCCTCGTGCCTAAACCAAATAAACCCACTACCGCTTCTTCCCTACCCTCACCTACCACAGCATTAAAATCCCCCGTAATTATTAAATTTTCATGTCCTTTTACGTATCTTAATATGTCTTCGAAATCTTTGTAGATCGCTTCTACCTCTTCGTCAATGTAGCAAGAGGTGGGCATGTATACTTGTATTATTACTGTGTTTACCGGTTTAGATTCTAATCTAACCATGAGTACTTTTTCGTTCTTTTGTAAGTAATTGTACACAGTATCCTATCCTTTTTCGCATAACTATCTCCACATCCAAATTTCCTTGCTCTGCTCCTGTATGGATTACCCTGAAGTCTCCACTCCAAAAATCCCCCGCCTCTGGCCACTGTACTTTGCTGATCCCTACTATGTATAGTGTTAACCTATTCATTTTAATTTTCAGGTTCTCTAGCTTACCTACTTTCTTCATACTTCTAACATTCCACGCTTCGACTTGCGAAATGTTCCGGACTCTTATTCTGAACTTTTCGATCGCATCCTCCGAAGTAGTCCCCTCCCGGAGATCCGAATGGGGGACTATTTTGACTCCGGAATCTTTTACCCCAGAGAATGCCATCATGTTCATTACAATTTAAGTACGCTGTGTACTTGGGAGGTAATGTGGTGGTTTCCCGTTGCCTTCCACATCGCGGTAGTGTGTCTTTCACTGCCATACCGACCTCTATAGTCTTTGCCAATTTAAGTACCGAAAAAGCCGCTTTCGGGGACCTGTCTTAGTTTGTTTCCTTACTAACGACCCTACTACTTTGGTTGGACCTGTAGTTTGGCTCATTAGAAAACGCAAGCCATTTCACCTGTTCTAGTAATCTAGAACTTCGGCAAGGTGCAGTTCCATTCAAAATGGAACCGGCCTAAAAAAAAATTTTTTTTGGTGCCTTGCCTAGGATTTTATAGTTGATTTTAGCTATATTTGGGGCGTTGAATCTAAGCATGAAATCGTTTTCTTTTTATTTGTTCTACTTGTTGAGATCAGTGTTTTTCCGACGAGCAGTTCTACACAAAATTTGCAGTCTTTGTGCAACTCTAAATCACAAGTACAAAGATTGTTTCCTGTATATTTGTACTGTTGTCATTCTGCCGTCCAGTTAGTTCCAAGAAAATCCACCACACGGAATGAGCATCCTGTAACTTAAGTGATTTTCAACGCTTCAATTAGAGTCAAAGTTAATTTGTGAGTTCTCGTCGGGCAGAGTAGATCGAATTTGGCCTCACGTGATATTTGTGTTTAGGAAAAAGTTGTTACAAAAATAACCTAAAATGTACTGTGTTGTAGGTTATTGTATTTTTGTTGTTAAATAGAAATAAAATGAGTTCAAGTAGAAGAAATTGTGCAAATCATCCTGATATGAAAAATACCCGTTAAAAGAAAACTGAAAATTGTTAAGCGCCTTTGTAAAGAAAACTTATCTTGAATAATTTGTTGTTAGTTTTGGTACTCAGGGCGTATCAGGTCTGTAAAACTTGTACAGAAAATTTACGACAATGTACTATAGAGAAAAAGTCTGATGGTTTAGAGAGAACCCAAAAGCCACTTCGATGACTGTTAATTCTGCCTAGGAAATATTACTAGAATCAAACTAAACAACCTTAGCAGGTGTACTTATCCTGATTTAGACTCTGCAAGACGCCAGCTTCCTTACTCAGAGGAAGTGCGGATCCCAACGTTTCACAAGCAATCAGAGCTTAGTGGGAACGAGTGTTGTCCTCCTCATCACCCTTCTGATACTGATAAAAGTGACGGTGATTATGAGGGGTCATCAATTCCTTAATGTTTCAACCAAATGGGTTAAATCAGTTCACCAGAGATTTCAACCTGTCCAAAAGAAGCTTTCAGCTTAAAGAACAAGAAATCACTGAAACAAAAAATTAAAATTACCTCTTGCAGTACAACAGCAAAGAGTCTATTGCCTTTCTTCCCCTAAGAAATCTTGTACTTTGTCACGAAATTAGAGCACTCTTGTAAAAAACGGTTCTTCCTGACTATTTCCCAGATGATTCTTGCCTATTTATTGACAGTTCAAGGTAAAGCTTGCAATACGTCCTTCTACACAATGGCAACAAATATTTTTCACTACCAATTACTCACTCAACGAAAATGGAAGAAGAATATAACAGCTTAGCTTTGTTTTTGGAGCAGATATGCGTGGACTAAAAAATAATAACTTTCTCTTTGGTTAACACTAACCACACCAAATATACTTGCTTCTTGCGCTTCAGGAATAGCTGAAGACAAAATACACCACTGGGTTAGAAAAAGCGGCCTAAGGAAGAAAACATGGACGTTTAGCAAAAGAATGCCATCAATAATCCCTTAGTTGAACGAGAGAAAATCGTCTTTCCCCCATTGCACATCAGACTGTGCAACGCTCACGCTTTGCTTAAGTACATCTTAAGTTGTAGAAATTTATGTAATTCAGTTAGTTCAATAAGCTTTACAGGAAATCACCCTAAAAAATTTACAGGAACTTGGGTAGTTTACATTTTATAAAAGGTCAGTTTCAATATGATATGAAATTAGGATAAGAAAAGTAAATCAAATAGCATCTAGTACATTTTTATACATACAACAATAACAATTGGGACTTAACACTCTTCATACTAAATTAGAAAAATTACCGATAAACTCCGGGGACATCACCGTTCAAAATAATATTTGTATAAATTTACCACAGAATCATAAAATATCATTAAATTAATGCGTTGTCGTAAACAGAACGTTATTTACATCGTTCGTAAGACAGCTTTAGACGCACAAAGTGTGAGAACGAAATTTTTAATAGAAGAGAAAAACAGGATATAACGATTAAGTTTGGAATTATTAAGTTAAGAAAGAAAGGATGTTTTAGGAACAGTGGACGTGTAGGCGGTAAGCCCTCCGATAGGTGGTCAATGACGAATTATTTTGAGCTTTGGTGGATGATTGTGACAGAAATCTCAAACACTCGGATTAAACGTGAAATTTAAATCGCGTTAGTTCTGGATTAAATAAAGAATTTATGAATAGAAAGGCGATAAGTAGGTTTTGACTCTGCAACTAAATGTTGGAACTCAAATAGCTACGATGGGGGACTTTACGTGCCGAGAAAGTAAAAAGATGAATCAGTGAAGTTACCTGAAAATACGAATGACGCTTGTAAATCACGAGACATATACTTTTATAATATAATATACTGAGATACTACGCTATTATGAAAACGAGAATTTAAAAATTTGAGCTTGCTTTAAAATTTCTTTTTTTGCTCAGGTTCGCAGGATTACCAAGATATCCCTTACGTTGAACACAAATTTTCTTCTACTTCTGAACTTGTAGTCACCTCTATCTAACAGTCACAGAATCTTCTACCTAAATAGAAGAAACAACTACCCTGGCTATTTAGTCAGTAGATCACAAACTTAATACATAGATTAAATCTCACAAAAACTATAGAAATACAAGTAGTCACAACATATATCAATAATAAATTAAAATAAGTAAGCTGAGCAAAGCAAATCTCATAAAATATAAAAAATTTACCAAAGTATTAATTTACACTATCTCACAGACTGTTAATCACATCTTAGGGTTCGAGCGCTCTTACTTCCGAATTTTACAAAGAACAATACCTTTGAACCAAAAAACTCTTAAATTACTCTTAGTTATAAATTATTGCCTAAACTGATATTGAATTAATGAAATCTTACAACTACAAACTATGATATTAAAACTATTCCATACCCAACGCACATTTCCAGTTGTCTTTACAAAAAACAATACCTATAAACTAACCTGACCTTGATTACAGTAGACTCAAATTATATCCACATAAATGATTCAGTTTAAAATTCAAAACACAAATCGTATTTTAGCAGCTTCACACCAATTAGATTAAAATAACTTTCAGTGAACGCATTAAATCTCGAAGCAGTGACTTTGCAATATTACCTATAATTCTCTGTTGGAGTAACAAAACCATTTAAAGTGAAACATATAATATTTATAGTGATACTTACAAAGCTCGGGAGGACATTAGTCGCGTTAGAATCATACCTTTATCAACAATCCTAACAAGGAAATTCTACTTACGATTTGAATTGGCTAAGTCGAGTTACATTCATTTTTCACTTTGTAATATTTAATTTTTAATTATTAACTTACACGTATCATGTTCTGTATTTTTACTTTGCTGGATCACTAGAAAATCAATAATCATTTCTTCCAAGTACGTCTAATATTATTTATAAACCTTAACTCAAATAACAGAGCACTTCAATGTAGGAAATTTGGATGCCACGCTTCGTGAAGAACTTGAGAATTTACACGTACACTTAACCAATGAATTATTTCCATTTTAAATCTATATTGCTAGTTCGACGTCACGCTCATAGGTAAAATTCCAATAAAAAGTTTGTATTGAATTAGTTCTATAATCTCTAATTGTAAATAACAGCTTTGTTTTGAAAGCGCCTATCACCTGCAAATGCGGTTCGTACAACAGAGTTTGCTATGCTAAGTGACCGATTGAATGTTGCAAGAATTCGAAGTTTCCAATATAACACTTGTGCGATTATTAATATTTGTATGATTTTTCAAAATGTAATTTTTTAGTATACATTAATGCGATTATGCCATTAATATTTTTCGTTGCTAATGAATGAACTTATGCTATAAAATATTACTCAATTTCTCCCAAAATAAAACATGCCTCAATAAAGGTTTCGCCGCTTCATACCTTCAAATAGTTTCCATGTTGAATGAATGAAGGGATGCATAAAATCTTCCCTAATTTCGTTTATATAAAGAGCATATTCTACATAAAACGTTTTTAATAAAGTTTGGCTCTTTTGTATTTGCTGAATCATGGCCTAAAATGGCGTCCTTTTCTCATCAGTATATATATATATATATTGCTGTGTTAATAAGGTCATTTAGGGGTAGTTAGGACCAATAGTATAGCGCACTTCATATAAATTACATGAGGGTCAGAAAACGAGACAGTTTTCTGAAGAAAACAAGAAATACGATGAATAGGCTGGAAAGTAAATGACAACGCCCTGTATATAAACCTTAATCATAATTAATTTAGTTAATGAAAAATATTTTATAAAATTTATTTGAATAAACAAATTTGTAAGTCGTAAAACAATGTAAACGAAAGCTGAAAAGCGGCACGCATGGATAACGCATCATTATTACGCCAAAAATCCCAATTAAAACAAGCAGGTTTAAAAATGCGTAAGATAGCAAACGCATATAATTTAATACATAAATTATATTAAGTCTACGTGACTTCAAGCGAAAATCAGCACCCGATATATTGGAAACAAACACGGCATGGTGATATAATCAAAGTTCACTAAATTTATTTGGAAAAACAATGGTCTACGCGATCTAGAAATATGGAAATCTAAGAAAATGAATGCAATTAACTAAAAATGCTACGTGCCGAAATCAACGCGTGTGAAGTGAGAAGTAATAAATAGCACGATGGTAATTGTGAAAAATTAAAAGAGGTTGTCGTTTTAACCTTTTAAAAACGACTCTGAATAATTACTGGATCCAATGAGGAAATGCAACAAGCGTTTAATTCAATTATTAATCACTGGGAAGTTTAACAAAGGATGCTAAAATAATTTAAAGAAATGCTAAGAAAAATGCAGACCATATCTAAAGCAGATCTGGATTCAACGTTGGGACTATTAAATCACTAAGCTGAATACGCGAGCAGTTGAAACAACAGGTTAGACAATCCGAATGTTTTATTATCCTTATTTCTGAATATTTCATTGTATATATTAAATCTGAACAATTTAAAAATGAATATTTCATGGGGCTTCAGATTATAATAATAAGGGTGATTTTTGCTGGATTTTTGATTAGCTTTGAGAATGGTAACTATTAATTTTTATTCAATTATTAAAAGAAAGTTCTATTTAGGGAATTCTTAAACTTTTCATACACTTAATATTTTTGAGAATATTATACTAATTTGTGCGTAATGGTGTTTTGGTTTAAAGAAACAGGAAGTAGAGGTAGAAGGTAAATTTAAACCTACATATGATAATGACGTCGAACTTATAATAATCGGAGCGTTCAACGAATAGAATCGTATGTTTGGGAAAAGGTGGTTGTTCATTAGTCAGGGCGCACGTTACTTTTACCAAGTTTAGCACGTGGCGTGGAATAACAATAACAAATGACTCTGTGAATGAATCAAACACAATAAATAAGAGTGGATTTACTATGAAAGGCGTAATCGTTGCATCTTTAATAAATCAGTGAAGATTTAAAATTAGTTGCTAAGATGTGAATAATTTTATTTAAAAAGTGTAGCTAAGTGGGTCTAAATTATTTTGGTATTGGGATTGTTTTAGGGCTCCTGACTACAACTTTTAAGTACGACAAATAAGTGTCAATTGAAAATTTAAATATTAATGCAAATACTTCTTTGATTATTAAAACTTTCATAGATTCACTGGATCATTTCTAACTTTGTTGCGTGTATTCGTTCTACCCTAATTGGTTTGATGCTGCTGCAATAAAATTTGTCACGAATTGGGTTTTGGATTTAAATTTGTTGTCACTTGTCAGTAATTTTGTTTGGAATCAATCTTTGAGATAAACGTTGGCTTAACTGTAATCGAAGTCAGATTAGATATTCAGTTTTATGCTTTTTTTTCTTGTAAAGGACTATTCAAAATGTGCATTGTATAATTTATAAATTTTAGTGTGAAATTTTATAGTTGCAAGATTTAATTTATTCATATATTTATTTAGGAAAGTATTAATAACGAAGAGCAATTTACACGCACTTTTAGTTCAAAGGTGTATTTTTAGAGAAATAATTTCGGAGGTGAAAGTACCCTGAACCATGAAACGTCAATGCTAGCGTATCCCAAGTGTAAGTTGATACTTTGGTGAACGTTTTTGTAAATTTGTTTGTGATTTGCTTTGCACTAATTCCCATTTTTGTTTATTATTAATATTATCTGAAAACATCTGTACTCCAAAAATTTTGGCAAGATTTAATTTATTTGAGTCAGAGAGGGTTTATGTTCTACCAACTGAAATAGCCGTGGACGTGGTTTCTTTTATTTAGTTAGCCAATTCTGCGACTATGGGATAGCGGAAATTACTACGAGTTCGTTAGAAAAGAAAATTAGCACTTAACGTAGGAGATTATCATCATTATCAACTTTCCATATCGCAGCAAAAAACAGACGCCCAAAGCGTGAGGCTCGACAGATGTCCATCGTATACTTCCGATATCACAGTAGAAAACTGGCGCCCTTTCTGTGGGGCTCATCGCAGCAATATGTATGTAATGCTGTGATTAGGGTCATTTAAAAGGTCATATAGCACCATCCCATGAACATACAACACTCCGAACCTGAACAAAATAAGAAAATTTTTAAAAGAAACTCAAATTTTGTAAGTACTCATTTTCATAGTAGTGTATTTCTGGAAGCACGCAGTATTTTTTGGTACACTTTTAGATTGAATTATAAATGTATAAACCTTGTGATTGAATAAGCTTCATTCGTATTACGGAACTTAATCGTATTTCAGATAAGAATTAGTGTACTCTGCGTGGAAAGAAAGTTATCTTTTAAGAGATTCATACAAAAAATTACTTATTTGCTATAGAAGTACTTTATTATGAGATCCTTATAAAAGATTACATTTGATTCTGTTTACATACAAAGAAAGATAAGTACTTTCAGCCGCGTATACAAAACGCGTTCTAAAAGAATTTCAGTTTGCAATGAAACTGCTGACATTTAATTTTCATCTCATTTTATGACAAGCATATTAAAAGTACTAAAAAGCGTGTATAATAAGGCTAAACATACGATCGTATTTATTTTGACCAGGGCGCGTATACAATCGAATATATTGAAAAGTAAGAACGTGATTCATTAAAACCTATAGAACATTCCATTGATAATAAAGGGAAACGGACACTCCAATTACCAGCTATAGCATGAGATAAAACAACGAAAGTCTTAAATCAAGCGATAAAGGTCGAAAAATGAGGCGAACTAGAGTAATAAATCTTGAAGATAAGAGATAGCGCCTGTAAATGTACGGTAGCATCGGACCGTAAAGTACCACATTCGGTAAAAATTGCATCATTAGGATGGTTCTAGATCACAATAACCTCTCAACTTCAACGAGTCAGAACATAGAAATTACGGCCAGAGAGTACTGGATGGTTCTAAATGTATGACGTAGTAGGGCTTGATCATATATATAGCTAAGTAAAAGATGCAGTTAATGGTAGTATTTAATATTAGTAAAAAACGTTATAATGTCAGTAGTTGAATACTTATTTTAAGTGTCGCCATGCTAGTGATTATGTAGCAGTGAAGTACTTATAGTAAACAGGCGTCTTTAATCGACAACTTACGAAAAAGTACACCAACAATTAAAGAACAGCTACAACATTACCAGTCTGTATTTTGAAAGTTTATTGCCATTCGGAAGAACATAGATAATTACCTTGTTTTAAAATTGGAATAAAGAATTAAAATTAATTTGAATGGAAAGCACATATGAAGCTGGAATGGATTTAATGGTAAATTGATTAGCGATTTGGACGATCTTGGTACATTAATTGTAATGCAATTTTAATGGTATCGTTTAACGATTTTGAACATGGATGCAAGCTTACAAAATAAAAAAGGACAACAAGCATAATTTAAACGGTGAAACAAGAATCATATTGTTTTAAAATCTTTAGGACATTCTTTTTATAATTTAATTAAGTTAAATTACGTAAGATTTTGTGCGTAAAGTTTTGTGTGAAAGTTGAACATAACTGATCAGTTACGTTTAAATTCGATTTAAAGAGAAGGTTATTAATATTATTCAACTTATATTCTAAAACTTTGTACATAATACGATTTAACGAGGGAACAATCGATGAATAAAAATCCTAATTAGAAAAGTAAAAATTTTGGACACTATTTTAGTATAAACGAGTAACTATCTAGTAGTTGTAACGTTTTGATCTTAGATTTAAGATATCGTTGGAAAGAAAAAACCGTTGGGGCAATATGTGACTATATCTGTAGATTTAATGTTTGTACGAAAGTATTTTTTTGAGGATACATGTAAGATATTAAAGAAAAGCTGTAAGTGGATGTAGCAATTGTTATTTGAAAGATTGGTTGTTAAAGAATATTTTATGCCATTATAGGTTTGATGTCTGATTCTGGTGGTTTTATTTAAACCGAGCTGGCAAAATAACTAAGGCAATACTTTTACTTGAATTATCCTCCACAACAACCGCGGGCATCATCTACTACAGTTTACGGCAATATATATGCACGCATGCACGCACGCACGCACGCACGCACGTACGTACGTACGTACGTGCGAACAAAATGTAGTCGAATCAAATTATTATTAATAATTTTATTTCCCTTTTGATCTTTCTTATGAAGGTTTTCTGCATCTTTTCGAGACCTAAGGTGTTCATTGTTTGTTATGCCGTCTTAGTCAAATTTGGACAGGTGTCTACAAAATTTTTTCTTAAGAACATGAAATCATCTGCATCTGCATTCAGCATGAATGTTCAAACTATCCAGCCTCTTTACGTTATATCCTTCTTCTAGCATCTGAATGGACATTAATGGTTTGGATAACGCCCTGCGTTATTTAAAATGGATCACGCTTTTTACTGCGGTATGTCAAGATGGTTAGAAACAGCGGTTTTTAATGTGGCAGAGTTTTCCTCAAACTGAAGACGACTATTTCCTACTTTTCCAGACAAGATTGATAGGAGACACTCTCAGATATGACTGACAAAAATGCCAAACGTAATTAAAATATAGATTGATGTGTGGCTGCATACACGATTTCGATTTGTATATCTTTTTAATTGTAATTACTCGCCAGGGTGGCGCAATTGGTTAGCGCATCGACGGTCAAAGCTGAAGGTTATAGGGGTTTGAATTCTCTCCGGCACCTTTTATTTTCAATTTTTCAAGTACTAGCTGGATTTGAAATGATAATTTAGGCTATGCATGTCTGGAAAAGTAGGAAATAGTAGTTTTCAGTTTGAGGAAAACTCTGCCACATTAAAAAACGCTGTTTCTAACCATCTTGACATACCGCAGTAAAAAACGTGATCCATTATAAATAACACAGGGTGTTATCCATACCATTAATGTCCATTCAGATGCTAGAAGAAGAATATAACGTAAAGAGGCTGGTCGTTTGAACATTCATGCTGAATGCAGATGCAGATGATCTCATGTTCTAAAAAAAAATTTTGTGGACACCTGTCCAAATTTGACTAAGACGGCATAACAAACAATGAACACCTTAGGTCTCCAAAAGATGCAGAAAACCTTAATAAGAAAGATCAAAAGGAAAATAAAATTATTAATAATAATTTGATTGGACCACATTTTGTTACTAATAATTTGAATTATAGGATTATGAAAACGTTCTTCAAAATGATATTTTTAGTTGCCTGAAGACATACTTTTAGAAACTAGGCATAACTTGCTATTCCAGTATGATGGCCGTCCAACACACTTTAAAATTACTGTGAGGTAATAGCTGAACAATAATTTTCCCAATTGGTCGATGGGTAGAGGACCTATTAGATGGCCAGCTGAAAGTCCTGACCTAACATAATTAGATTATTATGATTCGGGCCATATGAAATACCTGATGTATGGTGTCTTGATCGTACAGTCTGTAGAAGAGCTATTATGGCCGGCTTCGTGGATCTGGTAGCTTCGGGTATGACTGCTCATCGCAAGGTTCCGAGTTCGAATTCCGACACGATCCGCTTAAAAAATTTTAGGCGAGCATTTATCATAAAAATACGCCCTTGTTCGGATAAGAGTTATAATGTGGGTACCGTGTGTGAGTGTTGTCACGCATGTTAAAGATCGCTACCTTGCTTAGAATAGCAAGGGCTCGGCAAAATTCAAAATTTCCTAGCCAATGTATTACCTTCAGTTGGAGCATTCAAAAGTCAAATGTGGAGAAGAGCTTAGACGACAAATAATATGTGCAAGTAGTGAAATTCGAAACACTGTGTCAAGTAGGACGGCGAAGAGTGAATTAAGGGGTTAAAAGCAAACTTTATGACCTCGGTTACCTTAATATACAAAAATATATTTAACGTTTCAAGTTTCTATTTAATTTGGCCCAAAACCAATCTTTATCCAGTACTAGGTTTCCCTAGAATGTTTGCGAAATTTACGATTATTGTATTATTAATAATATACATGGCGAATTTGTAACGTGCGTTCTACAGAAGGAGTTACGGGGTTAAATCGTCAATTGTTGGTACGTGCAAAAAGTAAAAAATCATTCAGATCATACGATGTCTGGGTCAAATGTATGAATTATACAAAGTTCCTTAGATATTTAAGTAAAATAATTTTAACACATATTTTCGTGGCATGAGAATCAAATCGAAGAATGTATGTACGAGACGAGACGATTTGAAAGTAATACCATTTAAACTTTTGTCGTTAACTCGAAAAGTTAGAAGATTTAAACCCAAGGCGAGGAATATTTTTTACAAGAAAGGAGTAAGTTGAAGGTTTCTCGTCTTTTACACCATAATGGAGGTTTATAACTTGCTTACTTTCATTAGGAGTAAGAAAATTCAATATAAAGGCTAACATTTATTATTTGATCCGAAAAACAACCCCGTGTTTTATATAAATGCCTCAGACTCATATTCGTATCATTCTTTGTTACTGAAATATAAGCTATCATACTTTTATTTCCCTTCGTAACTGAAAAGCAGTTTGCTCATTAAAGCTGTATCCTGTTCTTGTTTAACCTGAAGCTGAAAATTACTTTGAGCCCAAACTCATGTGCGAAAGAAACTTTTCCCATTAGGAAGTTATGCAAACCTCTCTAAGAATTCCACAAGATTATATTAAAGTGTAATATTTCAGGTGTGTGAATATTTTACAAAACTCAACGTTCTGCAGCTATGAGTTTGTAGAGTACACTCAAAGCATATTTTAAATTAAACAACCGACATTATACATGTTTTAAATTGTATAAACGGAATTGTGACTTGAATTACACGTAAGTGTTTGAAAGTTTTTTGCAGAAAAGCTTAAGTTATCTGGGTCTAGGCAGAAATGTGGTAAATATTTTTGCACAAACAAGGAAAGGTGAAGAGATACATGCTATAGAGAAACAAACTAAGACACGTTGTTGCAGCTGCAAGCCGCGCCCCCACCCCCATTACTTGCTCGCTTTTATACGATAAATAAGCTATTTCAAAAATGATTGTTTCTGCAACGCGTTGATGGTAGAAGGACTAGCTATTTTTTATCTCAAAATCTGTATATTGTCTATGTCAATGTTCATAAGAGAATTCCCAAGTCCTTTTTACACACTTCGTATGGGCAAAACTTTCTCAGTTACTTAGCCACCTGTGTTCAATAGTCCAGATATCATCCGGACTACAAAACGTCACACTACCATGGTAAATTTGAAACGTTTTCTTAACTTAACGTAATACTATTAGATAAAAGCAAAAACAGACGATCTGCAAGAGCCAGAAACCCAGAAACCCCAAACTTTAAACTGACTGCCTTAACCGTTAGGCTAGGAAACGTATATGGCTGAGAATTGTACACTACATTTTATTTATAATATTAATCATCACCACGAAGTGGCACAGAGGATGTTGCCAAAATGGCACAGTGACTACCGAGAAAGTATACTTCTCAAATCCATTAACATGTTTATCTTTTACGGTTTTACTCTTCCTACGTATTAATCAATCTACGGTAAATGCGTACAATATTTTTGAAAGCGAGATTTAAATATGTCTGCATACAAATGCTGTAAAGATGGTGGGAGGTGATATTATATAACCACTCACACGAGTATCTTGTTACGTCTACTTTACGATGGTCAGTTAAAATCTACACCCTTCTGCTCCATTATTCATTTACGTGGTTTCTGCTAAGATCCTCCAACAGCACCCGATATATTAGACCTTCCTACAATAAAATACGCTTCTAGTAATTCTCTATTTCAAATCTATTTGTTTTAAAATGGAAAGTTTGTTCTATAAATTAAATAGTCAATACCTTGTTTTAGGTACCCGGGAACTCAATGTGCATTGCGATGGCGTGTGGTTGTTTTCTTAATTGTTTCAATCGGAAACTCGTTGAAATGAGGTATGGAACTATCCGATAAAACCGTGTTTCAAGTTTCCTAATCACGTTTGATAACAACAATATTACTTTGAGCTCTGGTTATTAGTTAAAAACAATTAATATTCACTTTCTTTTCGATATACACAACAAAAACATTTGTTGTATTTTTGGTTGTTTTCGTTTTTCTTTGTGAGAATTTCGCGCACGCCCTACAGCGTGATAAGTAATGATGGTTTTTCTAACCTATACTTTTCGGTGACAATAAACTAATTCACCTGAAATTATTATAGCTTCTTCCTTCGGGGGACTTAGCGACCCATTAGATTGACGCTCCTTTTTGGTATGGGTGGACACCAACACTACTTGGTCCGAGCCCCTCTGTTCCGCCCCGTCATAACGGCCAACCTTACGCTCTGGACCCGAGGGTGAGTGTTTCAGGCACCATTTTCTGATATGGGTTTCACGTACCTATTTATAAAGTTTTTCGATTGCCGACTAAATTTTGTAGAGGCAAAACGATTCTCTTTACGTGAGATGACACGTATTGAAAATATTGTATTATATCCTGACCTCTTACGGTGATAATTTTATTTAGTTAACTAGAATCTAACGATGGTGATTTAGAACTGTTGTTAGTGCTGTAAATTGTAAATTTTTGTTAAATTATGACCTCGTAGAGAGAACCTTATAGACTTAGTTTTATATGTACAATGCAAATTCAGAGCTGAGGTTTTTAGAGCTGTAATTTTTCTTTTGGGAATTTAACATAAGGGAGGGACCTGAAAACCACGGCTTGCCATTTTAGGGGGTAATCTTTGTTTCTTTTGCGTTCTACCTGATGTGTATTTTGTGGGTGTTGATTTTGTTTTGGTTACAATGCACTGTTATGTCTTCTCAAAATGTCACTTAGAGTAATTATAAGTATTAATAAGTATGTTTAATTTCTTATCTTTATTTCAGGATTCCCTTTAATTATAATTTTTTTGTGTATTTATAATAACCTGCCGACTCACCGACGGAGCCCGGGAATTTTTTTTTTTTGGTTTCCTTCTTTGTCGTTTAGGCTACGTAAATGTACGTAGCAATCTACCTTGTAAGGGGTGTAGTAGGCGACGTGGTTTTGCGTTACTCCGTAAAACAATCTCCCACCTGATATAGTTAGTTGGGGGGAGTGGGGGTGTTAAACTAGGCCTGTGTGTGTGTCTGTGCACCTGTATATATATTCCTTAACATGATAACTCAAGATTCTTAAGCACAATTTAATCAAATTTTACGTAAGAGCATTATAGTAAAGCCCTTGATTTTTTATCACCAGAAATCAATAAAGCTATTTGGAATGAAATAAAATTTTATAATCAAATACCTATTAAAAGGGATACATACTATCTTTATAGCAAGGATGAAATTTTTTAGTCGTTGGTTTTTTATCCTAATAATGTGAAACATCAGTAACACTTTATTTATTAAATACCAGCAAAATTTAACACTTTGCGAAATTGAAGATGTTTATCAGTTAATGAAAGACTTAAGAAATTAGAGTAAGTTGTAGCGCGTGCGCGATACGGTAAATAGAAGCCATATGAAAAAAAGGAAAATGAATCTCGAACGGACAACGTAATATGGATATACTCTGCATATTTTGATTTCGTATATAGTAGCGTTTAGTGAGGATGCCATTTTAATAAATTTTTTATTCTTTTTAAAGAAATTCAGGTCATAAATAAAAAAAGAAACATAAAAGTATCGTGCTATTTGTGCTAAATACATATTGAAACGGAACTTAGGTTTATAAATTATTGTAAACCGCAAATAGGGAAAACAGATTGTAATGCTAAACATTTCTTACATAAAATTAAGAAAGCTTTTATACATTGGTCATTAAAAGTTAATCCACCTTACTAGATTTTGCTGTATGATTATACAGCAAAACAATTACAGTTATAGTTTACAACGTAGCAATTACTTAAAACCCAGACTCTGCGTAGTGGAAATTTACGAATATCAGATTGCAGATATAATTTAATCATTTCATACGATCTAAAATGTTACGATGTATTTATTTATATTGCTAAAGACAGAAGGAAAAAGAATGTTAACCTAAGTAAAACACTGTCACGGAAAATTTAAGTCAAGTTGACGGCCACTAGAAAAGTGCTTAGGTAGCGGCTTTTGGGTTGGGGGTGGTGACAACTTTTGCTCCGGCTTAGTCAGGATGAGACTCTAATTCAGGGTAGATCAGAAAATGTACTGCACAGATTATATTAATAAGGGTTAGTATTGAATCAGAGCCTGGACAGGGAATGCCAAGGCGCCAGGAACCTATAACATTTAAGGAGCGTATGAAACCTAAAGTCCTAGTACCAACATACTTCGAAGGAACCCCCTTCCAGATCATAAATATAAAATACGCAACTTCACAAAATAACTATCTTTAATATCGCATCGGAACACAAAAACAATTAATAACAAAAATTCCAAATACCAGTTGAATTTAAATATTACATCAATTATGATTAACACAAGAATAGAAAATACAAAATTAGTAAATATTACCGTAAGGAACCCCGCACGAGTGCATATCAGGGAAGAAGAACTTTTAATTTCTCACTCACTTTAAAGTTATTTATTACTCACGTACTCATATATCCTTGGCCAAGAAAGCATGTAGTAGTATGTAAAATGCACCATAAATTAAGTGCTAGGTGTTCTAACCTCAATTTCAAATAAGCACCTCGTGGGAGCAATCTCTAACAATAGTGTAAATATTAGATACCTTAACGTACTGTTGAAATATTTCACAATTAACTTAATGAATCACCCTAGGCAGTAAAGAGGGTGCCTAGAAATATACTAAATGTTGATTTTTAAATATTAAATTTTGTATATCAGTATTACAGAATTTTGAATGAAGTAGATGTACTTCTTATGAACAGCAATAGCTCAAATTAGTAATATTAAGTACTAGTAAAGGCAAATAATAAAACCACAATGGCACCAAATAAGCACAAACACTAACAACGAACAATAAATACATGGAATAATCTTACTCAATGATTAGCTTCTATACGTAGTTATCTCACATCAAAGGTCGTAGAAGTCCTAGGCTGCTGGAATGGTAACCCAGAGTAACGACAGCTGGTCGGCAACGCCAATAAATGATAAATAATAAAGTTGATAGTGCGACAACGTTCTTGAGATAAAGGAGACAGGGGCATAACCAGAATGAAGAGCATACGTATAACGCACAATGAGACGGCGTAGGGAGGAAAAAGTAGAAGAAGAAACAGAAGAGGAACCCACGTAAGTGGGTCAATTAAATGTGCACTAACTGATTTAGAGATAACAGGACGTTACAATATTTAGATTTCAATAACGAACATCTGCACCAATTATGAACGATGCTGATGAATTTAAATCCACTACAAGTGAAAATCGAAGCTTGCAAAAGGTATTCTAGAACCATAAAACCAAAATTGTCAAACTCCAATAATTATTTGTCGGTTCTACCTAATTCCGTAATCAATACGTTTATATCGACAGAATCCAACTTTCACCAACAACGATCGAAATAAGAATGCCTCTTATCCACAAGGACAAAAGCAAAGTACAGCTTATTATCATATTTGTAATT
The DNA here is from genome assembly GCA_036346225.1 of Platerodrilus igneus. Lineage (NCBI taxonomy): Eukaryota > Metazoa > Arthropoda > Insecta > Coleoptera > Lycidae > Platerodrilus > Platerodrilus igneus. The sequence goes on from JARFIW010001381.1 coordinate 2,953,195, forward strand.
TCAAATGCAGATAAGTAACGTAAATTTGAGTATACGGCAATAACTTGTAATTATGAAGGTTAACACAAATGGAGCGCAAAGGTAACAACGATAAAGATAGCAGGACAATGCTATCAGCAGACAATTGAATTTAGAAATATTATATAAATAGAATGTTGACACAGAAGTGTCGACCGGAAGGTTACAACACAAGATTCCACAAGTATTTTTCTAAGATTCGTTCCAAAAACCCAATAGAAATTTGAACTTTGACAAAAACCTCGACTGAACATAAGAGTGAAAGGGAATTAAATGACAATAATTACATCCCACGGAAAAACGAATTAATTATTTGTAAGCCGATAATAAAAATACGTCATATACGTCATAAATACGTCATAATACGTCATAATAAAAATACGTCATACGAGGACGTACTACGTAGGAAGTGGCCGCGTGATTAGGAGTTGGCAACATGCTAAGTTAAAAGTAACGCCTTTTCCACACGAAAAAATTTAAACGGCGCGCGAGCTTTTGTAGAACTTTGGTAACTTTGGTAGGGAATGATTTCCGTGTACGAAATCTTGAAACTCGTGTGTGCCGTAATAAAAAGGCTGTCTGCAAAGATAGCTCAAACAGGTGGATTGTGTGTGTTAAGGGAGCTGTCTATTTTGGCAAGCGAGTAGAACATGGAAATACTGATAATTTATGGAAATTTTCAAAAAACAAAAATATATTTGGAATTAAAACGGTGAGTAATATGCCAGGTTTTATGTTTAGATTTATTAATTTTGAAATTGTGAATTGAATAAGTCAATGAGTGTGTTTATGCAATAGGAATGTAATTAAAGTAAAAGTAATTGTTTCGTTGGGCTAAATTAGCGGTGGAAGTGGTCGTGTACATCGATTTTACATGCAAAGTATAAGAATTTAGTATTAAGGAATGGATAATGAAATGGTTAATAAAAAAATGTTTCTACCGTTTTCTAAATTAGTCATTAACGATATTTCCAGAAATTGGGATTTACAAATATCATGTAACTTAATATGCAAAAAGGAAAAATTTGAAGTGATAGTAATATTGATTGATTAGATTTTAAGGTCTATTTCGAATTTCTTTAAGCAATAGCTGAACAGAGCGAAGTTAAGAAATTTAGACTTTTTTAAAGAAAGTATATTTGTATTTATATTAAAATTATATAATGTAATACAGCTTAACGTTAGGTTAAACTATTCTTGAATTTACTTAAAAACTAGATAAAAGAACTGTTTGTAAAGGATATCCTGCTATTCCAGTGATGGAATTGTATTTGGAAGAACCATTTTATTTTTTAATTTCATTTAATTTGACCAAAAAAATATTAAGTGTTTTAAGGTAGTTTAGAGAACGGTAAAGTATAATGGGAAAAGTTCAGAATGCTAAATCAAGCTATTCGGAATAACCGCCTTATGTTTTGGTATAATATTGTAGGAATTGTTGTGATAGACGATTTGGCGCCTTTTAATTTTGACAAGAGAAAAGCCTTTCAGGGTAATTGAATTTGTAATATAGTTTCTTTTTATTTCAGCCACTTTATTATTTTTATTTCGAATTTTTTTAATTTCATTTCCATTTTTTTTTTGCATAAGGGCGTCCTTTCGCAGCACTACGATTAGTCGACGCACCCTTCGAGGCAAATCAGAATTTATCGACGTAAAGTTTATTTTACCTGTAACAGAGTGGACATTTTTAGAAGTAAAAGAACATACCCTTCCTTGAAGAGTGGTAGACCACGAAAGTGTCTATAGTTACTTAGTCGGGAAACACAAGCAAAAACAAAAGCCTTGCGTCAATTCAGACCCTGGAAAGAGCGGTAAAAAAAGGTTACTTTAATTCTTGTGCGTTTGTTTCAGGATCACCCGCTACTAGCTCCGAATAGATAAGTGATACACAGAAATTTTTTTATAGGAATTTAAGTATACCATCGCGTTTATTAAAACTGCCCGTCTAGAAAAACCAAGTTTTGTTCTAAGACATCTTATACTATCACGTGAAACTGTCTCAATTGTTCAAAATTAATGGACATGATATGTTGATGACCATACCCTCTGGTGCAAAGGAACCAATGAAGCAACTAATTTTATTGCGTACGAAATAAAATTAACCGTAAATTTTTTTTTGTCATAAGAAATGAACGCAATGGCGGTTGTCAGTTAGATATTTTTGTAAAGTCTTAGAAACACCTACGACTCAAGGGGTGTTAAGTTTTTGGATTATAATGGACTAAAAATTTCTGTTATGCCAATAAAAAGCGTTTCGAGGGTTAATAGTTTTAAGGGTGCCATTGGAGGTTTGATAGATTGGCATATTTATGTCGAATTTGTGGGCAAATGGTCAGATTATTAGTGACCTAATAGTTCCGCCAATACCCAATATCTTTATTTGCGGTAGTGATTTTATTAACCAATTTAGGTTGCATAGAATAGTGTTTCCTGATTTCCGTGCAAAATTTATTTACTTAACTTCAAATTATTGTTTGGTATTCCATTGATTTGAATACGTTGCCTTACTTAACTGTAATTTCAAATTATTATAAACACAATTTGCTTTCACTGAACATAATTAAAGCCACAAACCTAATTTACGAAACTCCAGCGACGGTTGTCTAAACCTAAATTTTAGACGAACCGCAACTGAAAAGGCGACCCGAATCGATACTTTGCTAAGCATGACTTATATGACTTGGTGTGTGTTGTTTTTAAAATTTTATCGTTAAGTAGCAGAAATACCGAAAGTTAAGAACGTTAAAAGTAAAACGTGTGTTGTAAATTTTTTTAGAAAAGAAATGTTTCCGAATTCTGGGGTACTTTAACAACTAGTGAAGTGAGTAAGAAAGTTTAATACACTAAATTGTACATTTATATCCGTACCACTACTTATTATTGAAATATGTGCCGTCTATAAACCTTCGTATCTATTTTCAATTTTATAAGCAAGTTTTCTTCGCTGGGATTGAAGTTACTATTCATCATAAAACGGAATATTAGGTCGAATAAGTTTAAAAACAAACTATTACAAAAAAATGGATAACGTTGTAACTTTCCTTTGAAATGTCAGAAATCATATTTCATTTTAGTAGTCTCTGTATCAGCAGATCCCTTCAATAGGGTTAGGGTTATTGTCTTTAAGTAATATAATTTTTAGGTTATATGCATTCTTGGTCCAAGAAAAAATTACTTTGTTATCTTACATTATTCATACTCAAAGGTTGTTAAATTCATTATGGCGGTTGCAAAGGTTAATAATGATACTATCTTAACTTTATAATTAGTACAGCTTTATGATTCATTTGTTTTGATTAATAATGTATAACGCTGGCACCTATAACCTCATCGTCTTGAAACAGAAAGTTTCACATATTAAATTATGATGATTCAGAAAATAAAAATTTCTTTCTCTAGTTCCAGTTAATGTTTCAGTAAGATAATTTAAATATTTTATATAGAGAAAAACAACAAGAGTAATTTCAATTTGCAGTCTTAACTTATTTGTCCAAATTTTGTCGAAGATTAACTGGCCGTGCATGAAAGAAAGATAACTTTTTGTTGTGCACTTCGTCATTACAAATAAATGACATAACATGCAAACTTGAGTAGGTACAGTTAATTTTTGAGTAATAAAGCATTGAACTGATTAATGTGATTAGTCAATTATGTTCGGAATAATATCCTACCAGGTTGATGACTTTTATTTTTAAAAACACTTGGTTCCCATAACTAACCAAATTTATGTTGGAAAAAGACATGTTAATTAAGGACAGAGTTCCAGAAGTTCTGTAGAAACCGGTTAGAAAAAACTGAGTCCAGAATATTATTGATTTTGATCGTTTATAAAAGTATCTGCAGTCCAATTACTCAAGGTATTTATCCTAAAACTTCTAAAACTATAACCAGCAATAACTGTAAATTAATGGACACTTTTTTAACTGCGTGAACTTATAAACGTACCCTAGTACGTTTTTACTATTAGTTTATGAACCAAGAAACTAATTTTGTTCTAACTAGTTTTGATATATATATATGGCTTTTTTGCTTAAGAATGTTAAGATTTACATGTGATGAGAATATAATAGTGTAATAGAGTAAAGTCTTTCTTACATTTGTCTTTTTGACAACTAATGGAAAGATAATACTTCCAGCCTTGAGGTATGGTTAAAATACAGATAATTTAGCATTTGATTTTGGTAACCCTTTTTTTCAGCTAGCAGTTTTATACAGTTATAATAGTGTCCTTATTGTTAGTATTTATTTTAGGTTGATTTTAGTATTATTTACTAGTTCATTTCTGGTGCAAAATGTAAGCCAAAGTAACTTTCCTATTTTCAGGTTTTAGCATCTTCTTGTAATGCCTTTCGAGGCTTTCCCCTAAAAAATCCCCGTATTTCTAGATTAGGTAGTGTTCAAGATATTTCCCGATTAAAACTGGTGTTTCCGGCACGATAGCATTTCGGGACCCACTTCAATCACTTACGTCACCCTTACCATTGAATTAGTCTGCAACCATTCTTGGTAGTACGGCCAAGGTTTTCGGTACTTTATCAAAACAGAAATTTTAGCGCGGTACTTCACAGATTCAATCCTGACACGGTCGACTGCTTGAAAAATGGCAGGTGAGCATTTTTCACAAAAATTACGCCCTCGTTCGGATGAGAGGTTAAATGGAGGTCCCGTGTGTGAGTGTTGTCACGCACGTTAAAGATCCCTACCTTGCCTGGAACGGCAAGGGTTCAGCAAAATTCTAAATTTCCAGGCAACAAAAAGCTCGCCTCCAGGCCAATGTAGTACCTACGGGTGGAGCATTGGAAATGTAAATAAACGGTACTTCACAGAGTTTCTATGTGGATTACAGGCTATATTGCGGGGTCCGCGATATGATAAAAGTTTGAACTATAAACGACACAAATATAAAATACGTGACAGAATGCCATAAATATTTGGAAATTCTAAGAATATACAATGAAATTTTAAATGTCTACGTGCGAGATTGAATGAAGGAACAACAATTAAAGCCAGGGAATTTGGAGAAATACCTGGTTCTACAAAGATAAGCGCGAAGTACAAGCCTTGATCAACGAACACGCCAATTAAAACGTTGATAGGTGGGGCTTATAAATACGATAGGAAACTCGAAAATAAACAGTTTGTCTTCAACAAGGCACGGACCATGTCGATTTAAAGTGGAAAATTACGTACCAGTAACAATTAGTAAAAAGTCAATAATTTAAAAAAGTGACAAATTGAAAGTGCCATGTGCCACGAAGAATAACCGTTCTACGCGTAAACGTATGATAAACTATTAATTAAATTTTAATTTTAATTTTTAACAAATTTAGGGCTCCGAACAAAGATCCGAATAAAGATCAAAAAGTATATCTAAAGATCTAAATGTATCTAGATGTACCTATAAATGAAAATCCAAAAATACTTCGAAAATACTTACAAGGAAATAAACGTAAAGATACTAAAAGTTTCTCCAGAAATCCGAGTGGAAAAATACAAGCAACCATTAGTCTATCATTCCGGCCAACAAGTGAAGTAAATCGAACTGTAACAATTAACGGGTGCTGACCACTGATACCCTGAGGTAATTCCAGTGGCAAGCAAGGAAAACGCAGGTTAGAGATCTTAAATTTTTCATTAGTTAAAGACTGTTTCAGGTTTAATATTTGCTATACATTATATATCTGTAAGAGTCAACAAAAAGGTCAATTGAGAATTTGAAAAATGGAGAAAGCATCTTTGAACGTTCGAAAGGCACTTAAGAGTAATTAAAAAGATATTTTTGCCGGCTTTCAGAAAAATTAAATTTCGTGAATGTAAATAATTTATTCAGGGGCTAAATTTTGAATTGACATAAAACTGTACATATTATCAATCATTATATTGTGTAATTTTTGATTGCTTCATTTAAATTATTCTAACAGTTAGGTAGTAGAAAGAAAAGAGGTTAAACAATCTTTATTGTTATGTAGTAGGGCATTTAGTAAGCTAGCCGTGGAAAACAAATTCAAGAAATTATAGTATATTAAAAGGGTTTGATATGAATACCAATAAAAATATTCATAAACCACCAACGTGGGGCTTAAAAAGGGATTCACAACAAAATTAATGGCGTCCAACGTGGTGCTATATCACAGCAAAACTAATGGCGACCCAATCGTAGGGGCGAGAACACCACAAAAGAAATTAAAAAATCGTTGGGACAAGAACACCATAAAAGAAGTTTAGAAATTCAAAAATCGTAGGGCCACAAACAAATATAAAATTTAGCAATCCAGAAAGCGTAAAAGCTATAAAAGTTAAAACTTGCATATTAATTAAAATTAGATAGAAAGGAGTTTTTAAAATATTAAAATTTAGGATTTAGATAAAAATTGATAAACGACTAAGGGAAACTAGAGGAGCACTAAGGAATGAAGGGGTAGAAATAGGGTCTCAAGAAAGCGTAATTTTACATGATATACCGACGGAAATACAAGGGCGAGAGTTAGCACGAAGTCAAAGTGAAGAACAGCAGATATCACAACAATCGGAAATAATGTCAATTTTATTAGCGTTAAATAGAAAACTGGACAAAAGCGAAGAGGCCATAAAAAACATTATGATGCAAATTAGTGAAAATGGAGAAAGGTTAGGTTCCGAAATAAAAATTTTTAGTGATGGATGAAAACAAACGAATCAAACGATCGCGGAAATGCAAGTACAATTTGAAAATAAAGTCACGAGAATTTTAGATGATATACATAAAGTTAGGGCCGAAGTTTGGAGAGTTAAGTTAGATCGTGAATCATGTGATAAGGAAACTAATGATAAGATTACAGATTTAGGTATAAAGATGCAGCAACTTCAAGGAAATTGTGAGATAGGATTTAATGAGATAAATAGAGAATTAGGTAATTTAAAATCAGACTCCGAAAATTTTGGTAAGAATAAGAGGCAATACATTAGGATAAATAGACCGGAAATATCAGTTGAGCAATATTCGAAATTTTATGGAGACCACAAGATGAATACAGGGTTAACTAAATTAATCCTTCCTTACATCAAGAATGCATATGAACAAAAAGTACATTTCCCAAAAGAGGTAACGCTAATCGTATTGGTGGGATTTAGCAATTTACCAATTTTTCTAGTTATCCTAATTTATAAGCAGATTCTTGAGAATAAACCGTATTTATTAATTTGTAGCTTATGTATAACGTTTTTGCATTTTTTTACATTAGTTAGTCAAGTCTGTTATCAAAGATTTATATCTAATTAAAAAATGCCTTTTACGTTTTATTATTTCTCTAAGTTTACGTAAGTTGCCAGAGTTGGACTCAGTTCACATATGTATATGTCCACGTCCACGTCCACGTCCACGTCCACGTCCACGTCCACGTCCACGTCCACGTCCACGTCCACGTCCACGTCCACGTCCACGTCCACGTCCACGTCCACGTCCACGTCCACGTCCACGTCCACGTCCACGTCCACGTCCACGTCACGTTCACGTCCACGTCCACGTCCACGTCCACGTCCACGTCACGTCCACGTCCACGTCCACGTCCACGTCCACGTCACGTCCCACGCCGCCACGCCACGCCACGTCACGTCACGCCCACGCCCACGCCCACGCCCACGTCACGCCACGTCCACGTCCACGTCACGTCACGTCCACGTCCACGTCCACGTCCACGTCGTCACGTCACGTCCACGTCACGTCACGTCCACGTCACGTCCACGTCCACGTCCACGTCCACGTCACGTCCACGTCACGTCCACGTCCACGTCCACGTCCACGTCACGTCCACGTCCACGTCACGTCCCGTCCACGCCCGTCCACGTCCGTCGTCCACGTCCACGTCACGTCACGTCCACGTCCACGTCACGCCGTCCACGTCCACGTCACGTCCACGCCGTCACGTCCCGTCCCACGTCCACGTCACGTCCGTCCGTCACGTCCACGTCCACGTCACGTCCACGTCCGTCACGTCCACGTCCACGTCCACGTCCACGTCCACGTCCACGTCCACGTCCACGTCACGTCACGTCCACGTCCACGTCCACGTCCACGTCCACGTCCACGTCCACGTCCACGTCCACGTCCACGTCCACGTCACGCCGTCACGTCACGTCCACGTCACGTCCACGCCCACGTCCACGTCCTCCGTCCACGTCCGCACGCCACGTCCACGTCCACGTCACGTCCACGTCCGCCACGTCCACGTCCACGTCCACGTCCACGTCACGCCGCACGTCCACGTCCACGTCCACGTCCACGTCCACGTCCACGTCCACGTCCACGTCCACGTCCACGTCACGCCACCTCCACGCCACGTCCACGCCACGTCCACGTCCACGTCCACGTCCACGTCCACGTCCACGTCACGTCCACGTCCACGTCACGTCCACGTCCACGTCCACGTCCACGTCCACGTCACGTCACGTCCACGTCCACGTCACGTCCACGTCACGTCACGTCCACGTCACGTCACGTCCACGTCTCACGTCACGTCACGTCACGCACGTCACGTCTCACGTCGTCACGTCCCGTCCGTCACGTCCACGCACGCCGTCGTCGCACGCACGCCACGTCACTCCGTCACGCCCGTCGTCGTGCACGTCCACGTCACGTCGCACGCCACGTCCGTCACGTCCACGTACTCACGTCCAAGTCTATACTACATATAATCAAATATTTTTTTAATGACGAAACTTGATAATATTGAAAACAAAATTACTTCGAATTGAAATTCCCAAAAATGTAAGTACAAAATCATCTAGGGTGGCTTAAAGTACATCTGCACTGTCATAGAATAATTTTGCTTGCGTGCAAAAAACCAGCAAAAATTTCAATGTCTAATCACCTAAAAAAACGTTGTGAAAATGCTTTGCAAGCATAATTACATAGCTTTAAGTAATGTCCAAAAAAATATAACATGCCGCTTTTGAAAGTTGTGAGATAACGCGTTTGGCTATTTTAAAGCGTAGCAAATACTGATTTGGTTAATTAGGCAGCTTTAGGACTGTATGTCTTGAATTTCATGCCGAAAAATTGTAACCGATAATAACCTTCCACTAGCTTAATCAGCTTCAAAATGCCATACATTATAGATTTTCTACGCTGCATACGTTATCAGATTAGTTAGGAAGCTGGGAAGTTATTTGAACCCTATCTTACCTAAATACTTCAAAATGAGAGTCGAATCCCTTTCTACGATCTCGAAGTCAATTTGGCAAATAGCTTCACTTTAATCATCAAATGTGGTCTCTTTTAGTATCTCCGGCACCAGAGCATTGATAATTAAATTTAAAGCGACTTATATACATTAATCCTAATCTATGTTGAAATCAAGGAGTTAAATTTAATTACTCGATCCTGTAAGGTTAGATAACTTGTCCACTCCAGTTTCACAATGACCTCTATGTATCGAGAAGAAAAACGGAGTTTTAACTTGATAGGTAGTAGTGAGATAGCGCGGAATACCAACATTCTCATTCTCTTTTTATTTATTACTCACATTGTATCCATCTGGTTTGCTATAAGTGTGTAATTATCTTGCACCTTTCTATTATTATATGAAATATGCCTTTAACTTTTAAATTTAAATTTTCATGCGTCGCGCATGTGCAACCATAGAGGCTCGCGTTTAAAACTGTTTTAAAAGTGGGAAAGCCATTTTCATAAGAAATCTCGTTTAAACAGGCAGGATGTTTTTAAGATTCTGTCGTAGGAAAATGCAAATAGCATTACGGTGATAAGTTCCAATTCTTTGGGCTCCAGGCAAAACGTGTCAATGGTAAATATGCTATTTGTACTTGTTCTTATTTTATTCCTTATAGCGCACGTGGGTTAGTTAGTAAATTTAGAAGGTTACACGTAGTCGATAACTAGAAGATTGAGTTCAACTCTCATGTTCACACGTCCTAATTTTTATTAAAGAGAAATTTACGTTGTGTCGTTACATACAATATAGTATGCAAATTGGAAGGATGCACATGGTTATTGATGCATTACGATAATAACTTTCGACCAGATAATATTTTGAATGGGTTTGAAATAATTCTTATGGCCTACTTTTGTTTAAACAATGCAAGCGGTAGGTACAATTAAATGTTTGTTTCTGGAAGACCACTAGTACCAGATTATTGGGTAATGTATCGTGATTGAAACAGGGGAATTATCACATAACACACATTCGTTATTGTTGAGTAATTTGAAATCAAAGAATGTTACTTCGTGCTTGTAAAAATATAATCCATTAAGTAATTTGAAGCTTTATTAACATGTAATGAAATTATCGCATTGTTTTTTTGCACTTCAAAGGTTAGAATCTAAATACGTTTTGTAGTAACTTGCCTATTATGTTAAGTGATATGTAGATAATTTGAACTTTATTCATAGATATTTCTACGTGTTATGTTGAACGTACTAATTGGACTAAAACATCATATCAAGATTTATAGCATGCTTAATTAATCTTTACCTATAGAAAATTAAAATATTGTAATCAGAATGTTAAATGTCATACCAGATCTGTTATGAGATATTAACGACTTTGTGTTTAAATTAGAATGATACAAATTTGTGTACCTCTAAAATTAATTTTTAAATGAGACTAAATGAAAATGAAACTATATTTTGCACAGCTATAGAAGCATATACTTCGTGTACTTTTGTATATAAATTGTAGAAAGGACGAATCTCTTTCTGAATATAAATTGTGGTGTTATGAAGTCAGTCAGTCGTAAATAAAATCTTATGAGATGTATTTCGTTTTGATTATTTGTAACGCGACAAAATTTTACGTTTTTAAGTTTACACAATGCGTATGTACTTAAAGTGAGAACTTTCTTGTAAAAATGCCTGGAAAGTGTTCGTTTTCTGAACTTTGGCTGACAAATTCGATTTTTAAAAGCTGGTTACAACCAGTACCTGGAAATGTTCATGTTGCTTTTTGTGCCTACTGCAAAAAGAAATTTGATATTCAAAAGCTGGAATATATAATGTGAAACTTCATTCCAAGGGACTAAAGCATTCTAAAATAGCTAATCCAATACTCAATATGAAGCAACCAACTATTGAGAATAATTTAGTTAGAAATACTTCGGTATCAGACTTCTCAACAAAATGATATTTCAACTTCAGTAACAGCTGATTTACCTGCAAAAGTGCATTCTGAAGAAGCCGATCGTGAAAAAAAAAATAATGCGTCATACATGAACTGTAACGAGATTACTAAAGCTGAAATATTATGCACTATGCACAAGATAGTATCTTATTCTTCGTCAAGAGTTCATCAGGATTGTTTGCACCATTGCATTATTATTATTTAAATTTGATACACTTTTATCTTGGCCAGCTGTTATTAAAACACCTGACTGATAAAAGGAAAGGAGTTTAGTTGAGCTTGATATGTATATGGAAAAGGAGCTTTAGTGTAATTGTGAGATTAAGTTTGTGCAAAACTATTTGGGAACCTAAGTGGTATTAATCTATTATATCAGGATTCTTATCATCCCTTTCCTTTATCCTGATATTTAGTGTTTAAGATATTGTCCTGGGGTAAGTAAATTTGTTTAGTTACAGTCCACTATAAATTATTAATTTGTTTATTTGTTTTCTCAGCGCGAACATTTTTTGGCCCTTCGAGCCGGATGTTTATAGTTTTTGCACATACTTGAATCTTGCAATTGAACGTATTAGTTAAATTTTGGTACACATTTGTCGTAGCTAGTTAAATTTGTTAATGAGAAATTGCTTACCATATGTTTGGATTTTTGGATTTTGGTTTAGTTGATAAGGCAATAATCTCAATAATATTGTGAGTTATTAATATACATTTTCCAAATTGAATGTTTTGTTAATTGGTTGAATTTAAATTTGAATATATTGGGTTTGTTTTTCCTCCCCATAGTAGGGGATAAAGAATACTACTATAGTAAGCCTGCTTATCGTAAAAGGCGATTAAAAGGCGCAACATGGGGCAGCAGCCTTGCTGGCTAACAGATATTGGAGGAGCGTCGGTTGGTCTCGGGCGATCCTCAATAATTTACAAGCTTGTTGGGGGTTGGCCGTGACGGATACGGCTTTTTGCTAAAATCTTTAAAAACTGCGTTGCGGAAAGATATGGGAGCCTACCACAATATTTCCCAGGTGTGCGTGGCCTAAAACACGAAATACATATGATGGAGAGCTCACAAGTAAAATTCTGGTCCGGAGGTAAAATACTCCCTCATTCGGATCTCCGGGAGGGGGTACTTGGGGCTCGTCATCGTAAGAATATAAAACAACAGTTCGATTTAGTGATAGGGACTTGGAATGTAAGGTTATTACTTAGAGTAGATAAGTTAACGAATTTATTAGTCGAAATGAGAAAGGAAAAGCTGGACATTTTAGGTATTAGTGAGGTGAGATGGCCAAATAGTAATGACTTTTGGAAAGATAATTATAGAATAATTACAACTTCTTCAACTAATGGACAGGCAGGGGTAGGAATAGTGTTAGGTACAAGATTAGGGCATAAAGTTAGAGTACTTACAATTTAGTGACAGAATAATTATGGTTAGATTGAGTACAAAACCCACAGACACTGTTTTAGTACAGATTTACATGCCAACAACTCAGTACGAGGATGAGGAAGTAGAAAAGGTATACGAGGATATAAATAGTATAGTGAGAAAAGTAAAAGGAGATGAGAATTTAATAGTTATGGGCGATTTTAATGCGTCAGTGGGAGAAGGTAGTGAGGGAAAAATGGTAGGAAAATTTGGGTATGGCACACGAAATGATAGAGGAGAAAGATTAGTTGAGTTTTGCCAGGAACATAGATTAGTAACTGTAAACACCCTATTCGAACAACATGTTAGGAGAAGATATACCTGGAAAGTGCCAGGTGATAGGGCTAGATACCAAACAGATTATATTTTAGTTAAACAAAGATTTAGAAACCAAGTTAAAAACTGTCGTAGTTATCCAGGGGCTGACATAGATAGCGATCATAACTTAATTAAAATGAAGTGTAAACTAAAATTCAAAAATTGAGAAAGGTTAAAAGAGAGGGATGGGATCTAGGTAAGCTTAATGATAGTAGGGTAAAAGAGGAATATAAACAAGTATTAGATAATAAAAGCAAAGAGATAGCTGTAGGAGGGAATGTAGAAAATAGATGGAAAGAAATAAAACTGACTGTACATGATACAGCAACACAGACTATAGGTAAGAAAAAAATAGAAGCGAGAAAACCGTGGGTAACAAAGGAGATATTAGATTTAATAGAGAATAGAAGAAAGCTTAAACCTTTCAGAGAAGTGGATAGTGAAAGTAAGCAAAAATATAATAGAGTTAGAAATAAGATAGTACATGAGTGTAGAAAAGCTAGAAATAAATGGATGGATGAGAATTGTAAGGGAATACAAGATGATTTGAGAGTAGGTAAGACAGACAGGGCTTACATGGCAGTTAAAAAGTTTTTTGGGGAAGATAGGAAAAATGTAATGGTATTAGAGACGAGAATAATGAGCTTCTAATAAATAAAGTTGAGGTAGCAGATAGATGGAAAAGATATTTAGAAGATTTATATAAGGGAGACGATATGGATGAGTTAGAGTACGACCAAGAAGAGGATGTAGAAATGGGGTTCTGAATATTAAGAGAGGAATTTGATAGAGCTGTTCGGAATCTTAAATTAAATAAAGCGCCAGGGATAGACGATATTCCCGCAGAATTAATAAAATATGCAAGTCAGAAAACTATAGACAGATTACATGAACTAGTAAATGTAATATATGACACCGGTGAGGTTCCAATAGATTTCGAAAAAAATAATATTATTCCAATCCCAAAAAAGTCAGGAGCTGATAGGTGTGAGAATTTTAGAACGGTTAGTTTAACTTCTCATGCTTCCAAAATACTAACAATAATAATTAAAAATAGAGTAGAAGTTTTGACTGAGAATTATTTAGGCGAAGACCAATATGGTTTTCGTAAAGACAGAGGGACTAGAGAACCGATACTAATGATTAGGGTAATTATCGAAAAAAGGTTACAAAAAAATAAAAAAACTCATTTCGCGTTTGTAGATTTAGAAAAAGCATTTGATAGAGTTAATTGGATTGTTATGTTCAGGGTTTTGCGAAAAATAAGAATCTCTCATAGGGATAAAAAAATTATTTACAGTCTATATAAAAACCAAAGCGTAGTAATTAGATTTGATGAAATAGAAAAGGAAGCTAAGATTAGAAATGGTGTTAGACAGGGTTGTATACTGTCTCCCTTGATTTTTAATGTTTATATTGAGGAAGCTTTAAACTTAGCTAGAGAGAGAAAAGAGATAGGTATTTGTGTACAGGGACAGAAAATAGACATGTTACGTTTTGCAGATGATATAGCTATTATAGCAGAGTCTAGAAAAGAGTTAGGAGAGTTTTTAAATATTTTAGATGAGATACTACAGAGTAACTATAGTATGAGAATTAACTCAGTAAAGACAAAGATAATGACAAGTGAGTGACAGCCTAGTTCTAAACCAAAATTAAAAATAGGTAATACCGAGTTAGAGGAGGTAGATGAATTTTGCTATTTAGGTAGTATAATTACAAAGGATGGACGTAGCAGAAGGGATATAGTAGCTAGAATAGCTCAAGCTAGAAAAATGTTTTTAAAAAAGAAAAACTTACTAATAGCTAATAGTATTAGTTTAGATAATAGAAAAAATTTCTTAAAGTCGTACGTATGGAGCGTTCTACTATACGGTAGTGAGACTTGGACAATTAAAGAAGTAGATAAGAAAAAGATAGAAGCTTTTGAAACTTGGTGTTATAGGAGAATGTTAAAGATTAGTTGGACAGATAGAGTAACAAACGAGGAAGTTTATAGAAGGATAGGTGAGGATCCCTGTATGTGGAAACAATTGAAGGTCAGGAGAGATAGAATGATAGGGCACCAGTTAAGACACGAGGGACTATTTAGTAAAGTTTTAGATTATAGACTACCAAATAAAAATAGAGTAGGAAGACCTAGACAAAGCTATATATATTATTAGAGATGTAGGTTGTGAAGGGTATGTAGACCTTTTTAGACTAGCTCAGAATAGAAGAGAATTTAGAGCTGCGTCAAACTGACTTTAAGTAAGTTCGAAAACAAAACAAAAAAAATAAAAATCAGTTAACTAAATGTCACCAGGACATAACTCATAATTAGTTAGCGGTCTGGCATGTTGGTAGCGTTTCGTTGCTTAAGCCTTACCATAACATATAATTTAATAAACGTCACCATGGCATAACTCACAATTAGGTAGCGGTCTGGCATGTTGGCAGCGATTCGTTGCTTAAGCCTTACCATAACATATAATTTAACACTTTTCCTTTTTGAAGCGGATAACCAGGTTATATTTCATTTCCTTATAAATGGTAATCATGTAAACATGTTAGAGTTCTTTAACAACCATCAGGTTGCTAATATCTATGTAGAGTCAGCTGGATAGGAAAAAGATAGAAGGATATAGGAAGACCTAGACCAAACTATATTAGTCAAATAATTAGAAATTTAGGTTGTGAAGGGTATGTAGAGCTTTTTAGATTAGCACAGAATAGAAAAGAAGTTAGAGCTGCGCCAAACCGACTTTAAGTAAGTTCGAAAACAAAACAAAAAAAATAAAATCAGTTAACTAAATGTCACCAGGACATAACTCACAATTAGTTAGCGGTCTGGCATGTGGGTAGCATTTCGTTGCTTAAGCCTTACCATAACAGATAATTTAATAAACGTCTCCATGACATAACTCACAATTAGGTAGCAGTCTGGCATGTTGGCAGCGATTCGTTGCTTAAGCCTTATCATAACATATAATTTAACACTTTTTCTTTTTTGAAGCGGATAACCAGGTAATATTTCTTTATAAATGGGAATCATGTAAACATGTTGGAGTTCTTTAACAACCATCAGGTTGCTAATATCTATGTAGAGTCAGCTGGATAGGAAAAAGATAGAATGATATAGGAAGACCTAGACCAAACTATATTAGTCAAATTATTAGAAATTTAGGTTGTGAAGGGTATGTAGAGCTTTTTAGATTAGCACAGAATAGAAAAGAAGTTAGAGCTGCGTCAAACCGACTTTAAGTAAGTTCGAAAACAAAACAAAAAAAAAATAAAAATCAGTTAACTAAATGTCACCAGGACATAACTCACAATTAGTTAGCGGTCTGGCATGTGGGTAGCATTTCGTTGCTTAAGCCTTACCATAACAGATAATTTAATAAACGTCTCCATGACATAACTCACAATTAGGTAGCAGTCTGGCATGTTGGCAGCGATTCGTTGCTTAAGCCTTATCATAACATATAATTTAACACTTTTTCTTTTTTGAAGCGGATAACCAGGTAATATTTCTTTATAAATGGGAATCATGTAAACATGTTGGAGTTCTTTAACAACCATCAGGTTGCTAATATCTATGTAGAGTCAGCTGGATAGGAAAAAGATAGAAGGATATAGGAAGACCTAGACCAAACTATATTAGTCAAATTATTAGAAATTTAGGTTGTGAAGGGTATGTAAAGCTTTTTAGATTAGCACAGAATAGAAAAGAAGTTAGAGCTGCGTCAAACCGACCTTAAGTAAGGTCGAAAACAAAATGATGATGATGAAGTTTTATTGATTTATTATATGAGAAAATGTGAGTATAGAATCAAAAAAATGGTTAAGAAACCGGAAGTATTGTGAAATAGAAGAAAACACTCCATATTAATATTTGAAACTCTTTGATACATTTACACCTTAGTTTATTTATTATGTAACATTGTGAGACACAAATGGTGTCTCGTATTTAATTTAATAATCTAACTTTTACTACAGTTCTCGTTAATGGCTTTAGTTGCTGTTCAAAAATGAAGTTTTATCAGTTATTTTAGGCATAACTATTCAGGCATACTTGATGCTTTCTGCATCTTCCCTTAACGCGTATTTATTGTTACAGTTAGATGAGCTCCACCTAATATTTGTAATTTTTGTCTCGTTTTTACAAGTCTAATAAAAAAACTAGCCCCATTCTCATGTTCACTGTAGAGTCCGTAACTCCAGCTAGCTGGCTAAACAGGTGCTGCAACGTTTGGACTGGATAAAAATAATAAAGAAAAATTATCTGTTTCTCTAACGCTGCCAACGTTGGGCCAGTATTTTTAAAATTTTTTTTATTAAAATAATTTTATATAACACCAACGCCGCCAACGAGTGTTTATTTCTTTTTTATTAAAATTAATTTATATTATAAAGCTCTAATATATACCAAACTTGCATGAAAAGAATGCTTTTCTTGTAATAGAATAAGATGAAATTATAATTTAAGCTTTATTATACAAACTAAAATTTTCATTTCAAATTGAGTTAGTACTTAAAAGAAGAAAATATAAAGTTACGAACAGCATTTGAATCGATAAGCATTCGGGCCTTTTAACCGTCAACCCTATAAAGCAGTTAGTATTTACTTTAAGTTTTTAAGCCTTTGAGTATTTGAGCCTACATGTGATTTTTCCAATGCTCCACCCGAAGGTACTACATTGGTCAGGAAACGATTTTTTTTTACCTGAAAAATTTTGAATTTTGCCGAACCCTTGCTGTTCTAAGCAAGGTAGAGATCTTTAACTTGCGTGACAACGTGACAACGAGGGCGTATTTTTGTAAAAATGCTTGCCTAACATTGTTCAAGCGGACCATGTCGGGATTCGAACCCGGGACCTTGCGCGTAGTAGTCACAAGCATACAAACTACACAAAGGAGCCGCATTGAGTCTTTGAGCCATCAAACTTCGAGCCTTTAAGCTTTTGAGTTTTAAGTTTTTGCCTTTAGTCTTAGAGTATTTACGTCAGTGGGATTTACCCCTTTTAGCCCTTAAGTCTTTGAGCCTTTAAGCACATGAGCTATGAAGATTTTGAACCTATAACGCGCTAAACCTAAATGCAATTGAGCATTTAAGCCCTTAGTCAGTAAGATCTTGAGATTTTAATCTTTCGAGAATTTAAGTCGTCATACTTGTTGGTCTTTGAGCAAGACTCTGAGCTTTCAAGCACTTGAGCTCTAAAGCTTTTTGGTTTTAAATCATTTGAGCCTTTAAGCTTTTGATTTTCTAAGTTTTCAAGCCTTTGGCCTCTAAGCTTCTAAACCATTAGGCACTTAAACTTAATCGTCTCTAGGATTTTGAATCTTTAGGTCTTGGAATGTTTATGTCAATGGGTCTTTATACCTTTAAGCTTTCGAACTGCTAAGCCACTTAGCCACTTAGCAAGTCTTTAAG
Organism: Platerodrilus igneus; assembly: GCA_036346225.1. NCBI lineage: Eukaryota > Metazoa > Arthropoda > Insecta > Coleoptera > Lycidae > Platerodrilus > Platerodrilus igneus. The sequence continues at coordinate 2,971,487 of JARFIW010001381.1, forward strand.
TCTATAAGCATTTAAGTCTTCGAGCACTTAAGTCTGAGAAAACTTAAGCTTTTGAGCCTTCAAGCCTTCGAGCCACAAGTATGTGAACCAATAACATTTCATCTTTGTTTTCGTACCTTTAAGCTTTTGAGATTTTAAACTCTTAGCTTTTAAACATTTATGCTTTTACACATTTGAGCCTTTATGCTTATGAACCTTTAGTGAATTGAGCACTTTTCTTCAAGTGTACGATCCTTTAAGCCTTCAGCCTTTAAGTTTTTGAACCTTTAAACCTTCAGCTTTCAAACCTTAAAATCCTTTATCTTTCAACCGTCAAGTCTTTAAATCGTCAAGTTTGAAGTCGTGGAACCTGTATCCCATTTAGTCCTTTTGCCTTCTCACCCTTAATCCTGTGAATCTTTAGGCGTGTAAGCATATAGGTCTCTGAACTATTAAGCCTTGCAACCCTTAAGCGTTGCAGCATTTAAAACATCGAACAATTAAACCATTGCGCTCCTAATCAATTGAGCATTAAAGCCTTTGGAACTCAGCCTTCAGGCCTTTAGCTTTTACGAGGTTGAGCCTTCGAGCAATTAGGCATTTGAGCTCTAAACCTTTGAGCATTTAAGCTTCTTAGCCTTTAGAATTTTGTACCTCTTACCTTGAGACTTTAAACCTGTTAGTCTCTAAACATTCTATACTTTAAGTTCTTAAGTGTTTAAGCTTTTGGCCTTTAAGCGTTTAAGCCTTTAAGCCATTAAGCCTTTAAACCTTTAAGTCTTTAAGTCTTTAAACCTTTAAGCTTTTAAGATTTTAAGCTGTTGAGCTTTTAGCTTTTAAGCCTTTAAGCTTTTAAGCCTAGAAGCCTTTAAACGTTTAAGTTGTTACACCTTTAATGTTTTAAGCTGTTGAGATTTAAGCCTTTGGAACCTTTGGACCTTGAGCCCTTACGCCTTTGAGTATTTAGGCCTTTAAGCGTTTGGCCTTGAGGCCTTTACGACTTTCAGCCTTAAACCTTTTGAGACCTTAAATTTTCAAGTCTTAATACTTTGAACCCTTAATTCTTAAAATTCAACGTATTTTAACTTTAAACACTTAACCTTCTAAACCTTCGAGCCCTAAAGCCTTTAAGTGGTTAAGCGTTGAGCCTTTCAACTTTTGAACACTTTAGCCCTTAAACCTTTCAGCAGTTAAGCATCTGAACCTTCAGCTATTGAGTATTTAGTTTAAGATTCAAATCCTAAATTCTTAAACCTTTGAGCCTTTAAGCCCTTGACCTTTTAAACCCTCGGGCCTGTGTGCATTTAGATCTTTAAACTTCAAGTTTGGGAGCCTGTATGCATTTAAGTCTATAAACTACTTGAGCTTTTTAACAATTGAGCCATAAGCCGTTGAACCTGTTTGAGCATTTACAGTTCCGAGCGTTTAAGCCTTTGCGCCTTTAAGGTGCTGTGCCTTTAAACTTTTAAGTTTTTGAAACATTACACCTCTAAGTCTTTGAGATCTTTATCCTTTTAGTCTTTAATCTTTGAACTTTAATCCTTCGAGGTTTATAAGCATTTGATGATTTAGCCCTTGAGATTTTAAGCAACGAGACTATGTTTTTCTGAGACTTTAACCTTTGAAGCTCTAAACCCTACAACCGTTAAACCTTCAAGTTCTTGACCTTTAAGCGTTTTAGCCTTTAAGGGTTTAAGCCCTTAAGCCTGCGAGTCTTTAAGCAAGTGAGCGTTTAAGCCTTTAAGCCATCAAGCTTTCGAACTTTTGAGTCTTTGAAACCTTGGACTTTTAAGCGTTTGAGCCTTTAGGCCGTTGACCCTCTAAACCTTTAGATCTTTCTATACGTAATCCTGTGAGCTTTTTAACTTTTGAATTTTCAAGCATTTCAACCTTTAATCTGTTGAGCTGTTTAGCCCTTGTACCGTTAAGTCTTTGAGCTTCTATGCCTTTAAGCCATTAATGCTTCGTGACTTTAAGTCTTTGCACCTTTAAGGCTTTGAGAGTATTTGTATCATTTAGAAAACTAAGGAATATAATACGAAATTTGGGAAGTGATGCAAAAGTTTAGGATCGCAAATTTTGAACTGGAAATTATGAATCCATTTAGTACGTCCAGCAGAAAACCTTAATTCACCCATAAATATCTGAGTCTGTGTTCATTGCTCGTATTGGGCGATAGTTCAAGAAAATTCATAGTTTACAGGAAATTAGCAATATACTAGAAACTCAAGGTATAAAAATCAAATCATGAAGGGCAAAACCTTCTTATTTTAGATATATTTTTTAGGTACATGTTACGTGCTAAATTGACGCTAGTTACCTGAATCAATTTTACTCTACAAAAGACACATTACAGGGATAACAAACCTGCTAAGTTTCAGTGGTAAAAGGTGGTATCTATAAAATCAAATGCAAACGTTGTCAAGGTTTACTTCCATTAATATTCTTACATCTGCCTGGAAAAGTCTTTAAATTCTCTGTTTAATAAAAAGCCGTGGAACGCCAACCCACCTGGTTTTTTGTCTTGCTAGAAGATGGGTGTTCCAAAAAACGATTTAAATGGTTTTTATTGCAATATAGGTTGATGGAGCCTTGTGTACCCTTTTCTCTCATCTGTTACTAATTTAAAATAAGCACAAAAATAATAAGAAAATTTCAAGCTGTTTACTTAACCTAAATTATATAAACTTGAATATCACAGTAGATAACAACACAACAAAACAAAAACTATGTTTTATCCCTAATTGGCGAAACATGCGTGTATCTAAAAGAAAAAAAACATTAAAAATTTTTAAGTTGTAGGTATTTAAACAAATTAACTCATACACATCAGTTATGCAGATACAAATGTGGTGCTTTTCTATATAAGAATTTCCGGTTTACAAAGCGCTTTTAACTAAGCGTGCATCAACGTAAAAATCTTCTTTATAATAATAAGTTTTATACATTCAATTATTAAATATACATCAGCGTGTGATTTACAGATTTGTTGATCCTGTACATAGCGCAAGCTACCTTGTAACGTATGACAAAAGGAGTTGCAGCAATCAAATAATTCAGCTTTGTATTGAAATAAAGCGTCCACCATAGGAACACGTTCCCTGTAACGGCAATTTTTAAATCGACGTTAACATTTGCGTTTGGGCATTTATTTCTCGAACAATACCGAGTTTTAACTAACGTCACTTGAATTACTTAACTTTTAACCCGCTCGACGATGGTTGCTTGTCAATCAAATAACCGAAGATAAAAACCTTGGTTGCCATCTTTATTATGATCAGTTGGTATTTATAGTTTTCAATGTTCCAGGGGACTACCCGATTTTCTTGTTCACACGGGTAGTGCGTCTAAAGCTATTCTATTTTTGCGTTCAATGTCATTTTGTTTAGGTCCACGATCATTTGGTTCTCATACTCTTAAAAGCGGCATTGTTTATATTCGCAACAAAATTTTCATAACTGTGAGTTTACGAAATTATTTTTATTGGAGTAGTTTACTATAGTTTCGGTTTCTTTAAACTCGTGTCAATGTTTACGAATACGCTTTCTTAGGCTGGTGATTTATTGAAATATGTCGGTATTTTTTAAAATTAATACGAAGAGTGTATAATCCCGATCTGTATTGCTGGTTGTATTTAATATACATTAGTTGATTCCCGGTTTATTCTGCGTCTTATTTTAATATAATAATAAAATAGCTACCTTATTAAAGTTAACTACGAAAGCGTTTATAATTTTTTCAGTGTCTTTTTGCCATAAAGCTCATTTAACTAACTAAAATTATAAATTCTTTTTTATTAACTAAAGTTTGCTTAAATAACTAACTAGCGTTACATACATTATTTTCATTATTAAATTATGCACTCAGAAAGTATATTTTAATCGTGTTGTTAAAATACAACTTTATGGAAAATGTTAAACCGAGAAAACAGTTGCCAAAACTTTAGTTTGAATTCCATCGCAACTTTTACTGAAAACGCGACGTGAATCAGCAATTCAATAATGACGCAAGATTTGAAGGTCTAAGTATCACTTTCTAAACTAAAGCAGTAGAAACCCAAACTTCGAGATGCTGCATGATGTCAATTCTTTAAAGCTTAATTTTCGTTTACTGATAGTTTACGGCATTGCACACTTTATTTCTATAATCGCTTTGCCCGTTGCTTATATCATTTGGGAGTACTTTTTCTATTATTTTCAGTACGGTGGAATGTCAGGTAATTCGCTCTTTTATACATTTGAGAGGGGCTACTGCGGACTAACAGGCTAGTTTGTCCCAGTAGAATTTCGCTAGCTATAAGGAGAGGTGGATTTGTCCGTCGCCCACTCATTATGCCACATATCTCGCGTATTGCCAAAAATAAAAAAATTATTATATAAATTATTAACAGCTATTTATAAATTATACATATAAATTTGGTTTTGAAACCCGCGAGATAGGTTTTAGGCCTTTGGGAGCTTCTTTTTAAATCATTTATTTCCCAAAAAACTATTCTATCAATTTTTATTCTTGATTTACAATTACAACAATGACTTCTTTCTTGTTTCAATCAACATAAACGTTTATATTCACTAAACTATTTGAAATTGACAAAATACTTGAAGTTAATAATCAATAATTAATAATTAAAAGTTATGGTGAGTAGCTTGAACAACCAACAATGTTAAAGTTATGAAGTTCGAGACTGACGGACCATCAGGGGCTCCTCAGGGTATTTATGTAATCCCTGCTCTTGTATCATTTCGTGGGAAATGCAGATCTCACGTCTGCTACTTCTTGATAACATACAATGTCTTACTTCTTAATAATTTTAATTAAGTCTGCTTGTATTGCAGTTCATTGTGTCCTGCACCTGCAGTATCAGGTTGTGTCTGGAATACAAAGTAGTTCCTTCCGTTCTCATGTTAACCTTTTATATTATAACCTTCAATTATACAATGTAACATTCTATTTCTTAAGACATAATAATTGCATTTAAATGTATATACATATTAATTGGGGGATATGTAACTCGCGACCACCAAAAATGTCAAAGCAATCTCCGTGTGGGTTGCGACCCACCGGTTAGAAACCAAATTTCTAGTTAAAGGAAGTTAAAACAAGAACTGGATCAGTCACCATATGTAATGTTCTATATCTATATAATCTTTCAATATACTGTTTTAGGAATATTTTGAGAAACGGTAAATCAGCTACGTATAAAATATTGAGACGCTTTGATTCCAAATATTCAACTGCCACTTTTATCGAATACATTTGACGTCCAAGTTAAAACTCTAACGTGACAAAGTTTTTTAGCTTTGGGACTTGCATTCAACTTCAAATTCTATCTACCAACTAACAGTCCTAATGCTCTGCAACCTTTTTTCCCTACTCAATTGTCAAATAATGACTACAACACTAATTGAATTTTCAAATTGCCGCAATGAATTATCAACCATTCATAAATTTTTGAGATAACCCTTTTATCAGTATATCTTTTATGAATAATTTTGCTTAATAATCAGATCTAAGCTGATTGAAGGTACAATACGTATGACGCAAATTTTAAAGCCCAAAATGTGATGAACTAACGTGAAAAAATTCTATTCTCACATTAATAGAAAGTTTATGGATTAAGCTTGTTTGTCATCTTCGCAAGCAGTGTCGGCTAATTGAAACAATTTTTAGTTTTTTCGCTCTTTGTTACTCCTAAATTTTGCCCTAAAGCATCGTAAAATTAAAACCACATCATCGAGCGGTCAAGCTCTAAAGAGATATAAAATTTATCATAAATCAGCTAAGTTTCTACATATTGTACTCATATAGCACTTAATTTATAACATGAAATTTAGCCATCACTAAAATATTTTGAATTTTACACAGCTAACTATTACAAGACCACAGATGTTTTTAAAATGACTAGTTTAACAGTTTCAGTAATTGAGTCATTGTAGGACAACTTCTGTGATAAAACTATGCACATATAAGTATATATTTATAATCTTTTATCATATTAGGCAAACATTACCAAATCAGTTTTGCTGCTACAATTTTAAATTATGCATTAGCGTATTGTTTGCACTATAAAGATTTCGATATTGTAGCAATTGTAGATTTATATTTGAAACACTAGAAATGAGCTTTCCATTTTTGTGCCTTGTAACCAATTCTTTTCTAGGTAAAAAATTGTTTTTCGAAACAACTCGAAAGTATTAAGGCAATAGAAATAAATGAAAAAATTCGCCAAGAATATTTATTTGCAAATTTTGAAGATTTTTGAATATTTATTGTCTTTTGTCTCATATGGAAAACAACAAGCGATTTGTTATTTTCTAGTTTGGTTCAATTACAAGGATAAGTTCAACATTTTCTACCCACAATCATGTAGAAAACAATTAAGGTACATTAAAACCTGATTTGTATAGTCATAAATAGCAATTTAATTTTTTTAGAACTTCGTGTAAACACCATATTGTTCACGAAACATCTCAATGTTTTCAACTTGTTTCATACATACGGCGCGTGGGCTGTAAACATGTGTTCTGATAAGATTTTCCCCGGTTGAACTTTCATTGCTAGTAATTTTCTGAATCCGCTCACTTTCATATCATCTTCGAAGCAAGTAGGTTGGGAAGTCGTCGATGGTGAATTTTCTGATCAAAAATTTAAGTGCCTTAATCTATTTATATTACAGCGCAAAAACCTAGTAGGACCAACAATAAAATCCTGTAGGGCCAATAAAAATATAAAAAGCTGACAAAATGCTGTAGAATCATGAACCACCCACTAGTCCACATGTACACTCTAGCCAACCAACATCGTTAATCATCCTCGAGCTCGGCCATTACGTACGACGTCAGTCTAGGGCCATCACCTTTGTCACTGTATGCAACCAGCTGGAATCCGTGCCTAACCAATATAAGGGTAGCAGCCAGCCGCCAGTGGATAAGGGCGAGTGATTTTTGCATGATCCCAAAAAGACTGTTTTTTATTTTACAACCCCCGTTTCTACGACTAAGTTTGGAGTCGCGAAAACCTCCAGTCCAAGTCTGTAAGACCCGGCACTCAACTGAGTCGGAATTACAATTTTTTGTTGATTTCATAATATTTTTTACTTGTATATTTTCTTGAAAATTACATTTACTCTAAATTCGGTACATTTAAAACTTTCACTAATAACTATTTTAAGGCTATTACAATTACAGTTTTGAATTAAATTTGTACGTGATTATCAGATCTGATGCCCTAAAAAATGAAATTTTATTTAACTAGTAATTTGGACATGACTAACACCTGAAATTATTTATTGCTTCTTATAATTATTATTAGATACAAATTATTTGTTATATAATAGATATCTTCTGATTTTACTATGTTCAATTTTCTAAAAAGGTTACATTAAAATTTTTAAAATGATTCACTCTGATAGGGTTTCTGTATCTATTCTAAAACGATATCTTTTTAATACTTGCTCGATACAGTGGAATCCAACTTCACTTTATTTTGTTTTCGGTTTTACAAAGAATACTTCAACCCTGCCCTATTCATGATGTCCCATGGGATGATAGCCAAGCTAGCCGCCGGCATAGCAGGTTTTTATAATTCCATCCCGTACGCGTAAAAGTCAAAGTCCCTTTAAAGTTCCGAACGGTTGCTCTAACTTCTTCCTAGGGGCAAAATCACAAACATCGTTCTTTAATAAATTAAAACTCTTACACTGACGTCCAACGCCTTGGAGTCCGAGATGTGTAACGATTTACGTTCACCATATTAAGGGTTAATACTGCTACATTAGCGCTCACAATGTGGGCCACGAAATATTCTTCTTAAATCGGATATTTTTTAATACTTGCTTGTTACATTAATAATAATAAATTAGAACACTGTGGCACGATACAAATTAAAATAATTAATACCCCTTTACCACAAAAAGTATTTTTAAAAACTAAATGAGTATTTCGACACCTATGTGATCATTATCAGTAGTAAACTAAAAAAATAAAAGTTGTTCAGGAAACCTTTTCAAGGATATTCTCCTCACCACATACGTTGAAGTGATCCTTCCCAACAAACAATCTACTAAAATTTGTTTTGAACACCTGAGGATATTCTCCTCACCAAGTAGACTGGTGATCTGTACAAAATAAAGTGAATTTTCTGTTTATACCTATTTGTTATATTAGAGACTCGAAATATTCTTCTATATTAGTACATTATATCTAATTAGATAGTTGCGTAAAAGTATTTCCCATTTGAACGATTTTGTTACATTAGGGTCCACAACATTTCTTAGGTTAGAATCTGTTTAGAGGAAAATTTTTCTAAGTATTGTAACAAGTTTATTTTCCCGCAATATTTTGACAAATCTTTATGTTATTGTTTTTATAGAAGGTCAATTCAAGCCTAATATCTCTACACATTTTTACGTAATAATTATTACATGTTGTTTAATCTAACATAAGCTTTAAAACCGCGAGCATGAATTACAAGTTGAGCGGTGACATAAAATACCATTTACAAGCGTCATTATAAGAGCTCCCTCCTTCGATAATTATAAAGATCGTTGTAACTGTTGTCAAGCGGTAGGATAGGTCAGAATACGGCACTTTCACCTGGGCTGTTGGTTAAGAAAGTCGTTCATGTGATAAGAACATGGCGCCAAGCGGTTATACTTGGTGTTGAAACCATGTGAAAAAAAAGTCGATTTAAAGTGAAATCGTCTTTGTTGGTGCACTCAATGTCGACACTTTACCGACTGTGTTTGCACTAAACTAGACGTAAATGTAAAATTTTGGCGTTAGAACAGCAGTAAGTATTATCGAGTCTCAGGGCCCTTGTTAATTTAAATTTGCAGTGCAATTACTTGACGTGGATACACGTGGATGTTCGTTTGATATTCTGTAACAAGATTATTTAATTTATGTGATTTTGGAGAATTCTAACCTGATTCAGATGTAACAAGAAGATTTCAATTATCATTAAATATTCCGAAAATGGTTCAAGTACATCGCAATTATTGTTTTGAAGGAAAACCATTTGGTATGTAATTAGTTGCTCATTAGTTCGTTCAAGTTGTAACAACATCTGGAATGACAAAATAAGTAAGTTTTTTAAATTGTTTGACTTGGAAATTTTCAAGTTCGTTATGTTGTTGACTTTTGGATAACTTTGTTATTTGTGAAGACAACCTGATAAACTTCATTTTTATTTTTCACTAGTACAAATGAAAAGATTACAGAGGGCAGTATATATGTATATTACGGGTTAACTTTCAAGACTAACAAAATTGAAACTATCATATTGAATATAAAATTATCTAAGTTCAGATAACTAAATTGTTTCATTTTGCTCTACAATATTAATTAATTGAAATATTTTAAAATGCAAGTTAAATGTAAAGTCTATAAGTAGTACTACCGAAGGCTAATAAAATTCTGTAGTATACCATTAGTCATTCTTAATAATCAAGTTTGAATATTAACAAGAATAATCATTGCTAAATTTTTATGATGTAAGAATAACAACACTGTCTAATTTTTGTGAGATATAGGTGTTGAGAAGATTATTGTGTATATAAGTACTTATTTTTCCTAACTATAACTTAGTCTAATTTTTTTAAGTTAACTTTATTAAGATAAATCATTGTAAATAATTTTCAACTGATACTTAAGAGAATAGAAATTCATTTCGGTCATGTCCATGATCATTAGTTGGAATGAATGAGGTTTGATTCTTAGTAATTATAAATTTTTTTGAATTAATTAACAAAATGCACAAACTGTGCTAGTCTTGGTTTAGTTTGATTACAGGTGTAGCAGTGCATCTTTAACAAGCAATATCGAGCCAGAAGGTAAGCATTTGTATGGGTTATGTTCACGTGATATTTTTAGTACATCGGTATTTGAGCATAGGTTTCCGCATTCCCCTTATACAAACAAACTAAAATTAGGTCTTCATTGTACTGAAAAATTCGGTGGTGCCATATTCACTATATTTTTGGTTGTAATCCAACCCCGACCTAAACTCATGCTCTACCCAGAGCAAATCACTCTACTAGCCACTTAGCCTTTGGAGGTTTCCTTATCTATGAGCCGTTTTCCATTTAAACTAACCTTGGGCTCTTCACATCATCAGGAAATCCTGGTTAATTATCCTTGTGCTTTTCAGTTGGCAATATAGGAGAGTAAAAAAACCCATTAGTAAGGCAAAACGTTACAGTATTGTAAAGTTTATTTGTAGAAGGAACGTTATCTTTTGACTTTTAGCTCAATTAAAGTAATTTATAACCTTTATCTTTTACTAGCACGAAAAAAACTGCGATGTATTAATTAATTTAAAATCTTATCTCTTAAGGCAAGTATAGAACGCGAGCTATTACATTGGAGTTTGGCACCAAATTCTTCTTTTAAAGCAAAGTCGTGTAATGCCAATTTTTGGTTATTTTGGATGTGTGTTTCAGACCGGTTTAATATTTAAAAGTATATAGGCTCAAATGCCTCGGTTTAGCAGTGGAAAAATATGTGTTTTTAAGATAAGGTTTCAAGTTATTTTGGACACAATAGAAAGAACGGATTATTCAAAACTCATATAACGGGTTTGTCCGTAATTCGAAGCGCGGAATAATCCCCGCTGGAAAGTTAAAATTAGTGTTTTGTATCTAAGGCCGCATATTTATTGGTTACATTGTTTTAATAGGGACTGGTTTGTAGCATGTGTTGGCTCTAACTAATCTTGTTTCATTCATTGTTAGTAATTAACAGCAATTTAAATTAGATTACATAAATTGTATTTTATTATCAATGCAACAAATAGTTGTTTTATAAGGTTGTAGAAACTTGTCCTTGAATTAGTATTTTTGTTTAGGCAATTTCTACATGAAGTTCCTTATGTTTTTAATTTGTCGCATTAAGCATTTGTATGATATAATAACAGACTTGTTAATTTAAAATGATTATAAATCCATCTGTATAAATTGTGTATTTTGTTCTAAGCGTTACGTAGTTTGACTGTTTGATATTTTAGAAAGCAAATACTTCTCAGATTGTTTATTTTTCTATAACTATAATTGACATTGTGAATTAAATTTTGTAAGGTTGTTAGTATCTAAGCAGGGTATTAGACAATAAATATTATTTGCTTTGTTATTTTAGTACATTGATTTTGCTATCGTAAAAACATAGATAATAAAAATTGCATGTTTTGTAAATCTTGTACGTTTAGTTCTGCTGTCGTAATGGCATTATGAGACTAGCTCCTTTTGTATAGTTTTGTTTTACTGCTCGTTTTTATTCTACAGGAATTGCAACGTAGCTTTTTTGTTCTAGTTTAGTCGAAAACCATGGAAAACTAGTCGTTCTAGTGTTTTGTACATCATTCTCTGGGGGGAAAATGCTGTAATTTTTTATGCGTTGTAGGGCACCTCTTATTTGTTTCGACAGTTTAGTTATACGTGGAGCGAACTTGCTAACCAGATGGTTGAGTGGTAGTTAGACATTACAATAATTGGTATTTATGGAAAACTTGTTTAATAAATTACAGGTTATACCCCTGCTTTTTAAAATATTTTAAAATCTGAATTTTTTCTTGTCAAAATCCTTTGCCAAAAAGTTTTTAAGGTCTGATCTGGAAATTGGTTTTTTAAAACTCTGAAGCCCTATTTTTGTTCTAATTCCTATATTTCGGTAGGATATTGTTTGGATTAAAATTTGTTATGTAAATTCTCTAATTCTCTAATTCTCTAATAACTATAAATTTCGGACGCCCGTCTTTGTGTTAAAGTTGAGAGGCGCAAATCGATCGCTTATTGGGATTTGCGTCCGAGGGTTTCGGGGTTGGGGGCACGGGCGGGTGGTGGTTAGGTGGAGAATTTTTGCGTGCTTAGGATAGGCCGGTTTTTATGGCGGAAAACCGGTAACTTGCGGAGAAATAAGGATTTTCCGGGAAAAGATTAATTTGAAGCGACGTATTCGTTAACCTGTTAAAAAAGCTTTGATCCCTCAAAAATTTCCGATCTAAAAACCGAACCATTCGTGCGACGAGGTCGGGAACTGTTCCATTAGCGTTGGTGCGAGAGAGTAAAAAGATCGAGTTGGTTTCTAAAATTCGTATTCGGGCGTTAAAAAATATCTAATATATACCAAATAACGCTATTCGTATTCTAGAACCTGAATTATTAACGATTTGCAAGCTGGTAGTATAGTATTTTCTTAAAACAGGTTCTAAAATTTGTATAATTACTTTGACAAACGTCAAACACACGTACCGAAAGCCGACGGAAGCGAACGAATATGTACCTTCAAAATCTATGAGGACACATTTCTTTTAAAATTTCTCAAATTTAAATTTATAATTCGTCTAATATCATTTAAGAGTACCGATAATTGACTACAATTATACGAAAACATCGCTTTTTCATAAACACGGACTACTTATTTGAAAAATAATTATACAATACATTTGACGTTTGTTTGCGGAATCGCCCGAACAATTACAATATACCGTGATTTATTCCTAAAACGATTTATTTCTTATGTGGCATTAGACATAGCAAGTATACAACCAACGCGATTTCAATATACATCGCCTTCATAGCGCCAGTCTAACATGTATGGCTACGAACCGTGACTCCGGTGTTTCGATGCCCAGTCAAATTCATTTTTTTAATTTTAATTTTATGTTGTTTTTTAAAACATGCAATAGCATTTATTTAACAATATGCATTAAATAAACCAACACTTTTTTTTCATATGCTTCAGTGCGATTCACATATTTAGTCAAGAACCATTTCCAATCTTTACTTTTCAGATATTGTCCAACTTGCAGAAACGTATTCGCTTATATGTGTATAAAAACTAAAAAAACTTTGATATTTTACGATCTAAAAACTCAAACGTCCAGAGCTAAAACCGGTACATTTGCGTTGATGAACAGACAATTGAGTTGGTTTCAAAAATTTGTATACAATCCTTAACATATTTCTAATATGTACCAAAAAATATTACATCTATCATAAATTCTACATCTGTATTTCAAACTTTTACTACGATTTGTGTAAAATATTTGAGACATGTCAAAAGCAGGTTACGGACCACGGTGGTGCCACTCTATATACGATTATGTTGGCGCATTTTAGTATTGACACTATCCGAATAGATGGCGCCCACAATTTCGACTACAATTACAATTGTCATTTATTTGACATTAATTTGACGTTTAGAATTATTGTTTATCTAACCGTATCGCTATTCAAAGATTGTTTAATTTGATTTGCTGCATTTCCAAAAATTTATTATGAATTGTGATATTAATATTGGATTTCTTGAATATATCCACGTATGTGATTAAAAAAAAACATTAGTTTTACTTAAGATTACATTACTATTCTTTTTATAGGTACTTATTTCACCGTCAATGTTGTTATTACATACCTACCGATATTGCATGGGCAAATAATTTATTGTAAAACTGAAACTTACGAGAAACTGATATCTTAAAGTTAGACCTTGGTGTTTGTTTATACATTACTGTATTTAGAGGAGATTCATATTTATTAGTTTTTGTAACAAATGGTAAAATAATGGGTTACATATTTTTATCCGAATCGTGGATTATGGATGCTTTCTCTACTATGTGAGAGGTTGCGGAAATAAAAATGCCACTAGGCATAGATTTTCAAATCCTTATAAGAATAAAATTAGGTTTCCATGATTATTTTTTTAATTTGTATGCCAATGGTCCGCGTTTTGTTGTATTTCTCAATTGTACATGAAATCAGTTTTCTTCTTCCTGTAACATGCAATAAGCCAATAATATATTTAGGTAAAATGTTTATTTCATTTCATAAAATGCATGTATGATGTACAAACTTATATTTTCAGTTTTATTAATTTGACTTATGTACATACATAATGTATGTATGTAATTCATTTGAGTGAAATATGGAAATATAAATTTTTGCATCTACAACCTTTCAAATACATTTGCAATGCATTCTTCGATGTAAATCATAGCAGGGTTTTAACCTTTTAAATATAGTGAAGATGCTAACCAAACCTATAATTTCATAGGAAGTATTAACACTATCCTCCAAAATGGCGGACAAAGACGGCAACAGCTTATAAACAGGAAGTGGCGCATACATACTAACTCATCTAACCTATGTTACGACCTTGAAGCACGAGTACGCACTATCTGAAACTCTGTTAACACAGTTAATTTGCAAATTTCTACAATTAAAGCTTCTAAATTACATAATAATTCTTTATACTACTGATAATTATTAATTCTGATTATAAAAAAGTATCACACATCAATACACGCGGTCTATTTTAAACACAAAAAGGTAAAATTTTTATTTGACGTTTATTACCGAATACATCTGAAAAATTTCAAGTCTACGTAAATAATTTAGAAAACGCTATATATCTTTTGAGGCATCGACTATTACACGTATACAAGCAAAAAATTTTCTACGAAATAAGGTTCGATAGCGTAAGGCTAACACCTCCGTCTACCCGCTCTTTGTATATAGTTTTTTAGTTTTTACTGTATATAGTTTAAGGTAGTATTAAGGTTAAAATTGAGTTCAGAATAGGTTTTTTCACTACTTTTCCTATTGTACAACACGCAACAATGGTATAAAAAGCAAATAAAATAGAACAAATCGTTAATTACTTTAAACAGTTAGGTAAATATTTTAGTACAGTTGCCGATTATTGTCATTTACATTACTTGAAGCTAAACGTCGCATCGTAGGTACTATTAAGGAACTGATCTTGATCCTGATCAACTCCCCGAAGTGACTTCGACAGTCTACTAGCGCGAAGTCATCTTGATCCTATCGGCTCCCGTAGTGATTTCGACAGTCTACTAGGACACAAAGGTCTTTATCCGATCGACTTCCCAAAATGATTTCGACAGTATACTATGGCGAAGCGATTTTGATCCAATCGACTACCACTAACTGATTTTTACAAAGTCTTCTATGACAAAGTGATCTTGATCCAATCGACTCCCCCGAGGTTCTTTCGACAAGTCACTAGGACGAAGTGATCTTGATCCAATTGATTCTCCGAAATCATTTCGACAAAGTCACCAGAGCGAAGTGGTCTTGATCCGATCGACTCCCCAAGTTATTTCAACAAAGTCTACTACGACGAAGTGATCTTGATCCGATCGACTCCTGGAAGTGATTTCGACAAAGTCTACTAAGGCGAAGTTGTCTTTATCCGATAGACTCTCCGAAGTGATTTCGACAAAGACTGCTAGGGCGAACTGGTCTTGATCCGATTGGCTCCTCCGAAGTGTTTCGACACAGGCTACTAGGGCGAAGTGGTCTTGATCCGATCGACTCCCTGAAGTGATTTCGTCAAAGACTACTAGAATGGAGTGGTCTTGATCCGATCGACTCCCCGAAGTGATTTCGACAAAGACTACTAAGGCGAAGTGATCTTATTTCGATCGACTCCCCGAAGTGAATTTGACAAAGACTACTAGGCCAAAGTGATCTTGATCCGATCGACTCCCCGAAGTGATTTCGACAAAGACTACTAAGTCAAAGTGATCTGGGTCCGATCGACTCTCCTAAGTGATTTCGACAAAGACTACTAGGGCGAAGTGGTCTTGAACGAATCGACTCCCTGAAGTGATTTGGACAAAAACTACTAGAACGGAGTGGTCTTGATCCGATCGACTCCCCGAAGTGATTTCGACAAAGACTACTAAGGCGAAGTGATCTTATTTTGATCGACTCCCCGAAGTGAATTTGACAAAAACTACTTGGCCAAAGTGATCTTGATCCAATCGACTCCCCGAAGTGATTTCGACAAAGACTACTAAGTCAAAGTGATCTGGATCCCATCGACTCTCCTAAGTGATTTCGACAAAGACTACTAGGGCGAAGTGGTCTTGAACGGATCGACTCCCTGAAGTGATTTGGACAAAAACTACTAGAACGGAGTGGTCTTGATCCGATCAGCTCCACGAAATGATTTCAACAAAGTCTACTGGGGCGAAATGATCTTAGTCCGGTCGACTCCCCAAAGTGATTTCGATAAAGTCTACTAGGGCGAAGTGCTCTTGCTCCGGTCGACTCCTTGAATTGATTTTGACAAAGTCTACTAGGGCAAAATGATCTTCATCCGATCGACTCCTTGAAGCAATTTCGACAAAGTCTACTAACACAAAGTGTTCTTGATCCGGTCGGCTCCCCGAAGTGATTTCGACAAAATCTACTAGAGCGAAGTGGTCTTGATCCGATCGACTTCCCGAAGTGATTTCGACAAAGTCTACTAAAGCGAAGTGATCTTGATCTGATCTACTCATGAAGTGATTTCGAACAAGTTTACTACAGCGAAATGATCTTGGCCTGATTGACTCCCCAAAGAGTTTTTGACAAAGTATACTAGAGCGAAGTGGTCTTGATCCGATGATTCCACGAGGTGATTTCGACAAAGTCTACTAGAGCATCTTCATCCTATCGTCTCCCTGAAGTGATTTCAACAAAGTCTACTAGGGCAAAGTGATCTTGATCCGATCAACTCCATGAGGTGATTTCGACAAAGTCTACTAGAGCAAAATTATCTTGGTTCGATCGACTCCCGGTGTGATTTCGGCAAAGTCTACTTGAGCGAGGTGATCTTGATCCGATTGACTCCCAGAAGTGATTTCGACAAAGTCTGCTAGGGTGGGGTGTAGAGAGCGCGAGGTGTAGAAAAGGCGTGGCGTAGAGACGACGGGTCGTAGGGAGGGCGGGGCGTACAGAGAGCGGGCGTACATAAAACGGGTTGTAGAAAGGTCGGGGCGTAAATAGGACGGGGCGTAAATAGGGCGGGGCGTAGATAGGACGGGGCGTAAATAGGGCGGGGCGTAGAGAGTGCGAGGCGTAGAGAGTGCGTGGCGTAGAGAGTGCGTGGCGTAGAGAGTGCGTGGCGTAGACAGGGTAGAGCGTAGAGAGGGCGGGGCGTAGAGGGTGCAGGGTTTAGAGGGGGCGGAGCGTAGAGAGCGGGGCGTAGAGAGAGCGGGGCGTAGAGAGAGCGGGGCGTAGAGAGAGCGGGGCGCAAAAATGGTAGGGAGTAAAGATGGTGGGGCGTAAAGAGAGTGGCCCACAAAGCGAGTAGAGGCGTTCAAAGTAGTCCCGTAGGGACTACAAACCGCTTCTAGTATATCTATAAATTTGTAGGCTTTCTGATTTTATTTTATTTAGTAAAAAATTATAATATAACTTTTTTGACCAATGTTTAAATTTTCGCATCAACTGTAAATGGAGGTTACTAACACCGTAACTCATTAAATTGTAGATAGAAGTTACTAACATCGTAACTCATCAGTTTAAATTCTTAAGTTTTTTTAGATTTTCTTTTGTTTAGTATATTTGTGTTTTGATCGATGACTAAGTCCGCGCATCAGCGACAAGTGGAAATAGTTGTTGTACTATCCTAATTGAAATTAAATATTTTCTTTGGTTCCTCGTAATTTTTCTTTGGTATAAAAGTATTGGCGGCTCCGTGGTGTAGTTGGTATGCGTGTGATTACTGCCTAAGGTCCCGTGTTCAAATTCCGACAAGGTCCGCTTGAAAAATGTTAGGCGAGCATTTTTCACAAAAATACACCCTTGTTCGGATGAGAGGTAAAATTGAGGTCCCGTGGGTGAGTGTTGTCACGCACGTTAAAGATCCATACCTTGTTTGGAACAGGAAGGGTTTGGCAAAATTGCAAATTTTCCAGGTTGAAAAAACTCGCTTGCTGGCCAATGTAGTACCTTCGGGTGGAGCATTGGAAAATCACATGCAAGATATAAAATTACTCAACTGTAGCGAGTAGTTGGAATTGTAGTTAAACTTTTTAATATTGAGGAATTTACAGTTGGCAATACTTGAAGGTCCTCTCCTAAAAGAAAATTGCTTAGATTTTTTTGGTTATTTAAAATTAATTTTTGATATTATGAAGAATTGCTAGAGAGCATCGTTTCATTTATGTGTCACTCTATCGTTTATGGAGTAGTGAGAATTTTAAGGTTGGATCACATATTTTGTCGGTAATTAAATTCTTTTTTAGTTAGAAATTCAACCCTTAGAAAAGTTTTTTTGATAGGTGTATTGGCATCTAGGTAATTAATTTGAGAAAAATAAGTAGAAATTCAACCCTTAGAAAAGTTTTTGATAGGTGTATTGGCATCTAGGTAATTAATTTGAGAAAAATAAGTAGGCTTTTGTTCCAATTCTAAAAAGGAATTTATATATAAATATACAGACCGCTTTTGAAGTTGTAAAAAGTTTTTATGTACCCCCCCCCCCCGCGGTGTATTATACGGGTATAGCCATACTGAATGTGACTTCTATTGATTGTGACTTATACCGATTTTGTCTCCTCTTGGACGTGTGCTACGCGGAGCTACCTTCACACTCGTTTATTCATTTATCCAATTATTCGTTTACTCGTTTATTAGTTTCTTCATTTATACTCGTTTATTCACTTATTCGTTTACTAATTTTCGTTGGTTAGCTTAATTATTCTTATATTAATCTATCAAAACTTCTCGGTTCTTTAGTCCCTTATTAAGGTTTTAAATAATTTTTCAGATTTATAATTTTATCTAGTAGTTTGTTAGTCCCTTGAATCTTCTAATAGTCGAAGGAATAATAAATATATAACAAATTTTTTAAAAATAATTTTGTAACAAAACCTTTAAGAGTTTAGCCCTGATTGCTTTAATTTTTTTATTCCACTTTAATACTGTTGTTTGATTTTGTTGATTTTAGAACTCGGAATTTCTTCTATTTTTTTTTTGAAGAAGACTGTGTAACAATTTTTACTAGGTAAAAAATTACTTTTTGCAAAACGCAGAAGTATTAAGACAATACAAAAGAATTTAAAAATTTCGCCAAGAATA
The DNA here is from genome assembly GCA_036346225.1 of Platerodrilus igneus. Taxonomy (NCBI): domain Eukaryota; kingdom Metazoa; phylum Arthropoda; class Insecta; order Coleoptera; family Lycidae; genus Platerodrilus; species Platerodrilus igneus. The sequence goes on from JARFIW010001381.1 coordinate 2,990,337, forward strand.
TTTATTTGCAAATTTAGATAGATTTTCAAATTTTTAATGAGTCGTTGGTTTCATATGGAAAACAACATGCGATTTGTTATTTTCTAGTTTGGAACAATAACAAGGCTAAGTTCAACAGTTTGTACCAATAATCATGTAGAGAACAATTCAGCTGTTTTGAGACATGGTTTGTAAAGTAATAAATAGCAATTTAATCTTTCAAAAGTCCGTGTAACCACCTTATTGTTCACGAAATATCTTTTTAACTTATTTCATACACACGGCGTGTAGTGTTTAAATATTTTGTCTGATAAGATTTCCCCCCGATTGAATTGTCTTTGCTAGTAATTTTCTGAATCGGCTCACTTCCATATCATCTTCGAGGCATGTAGCTAGGAAGTCGTTGGTGGTGAGATTTTAAGGTCAAAAATTTAAGTGCCTTAATGTATTTTTATTATATAGCAAAAACCCAGTAGGGCCAACAAAAAATACAAAAAGCTGACAAATTGCCGTAAAATGAAGAACTACGCACTAGCCCACATGTACCCTCTAGTCAACCAATATCAATAACCATCCTCGAGCTCATCCATTACGTACGATATCAGCCTGAGGCACTCACCTTTCTCTCTGTAAGCAACCAGCTGGAACCTATCCCTAACCAATCTAAGGGTAGAAGCCAACGGCCAGTGGTTAAGGGTGAGTGGTTTTTGCATGATCCCAAAAGGATTTTTTCTTTATTTTACAAACCCCTTTTCTACAACGGCTAAGTTTCGTGCAGCGAAAACCTCGATCGTTCTAGTCTGTAAGTCCTGGCACCCAACTGAGTCAAAATTACAATCTTTTGTTCATTCTATAATACTTTTTACTTAGACTGAATATTTTCTTGAAAATAAATTTACTCTAAATTCGGTACATTTGAAACTTTCACTAATAACTATTTTAGAACTATTTCAATTACAGTTTCAGATTAAACTTGTACGTGATTTTCAGATCTGATGGTCATATATATCTAAGAAATAAAATTTTGTTTAACTAATAATTTTGATATGACTAACACATGATTTTTATAATTATTATGGGATAAAAATTATTTGTTATATAATTGATACCTTCTGATTTTACTATGTTCAATTTTTAAAAAGGGTAAAATTATATCTTTTTAATGCTTGCTGGATACAGTGGGGTCCAACTTCACTTTACTTTGTTTTCTGTTTTACAAAGAATACTTCAACCCTACCCTTTTAATGACTCCCATGGGATAAAAGTCAACCTAGCCGCCGGCATAGCAGGTTTTTACAGTTCCATCCCGTACGCGAATTATGTATCCCCAATCTTTATATGTATTATAAAATAGAAGTTGTTAGTAATTATTAGAAATTGTTAAAAAAATTATCAAGTCAAGTGCAGCAATGCAATTCAAGGATAATTAAATAAAGGTTCTTAACAGTTGTGAGAACGGATGCAATACATTGTATTCCAGACGATAGTGATACTGCATGTGGCAGGTCACAGACCGTTAAGAACCCTGATTACCTAGAAAGTAAGATTGTTACATTGCATAATGAATAGTATTAAGATATAAGCAGACATGAGTTCTGCAAGTTCCCACAGACATGTGAAGGGCAGGGACAACATAAATACCCCGGGAGCCCCAGATCGGTCAGTCAGTTTCAAGTATTTCAGCTTTAACGTTGCAGTTTCCTTAGGCTACTCACTCATATTAGTTCAATTAGTAATTATTTTTTGACTTAGAGTATTTTTAATCAAGATTGTCAAAATTCCATATTAATATCTGTATAAACCAAATAAATTGTTACGAAGCTTTTGGAACACCGCTTCTAAGGCCCGAAACGTAACTCGCGTAAAAGTCAAAGTCTCTTTAAAATTCTATTCCGTATTAATGTTCTATCTTCTTATTAGGGGCAAGATCACAAACCGCGTTCTCTAAAAAATTAAAACTATTACACTGATGCCCAACGCCTTGGGAGCCCGAAATGTGTAACAATTTACGTTTACCGTTTTAAAAAATTAATTCTGCTTTAGCCTTTACTTCGAGAATGTGTGCGGTACGAAACAAAAGAAATCAATACTGCTATTAAAAATGTTAAGAAAATTGTGGGATATTTTTTTAAGAAAGTCACTTTTGGAAACTGAAAGTATTTAGAAAGAAATTGTATTAGGTTATGTAATTTTTAAAATTGTAGTTTATATTAATAATTTAATTTAAGGGCAACATTGTAGACCTAATCAAAGGCTAAAAACGAAAATTATTGAACGGTAGTATTTGAGTAATACCTTTAGTGAGCACAAATTTTAATGTTTGTATCGAATTCTTTAGTCTTTGGTTTGCGATTAAACGACTTAAACACGATTAATTAAATTGGATAAAACAAAATAGCAAACGAAATTTTAATATTTCAAGTGCAAAGCGTTTGCTAGTACGAATTGCATACATTTTTTCATTTCTTATATTATGAATTTGATGTTTAAAGGGCATTAGAATGCATGCTGAATAAAAAAGATTTCGAAATTAATCGGGATTTTAATAAGCTTGGTGACGGATGAACGCCAAGTTTTTAGCGACCAAATTATATTGCTCTAAATTTTTTAGGCACCACAGGACAGCCACATCGACGCAATAAATCATGCACGTATGTGTGTCCGCAAAAGCGCACTAACTTGCCCGATCGTATAGACACGCTGGCGTATGATTCACCCCATGTTAGATCGTTTTGAATTAATACACAGTGAACGCATTTCTAGGACTCTAGTTCATGTGGTTATTGTTTACAGATTATATACAAATTGTAACAGCTGTTACAGAACATAGTTTTGGAGAGAAATATGTTAAGAATTTCTGTTTGAGCACAACTAAAGCATGGCTTTGACATCAGTGACGTAAATACTTTAACTTACTTCTCTGTTGTGCTAGGTAAACCACATAGTGGAAGAAAAGTTTGAAAACGCCATGTTTTTCAGGAACGGGTAGTTAGAAATGTATAAAATTTGGCATTTCTAAATTTAAGGATATGGATTTTCTTTTTTGTTATTTGCATTGTTGCCAGACTGGCCGTTTTCCCGAAAATATAGGTTCCGTTGGTTTTTTAATAAAACATCCTGTATACTGTTCCACTTTTGGAATCTACCCTTTGTAACAGCAATCCGTGCAGACAAGAATGAGAAGTAAAGTATGCAACGAAAATCACCTGCACCGAATACCGCCACAAAAAAAAGAATCCAAAGAAAGTCGTTCCAGCTAAAACGTCGTAGAGTGGGGTGAGTTAGAAAGAAAGGAACAGGAAATCTTATTAAATAAATTATATTTACAAACCCTCAGTTAAAAAACATGATACCAAAAAGAACAATTACAAAACCTACAGTAACATGGTACAAAAACAACATCAATTCGTGTAGAAAATAAAATTTACCCAAACCACGTCCCCGAAGGCTTTACAATCTTCGCAAAAATAATTAATACAATCTTTAATTACTTCAACCTAATTTTTAACCTAAAATAAGAATTAAAAAACTACATTATGGGTTGATCTTACTACAAGTGTTAAATCTTTATAAACAAAAATATTTATTCAATAAACAATTTAAATAACTAAATACTTAGTGTTCAACTTTCCTAAAAGTAACTAAAAAAAATTATGTAATAGTGGACTCAGCAATTAAGCAAGACCCTCTACAAACGAAAATGAATTTTCGCTGCAGCGGTGCAGGATTATGTATTATGTATTAATATCCCACCTAACCAGTAAAATTTATAGAACAGTCCATGCTCAACTATTATCTAATAAATACTCAACTAATAACAGCTGTCGCATTAGCATAGTCCGACGGTTTGACCGAAGTAAGTTCAATTTCTACACCGGAGTATCTCTGGTTGTGCGATGAGCAACGTAAAAACACGTAACAAAGAAAATCCCGACCCATTTTGTTATGAGGGAAGTCATCAAAATGTTGCAGCGAAGGAATATCAAGTCTTACGGCTGGACATGTAGTCGACATTTGTCGGAACACGTGCCATCTCATACTTGTATCCCTTACGCACAAGGCTACAGCTACAAACACTCCAATCCCAAAAAAATACATACGGCTGAAATCTAGTGGTGAGACGAAGTAATATACATGGCCTTAGTAGTAACTGAATTTATTTATCTTCAACCAAAATGTGTTAAGTTAAATTTTTAGGTTTTGGAACTGCCATCTTATTAAAGGAGAGCGCATATTTCTAATTTTACACAAACCAAAAATGAAACTATTTTTTAAAACGGAATTGTTTCATACTTACAAATAAAATATTGTGCTATCCTGGGAAAACCTGATAAACACCCGACTCTGTAAAACAAGTCGCTAGGCTTCAAAACAACACGTATCTAAAGTGCGCGACAAGGAATATATTTCAAATTCAAGGACTTATAAACGACCTGTACGGAGAGTTGTTTTAACTTTCAGCATAAAATTATAAAAAATGTAACATTGAATACAGTCTACAGATAAGCGGACCAGAAATAATCTTGTATAAAACACGTATAGAAACGATTGCCATATTTCTGAAAACAAACGTTCTAATAACCAAAAACCACGTTTTAAACTTACTATAATCTTTAAGAAAAATGCCAGTTCTAATGCTATATTGAAATAGAGTAAATTCGCAGTATTTAAATTATAATTGCTTGCACTAATGAAACCTAGAGGGTGTTGAATAAGCAATCACTTAAATTAAGAAAGCGGTCGATTGTTAATAAAAATTCGCAAATGACCGTGAATACAGTAAGAAATATGAAATTTAATTAAGTACGAGCGAGTTTTATCATATGCAATATCATATCTTTATAAAAACTAGATCCACCTAAATTACAGGACACCAATTGAAAGATTACTAAAGTGTTGAAAAGATTTTGATTCACAACAAAATGTAAATAGTACCTATACAAAATTTTTAATTAATCAATATTAAATCATTTAAATATTAAAACATATACATAAAATTCATTGATATTTTACGAACCACTAAACAGCATCTAGATTTAAGTGTAGAATAAAACATACAGTTTATAATTGATTAACCGATGTTTGGGTGTTTATGTACTTGTTTGAATGGGTAAAAGCAGTATATTTATCAGAAACGTGCAGGATTTTATATATGCATACACCTATGATACACAAATAATAAAAATAAAAAAATTGACAAATTTAAATTATATAGTTCCAAAACCCAACATCAAAATAGTTTTATTACATGTTTTAATAACCATTTAACTAGAAGTGTTTTAATTATATATTTGATGCCTTTTTATATATTTTAACTTCGATTTAGTGAGTAAACCTTATATTGTAACTATTTGTTGTTAAAGCGTTTACATATTATAGTACCTCTGAAAAAGAATGTAAATATATGCTACGTGTCGTCCCTGCACACTGATATTTTCGTTCTTATAAAATTAAATTTCATATTCCTTACTGTATTCACGATCATTTACGGATTTTTATTATCATTTTCGACAGCTTTCTCAACTGAAATGATTGCTTAATCAACATCCCGTAGGTTTTATTATAAATTGTAATTATAATTTAAATACTGCAAATCGACTCTATTTCGATACCGCCTTAAAATCTGGTATTTTCCTTAAATATTGCAATAAGTTTAAAACGTGGTTTGGTTATTAGAGCCATTTGTTTTCAAAAGATTGTAATGTGTTATGTACGTGGCCCTGAAAGGATTATTTCTGGTCCGCTTATCGTTATTCCTGATCTAATATAAATTACTAATTTGCAAATACAAATTTCGATACGATGGGAGTTTTCGCTCCGCTCCCTTTATACGACTTATTGATACGTTAAATTTCTGTAATTTTATGCCTAAAGTTATACCACAAATCTTACACATACTCTACGATTCTACAAGTTTGGTTGCAGATATTCCTTAACTAGTTATGCACGTTGATCTACTTTCGTGTTGTTTTAGAACGTTTAAGACCGGTTTCACTGCATAAAGTAAATGTAGTTTCCATGATCAATAGTAGTTTGCTTGTGGAAACAATATGATACGTTAATATACAAGATTACCTACGAATTTTCCGACGTATGTTCAATGCAATGAATCTGATGTTTCTCCTATCTACACGTGGATGTTTACAAGGGACGTTAAGATTGAAATAAAATTACTGTTGTACCTGTTTTTATGGCTTAAAAACGAAAAAGTAGAAGTGCTTTTCGATATAAAAATGCGTGTTGGTTCGAAGTCCGTTACTTGACATAGTTAGTGTTGTCGTTCGTTTTAAGTTTGCTAATATTAAGGGTCGGGTTATTGTCTGACGCCTGCGGATGTTTTCCATTCTGATTTAATAAATCAACAATATTAATGCGTATCCTGCTGTCCTTTCCGCTTGATTAGTTCGAACTTTATTCATAGTGTAAGGGATAATAAGAAACGCTCCGACGGGTTTTTGCGACACAGATATGAAGGATATCAAGATTCAGTGTTTTTAAACGTCGATTACGACGCTTGCTAATTTGTTTGTATTAACAAATGAATTTAATGAAGGGTAGTAGCAAATTAGAAATGCAGTGGGCTCATGCAATTAATAGATTTATATCAAGGGGTTTTGAAAATAGTTTGTACAAAGTTGTTGTTTTCAGAGATGGAATTTTTCCCACAACTTATGGTAAGCAGAACGTCAAGCCCAGCTGTGAGGATTGCTGTTTCTTTTTTGCGTCCCTCTGATGGTTTCCCTTCGGAAGAATTGAGTCTGGTTTTTCAGGTTGCTAATCGCACAACTCCAGGTTTTGAAATTGAACTTGCTCCGCTTAGATCGCCGGTATATGCATACGGTGACAGCGGTGATTGGTTGAATATATAATAGTTCAACACTGAATGTATATAATTTTTTTTCTATATAAACTTTTTTAAAGTTACCTTGTTGTTTAGGCGTGACATCAGTATGTCTTTTCGGACCGCCTACAGCGAAAATGCATTTCGGCTTGTAGATGGTCTCCTTTATTGCTGTAACTATGTAAGTAAATAATTTTTCTATTAACCTTTAAAATTTTTGGTAACTGAAAGACTGAAAAGAGTCCACTGTACATACTTTTGTTTAAGTTCCGTTTTATATAAATATTAGGCTTCAGGGTAAAATTACCATATATTTTCATTGCTTATTTTTGTTTTATGTAAATATTAGAACTGAGGTTAAAAATTTGAGGTAGCAGATAGTGTTCATTATTCTGCCTAAATTTTTATACTGTGTAAATGCTTCGGAATATGTTTTGGATAAATGTTAGTTTCTACGTGAGTTGATGTTCTTTTGTACCATGTTTTTTAACTGGAGGTTTAGTAAACGTTCTTTTTAATACCATATTTTTTAAGTAGAGGTTTCGTAAATAATATTCCTTAATTTGAAGTTTTCTTTTCTTTCTTTGTGACCCAGCCAACTCTACGACTTTCTAGCTAGCATAGCATTACTGCTTTGGATTTCTTTCTCTTTCCCTTTTTCGTTGTGGTATTCGGTGCGGGCGATTTTATTTGCTTACTTTATTTTTCTTTCGAATCTACACGGAATACCGTAACATATATTCCAAAGAGTATGTAATAAAAAGAGTCTAATTAATCTTCCAGCAGACCTAAAACCCTCTACTTAAAGGGATAATTCATAATAAAAATTCGAAGTTTTATTAAAAACGTACGGTATATAGATCTACGTTTTATATTATTTGAATAAATAGATACCTTGGTATCATTCGTTTCGTTTATTGCATTAAAATTGAATTAGTTATTATTACTATAAATCGATACAGGTTTGAAGTCAAGTAACTGTTCATTATTCCATTTAATAAAATTAACATTTGCACTGATATGCCAAGATATCTAAAATAACTCTTGAGGTTTCAAAATTGATTATGTGATTGGGTTTTACGTATGGAAAATAAAGTCAATTTTACTACTGTTAGAGCGCTAAACGAATCAGATACTTCGTTGTGAAGTGAAACGATTATTATTGGTGCACCACTACGCGATTCTTAGCAAGTCTAATAGTTTTATAAAATAGAGAATTTGTTGTTGTTTTCAATCTGGATGATTGGTTATGAATACGACGAGTAGTTTTAAAATGAATGATCCCTAATGTTCTGTTGACAAACGAAGTTATGTAAGAAAATACAGTGATTAGTGAAAATTATTACAAGTTTAAAGTATTAATAATTATTATAAAGTTTATACAATTAGTCGATTTTCACCAATCTTGGAAAATATGGTTTCAATGCATTTCAATTAAATTTAATTAAACTAAATTAAATTCAATTCAATTCTAGTCTATTCTAATTCGATTAAATATAGTCCTATTCGATTCAATTCGAACCCGTTCGAATTCATTTTATTTCTTGGTTAGCTTCCCCGGCGTAGATCCTAACCGGCGACGGAAACTTCAGATTCAAACTTCACTCCTTTAACCTCATTGCCTCCTAAATTGTCTCTGTATAAACATACCAACTCTAGAAACCCCAATGTACCTCATACTTACCAAATTAGATGCGGAAGGAAAATTTAGTGAACATGAATGGACAAACTAAATATGGGCACATCTAATATGGTGGATTTCACAAATAATTAATCTTAATTAAGCTTGGTATTTCACATTTTGTTTCTATAAAGGTCATTCAGCTAACAAAGTTTAACTTAAAAAAATATAACATTATTTTCTTTGAGTACATTGTACGCGTAGTAATCCAGGGCGATAACTTAAATTAAAACTGCAAATGAAAATATATCTTAATATTACATTTCACATGATAAGATAATATAGAATAGAAAGATATCGTCCGTCTCAACCTTCAAGGACATGAAAATAATACCATATTAAAAAAACACTAAACAAATTACATACAAAGTAACGTGAGAATAATCTTGTACGTAAGCATAGATTAAAATATACTACATCGTGAAAATAAATTTTTATGGTAGGAGAAATGACATTAATTAGACCCAATGGAAAAGAATACATTAATTATTTGCGAGCAGGTAATTAGAAAGGTCGAAATGTAGAAATACGAGTGAGTATAAAAAGGGGGTAAGGTCTGTTGGGGTTAGTACAAGGACAAGTTAAAAGTACAAAGCTCCAAGATGTGATAGTGAATTTCTCGCAGAGAAAACGCGCGGCGGGCTGCATGAAGTTGATATACGTTTGAAAGTGCAGCACAGGTTTACACACGCGGGAGCTGGATATAATGTCGTTATCACCGAGGTAGCGCGGTATGGAACCTGGAGAGTTCAACCCTCCAATAATTTGCATTTAATAGTATGTTGTTTTGAGTGTGCTGTTGAATAATCTCAGTAATTGTTGCAAGAAAAAATTGGCGTTGTTGGACATTCTAAAGTTAAACAGCGAGTGAAATACACTTATATGTTTAGATTTATGAATTTAAATGTAAACGGTTTTGTATTCATGTAGTAGAAAGTTAATCAAACATAAAGGTAATTATTTGGTTGGACGACGAATTAGCGACGGAGCTAGTGTTGGTTAAATGTATGCATAATGTTTTCGTGCAAGGAAGTTTGGAACATATTAAAATATTAAAAATGCATACGTATAGAAATTTAAATGTAAATTGTATTGGTAGAACTTAGTGTTAGTTAAAGCATAAACATTATTACTTTAAATGGATAATAAAATGATAAAAGGAAAGTTTGTATTTAACTGTTTTTTAAGTTTGTTATTAGAGGCATCTCTTGAAATAGGGAATTAGAGTGTCACGTAATTTAATATGGAAAACGGGAAAATTGGAGTGATAGTATTATCGATAAATTTAATTTAATGCTTGCTTTTTAGGACTTTCTTGTGTAATATCTAGCCAGGGTGAGGTTAAGATGAGGTTTTTTAGGAAAGCATATTTGTATGATATTGAAATTATTTAATATGAATGGAGGAATGGAGGTTAGGTATAGGTTGGATTTTATTTGCATTTATTTATGAAGTAGATAGTGATTAGGTCATTGCGAAAAGAAATCCAGTCACCATAGTGATAGAATCGTATTTAGGAGAAACATTTTATTTTACAATTTTATGTGATTATGACAAAATTTAATAAGTGTTTTAAGATATTTTAGAGAAGGATAGTGTATAATGTGATAATTTTAAGAAACCGAAACAAATGCTATCTATGTTGAATAACCGTCATCCGTGTGGGAATAATATTGAAAAAGTTTGTTGAGACAGGTAGTTTGGCGCCCCTCAATTTTGACAGTAGAAATAGCCTTTTGAAGTAACTGAATATTGTAACGTAGTTTGCTTGTATTTTAGTCATTTTATTATTTTTATTTCTTTATTTTTACTATTTTTATAGGAACTCTTTTCCGCATCATTTTCTTTAATAATACAGTGACCTCTGAAGTGTATGTAACGGAATTGTTCCATCCATTCGTGGCGCAGCTGATGGAGGAAGAACGAGAGTATGGGGTTTTGTAGCAAGATGGTGCCACGGTGCATACTTCACGGTTTTCAATGTCAAACGCCCATAGAATTTTCGAACAAGGACTTACAGTTTCCGCAGTTTATGGCCTACCAGATCACCAGATTTCTCTGTCTGCGATTTTTATTTGTGGGGTAACTTAGAGGGTAAAGTGTACACTAACAACCCGCGTACAATTGCAGAGTTGAACACTAACATTTGCAATACAATTGCGGAAATCACACTAAATGATCTGGCAAACGTTTTCGAAAACAAGTTGAGACGCGCTAATTTGTATGTCGAAGTTTATGGTAAAAACTTTCAACATCTCCTGCGAACTATTGAATGTTTAGTATGTTTTATTCGTAATATTCTGTATTTACTACTTTTAAATAAATACCAGGTTACTTTTATCTTAGCCACCCTGTATAATAAAAAACCCTACAAACTAAAAAATTATAAAGTAAGAATTATCTAAAATACCCAGTGACAGTTCGCAGAAAATTGTAGGTTACATAAAATTAAATATATTTAAAGATACGTCTTTACATTGCTCTATATTATATTCAGCAAACTATTTCCCTCTATTCATCTTGTTTTGGTGGAGTGGTTACATAGCACATATTTTAATTTAGATTTCTCGTAATGTACCGCAGTGAATCATACGCCAGCTTAACCGGTCTCGACTATACCTTTACTAATGACAACGCTTTTTTCACTTTCCGGCAATGTGTTGTTTCAGATACAAAGCTAAAGTTAAATATCGATCTGAAGCAAGAAAAAATTGCGTAGTTAACAGAACTGTAATATATTGTCCAAGTGGAAAGCAAAATAACCTTTTCTCAAGAAACGTACATTCGCAGTATTATTTTTATTGTCTACGATGTTTATATTATTTTCTGTTGATTTTGGATTTGAAAATATTGCGATAAAGGTAAACAACAGCCTTAAGTAAAAAAATTTCAGACATATAGAATTATATCGAGCTTACCTAGCGGAAAGCAAAATACTTTCTATCACGTATCACATGCATTGCGTATTACTTTTGCTGCTGGTTAATGCTTATTAAATTTTGTGTCGGTGTATTGCATAGAAATACAAAAGTAAACGCAAATATCGATTTTAACTAAAAACAAACTTGACGTTAGAGAATTGTAGCAAACTCAAAAACACAATACGGAAAATCAAGCATTTTCTTTTACGTGGGTGATGTTTTACTTCTACGGATAATTTTTTAAAAAATATATTCAGACCCCATGTTTCTGTTTGAACTGTAGTTTTCTTTAAAAATTGTGCAAACTGCTAATAACACATCTTTATATTTCTTTTTATTTTTATTAATAAAATATGGCGATGACTTGTCAATAGCTAGAAATTCAATAACTGACAGCTTCTTAAGCTGTAAACTCCTCAACGAATATTCTAAAAGCCTGACTATAGAAAATTGTCCCCTTTGAGTCCACTTAGAATTAGTACTTCTATAAACCAGAAGTAATATTATCGACGCTGATTTGAAATGTCCAGACTTGAATTATTATTGTCGACACATACTTGAAATATCGTCAACGCGGACTTGAAGTGTCCAGTATTATTGTCGACCCAGATTTGAAATGTTCAGAAATATACCACGAGTATTATTGTCGACGCTGACTCGAAGCTGTTTTCTATAAAAAAAAAACGGCAAAAACTCTTCGTAATTGTTGCACTATTATCACTGTAACATCAACTTGATGTTCTACTTTATTTATTCACTGTAACATAAACTTGATATTCTATTATACTTTATTTATTTTTACGCGTAACTTTCTGGTTTACAGTGTCGCAGCTTCGACGTGCATCAGTCGTCAACTCACCAGTCTTAACACAGAATGGGTGTTAAATAGCATTTTCCCACTACATGTGGGCTGCTTTTCAAGCAGTTCTGCAGATTATCTCAACCAACCAGGCCCTGTCTTCAACATTCCCTGCATTTTGAAGTGGTTTCTGATGTAATTAATTTGGATTTCCGTGTAATAGTGTTTATGCTATTGATACATTATTATTTCTTATTCGTTATCTTTGCCTTACGTTGTTTTGTGTAGATATCGCCTTATGGATAATTGTACAAAATAAATGATGTATCTTTAATGCTGTTTTCGTTTGTGTTTATGCATCTTTAAAACTGCGTTTTCTTATCAAAATGCTCATCGTTCCAGCGTATTTGCATAAAGCTTTGTTAGGTTTTATCTACTCTACTGCGTATTTGTTTTATAATCTGTAGAACACTTCTCAATTACATGTACGATCATTTCTCTTCTGAATACGCGTTCTATTGTTGAAAGATATTCTTACTGGCATTACTTAAAATTAATTACGGTCTATATACAGAGTGTTAAATGCTTGCTATTTACATAATGTATAAATTACCTATTTTTCTGCTGAACACGCGTTTTATTGTTGTAAGATATGCTTACTTGCATTGTTTAAAGTTAATTTCGGTCTATATACAGGGTGTTAAATGCTTGCTGTTTACATAATGTACGAATTATTTAATTTTCTGCTAAATAAATGCAGTTTTCTGATTTCTATTGCTATTTATAGTTGCTACACGACTCTTACTACTCAATACACCCCTAAACAACCCCTTATCACAGCAATATATAAATATATATACAGGTAAAAATCATTCAAAGGAACGAAAAAATTGGTAAGCAAATTATCAAAAGAACAAAAAATCCAGAAACATCGGAATTTTTTACCTATTTAAATATCAAAGGTAGGATAAGTTTTCAATGTAAGATAAAGAGAAAAAGCAACCAAAGGAAAACAACAGAAACTATGAGGTATAAAATATTTTATACCACAAGATATATGTAAAAGAAAGATAAAAAATATCAATTATGATGGAGAGGCATTATCGGCAAAAGCTTATATGCCATTTCCCTTGTGGTTTACCATAGAGATAATCAGGTTCATAAACAAGTGGACTAACAACCCGTATCACTTGGCATAAAATAAATTTTGGAGCTAATTTAGCAAAAAATTTTTTAGGTTCATAACAAACTTCTTCCATTTTTAGATGTAGATAATTCATCTAAAAAATTTAAATCTAATTTTCGAAAAAAATCAACTAACAATTTTTTATTAGTAACTCTGTAAATAAAAATTATCAAAAGATAGGTTAAGTATAAGTAAGCAAACAAAATATGCAAAAAGAATTTTTTTTACAAAAGCCTGTCTGAATAAAAGTATTTTACTATTCGAACGGAAACAGTATGATTTTTAAATATGGAAATCTTAAATGAATAAGTAGAAATCACTATATGCTAAATATTTTAAAGAGTTATTAAACATGACCAGTATTTATCCTACGAAAATTTACATAAACCATGAATAAAAATTTGTGTAGAAAAGAAAAAGTAATATTCGGCAAAAATAAATTATAGTTAAGTCAAAGTTATTTACTCCCTGTATGTTTGTTGTGGTTTGTTTTGTATTTTTCTTAATATTTCTTGGGTATTAAACCAGTCAGAGTTTTTAAACTTGTCTTTATTTACGTTTCGATCCATGGCCTAGGATCGTTGTCAAAATAATCATGGATCGAAACGTAAATATAGACAATTTTAAAATTCTGAGTGGTTTAATACCTAAGATAAATTAAGAAAAATTCAAAGTTATTTATTAAAAATCATTCATTCTGCACGTAATTGTCTTATCTTGAAAAACTATAGAGTAGTGCTTTATAAATTAAAGCAGTGAACTTCATCTGTCAATTTCCTACCTCATTCTACTGTATCTCTTAACTGTGTTCCTTGTTTAATCTTGTAGGTAAACAATGAACTTTGCTACAGGAATTTGGAGTGAATAGGTGTTGAGTCACTCATGTCCTGTATTACACAAACAAACAATGATTATTGGTTATCCCGTTGGCCATAGCGCAGCAATCCAAAGGATTCATTAACTGGTTTTAGCGTATATTTTAAACATTTAGATTCACATAAGGTAAGCGGAAAAATAAATAATTTTGTCTGCTTAATTTGTAGAGCAAAGTAATTATGGTGCTTGTAATTCATGTGAAAGCAATTACGCCCTTGGTATGGACAAGCGATTAACTATGGTACCTTTTACCTTCGTATTTAACAAGTAATAAGGTACCCTTTCGCCATATCGGAATTTGCAACTTCTCTCACTAGTTACCTTTTAAAAGTATCTATCGGTTAGATTATAGGCTAAATCATTGTGGAACGTCTTTAGAATTATTTAGTTGAAAGGAATTCTGTTCTAGAACTCTACAAATTCAATTTTACTTTAAATTGAAGCTATCTATATGATTTCGGATGATAGTTATCTATTGTGATCTCATATAAGTAAAAACAAATGTCGGTAAATACCCTCATTAAACCACGATTGCGATGAACCTGCCCAGAAAGTACACTGTAGTAAGTAAAAATAAAAATCAAAAACGAAATTGGTTTATTTAAGGTTGCATAAGTGGAGGCAATTTGATTCATGACCGATAAACGTGGCTAACAAATTGACTGTATAATAGCTGTGACATTTATTTTTGACATTCTGTTTACTTCCTCATGTGGGTGGCGCAACCACTTCTATTTTAGTGTGTAATTGAATTTATTGATTACTTCCCAATAGCACTTGTACATTATGTATTTATAAGACGGGATACTAAAAATTACCTTTGTCAGGGGTGGAAATTAAATAAAAAACGTTTGTGTTAGTTACAAACCTCATCTTAATATTTTAATATTGAGAAGTTCAACGTCTTTGAGCCATAATTCGGTTAAAGCAATAAAATCCCTTAGAAAGAATAATAACGTGTTTATTAAAAAACTAAGTTAAAGTAAATGTTGGAAGTTTTTTGTGCCGTGTTCATTACTGAAATTAATTCCCTTTCTCATGTTGTTGAAATCATTTTGTAACATTTCTAGTGCCCTCTAGGTTCCTTTGCTGCAGTTCTTGCAAATCATATACAGGTGTTCTAAATATTGTAGTTTTAAGTAACGAAACACAAGGCGATTTTGAAAGAAAATTTCGACTTCTGTATCCGAAATATCAGCTGGCCATAAGAAAACCCGCGGAAAAAACTCTAGCCTTTTCATGTCATATGCGCTGTTGTACCGTCTTGTTTAAAATAGTTCTGTTGTAGTTGACGAGACTTAAATAAACTATTCAAAACTTTATTTTTCTACTACTAGGTTTTGATGGCGAGATTGAAAAAAAAATAGACTTTGTTATTCGTTTGCGAGAAACTCCCATCCAAAAACAAACTTCTTGAGGGTGTTGGGAAGATCCAACAAAAATATGTGGACTATCAGTACTTCACAAAAACATATTCTGTGTATTCCGGTACCTCAAAAGATTGAACAACATCATATCAGAAAAGAAATTACACAAGCCAGTCATCCATATGAGCCAGTCATCGTTATTAGATTATTGGCAAAACACTGGCAGTACGCAAGAGCATGGCCATTTGGCAAAGGGACATGATGTGATTGCATCGTCGTGGATGCAAGTCGAAGTATTTGTTTAAGACTGTTTGATAAGTTTAATATGAAAGTTGAATTTGACGGAACAAACGTTTTAAAAGTTTTAAAAACACTTGTGCCGTACGTTGTCATACTTCATTAACAGCTTTTTTGGTTAGTACAGTTGGCCTACCACTTCGATTTATAAGCATTACAGACCCTTTTTGTGAAATACCGTTTAACTGTCTCATTCAAGTTATTTCTGATCAAATTAAGTCAAATCTTAGTATTAAATCGAAATAAGCATGGCACCCGAAAACAATTCGAAAGCTTTTCTGTTAAGATTAGGTTATTGTCGTAACCGTCACGAATGTCAGAGTTCCTCGGGCCTGGTTCGCTCAGAACCAACTTCCTCTTGCAATTCGAATCCTAGGATTTTGACTGCTTTGTTGGTATCTATGAGAATCTTGTTATTGTTTCGTCCACTGGTTTCGTAGAGTTTGGAGACTTGGGCCACCATTTCTCCACTGTCGTGGTGTCATTTCCTTCTGGTGATGCCTGGGCCGTCCTGTGGTGATGTTTTGTATGACGGTATCAGGTGAAGTGTATATGGTGCCGTACATCTTGACTACCAGCGCTTTACAGTGTTCGTGAAAATTGTCCTTGTTTGAGTTTCACCTAATCACTTCGTTTATTATGAACCATGGTGTACTTGTGATGATGCGTAAGGTGATATTTTGGAAAGCTTTCATTTTCCGTGCGTTTGTGTCGTTGAGGTATGTTATCCATAGCGGTAAGCATAGCTAACGATAGATCACAAGTACATCTTGTAAGTCTGCGGTCTCGTGTCTAGTGGAAGTTGGTTTCGATACGTGAGTGTAGGGTAGAGGTAGCCCCGGGTACACCTTACATGTGATTTTCCAATGCTCCACCTGAAGTTACTACATTGGCCAGGAAGCGAGTTTTTTACCTGGAAAATTTAGAATTTTGCCAAATCCTAGCTGTTCCAAGCAAGGTAGGGATCTTTAACTTGCGTGACAACACCCACATACGGGACCTCCATTTTACCTCTCATTCGAACGAGGGTGTAATTTTGTGAAAAATGCTCGCCTAACATTTTTCAAGCGGACCGTGTCGGGATTCCAACCCAGAACCTGCCCCGGGTACACCGGAGTTTCAGGAGTATTTCATTTTTAGATGTTTGGTAAAGGATGGGTTGCGATCGATTGTAATTCCATTAGATGTTTTGTCTGTCGAGCATCAGATATTGTTGTAGTGGTGTACGATATCGAGAAAATATTATGTCTTCTGATTTCACCGGATTAAGAGCGATCTTCCATTGTTGAAACTACTCAGGTAGTCGGTATAGCTGTCTTTGTAGTCGTGTTATAGCTTGGGATGACCCTCTTCCTTCGAACATGAACATGATATCATCCGCGTACATTACGCATATGGTATTTTTGGAGTTTATCGTTCCTGTGAAAACCCCAGCAGTTATATACACCAGTCGGGATATTTTGTCTTCGACCCTAACCTACAGGCGTTCATTTTGTAAATAGCTTGCTAGGAGTTGAACGTGGTCTGTGGGAAAGTTATGAATAACTGCCAACTTGAAGAAAAGTAGATAAGAAAAAGATAGAAGCTTTTGAAACTTGGTGTTATAGGAGAATGTTAAAGATTAGTTGGACAGATAGAGTAACAAACGAGGAAGTTTATAGAAGGATAGGTGAGGATCCCTGTATGTGGAAACAATTGAAGGTCAGGAGAGATAGAATGATAGGGCACCAGTTAAGACATGAGGGACTATTTAGTAAAGTCTTAGATTATAGACTACCAAATAAAAATAGAGTAGGAAGGCCTAGACAAAGCTATATTAGTCAAATTATTAGAGATTTAGGTTGTGAAGGGTATGTGGACCTTTTTAGACTAGCTCAGAATAGAAAAGAATTTAGAGCTGCGTCAAACCGACTTTAAGTAAGTCCGAAAACAAAACAAAAAAAAAAATCAGTTAACTAAATGTCACCAGGACATAACTCACAATTAGTTAGCGGTCTGGCATGTTGGTAGCGTTTCGTTGCTTAAGCCTTACCTTAACATATAATTTAATAAACGTCACCATGACATAACTCACAATTAGGTAGCGGTCTGGCATGTTGGTAGCGTTTCGTTGCTTAAGCCTTACCATAACAGATAATTGAATAAACGTTTTCATGACATAACTCACAATTAGGTAGCGGTCTGGCATGTTGGTAGCGTTTCGTTGCTTAAGCCTTACCATAATAGATAATTTAATAAACGTCATCATGACATAACTCACAATTAGGTAGCGGTCTGGCATGTTGGCAGCGATTCGTTGCTTAAGCCTTACCATAACATATAATTTAACACTTTTCCTTTTTTGAAGCGGATAACCAGGTTATATTTCATTTCCTTATAAATGGTAATCATGCAAACATGTTAGAGTTCTTTAACAACCATCAGGTTGCTAATATCTATGTAGAGCCAGCTGGATAGGAAAAAGATAGAAGGATATAGGAAGACCTAGACCAAACTATATTAGTCAAATTATTAGAAATTTAGGTTGTGAAGGGTATGTAGAGCTTTTTAGATTAGCACAGAATAGAAAAGAAGTTAGAGCTGCGTCAAACCGACCTTAAGTAAGGTCGAAAACAAAATGATGAAATGATGATGATGAAGAAAAGTTCATATTGCCAGATCTTGAGAAAGAAGTATTTTGTGTCGCTGGAGATCGCTACGGTGAGTCTCCGTCTGTTGGCATTTCTGGCGATTTGATTTATTACCCAGGTGATTTGAAGAGTTGTCGACTGGTTTTCTTTAAAGACAAACGGTTCGAGTTTGTCTTGTAGAATTGGCTTTATCCTGATCAGTAGCAGTCGTTCAAAGATTTTGAATACTGAATTTAATAGATTGATCGGTGTTCAGTTTTCAACTTAGGCTCTCGATTTTTCAGGTTTAGGTATCATTATCGCCGCGGCGGATTTCCATGCATTGAGGTAGTGTCGGTAAATGAATATAGAATTGAAGATTCTCGTGATGTAGGCGATCGTGCAGTTTCAATACTACAATCAGGTTCGGGCGCCTTGCGTTAATGCCGATGAGCAGTAGCTTTCTTAACCTCTGCTGGGGTTATTAGCGGAATTTCCTGTTCTGATTGTGCCGCGAGAAACTGCTCCACTATATTGTTAATATATTCTTCACTTTGCAGGTCAGAGATTGGATTATAAGCGTTTTGGCTGATTTGTCGACCCTTTCTTCGGCGACATCAATTTTTTTAAGCCGTCCGGTAAGAGGAGTTGCAGTTGTGTTCTTCTTGGACTTGGGGCTCTGCATATGCAAAAAAAGTTGCCTTCCGTCTCTAACGTTGTGTTTGTTCTTTGCCCGAGTATTGTGTCCATCCAGTTTGTGTTGGATGGTGCCTGCTATGTATTTTGATAATGTGCATTTCATGTTGTCGGGGGAGTGTAACGTTTCTATAGCATCATCTGTCTGCTACCGATAAGATGAGTTACTTTTCTTGAACCTGCCGCAGTAGACGATTTTCTTAATTTTGTTTTTTTTCTGTCGCTGTGTTTGGTTTTCGATCGTTATTACAATCGACAGGTGATCCGAGCTAAGATTTTCTAGGACATTAATGTGCATGAGAAAAGGAACGTTTCCTGAGATGGTGATGTCCAGTACTTTCGATTGGTGGTCTTTAGCGGTATTCTGATCAGGACTTCTGGTCCATAGTCTCGTAGCCTTTACCCGGTATGTGGTAGTATAGAATGAGTCCATATGTGTCTTCCGCCATTGATTCCCATGTTGTGCGCTTGGCGTTTGTACTACCTGCTGTTATGGCGGCTTCATTGCTGTTTAGTAAAATCGTTCATGTCTTCATGTCTAAAGGTATCCGATTTTTGGCCGCGATAAGTAGAAATGAGCCGTAGGTAAATTCTATTTGCTTTGGTATACATTCCAATGACATTCATTTGTGTTGGTGCCAGTGTCACTGATCGCGTAGTACTCTTTTGTGGACCATTATGGCAGTTCCTCCGTGTGCTAGTTGTTCTGTAGGTAGATGTTATAGTTGACCATTTTCAGATGTGTTACCGGTGTCAATTTAGTTTCAGCTATGAGCGTCACATCGGGTCTGTCATGTTTCTTCATAAAGTGTTTCAGCTCAGTGTTTTTCTTTACGAATGCCGTTGGCATTATCGGTGAGCAGCTTGAGGCTTCGTTAGGTCTATTTTCCATTTACAATGTTTGAAATGTAAATGTATGCCTGACATAGCATGTTGGAAATTATGGCTTTTGACATATAAGTGCTTATCGGCCGCTGAATCTACTAGAGTATTTTGTGCAGCATTCTTATTAGTTCGGGCCTGTGCTTTCATTATTATTTGCTGTATGGTTGGAGTTGGTGCTGTCTATGTTAGGGTTGGTTGTGGCAACCGTGTTAACAGTTGACGGGGATGGCCGTGTTGTGGTTGGTCTAATCGTTGCCCTTGGCAGTTGGTGCGTAAGTCGGTCTTGTGGCTGTTATTGGTTTCTGCGCTAGTTTATGTTCGTTGACTTGTTGCGGAGCATTAATTTTATTACCTCCCTTTTTGAATCGGAGCTATCTTTTGCGAGTACATGTGGGTTCCTCGTTGCTGAATGAATCACTGTCGTCTTGAGTGTAGTGTTTGGTGGCGCTGATTGTCATGTCGGAATATGTTGTCCATTGCTGCTGCTAATGAATCTCGCCTCATCAGTTTCTTTAGTCCCCATGGTATGGTTCGAGGTGGTTGGTTCTTGCCTATTCTTCTTCTGTCGCAGCAGGTCATGATAGACTAGAAAGTTTCTATAGTTCGCTGGATGAAGGCCTCTACAGTTGACGTAAGTAAGTGTTGTTTCCGACGTGTTCTCGAACTAAGATGCATGTTCTTCGCAGTCTTGCTTTCTCTTTTGTCTCCGATTCGGATGCTAATTGGAAGTCTAATCGTCTGCGATTGGTGGAGGTCTCGTATTCCATGTCGGTACTACCATCCGTGAAAATGCCTACAGCTTTTTTCTTAAGAAAATCCTTAGCGGCTGGGCCCATTGTCGTTGCAGTGTTGGTTCAACTCTGAAAAGCGCGGTTAAGTACGTAAATGCGCACCAAGTGCTGAAGCACGTGGCATAAAGCTTGTTACGTTTTATTTTAAAGCTATCAGGAATTAAATTTATTAATTTAGAAATTAAGGACTTTATTTTAATATTTGTAAAAATCCCCGTTTAATTAGTGCGATTCCGTTGATGTTGCGAAACCCCGAGATTAGTAACGTTCACGCAGATCTTGGCGCCAGTTGCTTATCTTTGCAAACGTAAGTGCTGTCGCAGGGTTCTGGCGTAAGAAGAAGTTAATCTTCCTACAAACGCAGGCAAAAATACGTCAATCTGGGTTGGTGGGAAAAGACATTTAAAGCGAGGACCACCAATTAGTTCGACAGATTTTATCGTAGCGCTACATCTACCTTATCGATAAACTTATCGTACCATTACCGGGCAGTGCTGAGGCGAGTTCTTTCGTTCCTACCCATTTTGACCTATCCTATCGTCTCGTCAGGAAAGCCCTACGGGTAGAAGCAGCGACTCTAACAACTCAACAAGACAAAGCAGAATGGATCGCGCCCCCTTAGATCACCAACATCTAGCAATACTCCAGGGTAAGTATTTGTAATAATTTCAATTCATTTGCCCGAGGATTTATTGATAGAATTTTTCTAATATTATTATTGTTAATCTTGGATCACAAAAAAATAATTATCCTTTCCAGGTGCCGTCCCTTCTAGTAGGAACCTCTATTGAGTGTTTTCAGGGTATTTGTTTAGTGGCCTGACCATAAGAGTTTCTACCTCTTCCATTGTGCATTACTCTCTTTTTGTAGGAGTATAAGAGGCAGTGTCGCCTTTCTTTCTCCATTTCCACTTGTTATTTAACAAAGTAAATAACAAACCTACGACTACTTTTGTGCACACTGCAGGGGTAATGCCCGAACTATGTCGTGGTAGTGCTTATATCTTCTTCTAAAGCCATTTACTATCTATCATGCAGGCTGCCTTTTGTGGTAGATAATACGTCGTTCACATCCAGTGCAAAAGATAGTAAGAGGTTTTGATTCGATCAAGAAATGTTATATTATGCGTATGCGATTTTTGCTAAAATCGAGTGCTTTTAGGATACCGGTTTTAAAATTTGTAAAAGCAAAGAGAAATATGCTTCTTATCTGAGCTGCATTTAGTTGTTTTCGACACGCTGTTGCTCAGTAAAAACTAAAAGCATGCGAACCTCCATAATGTTTAGATGTCAAACCAAATTTGTCTTTTAAGGTTATCATTACGATTATTATATAGTGAAAAAGCGTGGGCTATTGACATCTTGATCTCTGTTAAAATCTTGTAATATTTGGGCATTATAGAAAATAAAAATCAGATGCGTAAGAAGGAAAAAGTAATGTAAAACGTGCAACTTATTATTGAAGTACCCTGTATAATTTTAATTTCAGTATAATGGTGTTTAATAAGCTATTGCAATAAATAGCAGTTCTATAAAGGTAATAAATTTAGGAATCACAAAAGGGCCATTTTATTTCTGTATAATACATTAGAAATAAAACTTCAATTCCTTAATTATTTTATAAGCCACCAAAAACAAAAACAAGTTTTTCAGTACATTTCTTATAATACATTAAGTAAGCTTTTGTACATTAAAAATATTCCATTTAGTAATATACCACCTACATCATTACAAATGTTTTTTACAATGCATGCAAGACGCAATAAAAATCGAGTTATACAAAGTAACACAAAGAAAAACCACGAGTTGATAGAATAGAACCATGGAGTGAAACGGTCCTGCGCAGACGAACAAGCCATTGCACGCCAGGTGATAGTGGGTTGTTACACTCCATCGTTCTGAGACAAGCCGAGAAATCTTATATTTAAAGTAGTAAACAAAAGAGGTGTGAAGCGATATATGCGTGGCGTTTATATATCGTTTTAGATTACTATGTACGACGGCTGTTTGTTTTCCTACTACCCGTTTGTGCTGTTCAACATAAACATCTAACAATTACAAATAACAATTGGCACGAAATTAAAGTGGATTGTCTAATAAACATATCTTAACAGTTCACTGTTTAATATAAATTTAATATACCTAATGTTTACAGTCATATTTAATTTTAATTTTTGTATTTTACATTGTTCATACTCAGAGGTTGTTAAATACAGTTAATACAGTTTCTAAGGTTACTTTGTATTTTAAAGTAATACAGTTTTATAAATCATTTGCCTTGATTACTAATGTACAACGCTGGCGCCTATGACTTCATCGTCTGGGCACGAAGAAAGCCCGCATGCTAAATTAAGGTTATTCAAAAAATAGAAAACCAGTCTCTGGTTCAAGTTAATGTTTCAGAAAGATAATTTTACATATGTTCTATCGAGAAAAAAAAACGTTGAAAGTAATTTCAATTTGCAGTCTTAATTGATTTGCCCAAACTCTGTCAAAGATAATCTCGTCGTGTATGTAAAGAAGATAATTTTTTAATGAGAACTTCGTAATTAATTAAAAGACATAATATGTAACTTTTGGTAGGTACAGTTGACCATCGAATAACAAGGCATCAAATTGATCAAGGTGATTAGTCAATGAAGTTCGGAATAATACCCTACCAGGTTGGTGAATTTTATTTTCTGAATAATTGGTTTTTATAAATAGAAAACCTAATGTAGGAAAGAAACATGTTAATTAAGAACATCAAACGTTTTAACAAAGTCCCAAAAGCCTCATAGGATTTGCTTAGAACAAATTGAATTCAGAATATCACTGATATTAGGTATCCGCGGCCAAATTATTCCAGATATTAATAATAAATCTACTGAAACTATAATCTACAGCAACTGTAAATTAATAAACATTTTTTTACTGCATGAACTTATAACCGTACCCACAAAGCGATCTTGTTATAAGTTTAAGAACTTAGAAACTAATTTTGTTCACAAGAAACGTTTTCCATTAAGCTAAGTAATTTATGATACATTTCTTTTTTTCTTCAGAATGTTTTTATGAACCTGTAATGAAAGCATGATTGTGTAATAGAGTAAAGACTTTCCTATATTGGTGTTTTCACAACTAATGTAAAGATTATAGTTCCAACTTCTATGTAATACAATTTATTGCAATTACCTACAGGCTTGATTAATATACAGGTAATTTAGCATTTGATTTGGAAAACTCTCTGTTCAGCTAGCAGTCTCTAAATAGGTATATTAGTGCCTTTATTAACGTTCATTTTGGGTAGGTTTCAGTATTAGTGAACTCGATTATTTTTGGCCAGAATTACTTTTCGGATCTCGGGTTTTGGTACTCCCTTGTTATTTCTTCTAGCGTGTTTACCTAAAAATACCCGTATTTCAAAATTAGGTGGGGTTCAAGATAATTCCCGATTAAAACTAGTATTTCCCATACTATAGCATTGCGGGACAGTTTTCAAACACTTACCACACCCTTTTCAGTGAATTATTCGGTAACCGTTCTTGTTAGCATAGTCAGGGTTTTTGGTAGTTTATCGAGAAATTTATAGCGAGATACTTCACCGAATTTTCTGTGTGAGTTAACGGCTAGATTTTCTGGGGCAAAAACTTTACGTAGCAACCTTATATCAATTTATTCAGAAATCAGTCTACTGAGTAGCTGTAAGTTGCAAAATCGAAGCAATCGTATTTGTTTTGTATGGCAGTATAAACGCTAATCAGAAAAATCTTTGATGTTTGTTCATGATTATCCACACTACATCTACAAACTTAAAGGATATACGACAGTTGTGTATGCAATTAGTCGTAACGCTTTCATATAATCTTGACAGCCTATCAATATATCATGAAACAAACAGTTCAGAAAATGACGGATGAGTTTATTTTTCTAATATAAGTAAACCGCGAAATCCTCTTCAAAAAGAATCTCGAGTGTGAAAAGCAATGTAAGAGTCTAGGATGTACGGGTTTCCTATTGACCAACAAACTCTACCAATTGCTTAAATTTTAAATGTCGAAGCTAAAAGGTTTATTGATTATTCTACCCATTTCGAGCTTCAAGTATATTGAGTTAAAGCTTCATGACCGTGCATAAATTCACAAGAGTCTTATAGTATTTAGGTCAGAGTAAGAATTATGACGTAGGTTGGGAAACGATGAAGTTACCTTTTCAGCTTTTCATCAATAATTCATATAAGGATACTTGTTATAATTAAATAATAGAACATTATTCTGTCAGCTTCAAGAGAAGATTTAAAGGAATAAATAAAATTATGCAAATCAAATACCCAGAAATCGAGATGCAATTTGAAATATTAGGAATTCAATTTGAAATAAATTAAACGTGAATGAAATACAAGTGGTTAAAAATAAATTCAACCATAGACAAGTGAGTCCTTGCATTTATAAGGATTCTGCAGTTAACAAACTGGTTTTGACATATAATACTGTTACGTTCTAGATACTACTGTAATGTACGTCAATTTATACATCTTTATCTCGCCAAAGCCCAACGCAATTCAAATTATTATCAAACAACTACAAAAAATTCTTAATTTACTAAAACCGCTACAGGAGTTTATAACTATCACTAATTACTCACAACATTTACTACACTAAGGTCTACCTTAAGACAACAAGGGTACTATATTGATTATTAATGGAAATGTGTACATTGCATTGGGCTGATGCACCATTAATTTATTTACACTAGTACTATTCGTTAAATGTTATATCATGATATTCATAGATGCTTACAGTATTTGATTTTTTACGCTTAAACGACAATATCAACTCATACGCCTATTTCTGATGGATCTCTAACCCTACATTTGATTTCCTAATGTTCCACCCGAAGGTACTACATTGACCCAGAAGCAAGTTTTTTTTACCTGGAAATTTTGAATTTTGCCAAACCCTTGCTGTTCCAAGCAAGGTAAGGATCTTTAACGTGCAAGATAACAGACACACGGGACCTAGATTTTATCTCTCATCCGAACGTGGGCGTATTTTTATAAAAAATGCTTGCCTAAAATTTTTCAAGCAAACCGTGTCGGAAATCGAACCGGGGACATTGCGCTTATTTGACACACCCAAATTAACTATGTCTCGCTGAGTATTTCTCCTTTAACATTCTCTACAAGGAGGCATCAGGCGGTGTTAGATCAGATCAATGTGATGGGAAGTTGAATTTAGTCCCACGGGTAATGATTCGTCCTAGAAAGATTTAACGCAGCATAACTGCAGACTGTCGAATAGTGCGTCGTCACGTCCTGATAAAACTACTGTCTATCAATTCAAAAATTCCTGACACAACAAGACCGTTTAGCATTCTGAACAAACAGTGTGATTACTATGCCCCTGTAACGGTTCTGGGTAATAGTGAAGTATACCGTCAACACCCATAATGAAATATGAACCTAGCAAACCATTTTCTGTCACTGCACATCATATCGTTACTCGCTCATAGAGATTTTTGAACGATAGTATCTGGTATACCAAAACCAAGAAAGCGAATTGTTTGTCTATTGACGAAATCGTCCAAATTAATGTGGCTTTCGTCGAAGAACCAACCTAAGAAGTTTAGATCTTCCGGAAGCCGTGCACAACTTGTAACCATAGCATTGTTGCTCCGCTAATCATTGCCACACCTGTTTCAGTACGGATATCCATCAATCGCCTCGGCGACGTATTGCTGAGGTTCAATTTCAAGGGCGTTCGTCGAAGATTTTGTTTTAGTGATTCCAACACGTGATCGAGGATACGTCCACGATTCTCAGTTGTGGAGGCGGTTACTGGACTCCGAGTCCTTCTCTTCCGTTGACACTTACGCAATCAGTAGTACAAAATTTCATAACAATAGATAACGATTGTTATCTATTGTTATGAAATGTATTATTTGGTGCAGACTGTATAAACTGCTACCTCACAGTACAACGTTCTTCAAACTAGAACAAACAAAAACTGCTCATGTAACCACTCACCGATCAATAGACATGCGCATGACACCCGCGTGATATTCAATACTGTATATTATGGTGCACACCGAATTACTACTGGTACTTATTTTAAAATAAATCCTCGCGGAGTCAATAAGGCGTAACAATCGCGTCAAAACTTGAAAACGAAAAAATAAAAAGAAAAAGTTTCTTTGTATGAGACACATACACAAAAAAATCATACTAATCAACGTTTGTTGGCGCCACCCGGATTTTCAGGCTACATCATCTGAGCGCGCAACAGTTTTGTTTGCCGTCACACTGACCGCACAAAATTAGTTGGTAAAACCCAAAAACTTAAAACTAACACTTAAAGTTACTATAAAACTATGTACAAAATCCATTTTTGTCATTGCATTGTAACAATTTTTTTGACGACTGCAAAGCACCAATAAATTGTTAATTAAATACATCTCTTTGTCTGTTCCATTAAACACGTAAACGTCGTCATTTAAATAAATATCCGTATTGGGATCATGTAGTCTAACCACAATACAGAGATGCTAGTTTGGTTGCTAACATCAGGCATTAACTATTTGAATAAACGTTTCAATGCCAAACACCTTTGATATTTCGTGCGCAACGTGTCAACGGTCATTCTGGATGGAACACTTGGCACGAAAGCATCATGGAGAACCTTAAAGTTCTAGCCAGTAACTTACGTGTGGCTTTACGCCTATGTGAAAGCTAAAGTGTAATAAACACTTGATGTAGTGTTTTTAATAATGGTAAGCAAATAGGTATAATCTTTTAGACAAACTAAATAATTTTGTTGTAGCGCTCTTCTCATAGCTTCTCTTATCTTTTCATATTTTCTTTTATCTAGTCTTATCCTGTTTTATTTTGTCTTATAAAAATTATCCCGTTTAAATTTTGTGTTGTATGGTCATATGGATCTTTTCTTTTTGTTTACGATTATCGAGTTTACCGTTTAACGTGAGCATTTATCAAGTTAATGATAATATTGTAAATTTAACAAGAAAGTACTTCAATGTAGCGATAATAAATTGTGGTCTAATATGAACGTCCTTCAACTTTACCGTGATAAGTGGATTTAATATAATGTTCTGCAATGAAACTGTAATATTTGAGATTTAACGAATGTTCTACAATTTAGATAGCAATTCTTTGGTTTCAATCTAAACGTCCAATAATTAAAAGTAATGATATTTTTAAAATTGCTAAGATGAATTTACAAGTAACAATGTGGATAATTACACTCAAGATAATTGTTTGGTAACGAACTAAATGCAGTAATACATCAAAGCTTTGCATTTTGTGATAACCGTTGGAATGGATTTTGGTTTGTCCCGTTATTGCGCAGAGGAAATACGCTTCAAGCTCGTATAATTGGATACAAGAAACACACAGCTGGTTATTTGCAGTGTAACATGTGCAGGCGACGTCATTTGTTTGTCCAGGAACCGTATGTATATACATCTGCTTTAATACAATGTAACGCTGTCACACAAACAAGATCTGTTGAAAGTAGGTAAGCGCTCTATATTATTTTTACATGACGTCCGCACTTGGCGAACATTGATAGAAGGCTACACCAACAAAATAACTTTGTGATGACCTATAACTATTACTTTGTTTAATAAACCATAAAGGACTTTAATAATCTTTTTATTGTCAATTTTAAATCCAGTGTAATAGCCGTTATTATTATTAACGAAATTAAGCAACTTCATTGAGTTCTGATTAAAGTTTCATTTATGTGTAATTATAGTTAAAGCTTTTGAACATTGAATTAGTAGATTTTTGGAAATTTTCATATAAACTTGTAAACCGAATAACAGATCTGATATTTTGGGTATTGATTTGAGTTAATTTTTGTAGTAAAAAGAAACGCTTAACGTGTTTGATATTTCATTCAAACTTATAATTCTACATCTGTGTAGAAGAAATTATAGTAACCTTTTTGATATGCAAAATTTGTACATACAATTTTTATCACAAAGCAACTTTTAATTAAAGAGTCACCATTTAATTCATTTAATCAATTGCTTTATTTTGAACTAGTGAGTTCAAAAATAGTGTAAATAGATCGAGGAACAAAAGGCCTAAATACCTTCAAGATAATGATATTTGTAGCTTCCATTTAACGAAGAAGCTCTGATAACTCTTTCAGAATTTGATGCCTATTATTTGTGTCTATAAAATTGTGTGCATAATTAATTTTTTCAGCATTTTTTTATTATGAGGTAGCAAGAGTATACCTCTTGTGTCCTCACCTTGTTAATTTAATTCAATTTTCCTTACAGCTCCTGCGTAAGCAGTTAATACAATATTCCTCTCTAAGGACTCCCAAGTCCCCCATAGGGAAACTCTGTGTTTAAAATTTAATGATTTGGTGGTGCCCTCCCTAAACCCTTATTTTGGTATGAATTAAGCCATAGTAAGTAAATAATGTTTTGTTAAAAAAACCACGACCAATCCTCATAAGTTCTACCCGAGGCATAGACCCCTAGCATAGTCGGAAAATATTTGCGTTCCATCATTTTAAGGAAATCCTTCCTTAAAGTTCACTGGTTCCATCAGAGAGTATTAAAGAACTCACGGGTTACTTTAATTATTCAATCAAACAATTAACCAGCACGATAAAATTGTAGTAAGAGCATATTAATGCATACAAATTTTCATGAATACCCCCAAGGTATACTCTTAAATTAATAAAATTACATACTAGCTTTTAACAAAATAAAGACAAAACACATTGCATCAGTAAAACCTTAAGTTAACAAATTAGCCGGTACTACTTACTGATTTACGATAAATATTTCTTAATCCCATCCTACCAAACACAAAATTAAAAGACATGTTAGTTCATAAATATCAAAGGTTCGGAGCATCAAATAAATAAGATAAGTTCTCAAAGGTAGTTTTCAAAGAAAAAAATATAGATAATTTATTTGCTAGGCGACCGGAAGGACTTTGGGGTTTATTGAGCCAAAGGAGGAAATTGTGATGAGTTATAACGGAAAAATGGGAACCCTCGAGGTAAGGACGGAACTTCTCAATCGCCCACACCACTGCCAAGCACTCCTTCATCGAAGAATGTCAATATATTGGCAAAATAATATAGTAAAAATAGCTAAGTACTGAAGCACCTTTATACTGTACCACTTATGAATGCCACACCCTTTATTTTGAAGTAGTTTTGGTATAATTTATCATATTAGATTATTTTATATCTTTAAAGGTTCTAATATTAATATTGGATAAATTAACAAACTTTCATGCTATACTTACACGTATTGTGGATTGCGCTATATTCAAGCGCTAAAACGCCTTTAATGTAAACATTTGCGTGCCGTTTTAAACACAGCCGTACATATGTCTCCTTATGCCTGCGCATGTAACAAACGTTTTCTGGAAACAAATTGTGTGTCGTTCTAAGACCACGTAAAGATGCTAAGTCTTATAGAAGAGCGTGCAATCTGAGAAATGCTTCAAAATTTAGTAGCACAGGTCGTGGTTAGTTCCATAAGCAATCTCTTCGTTAACGTTTCGTAACAAGTTTGCTCTAAGTTATTTGTAATGTTCTTTATTGGCAACGCAAATTTAGGAACAAAATAAAATGATTAAAGTTGGAACAGCTGTTGGTTGGAATAGTCTTTTAAATACATGTACAACATCAAGTGCAGGTCTAATTATTAAATAAATCTCTGAACATATTGGTTGCAAACATCATCTATCACACAGAATTTGAATTTGATATTTCATAATTATCGTTTGGTAGAGTAGTTTCAAGGTTTATTGTTTATTCCGAATAATAAAGTAAGCGATGTGTCTCATGGCTGCTATTGTATTCTTTATTATCTAAATTGTTACAAATATGTTGGTGCAGGCTTAATACTTCTTTTAATTGAAGTAATGAATAAATCTAGGTGCAAAATAAATTAAATCTTTAATGTTTCGGAATTTCATTCAGAGTTGCTTATTAGTTGCTTAACAAAAGTTTTCTTTTGTAGAAAGTATTATATAATGTCGAACCAGTTGTTATTTTGAAAAAATTGTTTTTGGATAACTAACTTGTTTGTTCCATTAAATATTTAATTGAGTTAAAAATACGTAGAATTATTTTGGGATGCATATGTTGGGAATGAATACTTTTGTTACCGGGTTTATACCAAATGAAAGTTTAACACAAATAATTGATTAATGTTTTTAGGTTGACCTTAAGTGTTTTAAAAATTTTATTAACCATCTGTAAAGTGATATTGTCGGAGGCTTTAACGGCCGGAGTCATTATAAATATTCATGGTTCCGGGTTGGGACCGTGTCATTTTATAAATTAAGATCGACGTTTCTTCCACTTTTGTAAGGGGCTTTATCAGGACATATTACTCATATTACTTTTGGTTGTCTTACACAAAATATTAAAAGTAGGTAAGTTCTAATTTTTCTAATATTATTATTGTTTATGTTGGATCACAAATAGGAACCCCATTGTATGCATTCACTATAATTTTCCTTTCCAGGTACCCTTCTATCAGGAACCTCTATCAAGTGTTTTCAGGGTGTTTGTTTAGTGGCCAGACCATAAGGGATTCTACCTCCTCCATTGTGCATTGCCCTCTCTTTGTAAGAGTATTAGAGGCAGTGTCGCCTTCCCTTCTCCATTTTGACAAAGTCAATAATAAACCTACGACAACTATTGTCTCCACTGCAAGGGTAATGCCCGAGCTATGCCGTGGTGGCGCTTATACCTTGTTCCACACCCCATGGTTCTGAGACGAATCGCGGAATCTTATGTTTGAAGTGGTAAGCGAAAGACGTGTAAAGCGATATATGAGTGGCTTTTTATTCTGTTCAACATAAACATCTAACAATTACAAATAACAATTAGCACGAAATTAAAGTGGATTATCTAATAAACATATCTTAACAGTTCACTGTTTAATATAATTTTAGTATGATCCCATAATATCTTCTACCAATATGCTTTTGAAATGTTTACAGTCATCTTTCATTTTAATGTATTTGTAAATCCCACTAATAAGGTTAGGGTTATTTCCATTAAGAAATATAATTTTAGTTTACATGCATTCTTGGTCTAAGCAAGGCTTAATTTTGTATCTTACATTTTTCATACTTAGGAGTTGTAAAATACATTATGGCAGTTTCTAAGGTTACTTTGTATTTTAAAGTATTACAGTTTTATATATCATTTGTTTTGATGAATAACAACGCTGGTGCCTATGACTTTACTGTCTGAGAACGACGAAAGTTCGCATGCTAAATTAAACTTATTCAAAAAATAGAAAAACTATTCTCTGGTTCAAGTTAGTGTTATAGAAAGATAATTTTACATACGTTCTATCGAAAAAACGTTAAAAGTAATTTCAATTTGCAGTCTTAATTGATTTGTCCAAATTCTGTCAAAGATAATCTCGTCGTGTATGTTGAGAAGATAATTTTTTGTTGAGAACTTCGTAATTACCATTAGAAGACATAATATGTAACTTTGAGTAGGTACAGATGACCTTTGAATAACAAGGCATCGAATTGATTAAGGCGATTAGTCAATGAAGTTCGAAATAATACCCTAGCAGGTTGGTAAATTTTATTTTTTGAACAATTGGTTCCTATAAATAGAAAACCTTATGTTGGAAAGAAGCATGTTAATTACGAACATGAAACGTTTCAACAAAGTCCCAGAAGCCTCATAGAATTTGTTTAGAACAAATTGGTTCAGAATATCATTGATTTTAGTTATCTGCGGCCAAATTATTTCAGATATTAATTATAAAACTTCTGAAACTATAACCTACAGCAACTGTAAATTAATAAACATTTTTTTATTGTATGAACTTATAAAGTACCCATGAGGCGTTCTTGTTATTAGTTTAAGAACTTAGAAATTAAGTTTATTCACAAGAAACGTTTTCCATTAAGCTAAGTAATTTTTGATACATTTATTTTCTTCTTATTAATGTTTTTATGTACCTGTAATGAAAGATTTTCCTATATTGGTGTTTTCACAACTAATGTAAAGACTATAGTTCCAGCTTCGATGTTATAACATTTATTGCAATTACCTACAGACGTGATTAATATATAGGTAATTTAGCATTTGATTTAGAAAACCCTCTGTTCAGTTAGCAGTCTTTAAATAGGTATATTAGTGCTCTTGTTAGCGTTCATTTTGGGTAGGTTTCAGTATTAGTGTACTCGATCATTCCTCGTGTAAATTTTTGACCATAATTACTTTCCTCATTTTGGGTTTTGGTACTCCCTTGTTATTTCTTCCAGGACGTTTCCCTAGAAATTTCCGTGTTTCAAAATCAGGTGGCGTTCCCGATTAAAAGTAGTATTTTCCATACTATAGCATTGCTGGACAGTCTTCAAACACTTACATCGTCCTCTTCACTGAGTAATTCGGTAACCGTTCTTGTTAGCAAAGTCAGGGTTTTCGGTACTTTATCGAGAAATGTATAGGGAGGTACTTCACCGAGTTTCCTGTGTGAGTTACCGGCTAGATTTTCTGGGGCAAAAACTGTACGTAGCAACGTTTTGTTAATTTATTCAGAAATCAGTCTACTCAGTAGCTGCAAGTTGCAAAAATCGAAGCAATAGTATTTGTTTTGTATGGCAGTATAAACACTAATCAGCTTTTATAATTTTTCCAGAAAAATCTTTGATGTTTGTTCATGATTATCCACACTACATCTACAAACTTAAAGGATATACGACAGTTGTGTATGCAATTAGTCGTAACGCTTTCATATAATCTTGACAGCCTATCAATATATCATGAAACAAACAGTTCAGAAAATGACGGATGAGTTTATTTTCTAATATAAGTAAACCGCGAAATCCTCTTCAAAAAGAATCTCGAGTGTGAAAAGCAATGTAAGAGTCTAGGATATACGGGTTTCCTATTGACCATTACAAACTCTACCAATTGCTTAAATTTTAAATGTCGAAGCTAAAAGGTTTATTGATTATTCTACCCATTTCGAACTTCAAGTATATTGAGTTAAAGCTTCATGACCGTGCATAAATTCACAAGAGTCTTATAGTATTTAGATCAGAGTAAGAATTATGACGTAGGTTGGGAAACGATGAAGTTACCTTTTCAGCTTTTCATCAATAATTCATATAAGGATACTTGTTATAATTAAATACCAGAATATTATTCTGTCAGCTTCGAGACAAGATTTAAAGAAATAAATAAAATTGTGCAAATAAAATAACCAGAAATTGAAATGCAATTTGAAACATTAGAAATTCAATTCGAAATAAATTAAACGTGAATGAAAAACAAGTGGTTAAAAATAAATTCAACAATAGACAAGTGAGTCGTTGCATTTATAAAGGCTTCTGCAGTTAACAAACTGGTTTTGACATATAATATTGTTATGTTCTAGATCCAATACTGTAATGTACGTCAATTTATACATCTTTATCTTGCCAAAGCCCAAAGCAAGTCAAATTATTGACAAACAACTACAAAAAATCTTAATTTACTAAAACCGCTACAGGAGTTTATAACTACCACTAATTACTCACAACATTTACTACAGTAAGGTCTACCTTAAGACGACAAGTGTACTATATTGATTATTAATGCAAATGTGTACATTGCATTGGACTAATGCACTATTAATTTATTTACAAAAGTACGATTCGTTAAATGTTATATCATGATATTCCTAGATACTTACAGTATTTGATTTGTTTACATTTAAACGATAATATCAACTCATGCGCATATTTCTGGTGGATCATTTGATTTTCCAACGTTCCACCCGAAGGTACTACATTGACCTGGAAGCAAAATTTTTTATCTGGAAATTTTGAATTTTGCCAAACCCTTGCTGTTCCAAGCAAGGTAAGGATCTTTAACGTGCATGACAACACTCACACACGGGACCTCCATTTAACCTCTCATCCGAACGAGGGCGTATTTTTGTGAAAAATTATCGTCTAAAATTTTTCAAGCGAACCGTGTCGGAAATCGAACCCGGGACCTTGAACTTATTAGTCACACCCGAATCAACTATACCAAGC
The DNA here is from genome assembly GCA_036346225.1 of Platerodrilus igneus. Classification (NCBI taxonomy): domain Eukaryota; kingdom Metazoa; phylum Arthropoda; class Insecta; order Coleoptera; family Lycidae; genus Platerodrilus; species Platerodrilus igneus. The sequence goes on from JARFIW010001381.1 coordinate 3,025,305, forward strand.
AGCCGCTGGTGGATCTGTATTGCTGAGCACTTCTCCTTTAACATTCTTCACAAGGAGGCATCAGGCGGTGTTAGATTAGATCAATGTGATGGGGAGTTGAATTTAGTCCCACGGGTGATGATTTGTCCTGGAAAGATTTATCGCAGCCTAACTGCAGACTGTCGAATAGTCCGTCATCACGGGGGATTTTAATGCAGTAGTAGATGAGGGTAGGGAAGGGAGCGGTAGTAGGTTTATTTGGTTTAGGCACAAAAAATTACAGGGGAAATAGGTTGGTAGAATTTTGCGACAAAAACAATTTAGTCATCACAAACACATTACTTCAACATCATGCTAGAAGATGATTCACGTGGAAGATGCCATGGGATATAGGAAGATATCAAATAGATTACATACTTAATAGACAATGGTTTTGGAATCAAGTAAAAGACTGTAGAAGCTCTCCAGAAGCAGATATAGACACTGAGCACAACATCGTAATTATGAAGACCGTTGTTAAATTTAAAAATTTGAAGAAAAAAAAGGAATGGAAAAAGGTACTTTGACTTTGAGAAACTAAAAGATATAGATATCCACAAAAGATTTGAAAAAAAGACAAATGAATTGGTGAAAGATATCGGGAAAATTTCAGATACTAAGGAAGTAGAAACAGAATGGAATAACATTAAATCCAACTTAGACATGGCGGCCAGATTCTGGGGTATACACAAAAAGAAAATAAGAAACCATGGATAACAAAATATATCCTGCATTTGATAGAAAAAAGACGGAAATACAAAAATAGATCAGGCGAAACGGGAAAACAGAACTACAAAGCCATAAAATGGAAAATTATTCGCAAATGCAGGAAAGCTAAAGAACAATGAATTGATGAAAAGTGCAAAGAGGTACAAACTAAGATGGAAATACGAAAAACAAACGAAGCATACAAACTAATTAGAATGAATTTTAGGGGTATAAAACCGTATAGCAAAAATATAAAGGACGCGGGAGGAAACGTCATTATAGCAAATGTACAGAAAGTGGTTAATAGCAGGAATATATAGAGAATTTATATGCAGGAGAGGAACTAACAGCATTAGAACAAGAATCAAACATTGAAAATGATGACTTGGGATATTCTATAATGCGAGATGAGTTTTAATTAGCATTAAAGGGTTTGAAAAATGGTATTGCGCCGGGTACAGATAAGGTGCAAGCAGAAACTCTAGCCACTGGACATGCAGTAACAGACCGTCTCTTCCAACTTGTAAGCTATATGTATGAAACAAACGATATACTCAAAGATTTCAAACGTAACATCATAGTAACTATACCAGAAAAGAAAGGCGCCGATAAATGTGCAAATTTCCGAACAATAAGTTTGACAGTACAAGTGTCAAAAATATTAACTAGAATTGTACAAAGACGAATGGAAAAACGAGCTGAAAAATTACTAGGAAAAGATCAATTTTGGTTTAAGCGAAACAGGAAAACACGGGAGGCTATTTTATCTCTGAGGGTGATAATGGAGAAAACAATAGAAAAGGGAGAAAGCGTGAATATAGTGTTTGTAGATCTAGAAAACGCATTCGATAATGTAAAATGGAAAATTTTTTTCGAAATATTCAAAAAGATTTGAATGAGTTTTAGGGATAGACATAGCTTATACAAAGAGCAAACAGCTGTAATAGAATTAGAGTTGGAGCGTGGAGAAGTAAATATTAGGAAAGGGGTGAGACGGGTATGTGCCTTATCCCCATTAATTTTTAGCTTGTACATAGAAGAGGTAATGAATACTGTCAAATGCAAGAAGACATTTGGAATTACTATTCAGGAACAAAAGATTGATGTGCTTAGATTTGCAAATGATATAACGGTATAAGAATCTAGCAAAGAAGAGTTAGAAGCTGCTCTTAATGAAATGTACTAACAGAGAAATACGCTATGAAAATGAACAAAAATAAAACTAAGGTTGTAGTATGCAAAGGAGGCGAAAATAAAACAAAAACAAGAATACAAATAGGTAACGAGAACTTACAAGAGGTTAAAGATTTTTGCTAGCTAGAAACCCAAATAACGTAAGATGGGAAAAGCACAAAAGATATAACACAAAGTTTAGTACAAGGTCGTGCTACATTTAACAAGAAAAACCAACTACTGTGTTCAAAAACAACAAACATAGAAACGAGGAAAAGATTGCTTAAAACATATATGTGGAGCACACCACTTTACGGCTGTGAAACCTGGACAGTAGCAGAAGCGGACAGGAAAAAAATAGAAGCATTTGAAATGTTGTGCTGCAGACGTATGATGAAGATATCATGGACAGACAAAGTGCAGAACAAAGATGTACTAGAAATGGTAGGGGAAGAAAGAAATATGTGAAAAACAGTAAAAAATAGCAGAGATAGGATGATAGGTCACATACTAAGACATGAGGGAATAGTGTGGACTATATTAGAAGCAGATATAGGAAAAAAGAGAAGTAGGGATAGACCTAGGTAAGACTATTGCACACAGATAGTGAAAGATGTGGGAATTTCAGGGAAATGTGTTGGCTAGCTCAGAATAGAAATCGATGGAGGTATGCATCCAAATAGTCCCAAATGGAAAACTAACGACTAAAAAAATAGATGTACTTAAACATCGTTTTGGTATTGGTCTTGCATTATTCTCAACTAATGTTAATTGTACGAAAGTATTTACTGGAAAACTATTAATTCGGCAAATGTCTAAGTGTTGCAAGATTCTTGGCAGCCACAGGCTGTTTTACTCCCTTCACATACCACTGAATCTCATGAAAACTCACCTCGATGCTCAACTTTTTTAGATATTTGAAAAAAACTGAAATTTGCAATTTTTTTCAAACTTTAATAACTTTTTAACGGTTTAACCTATAGAGAAAATAAAAACTACTTGTAAGGTAACTTTTTACGTAGAATTCAATAGCGTATATGACAATTTTAATTGGAAATGGGTTTTCAAGCTACAAACATAACCTCACTTTCTTTAAATGGAGACCATAGTTCAATATGACCCAATTGGAAAGGTTTTTTCTTCCGATTACCCTAATGTAGGGGTTGATATACTTATTTTCAGTAGTTCTTTTTATAATAAATGAAATACGATTCATTAATTTGCGGACATCGAGTCCATGGATACATATTACAAACAAACAAAATGTGTAAACATCAATAATGGAAATATGTTTATCGTAACTAAATTTATTATAAACTAAGAAAAAATAAAATACTTAAAAATAAACTATTCATACACTACAAATAACTTAATCAAAGGAAACAAAAATTAATTAATGCTAATATTAGCATTAATTAATTTTTGTTTCCGCTGCTACATTAAAATATGCTCATAATAATCTCCATTAGCTTGCAAACATATCTCACACCTTTTAATTAGGTTTTGGTGCACCTTATTTAAGGTTTGTGGTTTTATACTTGTAATAGCTGTTGTAATACTATCTTTGAGTTGCTGGATGTTATTGGGTTTTTAGCATACACTATATCTTTTACAGTACCCCAAAGAAAAAAAACTAGTGGCGATAGTTCTGGTGACCTTGCCGGCCATGGAACAGGACCTGCATTGCCAATCCAATTTGGAAAACTATTATCAAGATATTCAGAAATGGCTTGACCGTTGTGAGCAGGTGCACCGTCATGCTGAAAATAATATAAGTTTTGTAGTAAATGAAGTGGCAAATTATTGAGCATTTCTTGCAATTCGTTTTGTAGAAAATTCAAATAGCGTACACCATTTAAATTATAATTATAAAAGAAAGGCCCAAGTATTTTATTACCAAAAATGGCACACCACACATTTATCGAAAATTGATGTTGATCCCGCCTTTCTTCTTTAAATGGGGATTTTCCTGACTCCAGTAGACTGTATTTTTTCTGTTAAACATGCCTTTGCTGGTAAATTTTGCTTCGTCGGTAAATTAAAGTGTGACTAAAACGAGGGTTATTATTTGTTTCATTAAGAAACCACCTACAAAACTTTTGTCTTCTCTCACAATCCCCCTAATACAGTGTATTGCTAACATGGGTTTTGTATGGTTTGTAGCGGTTTTGTTTTAAAATTAGGCGAGCTTCTTCTGTAGAAGTAGCGCACTCAATTGCAGTTTCTCGGGTGGACGCTGTTGGCTTAAAATTTATGTAGGCTAACACACGTTCTTCATAATCAGTTTTGAATTTTCTTTTATCAGTACTGGGTTTTGTAAAAGCACTAAACCTTTTTAAATTGTTTTCTAATTTAGAAAACAATCTCGTATCTGGCTGCCTTCTTTCCAAATATCTGTCATAATACATATCGCCAGCAGCATCACAATTTCTGTTACAGGCATAGTAACAATAGAGCATGCCATTTTTTTCGTCGTTTATATACATTCTCTATTATAATCAAATAAATTTAAAAGTCTTCTACACAAAATTTGCAACCGAAAGCAAGTAAACACTTTAACTAATAATATCTAACAAATGGCAGTTGTTTTTTGTTTATTTAAAATATGTATCCATGAACTCCTTATTGTTGTCCGCAAATAAATGAATCGTATTTTGTTTATTCTAAAAACAACTATTGAAAATAAGTATATCAACATTTACATTAGGGTAATCTGAAAAAAACCTTTCCATTTGGGTCATATTGAACTATGGTTTCCATTTAAAAAAAGTGAAATAGTGTTTGTAGCTTGAAAACTCACTTCCAATTAAAATTGTCATATACACTATTGAATTCTACGTAAAAAGTTACCTTACAAGCAGTTTTTATCTTCTCTATAGGTTAAACCGTTAAAAAGTTATTAATGTTTGAAAAAAATGGCAAATTTCAGTTTTTTCAAATATCTAAAAAAGTTGAGCATCTAGGTGAGTTTTCATAAAAGCATCATACTACTCGTAAATTTTTCTTTAACTTTGCTAATTTAACCAACATTATATTTTCTATAATAAAAAAGTTGCCCATATACGGAGATAGATTGTGAGCACCCAGTATATATTGCTATGATAATAGGGTAGTTTAAGGGTAAATTAAATCATAGGGGTCGTAGAATAAATATAAACAACTTTAACTTCAAGAAAAGCAAATAATTTCGATAAGAGTAAATCGGTCACTCTACATAATCTTAATTAAGAGGACACTGTATATAAAATATGTGGAATTAAATGCATGAGAACTTAAATATGTCTAAGTGTAGTTTACAAGTAAAGATAAGATTTTAAAACGTAATAAATTGCATCAGAATTAAATCACCGGAAAGCATAGATAAATTAGCATTGCAAATATTTAACAATTGCGTCGAAAATATCAACGTACACGCATTCAAAATAATTGATTATTAGAAAATCGTTACGTGACTGGAAAAGAACACATTTGTTCAGAAAACCAATATTCTGTAGAAACAAATAAAGACCAGGCGGTTCAATTATACGATAAAATTAACAAATATTCAAATACGTGAGTTAATGAAAGTCGAAAGTTGGAAATTCTTGAATAATATTACAATATGCGGGAGGCGGACGTGACGAACAGAGCATGCATCGAAGATTTAAACTAAGTAATTGGTAAAAATTCCGAGATAAGACGAAAGTATCAGCCTAGAATGTAAACAAGCCAATAAAAACAATTGGAGGAAGAGCTTATATATACGATAGTAAAAAAATGACATTTTAGTATATATTCAAACTGAGCAACGACTATGTTCAAAGGTGTTAAAAACTTACGTAACTAATGAAGTATAAATCAAAACAAATCAGAGTTAAAAAGTGCGAGAATTTGTGCAACGAAAACCAAGCCGATCTATAGACAGACGTAAGTTAAACAATTTAATTAAATTTATTTCTAATACTAATGAAACAGGGCTTTAATTTGGACTTTAATTTGGGACATACTTAAATGAGACGACTGTAATTTGGGCTGTAATTTGAGATGGTTTTACTTTGAGATAGCTTTAATTTGGGACCTTTAATCGAGACGACTTTAATTTGGGACTTCTAACTTTGAACATACTCTAATTTTGGAGATAATTTAAAAATGAACGTATTCTAATTTGGACATATTCCGATTTGGTACGATTTTAATTGGAAGTGATTTATGGGAGGCGATTCTTATATGGGGCCGGCATATCAATAAGCAAAGCGGACACAGAAAGGGGATGCAGATCATAGACTAGGATGGAACTACAGAACCCATTCCAGATTAGCAATCTTAACACACTTTATTATTGAAAACTGTTTTGATTTAATATTTGCCATACATTGTATATTTGTAAGAGTCATCAAAAAGGTCACTTAATAATTTATAAAACGGAATAGGTATCTTGAAACGTTCGAAGGTCTCTGAATATAATTAAAAGATATTTTTGCTGGCTTTCAGAAAAAGCATAAATCTGGTATATGTAGATATTTTGTACAAAAAGGAAAATTTTGAGAGTTGTAAATATTATCAATTATTATATTGTGTGTTCTAGAATTGCCTTATTTGATTCAATAAGATTTATTCAGTAAGCTAGTCAGGGTAAAAACCTTAAAATTAATACTTCATATAATAAAGGGAATATCATAGCAATTTATATATATATATATATATATATATATATATATATATTAATCAAATTATTATTAATGGTCTTGATATGTATTTATATTATAGATTAAGGGAAAGGTAGACCAAACAAGTATTTTAGTTGGACATTCTCTTTATTTGTGATGTCTAGCTTTCAAAATTTGCTCTAATTTGTTCTTCAGGATAACAAACGTGAGATAGGTCAAATAAATAAAACGTTCAGCATACTTTAAATTTGAGCAAATTACAAATACTCATGTGATTATATAGAGTTACAGTTAAACCCAATTTGAACACTAAATTAGATTATCAAAATTTTCTTTCACACAATATCAAATGTCTACAATATCAACCAAACAATATTGGAGTTTACAATTGACAGTCAATGTATACATACATATATACATATATATATATATATATATATATATATATATATATATATATGGTTGGCAACATTAAGTAAATATATTGTGATAGATAGTATAGGGGGTAAAAGACGCATGTAACAAAAAGGGGGATTCTTCTTAATCTTCTTTGGGAATGAAACCACTCATAGTTTTTAAAATCTATTTTATTTACGTTTCGATCCATGACCTAGGATCGTTGTCAAAATAATAAAAACTTCAAGTTTGACGTTTATGATATAAATTGAAGGTTATTTTGATTTATTGATGTTTGAAATATTTGGTTTGAGTACACTAAGCAAAAATTTTTAAAGTTTAAAAGAATGATTGCCTTCAATTTGTGTTGCGACCTGGGATCGACTTTCCTATGGTAGCCAATACGCTTAACGTGAAATCAGCTGATTAATTTTTAGTTGGTGAATAAAAATTAATCATTTGATTTCAGTTGCAATGTACAATTAGAAGAGTCGATCCCAGTCAACAACATAATTAAGCAAATTTTTAAACTTTAAAGTAGTCTCAAACCAAATATTTCAAACATCAATAAATCAAAGTAACCTTCAATTTATGTCATAAACGTCAAATGAAGTTTTATTATTTTGACAACGATCCTAGGTCATGGATCGAAACGTAAATAAAATAGATTTTAAAAACTATGAGTGGTTTCATTCCCAAAGAAGATTAAGAAGAATGCTAAACAAACCACAACAAACATAATTAAAAAGGGGGATGTTTCGAACATGAGAAAATGGTTTAGAACCGATGTGAACACGGTATGACAAGAGTACCAAAAGTATAAGCAAGGTTTATTTCGAAATTACTTTAGAAATTTTATTATAAACCGATCTTTGCCTGGGAGTGGCTAATAAAGATTAGTGTAACTGGCATTTTAAACGTTTTATTTACGTGTTATTTGTTATTGTTATGTAGTATTATTGTATAGTTGTTATCTGTTATTGGTAGGTATTGTTATTGGTATTATTAATTGTAGTCGTAAACTCGGACAAGTTTGTATTTAAATGATATAAGATTGGACAAGAATTGTTTTACCAGTATAAAAATAGAAGGTACAGGATTGTCTTGGTAAAAGCGGTCATTATGTACAAAATGACAGATAATTTTATAAAAAGGATTCTGAATTCGAACTTTGCCTAAGATAGTCGTATTTGCCGGTACGGGGTCAAAAAAAGAATTATTATCAGTGTTAAAATGGTATATTTCAGTAGGAGAAATAGAACTGTTAACACCAATAAGTGTTTGTAAGTCCAAAGAGTCAAGTGAAAGAGTCCGAGTATATATGTATCGAGTTGAGCCATTGGGAAATGTTATGGTTTATGTTGTATTCGGTGTAAAAGAAGCAAAAAAGCTCTTTGTGTACCGGGGAAGCCTGGCACGTGAAGCAAGAGGTAGAGTGGAACAGGTGAAAGAAGAGGCAGAGTTGTCGGCAGGTTGCAAGGATACACGGGGATGCGAATTTAGAGTAAGTATTTATTGTAAAGCCTTTCCCAGAGAAATCATTTTAGGTGAATCAGTATTTTGAATAACTTGCTCGTATTTGATATTTATTTATTTGTTGTACCGTATTCATGGAATAGAAAAGGTTAAATGATACCTATCCACACATTGTAAGTCAAAAGTAAAGGTGACAGGGTATCTGTCAAGATTTTATAAGTATAGTTGAAATTTGTTCGTTGGGATCAAGCCGAGTAATCTCAGTGATTTTGATTTGGTATCTTGTGGCTTAATTACAAAAATCAATCCTTGGGTGTGGTACTGAACCCTCGACACCCCAAGGTAGAAGAGGAGACCTAAGTCAGAGGCATAAAATAAGAGTACTCATGGGAGGTAGCCGTGGTTTGAAAATAACAAGGGAGCGCGAATCGATACTAACAAAAATAGAAGGTGAAACGTCAAAGTTGACAGACGAGATTTAGAAACTGAAAAAATTCGTTTCTTTGTGAAAATAAATAAAATATAAATTACAAAATAAGTAGGGGCGGACAGTACATGTTATTTAGATTTTAAGATTTTACATCTATTGTTACACTTACGCCTACACTCTAAGGTACAACTGTTAAAGTCCCGGCGGTAATGCATGAGAGCCGCTACAACAGTTGGTAACACAAATAAATATTTGCAAAATGTTGCGCAAATAAGGTATTACGTCATTTAAATGTTTTAAATTACTATATCACATGCAAAGAAAGATAAAGGTACTCACGTAAACTGTAGGACTCCTTACAACATTACGACTCTTCGGCGGCAGCTGGCGTCGGGGAGCATTGAGGGCGTGGGTCATCCTTCCGCCCCGATTGAATCAAATTTAATTCTTCTTCTTTCTTCTTGTTTGTAGCGGAACGGTAAAGGAATAAGGTGAGGAACGATAATAGATACAACAAAGGAAACCTACATCACCTAAAAGAGAAGACAAGGTGACGGCACAAAGATAAACCACTCAGTTCGACGTCTCGTTGACTAGTCCCGACGTGACGGAAAAAAACACCACACTTCCTGCACACTCCGCGTCTGCGCAATCCTTTGTGCAAACGCAACTATCTATAGAGACGGAAATGCACGCACAAGTCTTTTAAAATTATTGGCGCAAAATCACTTACAAATTAGGAACTTATAGAAATGTTTAAATGCCAAATTTCGGCATGTAGCAATCGCGACAAAGCCATAAAAGAAAAAACTTAAAAAAAGAAAATGACTGTTAGCACGGTAACAGCTTAAAATCTAGATCTTAACTAACCTACATAAAACCTTACTTAAATTCTACAAAATGTTTATTTTAGGCGCCACCTGGTCTTTTTCCGACCGATAACACGTCTTCCGGATTACCAGGAAACGGAATGTGTAGCCCCATTGTCTATGACTACATTTATAAGTGCACACACGAGTCTTTAATGTGGCGCAGACTATTTCTTACAGTGGCATAGGCCGTGGCTCCTATGTGAGCCCAAAGAAAAAAGCATCCACTCAAACATCAGCTAAAACCAATCATAAAAATTCAATGAGTTTTTGCAACCAAAGTTACGACAATGACCACAAAATTAAATGATGTAAGATAAATACTGAAAACAAAATAATCTGTTGTATAAAAAGTGCGAGGATTAATTAAATGAAGCGACAGAGTTATACTGGGCAACCTAGATAATAAACCGATATATGACTAACGATAAATTCAAGGAAAAGTCAACAAGAAGCAAAAGAATAGCTAGTTTAAGGTAAATAAGTTAAACGCGTAGGCGGTAGGTGCGGTATAAGAGAAGAAATAAGTAATTGAAGTTAAGTCATTGATAGTAAAGACAATAAAACATTAGGTAAATCGTTAAGGAAATAAAACGTGAAAATTTTTTGGATGTACGTAGGGTTGAACGATTTTAAAGATAATTTTATGCCATCTAGTGTGGTTTAAATCGATATATCAAGAGATAACAGTAATTATAACTCGATTTACTGATAAAATTGTTGAAGAACGGAAAGATATCTTGTAACACATATACTTGCTAGGATGATGAGCCCTTCCTTGAGCTTCACCTAGACTAATGAAAAAAAATTCCAACATCATTCTTAAAAAAATGATTCACAAATTAATAAAACGACAAACTTACCGCGAGTTTCGTCTAGACTTATAATGCTGAGCGACCAACTCGGATGGCAAATCTCGCTTAAACCAAATAGATCTTAAAATGCTGCGTTGGAATATCGATATATCTAAAAAATCTGCTATGAAAACAAAATCATACTCGCTACACAAAAGCAATATTCTACAATACATATATAGAAAACACAGTATTCCAAATTATTAAAATATTCTTTTGATATCGCGGGATTTATTAACTATCGTAAATGAGCTTAAATACAAAACGTTATCAACACTTCATTATTGTAGTGTTTAAAGGAGCAGATATAAAGAAATCAAGTTTATTACAGCGTTTTAGAAGGTAGAAGATATACTAAAAAACTCAGTTAGTTGCGTTAGCTGTGTTTGAGAGCAAAATTTTCTTTATAGAGGTAATTGTAACTTACAATTGATTAATTAAATTATAAAGAGACACTTAAAATCATAGAGAAGTACGATATTATATAAGTTATCTAAACGGCAGCGTTTAAAAATTTGTCCCAAAATAGTAAAGAAAATCTAAAGTTTATAGTGGTTGTTTAATTGACATTAATGTATTTTTAAGGGAATTTTTACTCCCTTAAGGGGATTTTTACTCATAGAGAATGGTAAATTGAGATATTTATTTATAGCTAGGGTACTTACACAAGATATTAATAATCCAGAAACCAGCTGGTAAAGTTAGGTTATGATGGTTTGATAAACACTTTTGAAAGATATATGGTCCAGCTTCATGCTAAATTAAACTGTGTTATTATCTAAAAGAATTTAAATTACAAACATACTATTTTTATAAAGTTACGAGAATTAATTAGATTAGCAATACATTAATAAAAGGTATACACAATAGCCAATATGGCTACCCATTTCAAATTAATATAGCAACTGCTTTTATGTCATTTTGTACGTTATTGAAAATTAAAAATTTTTATTTTTAAGTGAAAAAACTACAGGTATATTTAAACTAATACATTATAAGGTATAGACAAGAAGAAAACAAATTTTTTCAACCAAAAAAAACGTTGGATTGCGCCACTGTTACACTTACGTCTACACTCTAAGGTATAACTGTTGAAGTCCCGGCGGTAATACATGAGAGCCACTACAACAGTTGGTAACACAAATAAGTATTTGCAAAATGTTGCGCAAATAAGGTATTACGTCATTTAAACCTTTTAAATTACTATATCACATGCAAAAAAAGATAAAGGTACTTACGTAAACTGTAGGACTCCTTACAACATTACGACTTTTCGGCGGCAGCTGGCGTCGGGGAGCATTGAGGGTGTGGATCATCCTCCCGCCCCAATTGAATCCAAATTTAATCCGTCTTCTCTCTTCTTGTTTGTAGCGGAACGGTAAAGGAATAAGGTAAGGAACGATAATAGATACAACAAAGGAAACCTGCATCACCTAAAAGAAAAGACAAGGTGACGGCATAAAGATAAACCACTCAGTTCGACGTCTCGCTGACTAGTCCTGGCGTGACGGAAAACACCACACTTTCTGCACACTCCGCGACTGCGCAATTCTTTGCGCAAACGCAACTATCTAAAGAGACAAAAATGCACGCACAAGTCTTTTAAAATTATTGGCGGGAAATGACTTACAAATTAGGAACTTATAGAAATGTTTAAATGCCGAATTTCGGCATGTAACACTATATTGACTTGAATGTTATTATATGCAAGTTGACGCATTTGTTTCCTTTAAGTTACAACAGGAGATTACGTAAATGCTCGATTTGGTCTCTGTAGATATTGCTTTTTATACTGTTAACTAACGGTTTGTAAATAAATTTTTTATTATGATTTCCAATTTTACTATCTCTGTGACTTACCTCACTCTACAACGTTTTGAACTAGCACAGCATCAAATTATTTTGGATTTGCTATTTCCTTTCTCGTCTGCACAGAATACTGTAACAACGTTTCCTTCATTCGTATCAGTTTCTTCAATTAGGGTGTTTGTTGAGAGTAGCTAAACAAAGGTATCTATGTAATTTTATGAATTTTGCTTTATACGATATACACTCGTTATATATTTTTGATTCTCAGTGCTATGTATTTACGCTAACGCCTTTATTAGTTCGCTCATGGTATGTTGATATCTAAGCAACAACAATCTGCCTACTAGATAAGTATTTACTATCCCATGTTTAAGAAAAACCTCAACCTTAAACTAACGTACCACTAGCTTTCAAATAATATTGGTCAACGCCCGAAACCTGATAACAATCTTATCAATATGCATAGCCTTTAATAACCTTTTAAAAAGTACAACTACCTAAAATGATAAAACATTATCTTTGACCATTCAGAACAGTATTCTTGAAAGTGCATCAGCAGCTCTAAACACTACTATACCCTTATACATATTAAACAGAATTACTTTCAGGAGTATAATCCTTTCTTCTCAACACAAAATTTGTAGATAGCGTTTCTCTAATATGGGCCTACTTACTGTATACCAACGCGTTAAGGATACGAATTTACAGCACTACCGCAGTGCGGGAACAGAAATTTATTCCTCATAAATGTCGAAATTTTGCTGTACCGAAAATTATGCGCAAATATTTTGTTACATTGAAATAAAGCTTGAAAATTATACAATTTTCGTTTAGAATCGTTATTGCCTCATTCAGAGTCACACGTTGTTTGACTCTATTTAAGTTAAAATGCACAGCAAAACTTTTGTTATAGATTTATTGACTTTAACTACTAGTGTTCTATCTATAGCTTTGTAGTAATTTGTAGTACAATTACCGTAGCGATGTAAGACTGAAAGGTCATAATCTATATTCCCTGAAAATGAATGAATTTCAGTGAGACTGGAAATCTAAATTAAACATTACAGAGATACCAATGATCGACTAAGATTTTTTTAAATTGTACCTCAATTCAGTTGTTAATGGCTTAAAATTAATAATAGCCTAAAATTAAAATATCTGGAATTTAATGAGTAACCGAAAATAAGTATTGAAAGAAAGCTTATAGAAATTTTTTGTTAAATGATTTCCTCATAACGCTGCTATTTTATCAACTGCCATACTTTAAATTATATTTAGTTTTATCTATATTTTCGGTTACATACACTGATAAAGCATTAAATAGATGCGAAAATTTAGGGTTTGTAACGCTAGTGCGCTCGTTGTTCAAGCAAACATTAGGGAATAGAAAAGAATTTAAGAATTTCAGATAGCTAAATGAGCTTTTATCACGAAACCAGCTTGTAATATTTATAGAAGCTTTGATGATTTACTTAAATAATGTAGTTATTCTTATCATATTAAATTAATATAAAGAATTAAAATAGTAAAGCACCTGCTAGATTTTTATACAAATAGCAATAAAGACCGGGACTTCATACTTTTCGTCTTCAATTAAAGGAGTACATCTGGGTAAGTAAGTCATAGCAAAGCTTATTTATACATCTTCACACGAATTCAAATATATTCAAAAACTCATATTAATAGCCATAAAAGGAATGCATTGCAGACGTAAACAAACACGCCGTCTTCAAAAGTGTGAACTAGACTCAGGGGGAATTAATTCTTAGTATGGATTTAATCCGTTCTGAATGGACCTGCACCTTGAAGAAGTTGTAGAGTACTAGAACACTTAGAACAGCGTGCGTGTTCCAATGAGCTAGAGAGCCGAACCAAAGGTTTTGCCAAATTGGAGGGGTCTTAAGTGAGGAACCAGACTAAAACAGGCCCCCGAAAAACGGCAGCAGCTTTTTCGGTAGAGTGGCAGAGACCATAGGGGTCGGTATGGCATTCTAACACACACTACTGCGATGAGGAAGGCAACGTGAAACCACCATATTACCTCTCAATTTGTAACGGGCATTTTTGTAGTTTAGCATTTTTACGCTCCCTTTCTGTTAACGTACTTAAAAATACATCGTTTCTTTGGGATCGCTGTTTGTATAAAGTAAATACTTTCGAATAGTTTTCAGATTTGTATGCAATTTAACTCGTGTGTATTAATTAAGGATAGATAAAGTAAAGATTGATTCTCATTAATAAATAAATTCCAAGGAGTGAAGGTTAAACAGCTTGTAATTAATTATAGATTGCATCGTTTTTGTCTGGCCGTCGTATAAATTTAGTTCCTTATGTGAATATACAAGTCTAGATAATAGGCGATAAGCGGTTGTAATAGCAACGAGTTTATATAAACAGATTGGGGTTGTAGTTTTGTTCTTGGTCCCTATATATTAATTACGTGGAAAAGACTGTTTCTTCTTCACTTTGACAATAGTGAGAATTAATGCGGGATCAATTTCGAATCGTTCATGAACGGGCACGGCGCGTTTTTGGTTGTTTTTCTTGTGAAATGGAAATTGTATATTAACTGTAGAAAGTGTAGTTCTTATTGCTTTGAAGGAAAGATGCTTTATAGGCGAACGTGTGTTTTACGGGACATTGACTTAGTGATACGCGTTGCCTTACTAATTGTTTTTAGTTGTTTTTCTTGTGAGATAAATGTTTTACGAAACATTTGACGGACGGTTTTATTGCTTACGCGTGCCTGACTAATTGTTTTTAGTTGTTTTTCTTGTGAGATAAATGTTTTAAGGAACATTTGACGGACTTGCTTTAGTGATACACGTGCCTATGGTTCTTTTTAGTTGTTTTGTCTTTTGATTTTAAACTGTGTGTGCGATCTAGTTTCGCGGTCCTTTTCTTTTCCGAGTAGCGCATACTTTGGATTATTTAAATACAGTGATACTGTAGTTTCTGAATTTTCTAACAACAAAGAATCTAAAATAGATCATTGCTTGCGCAAATTTCGTTATTTGTAAAATATAACAGATTACCGGCTTACATAGGTATGGGTTGAAGTTTCTCACTGCTTTTTGGGATGTTTATGACAATAATATACATTTGGTCCCAGTTGAAATTAAACTAGTGCTATAGAATATTTCGAAATTATTGTCTTAGGAAATAGAATTACCAAGAAATTTATCAAGGCTACATAGTTCCGACACGTGATAATGTCTGCTGCTAACACCAGTGAAATACGTAGGTGTGATTAGTGTAACGTGTGATAAGTTCCATCAACACCCTCACAGTCAAGGGTGAAGTGCTTCGTTAGTGCAGGACATCGTTGAATCCCACACTTCAGTTGCAAGGAAGCGTTGCTGAAGGACTTTTGTAAGTTGAACTATTTCCTACTGGTTATTACTTTAAATATCTATCCGTTGCTTTACCATATTTTTGTCGTTCTGATACCTTTTACAATAGACTTGCATGCTATTATAAAACATAGAAAAAAAAAGAAAGAAAGAAAAATCAATACTACTAAATTACTCATACCAATTTTGTCTTATCTATTTATCTTTTGTCAACATTTTATCTGATTTATGTTTAATTGGTGTGTGAGGAAACGTTTCTGCTACTCCCCAATATTACCTCACTTTGTACTAAACATTTTTCTGTATTGCTTTTACTGTTGATGTATTATATGGTTTATCTAAACAGTTTCTTTTTTTTACATTCTACAAAGCACCGAATAATTTAGACTTTTCATTGCTGCTATGCTTATTCTTTTTTTTCAGGTTTGCTTAACTATTTTTCTTGCAGGTATTGTTACTAACTCCTTACCGCCGCATACATTATAGGTCAGTCTGCTTTCTACAACCCCCTACTCTCCGATTGAGCCCGGTCATTTCTTTGATTATCTTTGTGTTACGCACGACAGCTACGATTAACGTGACATAAATTTGGTGCCCAACGTGACTGCCACGATTACCGTAACATAAATAACGTTACAAAGTACCCAGTGTACTTACATTGTTATTTAAGATGATGGCATCCTCTGGGGTAAAAAATTCCGGAGTTAAATTGTCCATTCGGATCTTCGGAAGGGACTACTTTGAACGATGTGATCGGAAAGTATAGAGGAAGAGTCGGAAACATTCTGCGAGTCGGTGAGTGGAATGTCAGAAGTAGTGAAGCAAGTAGATAAGCTATAGAACTTGAAAGTTGAAAAAAAACTTGAAAAAAAAATTAGATATAGTTCGGTGGCCAGAGGCGGGCCATTCTTGAAACGAAAATTTTAGGGTAATTCATACAGGATCAGAGGAAGGAAATTTAGGTGTGGGTATAGTTTTGCGAAAAAAGATAAGACAAGGTGTAAAAAAATACTTACAAAAGAACGAAAGAGTTCTCATGGTTAGATTCGAATCTAAACCGGTAAATACAGTAATAATACAAATATACATGCCCACCTCTAGCTACAGCGAGGAAGCGGTAGAAGCGATCTACAAAGATATCGAAGACATATTAAAATGCGCAAAAGGACATAAAAATTTAATAATTACAGGGGATTTTAATGCAGTGATTGGTGAGGGTAGGGAAGGAGCGGTAGTAGGTTTATTTGGATTGGGCACGAGAAACGATAAGGGAAATTGGCAGGTAGAAGTCTGCGATAAAGCAATTTAATTATAACAAACACATTATTTCAACATCATACTAGAAAACGATACAAGTTGAAATGTCAGGAAATATAGGAAGATATCAAATAGATTACAGTCTTGTTAGAACAACAGTTTAGGAATCAAGTAAAAGACAGATTGTAGCAGCTACCTAGAAGCGGATATAGACACTGAACACAACATCGTAATTATGAAGACCGTACTTAAATTTAAAAACTCGAAACATATGAGCAGAAAAAGACACTTTGATTTTGAGAAAGATTCGAAAAAAATCAAATGAATGTTGAAAGACATCGGGAAAATTTCTTATACGAAGTAGAAACGGAATGGAATAACATTAAATCTAGAGATGTCGGTCAGAGAACTTTTGGGGTATACACAAAAAAAAAATAAGAAATCATCAGTAAACAAGGATATCCTGAATTTAATAGAAGAAAGACGAAAGTACAAAAACCGACCAGAAGAAGCAGGAAAACAGAGATACAAATCCATAAAATGGGAAATTGGTTGCAAATTCAGGAAAGCTAAAGAACAATGGATTAATGAAAAGTGCAAAAAGGTACAAACTAAGATAGAAATAGGAAACACCGACAGACAAACTAATTAAAAGGAATTTTAGGGATATGAAACCGTATAGTAAAAATATAAAAGACGTAGAAGGAAACATCGACATAGAAAATGTAAAGACAGTGGTTGGATGGCAAGAATATATAGGGAATTTATATACAGGTGAGGAACTAGCAGCACTACAACATGAATCAGACATTGAAAAGGTTGACTTGGAACATCCTATACTTAGGGATGAGTTCTAGTTAGCATTAAAGTATTTGGAAAATGGCAAGACACCGGGTATGGATAAGGTGCAAGCAGAAACTCTAAAAACTGCTGAACAAGCAGTAACAGAACGTCTCTTCCAACTTGTAAGTTGCATATATGAGACAGGCAAGATCCAAAGATTTCAAACGTAACATCATGGTCACTATACCAAAAAAGAGACGCTGATAGATGCGAAAATTTTCGAACCATAAGTTTCACAGCACACTCATCAAAAATATTAACTAGAATTGTACAAAAACGGATGGAAAATCGAACTGAAGAATTACTAGGAGAAGATGAATTTGGGTTTAGGTGAAACAGGGGAACATGGAAGGCTATTTTAACTCTGAGGGTAATAATGGAGAAGACAATAGAAAAAGAAGAAAGCGTGTATATAGGGTTTGTAGATTTGGAAAAAGCAATCGAGAATGTAAAATGAATAAAAATGTTTGAAATTCTCAAAAAGGGTGGAATGAGTTTTAGGGATAGCCGGATAGTACATAGCTTATACAAAGAGCAAACGGCGGTAATAAAATTAGAGCAGGAACGTAGAGAAATAAATAAGAGAAATAAATATGAGGAAAGGAGTGAGACGGATGTGCCCTATCCCGTTAATTTTTAACTTGTACATCGACAAGGCAATGAATACTATCAAATGCAGGAAGACATTTGGAATTACTATGCAGGGACAAAAGATTGATATGCTTCGATTTGCAGATGATATAGCGGTATTATCATCAAGGAAGAGTTAAAAGCAGCTCTAAATGAAATGGAAGCCGTTCTAACAGAGAGGTACGGTATGAAAATTAACAAAAATAAAACTAAAGTACTAGTATGTAAAGGAGGGGGAAATAGGCCAAAAATAAGAATACAAATAAGGAACGAGAACTTAGAAGAGGTTAAAGATTTCTGCTACCTAGGAAGTCAAATAACGCAAAATGGGAGAAACGCAAAAGATATAAAACAGAGATTAGCTTAGGGTCATGCTGCATTTAACAAGAAAAAGCAACTACTATGTTCGAAAAAGAAACAAGGAAAAGATTACTGAAAGCATATGTGAAGAGCACTGCACTGTACGGCTGTGAAACTTGGACAGTAAGAGCAGCGGACAGGAAAAAGATAGAAGCCTTTGAAATGTATCGCTACAGACGTATGATGAAGATCTCATGGACAGACAAAGTTAAGAACAAAAAAGTGCTAGAAATGGTAGGCAAAAAGAGAAATATGTGGAAAACAGTGAAAAACAGGAAAGATAGGATGGTAGGTCACATACTAATACATGAGGGAATAGTGCGGAATGTATTAGAAGCTGAGATAGAAAAAAGGAGAGGTAGAGGTAGACCAAAGTTAGTGCACACAGATAGTCAAATAGCTTAGAATAGAAATCAATGGAGGTATGCGTCCAATCATTTCCAAGACAGAAAACCTAATGATGAAAAAAATAGTTGTACTTGAACCTGATAATTATTATAAGCAACTATAGGTGCTGGTTTTGCATTATTGTCAACTAATGTTGACTGTGCGAAAGGATTTATCTGAAAACTACTAATTCGGCAAATGTCTTAAGTGTTGGGGGATCTTGGTAGTCATAGGTTGCATAACCCCCTTCACACACCACTAAACATCATAGTGTTAAAAAATGGCGTACATCTTTGCACACACGTACCGACAAATCTGCTTTTCAACGACAACGAGAGTCTGACTTTTCTCAATAACCCCCATGACCTCATTTCCTAAACCTGCTTTCTAACTTCCTCTTTGGATGCGTATGCGACCGAATAACTTTTCACATAAAAAGGGTGTCATCTTTCATGATTATTGAATGCTCGTATCCGCGCATGAGACCAGGTTGTTTTGAAAATACCACTATAACCCTCTAATAACCCAAATAATATTTCTTTTTCAGTTTAATTAACATTTTGGCCTTTTCGAACACTTCCCACATTTCTTATCTAGAATATTTCTGCCTCTGACTACTTCTTACCACACCCTCACCCTTTATCCTTATCTCGTACAGCCCTGGCTTTAAATTTTCCCGAATACCAGTTTTATTCTATTTTTTTCTACACTCTTTTCCATTAAATTTACCAGTCAATCTACCAAAATCCATATGAACCGCACAATGCGTCATCCAATCGCTTCCTAGTATCACACGTCTTATTAATTTCAGAATCACTACACAGGCAAACCCAAACACCATTCCACTGACTTCCAAATCCAAATAAACTTGTTGTTTTACTATTTATCCCTTACCCTGCAGGGCATCATATACATCTGACCCAAACAACCGCTAAATGTTCGGATCCCTTTCTATGATCTTTTCAAAGAATTCCTCACTAACACAGCTCATCAACGATCCCGTATCGATAATACATTAGTTTCCAGCAATTGCACCTTTAACACCGGAAGTAAAATATCCCCCTCTATCACCTCATCCTCTTTTACTAAATCGTCTCTATAACGATTACAAAGCGTAGCTACTACTATTTCCTTCTCGGTTTCCCTCCGACGAATATCGACTATCCTCTGCCCATCATCGGCTCCAGTGGTCTATTTTAAGCTCCATGAGGATTGTCAGGATACAAACCTCCCGATCTCCCTCCGTCATGCCGGTCCTACCTTAAGACACCTCTCGAATTACTACGGAATACGCCAATTTCGTACTGGCATCGACCTCATCGATCCTACGTAAAAACTGTTCCGCCTCCTCTATTATATTCAGTCCCGAATTTATGATACCTCCACAAAAATTGGCCTCAAAATGATTAGCCAAAATGCCAATAATTTCTTCTTCATCTAGAGGTACCTCTAAAAAAGCTGCCTCCTTTCAATCGGCGCGCGACCCTCTCCCGCATCTACCATATTTAAAATCTTGAAACGCCTTCCGCTGGGTTTGAGCATCCCAATACCATCTAAAAATTTCCCCTAAATATCTGCAAAATCCCTACATGATCGAGGTCTAATCTGCAGACTCCTTCAAATTCCCTAGAACTAAAGCTAGTCGCTTATATACCGAAACCTCTGCCTCTTGAAATAATGATTCCAACTAATTAATAAACATATTTGGATTTGTTTTCCCGTCAGGTCTAAACACCCCCCCCCCCCCAGTTTTAATTTTTATTCCAATTTTTCTATTTTCTCTTATTATTTTTTCCATAGCAACCCATACCCGCACCACTGTAGATAGCCGAAGCACCCTTAAATTGGTACGAGGTTTCCAGAACCTCGGGGTAAATGTAAATTTATAACGTAGCGCTCATTTTATCCGTAACAATATATCGCAAAACGAGTGTCCAATGTTGGGATAGAGACTTTGCCTAAGATAGTCGTATTTGCCGGTACGGGGTCAAAAAAAGAATTATTATCAGTGTTAAAATGGTATATTTCAGTAGGAGAAATAGAACTGTTAACACCAATAAGTGTTTGTAAGTCCAAAGAGTCAAGTGAAAGAGTCCGAGTATATATGTATCGAGTTGAGCCATTGGGAAATGTTATGGTTTATGTTGTATTCGGTGTAAAAGAAGCAAAAAAGCTCTTTGTGTACCGGGGAAGCCTGGCACGTGAAGCAAGAGGTAGAGTGGAACAGGTGAAAGAAGAGGCAGAGTTGTCGGCAGGTTGCAAGGATACACGGGGATGCGAATTTAGAGTAAGTATTTATTGTAAAGCCTTTCCCAGAGAAATCATTTTAGGTGAATCAGTATTTTGAATAACTTGCTCGTATTTGATATTTATTTATTTGTTGTACCGTATTCATGGAATAGAAAAGGTTAAATGATACCTATCCACACATTGTAAGTCAAAAGTAAAGGTGACAGGGTATCTGTCAAGATTTTATAAGTATAGTTGAAATTTGTTCGTTGGGATCAAGCCGAGTAATCTCAGTGATTTTGATTTGGTATCTTGTGGCTTAATTACAAAAATCAATCCTTGGGTGTGGTACTGAACCCTCGACACCCCAAGGTAGAAGAGGAGACCTAAGTCAGAGGCATAAAATAAGAGTACTCATGGGAGGTAGCCGTGGTTTGAAAATAACAAGGGAGCGCGAATCGATACTAACAAAAATAGAAGGTGAAACGTCAAAGTTGACAGACGAGATTTAGAAACTGAAAAAATTCGTTTCTTTGTGAAAATAAATAAAATATAAATTACAAAATAAGTAGGGGCGGACAGTACATGTTATTTAGATTTTAAGATTTTACATCTATTGTTACACTTACGCCTACACTCTAAGGTACAACTGTTAAAGTCCCGGCGGTAATGCATGAGAGCCGCTACAACAGTTGGTAACACAAATAAATATTTGCAAAATGTTGCGCAAATAAGGTATTACGTCATTTAAATGTTTTAAATTACTATATCACATGCAAAGAAAGATAAAGGTACTCACGTAAACTGTAGGACTCCTTACAACATTACGACTCTTCGGCGGCAGCTGGCGTCGGGGAGCATTGAGGGCGTGGGTCATCCTTCCGCCCCGATTGAATCAAATTTAATTCTTCTTCTTTCTTCTTGTTTGTAGCGGAACGGTAAAGGAATAAGGTGAGGAACGATAATAGATACAACAAAGGAAACCTACATCACCTAAAAGAGAAGACAAGGTGACGGCACAAAGATAAACCACTCAGTTCGACGTCTCGTTGACTAGTCCCGACGTGACGGAAAAAACACCACACTTCCTGCACACTCCGCGTCTGCGCAATCCTTTGTGCAAACGCAACTATCTATAGAGACGGAAATGCACGCACAAGTCTTTTAAAATTATTGGCGCAAAATCACTTACAAATTAGGAACTTATAGAAATGTTTAAATGCCAAATTTCGGCATGTAGCAATCGCGACAAAGCCATAAAAGAAAAAACTTAAAAAAAGAAAATGACTGTTAGCACGGTAACAGCTTAAAATCTAGATCCTAACTAACCTACATAAAACCTTACTTAAATTCTACAAAATGTTTATTTTAGGCGCCACCTGGTCTTTTTCCGACCGATAACACGTCTTCCGGATTACCAGGAAACGGAATGTAGCCCCATTGTCTATGACTACATTTATAAGTGCACACACGAGTCTTTAATGTGGCGCAGACTATTTCTTACAGTGGCATAGGCCGTGGCTCCTATGTGAGCCCAAAGAAAAAAGCATCCACTCAAACATCAGCTAAAACCAATCATAAAAATTCAATGAGTTTTTGCAACCAAAGTTACGACAATGACCACAAAATTAAATGATGTAAGATAAATACTGAAAACAAAATAATCTGTTGTATAAAAAGTGCGAGGATTAATTAAATGAAGCGACAGAGTTATACTGGGCAACCTAGATAATAAACCGATATATGACTAACGATAAATTCAAGGAAAAGTCAACAAGAAGCAAAAGAATAGCTAGTTTAAGGTAAATAAGTTAAACGCGTAGGCGGTAGGTGCGGTATAAGAGAAGAAATAAGTAATTGAAGTTAAGTCATTGATAGTAAAGACAAAAAACATTAGGTAAATCGTTAAGGAAATAAAACGTGAAAATTTTTTGGATGTACGTAGGGTTGAACGATTTTAAAGATAATTTTATGCCATCTAGTGTGGTTTAAATCGATATATCAAGAGATAACAGTAATTATAACTCGATTTACTGATAAAATTGTTGAAGAACGGAAAGATATCTTGTAACACATATACTTGCTAGGATGATGAGCCCTTCCTTGAGCTTCACCTAGACTAATGAAAAAAAATTCCAACATCATTCTTAAAAAAATGATTCACAAATTAATAAAACGACAAACTTACCGCGAGTTTCGTCTAGACTTATAATGCTGAGCGACCAACTCGGATGGCAAATCTCGCTTAAACCAAATAGATCTTAAAATGCTGCGTTGGAATATCGATATATCTAAAAAATCTGCTATGAAAACAAAATCATACT
Organism: Platerodrilus igneus; assembly: GCA_036346225.1. NCBI lineage: Eukaryota > Metazoa > Arthropoda > Insecta > Coleoptera > Lycidae > Platerodrilus > Platerodrilus igneus. The sequence continues at coordinate 3,049,067 of JARFIW010001381.1, forward strand.
CGCTACACAAAAGCAATATTCTACAATACATATATAGAAAACACAGTATTCCAAATTATTAAAATATTCTTTTGATATCGCGGGATTTATTAACTATCGTAAATGAGCTTAAATACAAAACGTTATCAACACTTCATTATTGTAGTGTTTAAAGGAGCAGATATAAAGAAATCAAGTTTATTACAGCGTTTTAGAAGGTAGAAGATATACTAAAAAAACTCAGTTAGTTGCGTTAGCTGTGTTTGAGAGCAAAATTTTCTTTATAGAGGTAATTGTAACTTACAATTGATTAATTAAATTATAAAGAGACACTTAAAATCATAGAGAAGTACGATATTATATAAGTTATCTAAACGGCAGCGTTTAAAAATTTGTCCCAAAATAGTAAAGAAAATCTAAAGTTTATAGTGGTTGTTTAATTGACATTAATGTATTTTTAAGGGAATTTTTACTCCCTTAAGGGGATTTTTACTCATAGAGAATGGTAAATTGAGATATTTATTTATAGCTAGGGTACTTACACAAGATATTAATAATCCAGAAACCAGCTGGTAAAGTTAGGTTATGATGGTTTGATAAACACTTTTGAAAGATATATGGTCCAGCTTCATGCTAAATTAAACTGTGTTATTATCTAAAAGAATTTAAATTACAAACATACTATTTTTATAAAGTTACGAGAATTAATTAGATTAGCAATACATTAATAAAAGGTATACACAATAGCCAATATGGCTACCCATTTCAAATTAATATAGCAACTGCTTTTATGTCATTTCAATAGTAACTACAATGTTACCAACTTATATTTTGTACGTTATTGAAAATTAAAAATTTTTATTTTTAAGTGAAAAAACTACAGGTATATTTAAACTAATACATTATAAGGTATAGACAAGAAGAAAACAAATTTTTTCAACCAAAAAAAACGTTGTTTTGCGCCACTGTTACACTTACGTCTACACTCTAAGGTATAACTGTTGAAGTCCCGGCGGTAATACATGAGAGCCACTACAACAGTTGGTAACACAAATAAGTATTTGCAAAATGTTGCGCAAATAAGGTATTACGTCATTTAAACGTTTTAAATTACTATATCACATGCAAAAAAAGATAAAGGTACTTACGTAAACTGTAGGACTCCTTACAACATTACGACTTTTCGGCGGCAGCTGGCGTCGGGGAGCATTGAGGGTGTGGATCATCCTCCCGCCCCAATTGAATCCAAATTTAATCCGTCTTCTCTCTTCTTGTTTGTAGCGGAACGGTAAAGGAATAAGGTAAGGAACGATAATAGATACAACAAAGGAAACCTGCATCACCTAAAAGAAAAGACAAGGTGACGGCATAAAGATAAACCACTCAGTTCGACGTCTCGCTGACTAGTCCTGGCGTGACGGAAAACACCACACTTTCTGCACACTCCGCGACTGCGCAATTCTTTGCGCAAACGCAACTATCTAAAGAGACAAAAATGCACGCACAAGTCTTTTAAAATTATTGGCGGGAAATGACTTACAAATTAGGAACTTATAGAAATGTTTAAATGCCGAATTTCGGCATGTAACACTATATTGACTTGAATGTTATTATATGCAAGTTGACGCATTTGTTTCCTTTAAGTTATAACAGGAGATTACGTAAATGCTCGATTTGGTCTCTGTAGATATTGCTTTTTATACTGTTAACTAACGGTTTGTAAATAAATTTTTTATTATGATTTCCAATTTTACTATCTCTGTGACTTACCTCACTCTACAACGTTTTGAACTAGCACAGCATCAAATTATTTTTGGATTTGCTATTTCCTTTCTCGTCTGCACAGAATACTGTAACAACGTTTCCTTCATTCGTATCAGTTTCTTCAATTAGGGTGTTTGTTGAGAGTAGCTAAACAAAGGTATCTATGTAATTTTATGAATTTTGCTTTATACGATATACACTCGTTATATATTTTTGATTCTCAGTGCTATGTATTTACGCTAACGCCTTTATTAGTTCGCTCATGGTATGTTGATATCTAAGCAACAACAATCTGCCTACTAGATAAGTATTTACTATCCCATGTTTAAGAAAAACCTCAACCTTAAACTAACGTACCACTAGCTTTCAAATAATATTGGTCAACGCCCGAAACCTGATAACAATCTTATCAATATGCATAGCCTTTAATAACCTTTTAAAAAGTACAACTACCTAAAATGATAAAACATTATCTTTGACCATTCAGAACAGTATTCTTGAAAGTGCATCAGCAGCTCTAAACACTACTATACCCTTATACATATTAAACAGAATTACTTTCAGGAGTATAATCCTTTCTTCTCAACACAAAATTTGTAGATAGCGTTTCTCTAATATGGGCCTACCTACTGTATACCAACGCGTTAAGGATACGAATTTACAGCACTACCGCAGTGCGGGAACAGAAATTTATTCCTCATAAATGTCGAAATTTTGCTGTACCGAAAAATTATGCGCAAATATTTTGTTACATTGAAATAAAGCTTGAAAATTATACAATTTTCGTTTAGAATCGTTATTGCCTCATTCAGAGTCACACGTTGTTTGACTCTATTTAAGTTAAAATGCACAGCAAAACTTTTGTTATAGATTTATTGACTTTAACTACTAGTGTTCTATCTATAGCTTTGTAGTAATTTGTAGTACAATTACCGTAGCGATGTAAGACTGAAAAGTCATAATCTATATTCCCTGAAAAATGAATGAATTTCAGTGAGACTGGAAATCTAAATTAAACATTACAGAGATACCAATGATCGACTAAGATTTTTTTAAATTGTACCTCAATTCAGTTGTTAATGGCTTAAAATTAATAATAGCCTAAAATTAAAATATCTGGAATTTAATGAGTAACCGAAAATAAGTATTGAAAGAAAGCTTATAGAAATTTTTTGTTAAATGATTTCCTCATAACGCTGCTATTTTATCAACTGCCATACTTTAAATTATATTTAGTTTTATCTATATTTTCGGTTACATACACTGATAAAGCATTAAATAGATGCGAAAATTTAGGGTTTGTTACGCTAGTGCGCTCGTTGTTCAAGCAAACATTAGGGAATAGAAAAGAATTTAAGAATTTCAGATAGCTAAATGAGCTTTTATCATGAAACCAGCTTGGACTATTTATAGAAGCTTTGATGATTTACTTAAATAATGTAGTTATTCTTATCATATTAAATTAATATAAAGAATTAAAATAGTAAAGCACCTGCTAGATTTTTATACAAATAGCAATAAAGACCGGGACTTCATACTTTTCGTCTTCAATTAAAAGAGTATATCTGGGTAAGTAAGTCATAGCAAAGCTTATTTATACATGTTCACACAAATTCAAATATATTCAAAAACTCATATTAATAGCCATAAAAGGAATGCATTGCAGACGTAAACAAACACGCCGTCTTCAAAAGTGTGACTAGACTCAGGGGGAATTAATTCTTAGTATTGATATAATCCGTTCTGAATGGACCTGCACCTTGAAGAAGTTGTAGAGTACTAGAACACTTAGAACAGCGTGCGTGTTCCAATGAGCTAGAGAGCCGAACTAAAGGTTTTGCCAAATTGGAGGGGGTCTTAAGTGAGGAACCAGACTAAAACAGGCGCCCGAAAAACGGCAGCAGCTCTTTCGGTAGAGTGGCAGAGACCATAGGGGTCGGTATGGCATTCTAACACACACTACTGCGATCAGGAAGGCAACGTGAAACCACCATATTACCTCCCAAGTACCCAGTGTACTTACATTGTTATTTAAGATGATGGCATCCTCTGGGGTAAAAAATTCCGGAGTTAAATTGTCCATTCGGATCTTCGGAACGGACTACTTTGGACGATGCGATCGGAAAGTATAGAGGAAAAGACGGAAACATTCTGCGAGTTGGTGTGTGGAATGGCAGAAGTAATGAAGCAAGTAGATAAGCTATAGAACTTGAAAGTAGAAAAAAAAACTTAAAAAAAAATTAGATATAGTTCGGTGGCCAGAGGCGGGCCATTCTTGGAACGAAAATTTTAGGGTAATTCATACAGGATCAGAGGAAGGTAATTTGGGTGTGGGAATGGTTTTGCGAAAAAAGATAAGACAAGGTGTAAAAAACTACTTACAAAAGAACGAAAGAGTACTCATGGTTAGTGTTGGAGTTTCCTAAATTATTTTGTATTCGTAAAATCTTCTTTATTTTCAATAAGATTAATTACGTTCAAAAATGCTCTATTATTATTTCTTAGAGCATATTAATGTTCAATTCTATGTAATAGCCTGCCCTACAGGCAGGAAGATAACCTTGAGCACGTGCAGCGCTCACCTGCCTTGGTTTTAATAGACAAACAATAGAGTTTTGCTTCAACTTTCCTAGGTTACAGTCGTATTCGCGCGGGCTGTGATTATCTTTGTTCTATAAATTATTTCTAGTGTGCAAATTGTAATGAATCGTTCCTATCGTAATAGTTATTGATTAACTGAAATACGAGGCGATCATTATGCATAGTAATTTGTATTCTCAACACAGGTGCGTGTTCTTACAATCGTAATAGTTATTGATCTTTCCGGTTATAATAGTAAATAATAACCATTTTTCTTAATCTGGTATCACAACAAGTTACCTCGTGCTTGTGTGATATTAATGCAATGACCCTTTCCATTGACGTATCATACAAAATACGTTAGTGAACTTGATACGCGGCATATGTACTATGAATTCATAATAGTGTGATTTAAAGTAGTACGTTTATACAAGTTCGAATAATTCAGAAATTTAATATACTGTAAATTGTGCTTTTCGCTGTATTTCTAATTCTTATTGACGTTATAATATATGATCCTCTTACTACACGGTGTACGATTAATTGTTTAATTTACTTACTCCATAAAGTTCACCAGATTATCGTTGTGAGTTGTTATATGGCAATAGTGTTCATTTCGTACTTCTCGGTCCTTCGTTATCTTCGCATTTCTTCCACTAGTGTCCCCTCGACGATTACAGTTCACTGCTCCGGGAGGTGGAACTTCAGGGGTGCCTACTTCGCTCCACCTTCCCTGAGTTTCCCGCTCACAAAGTGGTCCTTCAGAGACGGATTTCCTGGATATTCCTGGAAGCCAGCCTTTCTATTGGAAAGAAGACACTAGTTCCTGAACACACATTGTCAAGTTCGCCTAGATTTCTGGAAGATTCCTGGAAACTCAACAAGCAGCGATTAATTGGGTGAGCTTATTCCATTTTTACTTGTCTTATCTCTTAAACTGTTGTGCAAAAAGTGCATGATATTTTCTATAAACATTAATGTCTAAAAAATTCAATATGAGCTTAGAAAATTTAAAAAAGTCTAGAGCTTCGGTCAAAGGTTCCTTTACGCGAATAGAATCGTGGTTCGCTCAAAGTGCGGACACTTGTAACACACCACTCGAATTTGAAATCAGATTGCAACGGTGCATTCTTTGTTTAATTCATACGAAAAGTTCAAGATGAAATAGAAATTCTCTGTTCGGAAGAAGTTCTTGACGTAGAAGACAGATCCGTCATAGAAGACAAATATTTCTCTCTAGCAAGCAATATTACTCAATGTATTGCCAATTTAAGAAGAAAGCAAACGGAAGCCATTGAAAATCAAGATGATAGTTTTCAATCCTCTTTAAGTAATCCTCAATCAACGGCAGTCAAGTTGCCGGAAATCAAAATTCAAACTTTTCGGGAGATATAAAAGAATTTGAATCTTTTATCAACTTTTCGATGCTCTTATAATAAAAATTCTCAATTATCAAACATTCAGCGTTTAGTATATCTTAAAAGTTATTTAAAAATGAACCTCTGCATTTAATTGATTCCTTGCCAATTACAAATGAAAATTTCCATATCGCTTTAAATATTTTGAAAAGTAGATTTGAAAACAAATTTGTTATAGTCAATTCTCATTTATCAGCAATGTTAGAAACTCCAATCATGACAAAATGTAAGTCAAGTTCACTGCGTGAATTCGGCTACCATTCAGAAAATATTCAATCTCTCAAAAATTTAAATTTTTCTTACGAAGATTTATGGAATATTATTTTAATATTTCTTTTTCAAAAAGTTGGATTTCAATACAAAACGTGCTTATGAAATGGAAAGAGATCATTCTATAATTCCCAATTTGGAAAATTTTATAAAATTCTTAGAAAAAGGAGTTCTGTCTTAAAAATATTGATGTTGCAAGTCCTAAATTGCAAAGAAAATCAATTTCTGTTTATCACTCTGCTCCAGTTGCCAATCACGAAAAATTCCAACAAGTTCTTAAGTGTTCCTTTTGCAAAAAGCAGGTCATAGAATCTACACCTGTATTTCCTTCAAAAATCTAAGATATCAAGAAAAATTGACTACGTTAAATCGAATAAGTTGTGCTTTAACTGCTTAGGCAAGCACAATATTGCAAATTGTTCTTCTACCCAAAATGTTCTTTTTGTTCTAAATCGCATAATTCTTTGTTACACATAGACAAAGGATTGGGCGATCAATCTCTTCCGATTACAAGTTCTAGTTATAAAAGTAACTTCTCTCTAAATCTAATTTCCAAAATAAAATTCACAAACAAACAAGAAAGTTCCGAGTTCGCAAAATGATGATTCCTTCGCACAACAAGAAAATGCTTGTGCACCAATTTCTAAAGACGATGCTCAGCATATGTCTAATTTGATTACCCATTCAGCCCATTCGGTAAAATATTGCCATGTCCTCCTAGCTACAGCCAAAGTAACTCTCTGCTCTAAATACGGAGAAATTATTTCGGCCAAGCTGTTGTTTGATACTGGTAGTCAAAACTCATTTATCACACAAAATTAGCTGATCAACTACCCTGTAAAACTTACAATACAACTATGAATATTTCTGGCATCAACGAAAGCTCTACTATCGCCGATAAATTGGTGAATATTAAAATATTCTCTAACAAAGATCTAAGTAAATCCTTCAAAATAACTTGTGCTGTTTTACCTAATATAACGTGCAAGCTTCCTCAAACTCAGATAATGAATGACAAAATAGAAATACCTAAAATATTTTCTTAGCTGACGACGAATATTACTTGCCGGCAGAAATTGACATTTTGATAGGTCTAGATTGCTACTATGATATAATTCTTGAAAATATAATTAAACTAGGTAAAATCTTCCTGTTTTACAAGAGTCCCATTTGGGATGGATTGTAGCAGGTACAGTCCCAAAAAACTACACTCATTCTAATATGTCTCTGTCTGAAAACGAAAATTCAGATAAGTCAAAATTTTCCTTTCTTGCGACTTCAAAAGTTGACTCTTTTCTAACAAAATTCTGGGAAATGGAAGACATTTCCGAAATATCTATTCCTTCTGAAGAACACCAATTATCCGAACACATTTTACTTCTACAACAAAATATTAGAAAACGGCAGATTTCAGGTAGATATTCCACTAAAATCTTCGTCAGAGCCTAGCAAGCTCGGCGATTCCTTTACCATTGCTAAAAACGCTTTTGAGTTTAGAAAAAAGGTTCCAAACAAATAGTACTTTATTTCATGAATATAAAAATTTCCTGCAAGAGTATGTCTCTCTTGGACATGCTAAATATGTTCCCTTAATATTGCAAAACTGCAAATTAGAAAATAAATATTTCATTCCTCATTTGTGTGTTATTCGTGAATGTAGCACATCTACTAAACTACGCGTTGTGTATGACGCAAGTTGTAAAACTTCTTCTGGTTACTCCTTAAATGACATCTCTCTTAAGGGTTACCAAGTTCATCCGGATTTATTCGACATTCTTTGTAGATTTAGAATGTTCTCCTTTGTCTTCACCACTGACATACAGAAAATGTTTAGACAAATTTTAATCAATCCCGAACAAACGTTCTTACAAAATATCCTCTGGCGTGAAAACCCTGAGGATGATCTGAAATGTATTCAGTTAGACACTGTTACCTACGGCACTAACAGTGCCCCCTTTCTCGCATCTCGAGTGCTTAAAGAAATAGCATCTTTGAGTAAAAATGAATTTCCACTTGCTTCGGAAGCAATTTCTTCTCAATTTTATATGGATGACGGTTTGTGTGGTGCGCAAAATTTAGACATTCTTTTCAAACTTCACACTGAGTTAAACTCCGTTCTGAACAAGCATGGGTTTGAACTTCACAAATATTGTTCTAATTCCAAAACTTTTCTAAAAAATATCGCTAAAAAATCCGATTCCTTGGACTACGACATTAATTTACAAGATGCTCCAAATAAAGTTTTAGGGCTAAATGGAACCCTAATTCTGATTCTCTTTACATTTCTACAACAGAAAATAAGCAAATCTTCCCACTTACCAAAAGAAAAATTCTGTCAGCAATAGCCCAGTGCTATGACCCTCTTGGGTTAATAAATCCTGTTATAGTAAAGGGTAAAATATTAATACAAAAGTTGTGGATTCTTAAACTGGACTGGGACACAATTATCTCAGATTCAAAAATGCTCGACGAATTTAACAATTTCTACAAAAATCTTTCATTACTGAAGGAACAAAACATTCCAAGGTTCTATTTCTTAAATAAAACCATTTCAAAAACTGAACTTCATGGCTTTGCTGATGCAAGCTTAGCCGCATACGGTGGCTGTGTGTATTTACGTGCTATATATGCAGACGGCACCATTTCCTCTAAGTTAATTTCTTCCAAGTCAAGGGTAGCTCCTGTTAAAACAATTACACTTCCTAGACTTGAGCTTTGTGCTATGCTCCTTCTTTCAAAACTCGTAAGATTACTATTAAAAATTTTCAAAAATAAAATAAATTTTGACTCACTAAATTTGTGGACTGACTCATTAATAGCCTTAGCCTGGTGTAAAAGTCACGCCAGCAGATGGTCTATTTTTGTTTCACATCGTGTTTCTCAAATACAAGAAACAACTGCTGATTTTAAGTGGCGACACGTAAAATCGTCCGAAAATGCAGCCGATCCTTTATCACGAGGCTTGTCTGTCCGCGAGATTCTTAGTAATGATTCGTGGTGGCAAGGTCCTAAGTTTTTGTTAAATCCTTGTCTAGATCTAACAGTAGATCAATCTCTAATTACCTTAGAATTACCTGAAGAAAGAAAATCGCATCTTGTGACTCACAATGATTCACAACTCCTAACTTACATTGAAGAAACTTTCTTGCGTTTTTCTAATTTCTCTCGTTTGTTACGCACCTATGCGTACATATTTCGTTTTATTGATATTGCCAAAGGCAATCGAATCTCCGGTGCCCTAACACCTCAAGAACTAGAGGTATCATTACAGTTCATTATTAAACAAACACAAAATAAATATTTCTCAAAAGAACTGTCGGAACTCTCAAAAAATAAGCAACTGTCAAATAAACAGTTGCATTCTTTGTCTCCCTTTTTAGATTCCACTGGACTTCTACGAGTTGGCGGTCGTCTAGGAAACGCTAGCATTTCTTATCAACAAAAACATCCATTACTAATGCCTTCCAAAATCAAATAACCAAATTGATTCTTATGTATGAGCATAAGCGTTTAGGACACGCAGGTGCTCAAACAACCCTATCAAACGTTCGGCTGAGATTTTGGCCACTTAATGGTTTACGAGAAACCAAAGGGCTAATTCGAAATTGTATTACTTGTTTCAGATTTAGCAATCAGTTTTCTAAACAAATAATGGCAGACCTCCTCAAGACAGAGTCAATGTTGCGAGGCCCTTTCACAAATCAGGTGTCGACTTCGGTGGCCCCTTTCTCTTAAAATCTTCTGGGCTGCGTAAAGCTCCCAAAATAAAAGCCTATATAGCAATATTCGTTTGTATGACTACAAAAGCTGTACATATCGAAGTAGTTACAAGTCTATCTACTGAATCCTTTTATCTACATTAAAAGATTTATTTCGCGACGTGGAAATCCGTCAACAATCTATAGCGATCACGCTACAAATTTCTCAGGTGCAAAAACCAACTCAAAGATCTTTATGATTTTTCAAAATAAAATAATTCTCTGATTATTTCTAATTTTCTTTCTCAAAATGAAACCTCATGGAAATTTATTCCTCCAAAATCCCTCATTGGGGTGGTATATGGAATCCGCCATAAAAGGTGCGAAATACCACATGAAAAGAATCATAGGTAACCAAAGTTTCACCTATGAAGAATTTCTAACAATATTATGTCAAATAGAGGCTATAATGAACTCTAGACCTCTAAGTCCCTTATCTAATGATGCTTCTGATTTGAGCTGTTTAACCCCTGGACATTTTTAATTGGTTCTGCATTAACTTCTTATCCAGAAAAGATGTCTCAAATATTTCTGAAAATAGACTTTCACTTTATCAAAAGATATCACAGATTCAGCAAATCTTCTGGAAACGTTGGTCTGTAGAGTATCTCAATCGTTTGCAAAATAAACCAAAATGGTTTGAAGAAAAGAAAACTTAAAGGAAAATGACCTAGTGTTAGTCAAAGAAGATGACACCTCCTCTTCAATGGGTTCTCGCCCGTGTCTTAGAGACAATTCCTGGCTGCGACGGAAAAGTTCGTGCTGTCAAAATTCATACAACAACTGGCGACTACATAAGACCAATAACTAAATTGTGTCTTTTGCCAAATCAAATTCATTCTTCAAGTCAAGATTCGACTCGTGATCCCTGATCCGGCTCGAATGAACAAAACATTTTCTTCTTTCTTCCTCCTTCGTTGCTCTCCTTTCTGTTCTGGTTTCTTTTTTTGTTGAAGCGTTGCTTCAACGCGGGGGAGTATGTTGGAGTTTCCTAAATTATTTTGTATTCGTAAAATCTTCTTTATTTTCAATAAGATTAATTACGTTCAAAAATGCTCTATTATTATTTCTTAGAGCATATTAATGTTCAATTCTATGTAATAGCCTGCCCTACAGGCAGGAAGATAACCTTGAGCACGTGCAGCGCTCACCTGCCTTGGTTTTAATAGACAAACAAAGAGTTTTGCTTCAACTTTCCTAGGTTACAGTCGTATTCGCGCGGGCTGTGATTATCTTTGTTATATAAATTATTTCTAGTGTGCAAATTGTAATGAATCGTTCCTATCGTAATAGTTATTGATTAACTGAAATACGAGGCGATCATTATGCATAGTAATTTGTATTCTCAACACAGGTGCGTGTTCTTACAATCGTAATAGTTATTGATCTTTCCGGTTATAATAGTAAATAATAACCATTTTTCTTAATCTGGTATCACAACAAGTTACCTCGTGCTTGTGTGATATTAATGCAATGACCCTTTCCATTGACGTATCATACAAAATACGTTAGTGAACTTGATACGCGGCATATGTACTATGAATTCATAATAGTGTGATTTAAAGTAGTACGTTTATACAAGTTCGAATAATTCAGAAATTTAATATACTGTAAATTGTGCTTTTCGCTGTATTTCTAATTCTTATTGACGTTATAATATATGATCCTCTTACTACACGGTGTACGATTAATTGTTTAATTTACTTACTCCATAAAGTTCACCAGATTATCGTTGTGAGTTGTTATATGGCAATAGTGTTCATTTCGTACTTCTCGGTCCTTCGTTATCTTCGCATTTCTTCCACTAGTGTCCCCCTCGACGATTACAGTTCACTGCTCCGGGAGGTGGAACTTCAGGGGTGCCTACTTCGCTCCACCTTCCCTGAGTTATCCGATCAGTTAGATTTGAATCTAAACCGGTAAATACAGTAATAATACAAATATACATGCCCACCTCTAGCTACAGCGAGGAAGCGGTAGAAGCAATCTACAAAGATATCGAAGACATATTAAAATGCGCAAAAGGACATGAAAATTTAATAATTACAGGGGATTTTATGCAGTGGTTGGTGAGGGTAGGGAAGGAGTGGTAGTAGGTTTATTTGGATTGGGCACGAGAAACGATAAGGGAAATTGGCAGGTAGAAGTCTGCGATAAAAACAATTTAACTATAACAAACACATTATTTCAACATCATGCTAGAAAACGATACAAGTCGAAAATGTCAGGAAATATAGGAAGATATCAAATAGATTACAGTCTTGTTAGAACAACAGTTTAGGAATCAAGTAAAAGACAGATTGTAGAAGCAACCTAGAAGCGGATATTGACACTGAACACAACATCGTAATTATAAAGACCGTGCTTAAAATTAAAAACTCGAAACTTATGAGCAGAAAAAGACACTTTGATTTTGAGAAAGATTCGAAAAAAATCAAATGAATGTTGAAAGACATCCGGAAAATTTCTTATACGAAGTAGAAACGGAATGGAATAACATTAAATCTAGAGATGTCGGCCAGAGAACTTTTGGGGTATACACAAAAAAAAAGAAATCATCAGTAAACAAGGATATCCTGAATTTAATAGAAGAAAGACGAAAATACAAAAACCGACCAGAAGAAGCAGGAAAACAGAGATACAAATCCATAAAATGGGAAATTGGTTGCAAATTCAGGAAAGCTAAAGAACAATGGATTAATGAAAAGTGCAAAGAGGTACAAACTAAGATAGAAATAGGAAACACCGACAGACAAACTAATTAAAAGGAATTTTAAAGATATAAAACCGTATAGTAAAAATATAAAGGACGTAGAAGGAAACATCAACATAGAAAATGTAGAGACAGTGGTTGGATGACAAGAATATATAGGGAATTTATATACAGGAGAGGAACTAGCAGCACTACAACATGAATCAGACATTGAAAAGGCTGACTTGGAACATCCTATACTTAGGGATGAGTTCGAGTTAGCATTAAAGTATTTGGAAAATGGCAAGACACCGGGTATAGATAAGGTGCAAGCAGAAACTCTAAAAACTGCTGGACAAGCAGTAACAGAACGTCTCTTCCAACTTGTAAGTTGCATATATGAGACAGGCAAGATCCAAAGATTTCAAACGTAACATCATGGTCACTATACCAAAAAGAGACGCTGATAGATGCGAAAATTTTCGAACCATAAGTTTCACAGCACACTCATCAAAAATATTAACTAGAATTGTACAAAGACGGATGGAAAAACAAACTGAAGAATTACTAAGAGAAGATGAATTTGGGTTTAGGCGAAACAGGGGAACACGGAAGGCTATTTTAGCTCTGAGGGTAATAATGGAGAAGACAATAGAAAAAGAAGAAAGCGTGTATATAGGGTTTGTAGATTTGGAAAAAGCAATCGAGAATGTAAAATGAATAAAAATGTTTGAAATTCTCAAAAAGGGTGGAATGAGTTTTAGGGATAGCCGGATAGTACATAGCTTATACAAAGAGCAAACGGCGGTAATAAAATTAGAGCAGGAACGTAGAAAAATAAATAAGATAAATAAATATGAGGAAAGGAGTGAGACGGATGTGCCCTATCCCGTTAATTTTTAACTTGTACATCGACAAGGCAATGAATACTATCAAATGCAGGAAGACATTTGGAATTACTATGCAGGGACAAAAGATTAATATGCTTCGATTTGCAGATGATATAGCGGTATTAGCATCTAGCAAGGAAGAGTTAAAAGCAGCTCTAAATGAAATGGAAGCCGCTCTAACAGAGAGGTACGGTATGAAAATTAACAAAAATAAAACTAAAGTACTAGTATGCAAAGGAGGGGGAAATAGGCCAAAAATCAGAATACAAATAAGAAACGAGAACTTAGAAGAGGTTAAAGATTTCTGCTACCTAGGAAGCCAAATAACGCAAAATGGGAGAAACGCAAAAGATATAAAACAGAGATTAGCTTAGGGTCATGCTGCATTTAACAAGAAAAAGCAACTACTATGTTCGAAAAAGAAACAAGGAAAAGATTACTGAAAGTATATGTGAAGAGCACTGCACTGTACGGCTGTGAAACATGGACAGTAAGAGCAGCGGACAGGAAAAAGATAGAAGCCTTTAAAATGTCGTGCTACAGACGTATGATGAAGATCTCATGGACAGACAAAGTTAAGAACAAAAAAGTGTTAGAAATGGTAGGCAAAAAGAGAAATATGTGGAAAACAGTGAAAAACAGGAAAGATAGGATGGTAGGTCACATACTAATACCAAAGTTAGTGCACACAGATAGTCAGATAGCTTAGAATAGAAATCAATGGAGGTATGCGTCCAATCAGATCCAAGACGGAAAACCTAATGATGAAAAAAATAGTTGTACTTGAACCTGATAATTATTATAAGCAACTATAGGTGCTGGTTTTGCATTATTGTCAACTAATGTTGACTGTGCGAAAGGATTTATTGGAAAACTACTAATTCGGCAAATGTCTTAAGTGTTGGGTGATCTTGGTAGTCACAGGTTGCATAACCCCCTTCACACACCACTAAACATCATAGTGTTAAAAAATGGCGTACAACTATGCACACACGTACCGACAAATCTGCTTTTCAACGACAACGAGGGTCTGACTTTTCTCAATAACCCCCATGACATCATTTCCTAAATCTGCTTTCTTACTTCCTCTTTGGATGCGTATGCGACCGAATAACTTTTCACATAAAAAGGGTGTCATCTTTCATGATTATTGAATGCTCGTATCCGCGCATGAGACCAGGTTGTTTTGAAAATACGACACTATAACTCTCTAATAACCCAAATAATATTTCTTTTTCAGTTTAATTAACATTTTGGCCTTTTCGAACACTTCCCACATTTCTTATCTAGAATATTTCTGCCTCTGACTACTTCTTACCACACCCTCACCCTTTATCCTTATCTCGTAGAGCCCTGGCTTTAAATCTTCCCGAATACCCGTTTTATTCTATTTTTTTCTACACTACTTTCCATTAAATTTACCAGTCAACAAATATCTATCAAAATCCATATGAACCGCACAATGCGTCATCCAATCGCTTCCCAGTATCACACTTCTTATTAATTTCAGAATCACTACACAGGCAAACCCAAACACCATTCCACTGACTTCCAAATCCAAATAAACTTGTTGTTTTACTATTTATCCCTTACCCTGCAGGGCATCATATACATCTGACCCAAACAACCGCTAAATGTTCGGATCCCTTTCTAAGATCTTTTCAAAGAATTCCTCACCAACACAGCTCATAAACAATCCCGTATCGATTAATACATTAGTTTCCAGCAATTGCACCTTTATCACCGGAAGTAAAATATCCTCCTCTATCACCTCATCCTCTTTTACTAAATCGTCTCTACAACGATTAAAAAGCGTAGCTACTACTATTTCCTTCTCGGTTTCCCTCCGGCGAATATCGACTATCCTCTGCCCATCATCGGCTCCAGTGGTCTATTTTAAGCTCCATGAGGATTGTCAGGATACAAACCTCCCGATCTCCCTCCGTCATGCCGGTCCTACCTTAAGACACCTCTCGAATTACTACGGAATACGCCAATTTCGTACTGGCATCGACCTCATCGATCCTACGTAAAAACTGTTCCGCCTCCTCTATTATATACAGTCCCGAATTTATGATACCTCCACAAAAATCGGCCTCAAAATGATTAGCCAAAATGCCAATAATTTCTTCTTCATCTAGAGGTCCCTCTAAAAAAGCCGTCTCCTTTCAATCGGCGCGCGACCCTCTCCCGCATCTACCATATTTAAAATCTTGAAACGCCTTGGGTTGGGTTTGAGCATCCCAATACCATCTAAAAATTTCCCCTAAATATCTGCAAAATCCCTACATGATCGAGGTCTAATCTGCAGACTTCTTCAAATTCCCTAGAACTAAAGCTAGTCCCTTATATACCGAAACCCCTGCCTCTTGAAATAATGATTCCAACTAATTAATAAACATATTTGGATTTGTTTTCCCGTCAGGTCTCCCCATTTTAAATTTTTATTCCAAATTTTTATATTTTCTCTTATTATTTTTTCCATAGCAACCCATACCCGCACCACTGTAGATAGCCGAAGCACCCTTAAATTGGTACGAGATTTCCAGCACCTCGGGGTAAATGTAAATTTATAACGTAGAGCTCATTTTATCCATAACAATATGTCGGGAAATGAGTGTCCAATGTTGGGATAAAGAGTTTTGAAGAACCAACCGTTACGTGTCCGAAAAATTTCAGGGTAGTTTTTGATATTGGGGACGAGGGTTTGATTCTAGGATAAAAATTCTATCCGAAATGCAATTTAAACCGTTGACTTTTGAGAAAACTATATGTAAAGTATTTACAACTTTAAGAATGGGTTTTCCATTTTTAGAGTTCTAGGTTAATTCCCCATTCTGAACGGACCTGCACCTTGACGAAGTTTTAAAATACTAGAACAGGTAGAATGGCTTGCGCGTTTCAATGAGCTAAAGAGTCGAACTATAGGTTTAACCAAATTAGTGGGGTCTTTAGTGAGAAACCAGACTAAGACAGGTGCCCGACCAAGGGCAGTAGCTTTTTCGGTACTTTGAGTGGCAGAGACCATAGGGGTCGGTATAACATTCTAAGACACGCTACTGCGATGTGGAAGGCAACGGGAAACGACCATATTATCTTCCAAGAACACAGCGTACTCAAATTGTTATTAACGATAATGGCATCCTCTGGGATAAAAACTTCCGGAGGTAAAATAGTCCCACATTCGGATCTACGGGAGAGGACTACTTCGGGGAATGTGATCCGAAAGTATAGAAAAAAATCCGTGAACATTCTGCGAGTCGGAGCGTGGAATGTCAGAAGTACGAAACAAGTAGGTAAGCTGTACCGTGCCAAAATTACACGGCTCGTTTAATCAAAATTAGCATCCATTTATAACCGCGGTAAGAATAAATATTCAATGAACGGCGTCACAAATAATGTGTCAGCGCTGCCAATACCGTAATTAAATTATTCCCCACTAAGACAGGAAATAACACGACGAATGAAGCTTAGTTTTGAAGGGTCATTTTAACAAATGTAGTCCGAGATAATAAGTAGGACTACCGTATCGACCTCCCCGATACAGTGAAAAATAAATATCGATATATCGATAATCGATATGTATCGATACGCATCGATATATATATCGATACATATCGATAAAGAATATGTATCGATATTCAATACGCAAAATCCCGTATCGCCCACCCCTATATATATAGATATATATAGACTTATGTCACAAATATTAAACTTAAAACTTTAATTATTTTGATAACAAACAATCTTAGGTGAAAGATCGAATTGTCAATAAATACATTATTTTAAAACGATCTTGTGATTTTATTCCCAAAGAAAGAGTAGATAAAATATCGATGCGTATCGATTCGTACCGATACGTCTCGGTACGTATATTTAATCTAAACATCTAACCGTTCCGATACGTATCGCCATATATATCTATATGTACCGCTACGTATCAATACGCAACGATACGAATTGATACGTATTGATACGTATCGATACGCACCGATACGCATCGATACGTATCGATACGAATCGATACGCACCAATACGCATCGATACGTATCGATACGCATCGATACGTATCGATACGCATCGATATGTATCGATACGTAACGATATATATCGATATTCGTTATATCGATATGGAATATGTATCGATATTCGATACGCAAAATCTCGTATCGCCACCCCTAATAATAAAACGTCGTGCCTTAAAATACACGATGATAATGTTATATTTGAAGTGGGCGATTAGAATAGCAATGAGCATCATACGAGTGAAGCTACTATGCATATATGTGAATATTGCGAGTTATCTGGTTAGCCTTCTAGTTCTTCATATAATGCAGTAAGAATTATTTATTTTATGGTTTGTCAGTTGACACGTATGTAATTACAAATTAATATTTCTGAAATTAATACAAAGAAAATGGTTTGCATCATGCTGAAAATCTTTTATTTTTGCTGGTCGATATAATGGTTTGGTAATATTCCACTACAAAAAGAAGCACATGTTAGGAACAACAGGTCAAGGTCGATTCTTAAAGCGGCGTAGGTAATATGTCGACATCTGTCATACTTACATATGTAGGGCACATGGTGAGTAGAAAACTATTTTTGGAATGAACGTTTGGAAGTTAACGTGATAGAGGGCACGCATGAACTAGTGTTTTGGAATTACATATTGGTTAAAGATTAATTTTTGAAATTTTTGTTAAGTAAAGTAAATATGGAAAAATGTGTATGATTCATATATGGTACTAAACATGATATAAACTATAGTAAGAAAATTCAAAAACGAGATCGTTTATTATCAATTAAAATCTGTCAGTTTATTATTAAAATCACATATAAACATGTGTTTAGGATATTTAAGAAACAGTCTTGATAACATTTATATAACTTAGCGTTGCATGAATTATTAGTTATGTGAACCCTCGTCAAAGATCTTTGATCAGATAGGTCTATTAATGATAAGTACATCGATCGTAAATTATTGGAAAACATTAAGTGTTTTGTATTGATAAAGCTAGAAATTATTTTCTCAAGTCAATTTTTTTGTAAATAAATAGGATAAATGGAAGCTTTAATGATCAAACCAAACAAAAAAAAAACTATTTAAGAATATTGTAAATTGTTATTGAAAATCAAAAAAAAAAGTAATTTAGTTCAGTGAGGAAGAGATTAATTTTGACTGTATATAAATATCATGAAACATGAATAATAATTGTAAGCAAACTTAGATGTAAATAGAGGAACTTTAAGCTTGCCTAATTATTTCTTGAAATACTCATTCTGATACTTTTTGAACCGAAATTTAACTGATTTGCCTATAAGTGACATCTTCGATTAGAATTGAGTATGTTTATTTGAGGACACAAGTAGTGTTCTATTTTTTTATTAATAATAATGATCATGTATTTATTACAGGTTTAGTGGTAACACTAGTAGGTAATGTATATAGAAGCCTGGAGTTTTTTTTTGTATGAAAGGAAATGTTTAAGGGTTTTCTGCGTTCTCCCCTAAACTATCTAAATTCGAATCAGACGCAGTGGCGCCATATTAGTTTTGAATCTATTGAAGTCAGCGGAATTTCGATTTATATAATTTTGACCCCGCCCTGCATGTCTCATGCCTCTGTAGAAATGGACCCCCGAGTTAGTCCGGAAGAAACCTCTTTTTAATGATCTTCACTCATAAGAAGAGGCCAGTGTTATTCAATCCAGGGAATCTGCCCCTAAGGGAAGAAATGGATAGGTTAGCACTAGACATAGTAGGAATCAGCGAAGTCCGCTGGCCAGAGGCGGGGAATTTTTGGAGTGGAGACTTCAGGGTAATTCATACAGTATCAGAGAAAGGCAATTCGGGGGTGGGGATAGTTATGCGAAAACAGAGAGTACGACGTGTAAAAAACTACTTACAAAAGAACGAAAGACTACTCATGGTTAGATTTGGATCTAAACCTGTAAATACAATAATAACACAAGTATACATGCCCACCTCTAACTACAGTGAGGAAGAGGTAGAGGCGATCTACAAAGATATCGAAGACATACTAAGATACATAAAAGGACATGAAAATTTAATAATTACGGGAGATTTTAATGCAGTGGTAGGTGAGGGTAGGGAAGGAGCGATAGTAGGTTTATTTGGTTTAGGCACAAGAAATGACAGAGGAAATGGGCTGGCAGAATTTTGCGACAAGAACAACTTAACAATCACAAATACATTATTTCAACATCATGCTAGAAAACGATACACGTGGAAGATGCCAGGAGATATAGGAAAATATCAAATAGATTAAATTATTGTTAGACAACGGTTTAGAAATCAAGTAAAAGACTGTAGAAGCTACCCGAAAGCAGATATAGACACTGACCACAACATCAGAAAAAGGCACTTTGACTTTGAGAAGATAATAGATAAAGATATCTACGAAAGATTTGAAAAAGGTCAAATGAATCGCTGAAACATATCGGGAAAATTTCTGATACTAAGAAAGTAGAAACAGAATGAAGTAACATTAAATCCAGCTTAGACATGGCGGCCAGAGATATTCTGGGGCATCAGAAAGAAAATAAAAAACCATGGATAACAAAGGATATCCTGAATTTAATAGAAGAGAGACGAAAATACAAAAATAGATCAGACGAAACAGGAAAACAGAGATACAAAGCCATAAAATGGGAAATTATTCGCAAATGCAGGAAAGCTAAAGAACAATGGATTGATGAAAAGTTCAAAGAAGTACAAACTAAGATGGAAATAGGAAAGACAGACGAAGCGTACAAATTTAGAATGAATTTTAGGGATATAAAACCAAATAGCAAAAATATAAGGGACGCGGGAGGAAACGTCATTATTGAAAATGTAGAGAAAGTAGCTAGATGGCAAGAATATATAGGGAATTTATATTCAGGAGAGAAACTAACAGCATTAGAACAGGAATTAGACATTGAAGGGTCTGAAACATGGTAAGGCGCCGCGTATAGATAAGGTACAAGCAAAAACTCTAAAAGCCGTTGAACAAGCAGTAACAGAACGTCTCTTTGGATTTGTAAGCTATATCTATGAGACAGACGAGATACCCAAAGATTTCAAACGTAACATCACAGTAACTATACAAAAAAAGGGCGCTGATAGATGTGAAAATTTTCGAACAATAAGTTTGACAGCACACGTTTCAATAATATTAACTAGAATTGTACGAAGACGAATGGAAAAACGAGCTGAAGAAATACTGAGAGAAGATCAATTTGGGTTTAGGCGAAATAGGGGAACACGGGAGGCTATTGTAGCTCTGATGGTGATAATGGAGAAAATAATAGAGAAGGGGGAAAGCGTATATATAGGGTTTCTAGATCTGGAAAAAGAATTCGACAATGTAAAATGGAAAAAAGTGTTCGAAATATCCAAAAAGATTGTGCATTGTTTATACAAAGAGCAAACAGCGGTAATAGAATTAGAGCAAAAAAATAGTGAAGTTAATATTAGGAAAGGGGTTAGACAGAGATGTGCCTTATCCCCATTAATTTTTAACTTGTACATAGAAGAAGCAATGAATACTATCAAATGCAAGAATACATTTGGAATTACTATGCAGGGACAAAAGATTGATAAGCCTAGATTTGCAGATGATATAACGGTATTAGAATCTAGCAAAGAAGAGTTGGAAGCTGCTCTTAATGAAATGGAAACAGATCTAACGAAGAGACATGGTATGAAAATTAACAAAAATAAAACTAAAGTTCAAGTATGCAAAAGAAGGGAAAATAAATCAAAAACAAGAATACAAAGAGGTAACAAGAACTTACAAGAGGTTAAGGATTTCTGCCACCTAGGAAGTCAAATAGCGCAAGATGGGAAAACCACAAAAGATATATAACAAAGTTTAGCACAAGGTCGTGCTACATTTAACAAGAAAAAGCAACTACTGTGCTCAAAGACAACAAACATAGAAACAAGGAAAAGATTGCTTAAAACATATGTATGGAGCACAGCACTGTATGGCTGTAAAGCCTGGACAGTAGGAGAAGTAGACAAGAAAAAGGTAGAAGCCTTTGAAACGTGGTGCTACAGACGTATGATGAAGATATCATGAACAGCTAAAGTTAAGAACAAAGAAGTACTAGAAATGGTAGGGGAAGAAAGAAGTATGTAGAAAACAGTAAAAAATAGAAAAGAGGATGATAGGCCACATACTAAGACATGAGGGAACAGTGCGGAATATATTAGAAGCAGAGATAGGAAAAAAGAGAAGTAGAGGTAGACCTAGGTTAGACTACTGCACACAGATAGTGAAAGATGTAGGCTGTGAGAATTTCAGGGAAATGTGTAGGCTAGCTCAGAATAGAAATCAATGGAGGTACGCTTCCAACCAGTCGCAAGATGTAAAAACTAATGACAAAAATAATAACTGTAATTAAACATGGTGATTACTATAGACAAATACAGATATTGGTTTTGCAATACTCTGAACTAATGTTAATTGTGCAAAAGGATTTACTGAAAAACATGAATACGGCAAATGTCTAAGTGTTGTGGGATCCTTGGCAGCCACAGGTTGCTTAAACCTCTTCACATACCTTACATGTGATTTTTCCAATGTTCCACCCGAAGGTACTACATTGGCCAGGAAGTGAGTTTTTTTACTTGGGAAATATGGAATTTTGCCGAATCCTTGCTGTTCCAAGCAAGGTAGGGATCTTTAACGTGCGTGACAACACTCACATACCGGACCTCCATTTTACCTCTCCTCCGAACGAGGGCGTATTTTTATGAAAAATGCTCGCCTAACATTTTTGAAGCGGACCGTGTCGGGATTCGAACTCGGGACTTTGGGCGTAGTAGTCACACACATACCACTACCCCACGGAGCCGCCTCCCTCTCACATACCTTACATGTGATTTTTCCAATGTTCCACCCGAAGGTACTACATTGGTCAGGAAGCGAGTTTTTTTACTTGGAAAATTTAGAATTTTGCCGAATCCTTGCTATTTCAAGCAAGGTATGGATCTTTAACGTGCGTGACAACACACACACGGGACCTCCATTTTACCTCTCCTCCGAACGAGGGCGTATTTTTGTGAAAAATGCTCGCTTAACATTTTTCAAGCGGACCGTGTCGGGATTCGAACCTGGGACCTTGGGCGTAGTAGAAACACACATACCACTACGCCACGGAGCCGCCTCCCTTTCACATACCGTGCATTTATATTTCCAATGCTCCACCTGAAGGTACTACATTGACCAGGAGGCGAGTCTTTTGTTGCCTGGAAGTTTAGAATTTTGCCGAACCCTTGCCGTTCCAGACAAGGTAGGGATCTTTAACGTGCGTGACAACACTAACACACGGGACCTCCATTTAACCTCTCATCCGAACGAGGGCGTAATTTTTGTGAAAAATGCTGACCTGTCATTTTTCAAGCAGTCGGCCGTGTCGCCCTTTCACATACCGTTCATTTACATTTCCAATGCTCCACGCGAAAGTACTACATTGGCCAGGAGGCGAGTTTTTTGTTGCCTGGAAATTTAGAATTATGCCGAACCCTTGCCGTTCCAGGCCAGGTAGGGATCTTCAACGTGCATAACAACACTCACACACGGGACCTCCATTTAACCTCTCATCCGAACGAGGGCGTAATTTTTGTGAAAAATGCTCACCTGCCATTTCTCAAGCAGTCGGCCGTGTCGGGATGTGAACCCAGGACCTTGGGATCCGTGGTGTTACGCTTACTACATTGATCCACGGCGACGCCCCTTTCACATACCTTCCATGCGATTTTCCAATGCTCCACCCGAACGTACTACATTGGCCAGGATTTTACCTCTCATCCGAACGAGGGTGTATTTTTGTGAAACATGCTCGCCTAACATTTTTCAAGCGGACCGTGTCGGGATCCGAACCCGGGACCTTAGGCGTGGTAGTCACACACATACCACTACGCCACGGAGCCGCTCCCCTTTCACATACCGTTCATTTACTTTTCCATTGCTCCACCAGTAGGTACTACATTGATCCCTTTCACATACCGTTCATTTACATTTCCAATGCTCCACCCGTAGGTACTACATTGGCCAGGAGGCGAGTTTTTTGTTGCCTGGAAATTTAGAATTTTGCCGAACCCTTGCCGTTCCAGGCAAGGTAGGGATCTTTAACGTGCGTGACAACACTCACACATGGGACCTCCATTTAACCTCTCATCCGAACGAGGGCTTAATTTTTGTGAAAAATGCTCACCTGCCATTTTGCAAGCAGTCGGCCATATCGGGATTTGAACCCGGGACCTTGGGATCCGTAGTCTTACGCTTACTACATTGATCCACGGCGACGCCCCCTTTCACATACCACTGAATTTCGGTGAAATAGGGCATATAATTAGAAAACTATAGAATGGAATCAAGCTGTATATAGGCTGTTGTGAGAATTGCAGGGAGCTGTGGGCTAACTCACAACATAAATATGCTGAGGTACAAATCCAACCAGTTTCAAGACGTAAAACCCAATAATGAAAAAATAAGTGCTCTTAAATCTGATGATTATTATAAACAACTACAGGTGTTAGTTGTAAAATATTTTCAACTAATGTTGATTGTGCGAAAGGATAAATTGGAAAAACTATTAATTCGACTAATGTTCAAGTGCTCGGGGAACTTGGCAGCCCAAGGCTGCTTACTCCCCTTCACATACCACTGAATATCGGGGAAATAGGGTATATAACTGTAAAACAATAGGTGACCGAAGTGCATCAAACAATAAAGAACAGCGCCTATGTTCAAAGACAACGAACATAGGTATTAGAAGAAATCTGTTCAAAGCATAGTGTGGAGAACAACACAGTACGTCTACGAAATAGAGGCAGTAAGGAAAGCAGACAGAAAGAGATAGAAGCCTACTGGAATGTAGTGCTTCAGATGTATGAGGATGGTAGCATGGACTGGCAAAGCTAATAACAAATAGATTGTAGAAATAGTAGAGGAATAAAGATATCTGTGGAAAACGAAAAAAGTAGAAGAAATAGAAGGACAGGATACGTTCTAAGGCACTTCTGGGGAATAGTACGGGATATATTACAAGCAGAGATAGGAAAAGAGAGGTAAAGGTAGATCAAGATCAGACTTTCGCACACAGATAGTGATAGATGTAGACTGTGCAAATTTCAGGGAAATGTGTAGGTTGGTTCAGACTAGGAAACAATAAGGGTACTCGTCCAACTAGTTCTAGTACTGAAGACCTAATGATGATAAGGTTAATTGCAGAAAAAGGTTCCATCAAAAATAGAATCAACGACTTCGACTTTTGAGAAATAGTACGGTAGGGATGAACGTTCTAATTAGAAGTGCCTAGTTAAAACTGTAATACCAAAGTGAAAAGCCGCGTCATTGGCAGAGCCAAATTAAAAGAAAGTAATAATTTAAAAAATTGTTGTATTTCCATAAATATTAGAAGGGGTTGCATTCAAAACCGCTTGATTGAGTAATATAAACAGCTTCATAGCTTAAAAAGCTTTGAAAATTAAAACCGTTTACAAATATGTATTTTTATTTAGATTACTTTTACTTCTTGTGAACAGTAAAGACGGCTTGAGAAATTCAAAAATACTTGTATCCAAATTTCCGATAATTTTGCTCTTACTGATGTGCTTTTCCAAATTAAAACAGTTTGCACATTTGTATATATGTGTGGGTAAAGCTGTATTTATTTCATTACAACACATCTAACATGAATTTCCTTTTACTTTTAACCTATATTTTTATTATTCTAAAAATACATCAAACCTACATTAAATATAAATTACAAGTCCTAAAGTAGATTTGAATAACCGTGTTTGCTTTATTCTATAATAAAATTTCACTATGTAGTGTTTGCATAAAATCACACATAATTTATGAGCTAGGACTTCATCGATTTTCCAATATCATAAAAACAATAGCATAAGGTGTCACAGAATTAAATATACGTTGACAGGTTATTTATTATTTTTTTAACAATCTGCTACTTTTTCGTGAACCTAAAGTAACGAATATGATTGTGCAGAATAGTTATTTTTTATGAAAGTTACAATAATAACTCCTTTCGAGTAATTTAATTTTTCTAAAATCCAGAACCCTTGGTATAAAATTCGTAATGCGGGGAAAATAAAAAAGAAATGCCAGGACAACACTTTCTCTGAAAAATCATAGAAGACACTTTAATAGCGACTTTGAAAAACCTGTTAAGATGATATGATCATTAAGTAGGCTCAAACGTATCGAATATGATGAAGATGAGAGTCAACAGAGACCGTGTAGCTATTTGGCATGCGTGCAAGGTAACTGGATGTTATTTTTTCACCATTTGAGAGAAAATGATTTTGAATATTTGTAAGAGAAAGCTCAAGTTAGAGATCCTAATTGTCCGATGCTTCCCGAACGGCCAAATACAAAAATTCAAACACGAGTCAAAATCTAAAGTTCGGGTTTATGAAACTGACAAAATTTCATTCCTTCCAATGGTCTGGTTTGGCCATAATAGACGCGATAAGCTGGTCTTTGGACACCTCAACATCACGATCACTATTACCTCTTTGCACAACTACCAACGCCACCACAACCACCTCCTCCCTCCTTCCGTCCTCCACATTTTATTTTCTGCACTTTATCTTACACCGTATACCGCCCGCCACAAAGAAAAGGAATCGAAAGAAGTAATGCCGTGCTAGCTAGAATGTTGTAGAATGGGGTGGGTCAGAAAGAAAGAAGAGGAAACCTCATAAAAGTAATTTTATTTACAAAACCTCCAGTTAAAAAGCATGATACTAAAAAGAACACTTACAAAACCTCCAGTTAAAAAAACAAGGTACAAAAAGAACATCAATTCGCGTAGAAAATAACATTTACCCAAAACATATCCCGAGGGATTTACACAGTATAAAAATCTACGCAAAATAATAAGTACACTCTGCTTCCTCAGTTTAATTTTTAACCTCAGTTCTAATGGTTACATAAAACAAAATTAAACAAAAAAAAAATATTGTAATTTTTACCCACAAGCCTAATATTCATATAAAACAGGAATTAAAGAAAAATTTGTATATTGGGCTGTTTTCAATCATGTGGTTACCCAATATTAAAACTTTGATATCAAAATAATCATAAAACCATGTACTTACATATTGCCCACTCCTGATAAGTAAATAAAAAAAACCATTAAAGTAATAGCAAACAACAGTAGTAAAAAAAAACCATCTACACACAAAATGGATTTCAGTGCAGCTTTAACAAAAATTAATAAGCAAAAACGTCACACTTACATAAAAGTGTATTCTAAATATTTTATATAGAAAATTTTTATGATCGGTCAATGTAAAACTTAATCTCTACATAAACACCCAAACAGTAGCAGCGCACATTCAGACGATTTGAGACAAGTAAGTTCAATTTCCACATCGGAACATCTTCGGTTGTGTAATGAGAAACCTTAAAAACATGCAACGAAGAACATCCAGCCCCAATTCTCCATGAAGGAAATCATCAAAACGATCTAGAGAAGAAACAGCAAGTTTTACGGCGTGGCATGCTGTTTCGGTTTTTAGCTTGTCAAAGCATGGTCTTGGAGATTCTGATAATTCAGATCAAATACTTCAATGAAGAGAATTAACCATCATCTGGAAATAGAAATATTACGACGTCATTCAAAAAAATAATTTATGTTGTTACGTTCCAATTTTGTTTTTAAAATTTTCCCTTGTTAATTCATTACTCGTTTGAATAAATTCCGTTTCAATTCTTAAATTCTCCAACTTAAACCCCTTTGGCGTTAAAAACGAAAATTAATTCAGTAAAATTAAAATAACCTTGTCCGTTGCTAATTCATTATCCGTTCGTCTAAGTTCCATGTCTACTGTTCAATAAAATCGTTAATTCATAAGTAATGATAAATACGCTGTCTATAAAGTAAATGCCTTGTTTTAGATATCCCGTAATCTCTTAAGAACCCATAAGTATACGTTATACATATTTACAAAATCAAACAAAAAAATCTTTTTTAACACGGCGAGCTGCTGCTTTAGGTACCTATCCTTTACCACAGTTCTTAATGGTTGAAAATATAAACATTACATATGCCACATTGACAGTACAATGTCTTAACTAATAAGGAAAATTTATAACTCAGAAAAAAAGAACCAAGATAAACTAATAGTTATAAATCATTATCGCGAGCATGCAATTGCCGACATACAAATAAGTGAAGAAAAGGATCCCAATAAGTACAATATTACTACTTCTGACTATCTCAAATCACAGTAATTAGTTTAAGGCCACCAAGTGTGGCTACCAAATGATATCAATTAATACATACACACTCACGTTCGAGTTGCTGCCGTCGTACCGGCTCCTACCGTCTCTACTGACGGGGCGAGGCAGAGGAGCGCGTGATCCGTCTTAGGACTGTCCTCTCATCACAACAAGAGGCGGCAATCCATCGTGGCTTTATGGCCACCGGAAGAAAGAGTAGTTATAGGCGAATTAATTTATTGTGGTCGAAAAGTATAGTTTTGTAAAAACCATCATTACTTAGCATGCTGTATTATGTGCGCAAACTTCCACAAAGGAAACGGAACCAACAAAAATATGGCAAGTGCTTGCGTCTTGTATATCGAAAAGAAAGTGAATATCAATTTTGTTTTACTAAATAACCAAAGCTCCAAGTAATATTGGTGTTATCAAACGTGATTAGCAAACTTGAACAATGGTTGTATCGGATAGCTCAATACCCTATTTCAACGAGGTTCCGATTGAAACAATAGAGAAAGTACTTACACGCTATCGCAAGGTATAACGATTCACGGATACCTAAAACAGGGTATTGACTATTTAACTTATAGCATAAACTTTACGTTTTAAGGCAACTAGATTTTACATTGAAAATTACTAGAAAGCGGGCTTATTATAGGAAGGTCTAATACACCGGGTGCTGTTACAGGATCTGAGCAGGATCTAAATAAATGAATAATAAAGTAAAAGGATGTAGGTTTTTAATTCATCGACAGTAAATGAACGTAACAAGGCTTACTCTCAGAACTGAAAAAAATCTAATGTTTTTTGCCTCTCTAGAAATACAATTTGAATATGATCCGTTAAAGCGATTTCTTAAGGGGTACAAGAAGTACATTTCAAAAGGGAAGATTGTTCAATTTCCTAACTGTAGTAGTAATTCTGTACACGTGGCATAATGAACCAGAAAGTATAATTTGATTTCATTGGTTATTTATTCACGTCGAAAGCTTTTTAATCTACTGAAATAGAATCGAAAGATCGTAATGCTTAATTAAGTTGTCAGATATTGAAATTTCGGTAAATAGAAAATTTAATATCTTTGAAACTGATTAAATCAGGAATTTGTTGGCTGTTCATTACTAAAGCAGTAAATTTGTTGGTTACGCCTTTAAGGGATTAATTAGGCGAATTCCGTCTCAATTTAATCCTACAGATTAACGTTTAGTGATCATCAAATATACACTTGTGACGATGCAATATTATTTAATTGGAATTTTCCACATAGTTCTCTTTTAGTTAAATTGAAGTATTGATACCCCTTCAATGAAGCTTTGAAAGCAGCTCTTGATTTGGTCCCAACTTTAAAATGATTGTATCTCGTTCTATGAAATATAGAACCCCTATAAGTTTGCACAGCGAATAAAATACGTACTATAAATGCCGCAGTATGTCGGAGGGAGCACATAGCTGCAATCAGCTTTAAATCATTCCGTTTTTAACATATCACTCGGTAGAGACATTAGTCATTGTAATTACACAGAGGTTGTCACAACTATTCATACCGTATTTCTTTATACAATGTGATCTAAAGTAGAGATACTTGTAATGGTAAGACGCGCCTAAAAACATAAAGAGAATTTAGAAAAGCCAGACTAACTTCAAGCGCGGAGAGTGGGTGGGAATTCACATAAGCAAGACAAATATACTGCCATCGATTATATATTTACAAAAAAAAATTCTTAGTTAAACGAGCAAAGAAAAAAATAAATAAAGTCACTATTTAAATAAAAAAAGGTTATATTTTGATTTATCACAGAAACAGGATGGAGCTTGCGCTTTCTAGGAGCAAAACTTCACATTCGTAATTCTCGTGCCAAAAAACACAGAAGTGCAAATTTTCGAATCGATTTTATCAAAACCTTCAAAATTATTTAGAAATTCCAAAATAAATTTTCAACTTTGAATACATCTCTTACACCAGCGATATTGGTATAATGCATGTTGTGCTCATCATCATCATTTTGTTTTCGACCTTACTTAAGGTCGGTTTGATGCAGCTGTAACTTCTTTTCTATTCTGTGCTAATCTAAAAAGTTCTACATACCCTTCACACTCTAAATTTGTAATAATTTGACTAATATAGCTTGGTCTAGGTCTTCTACACCCGTCTATGCTTTTCTTATCTACCTGGCTCTACATGTTGTGCTAGATCGTAATATTTTGGTGTCTAGCATCTTCACGTTAGAGATTGCCTATTCTTAATGAATACTGTATATTAAATTAAAGGCAAAAACGTTCCTGATGAAGTTATAATAAAACGCATTCTAAATAACCGCAACAATTAAAATTAAAGGAAGCTTTTTCTATTAGTTTTTTTTTTGTATATCATCCTCAAACATGTTACATCCCCAATCACGAGATTGAGTGAACGCTTAATACTTTTTTAGGTGCAAATATACACCACAACAAAGTATCTTTGAAAAAAAAGTCCATGTTCGTAAAAACTCTTCAACCAGAAACCCATTATAATGGCACGACTAAATTTTGAGTGCATTTTTTTAAAGTTATTAATCCTGTTTACTAGTAACTCCAGAGACATTGTTAGTAGACCTACTCTACCTCATTTGGATATGATTTCGATCTCGGTAAAATTGCAACTTTTTAATTTTCAACATATCGCACTAGTGTACAGCCAAAGTTCAAGATCTGTAATTTTCAATTTTGAAACCAAACAACATAACCTATAAAAATATTCAAACTTTTTAGGTACCGTATCACGTAAAACCCAAGTTTTCTGCAGAATTTTCTGAAATTTTTAATCTTGGAGCTTACAAACTAAGATGGAAATAGAAAGGACAGACGAAGCATACAAACTAATTAGAATGCATTTTAAGGATATAAAACCGTATATAACAAAAAAATCAGGGACGCAGGAGACATCATAGAAAATGTAGAGAAAGGGGTTAGATGGCAAGAATATATAGGAAATTTATTGCACGACAGGAACTAACAGCACTAGAACAAGAATCAGACAATTGAAAAGGATGACTTTGGATATCCTATACTTAGAGATGAGTTTGAATTAGCATTAAAGAGTATGAAAAATGGTACAGGGTGTAGATGAGATGCAAGCAGAAACTCTAAACGCCACTGGACAAGCAGTAACAGAACGTTTCTTCCAACTTGTAAGCTATATGTATGAGACAGGCTGAAGCATGTTCGTTCATTTCATGACCTCCAGTCGCAGCTCATTTTGGAATTTTTAAAACTATGAATCGAATTCAAGAATTGGCCAAAAATGCGGAATGATATTGTAAAATTTTGCAAAAATTGTTTGGTCTGTGGTGTTCAAAAAGCATCCAATGCTAATCCTTTAGGATTTATGGGAAACGAAAAAGAGGTTAATTTTTCATTTCAAGTAATAGCTCTAGAACTCAAGGGTCCTTTCCCACGATCCAAGTTAGGTCATAAACCTTTATTAGTAGTAGGATACTGGTTCTCTAAATTCACTTTGTTATACCCGTTACGTAGTGCAAAGACTACATGTATATGTAAACAACGTTTTCCTTGTTTGTGGTGTGCTCCCGTTACATCATTTATGATAATGGTCCTCAACTAATGAGTAGTATCCTTAAGAAATTGTGTTCAAATTATGAAATACAAAAATTTGGTACACCGTGTTATATTCGCTACAATGTAGTTATGTAAAACGGAACAATAGAACTGTTGGTACGGCAATTCGTTCATATGTAAACACTCATGATATATGGGATGTTGAGCTGTCAAAAATTCAATATGCTATAAACTCGTCTAAACACGAAGTTACAGGTTATACACCCAATTTTTTAGTCTTTGGACAGCACGTCCCCATTAATGGCAAATTTTACGGCAGTGGTCTTGAACTACAGGACGATATTGATGTCATTCCCGGTGACCATCCGTCATATATCACAGATCGTTGTGGTTTATTAAAAATTTTTAAGGATGTCCGTACTAAAATACATTTAGCGTACGAACGCCCTAGTCGACAGTATAATTGGAGAAGAAGAGAAGTATCGTTCGCTGTTGGTGACAAAGTGTAAAAGACCAACAAAGTCAAACAAATTTACTGCAAAGTTAGCGCCTAAATTTGTGCTATGTACCGTTTGAAACAAAAGTTGCTTTCTATTTACACTTTAGCTAAGAATGGCTTAAAATTAGGGTAGGTGAAAATCTAACCTTACCTAACTTCATTTGCATTTGATTATTAGAAGATACAACTTAGCATTTTAGCTAACTAACCTATAAAGAGTTTGAAAATAATATTAAAATGAACTGATGCTTGTTAAGAATCAACTTGGTATTAACTGTTATGTTATAGTTGCATTTATAAATGTGCAATAAAAATTTATATCATACACAACACGAAAAATATAGCCTCAATATAAACTTAGGGAGGGAAGTTAGTATCTAAGGTAGATCTATAGGCACCTTATCTGGGGTAAGAGGAATGCAAAAGATCTAACTTTATCTAAGTTCCTTAGTAGTAAAAATAACGTATCCTCAACTAAGATTATTTTAACTTAGTTTTTGGACAAATAGAAAGCAACATATATCTCAAAGTTAGTCTACGAGTTACAAAATGATGATGGTTCAAATGCTGGTTGTTGGCAAGTTAAAGATCTGAAGCCACGCCACGCGATCGATCTTTCTAGTTGATATTTATATGGTTAGGAGTAGTATTTTTTATGGTTGTGTATTGCTTACTTGTTTTTTTTTTGGTTAATGATTCAATAGATTAATGTTTTATGAATTCGTGTTATTCGGTTGACTGCGTATTTATTAATAAATTAAGTGATTATCCCAAGTTTAATAAACTCATTTTGTGTAAATTTTTAGTCGAGCTTCTTGTGCTCGTCAAACCCCAATTTTGTTATATAGATGACAAATCCAAGTGTCCTCATATCGTGTCGCTTGAGCGATATTGAATTGTGCACATGTTTTACTTCTGGTGCAGAGTATAAAAGCTCCTTTCCGTGTAGGCAGTTGCAGTTTACGTTTTGTATATACGTAAACGGCTATTAGTAAATTTCTGTTGGTACAATAGATTTTATATGTTGATATTTTAAAATCTAGTAGTGAGACTACGAGTTGAGATGCGTGAAGCTATCTCATGAAAGTCCCCTTGTTGTTAATAACGTGATTGCGTTATGAATTTGAATTAGAGAAATAGGCTTTATGTCTCTATATGAACAAAAAGTTGTTCATTTTTGTTGGCTATGTTAGCCTATATATTAAATTTGGAGCGTTCGTATTATGCATTTCATACATACTATAGATTTTACCGCTTTTGTGTGTTATAAAAAATTAAATAATCTTATGCTAGTAAATAAAATAGTAGTAGGGATAGGTGAGTACCAAACCTTAGTAGTTAGTATAGCAATAATTATCGTAAAATAAAAATAATTTTTTTTGTTGAAGTAATGTCTTACGATAGGGATGCGTTTTTGAAGTATTGGACCTCTCGAATATGACTCTACCCGATTTAGACTTTAAACATTTGTAACATTCCCGGCGTTGTCTCCAAAATCTTTTTGGTGTTTGGTACACATAGTTACTCACTTACTCCAACGTTTCGTCCCTAAATATTTACTCCGCAATCAATTGTAGGTTAAAGTAGTAGTAAGTTCAATTTTAGCTCTAATGCTTTTAGGGCTTAGTAATGATTTAGATTTAGGTAAAGGTTTTCAAAAAAAAACTTTTTGGTTTTGCATATATTTCTTTTTACCTCAATTGTTTCTTTTGGTGAGAGGCTGTGAAGCATGTTTATTTCCAAAACCCCTTTTTAACTGAATACTTTTGACTTATAATCATATTTAGTTTCATAAATTTTCGCTTTGGTAAAATATTTAATCTTATATAATTATAAAACACTCGGTATAATTTGTCCATTATATACAGAGTTTCCCTTGCGTAAAACGTTTAATTTACGATTAAATTTTGTCCAAGTTCAAATAAGGTTATTTCAAATATCGTGCAGTTTCGATACAAGGTCACGACACCAAATCTACAACGTTCAAAAACAAGTCAGTCGCTTTTATCTGTCGTAGAAGAAAGATGTCTTTCCCGACTTCTAAGTCAAGCGATTGGAGAATTTCATTAAGTTTGTGACCTCCGTAACTGCATTTACGTAAAAAACTGCCGTGATGTTAATCAATGGTTCGTATAAATTTAATTAAAGGTCCTGTGTAATCTTTCCGTTTTTCTTGCAGCGCAGTTAGATGAAGTTATATGAAATTAAGCAGAATTATGCAACGTTATACGAAAGTATATGAAGCCATTTTAATTTATATCAACTTATAGCAAATGAATCTAAGCTATAAAATTCATAATCTTTACAACTAATAATTGTAATAAACTTTTCCAACTAGATGGCACTTCTAAAATATACTTCAAATGAAAATATGGTTTATCGTATTAAATTTCTACGATGGCAGTTATATGGAGGCGTATCTAGGTAGTGATTTAGATAAAACAAAAAGTTCTTACCTCACATCTTTTGGAGTAGATTTCAATGACCTTGACTGGTACTGGTCCGAAGACCCGTCCTACGCTTTTCGTTAAACCTGATATCGATGCTAAGGGACCTTAAAAGGATACCCTTGCTAGCTGGTTCGTCCGTCTTGTCAAGGTTTGCCCAAGTTCATAACATAGAAACAGATGGCAAGTGTTGAATTAAAAATCTCTTTTGTTGTCTAGTCAGACGATTTTATTTTTGAAAGCTAGTTGAACATAAAAATGCTCTTTTAAATAAGAGTAGTTTAATTAAAGATTCAATGCATTAAATTTTAGAGTTGAATAAATTCTCAGTAAGGATTAAATAAATATTTAATTTGATTAACTATTGATTACGTAAACTTTAAGTTCCTTATTAATAAAAAAAATTTTCAAGTATTAGTGTAAATGGAAAATACCAGGTATGCTCTCTACGATATTATAGAAAAGCGTCAATAAAATTTTATAAAGGACCAATTGTTAATTAGGGGCGTTTCAGAAACTCAAATGTCAATTAAAAACTGTGCTGACAATATTTCACTTATAATACAAGTATAAATTTTAGTATTAACACTTATTCTGGTTGTCCTAAACGACACGAGGCATTCACGAGTGAAGAATTATCAGTCATAAAATTTTACCTAAAAAAAGTGTTAAACCCATTATGAAAATGCTATTCCCCATTTAACAGTATTTATAGAACAAACAGGGTATAAAATTTAGGTTCGATTCAACAGCGGACAGAGATATATTATTTATATTTTTGATGTGTTATACAGGGACGCAAATAGCGATCCCTTTGCTTTAAATGTTTAACCTTTTTTTACAGGTACAAAGTTAGGTGTGCGTCAAGGGGGCTTTGGTGCTCAGATGCGTTTGTACACTAAGAGGTTTCTACTTTTTCCTATTAGTGCTTTCCTGTTAGAAATAAAATTTAACAAATTAGTGGGGCCTTGATATTATTCGTTAATATATCCCCCCACCCCCTCCGATAGTCTCTTGAAACAACCGCGGAAGTTAGAGTTCTAAGTTAGACCGAAAGATTCCAAAGGTCGTTGTTTCAAAGGGATGAATTTTACAGCTTTTTCGTGGCCTTTATGGATAAAGAGGTGAGTTGTATTTTCCTTGGTGACCACCTTAGGGTCGGTTGTCCGACTTGTAATTTTTTTGTCCATTTTAATTCGAAAGTATTATAGTTACAATCGAATAGCTAAGACCCACGAATCTATCGTCATACAAAATACAACTAACTAAAATTAATGTTATAAGGCGGATATCCAAAGATTTCAAACGTAGCATTATAGTTATTATACAAAAAAAAAAGGCACAAATAGATGTGAAAATTTTCGAACAATAAGTTTGACAGCACACGTGTCAAAAATATTAACTAGAGTTGTACAAAAACGAATGAATAAACGAGCTGAAGAAATACTAAAAGATCAATTTGGGTTTAGGCAAAACACGGGAGGCTATTTTAGCTTTGAGGGTAATAGTCGAGAAGAAAATAAAAATAGGAGAAAACGTTTATATAGAGTTTGTAGATCAGGAGAAAGCATTCTAAAATGAAAAATGGAGAAAAATGTTCCAAATACTCAAAAAGATTGGAAGGAGTAAACAGCAAAAAGTATGGTTTTCCGTAAAACATTTCTTTAATAATGGAATAATAAATAAAGGCCCTCGTGGTAAACAACGGATTTTGACATAACCTACGAACACTTAAATTGATTGGGACGGTTTGTTTTCCCAGCAAATTAGTTGGAATTAAATACCCGAAGGATCAGATAATAACTCTTAACTTCAAGAACTTCGTAGTTACTTGAAAATAAAACTGTAAGTTAACTTTCAGTAGAATTAGAAGTTGATTTTGATGGAATTTATAAGAATTGCTAAGTGAATAGTCTTACATCATTAGGAGTATACGGTATGAACATTGCAAGTTGAAGTG
Source organism: Platerodrilus igneus (assembly GCA_036346225.1). Classification (NCBI taxonomy): domain Eukaryota; kingdom Metazoa; phylum Arthropoda; class Insecta; order Coleoptera; family Lycidae; genus Platerodrilus; species Platerodrilus igneus. The sequence goes on from JARFIW010001381.1 coordinate 3,085,145, forward strand.
CAACTTATTAATGTAATCAGCGCAGACTTGGTGAAGATCCATAACAATAATAAATAAATAAATAAAAGAAGAATATCTTAGTAGTTTTATCTTCACAATAATAAAGTTATTACAATGTCAATTTAATTAAAATACAACAGGCGCTTTCGACTATTAAGTTTTCTGTTAGACTTGATAATGACTTAATAGTCAAAAGCATTCGTCGTATTTTAATTAAATTGACATTGTAATAACTTTATTATTATAAAGATAAAAGTACTAAGCTATTCTTCTTTTATTTATTTATTATTATGAAGTGCAACTGATTGTGATATTTCGTTATAAAGGTTTTGATGCATTAAAAATGAATTGGAAACAAATTTTACAATTCTTGTTTGTTGTATCTATTTTGTGCTAGGAATATCTCTAGGTCACTAACTTGAATTTTAATGTAGGTAAATTTAAAATTGTTATTTGCTTACTTGTTCATAGAAATGCTGAAATAATGTTATTTTAGAATATATTTAAGCTAGGTGAGGTGAGATCCGTATTTTATTTATTTGAAAATACAGGCAATCTTTTGTAAAGGTAAACCATTTGACCAATTTGTAATTAAAATCTTCTGGGTTATTCGTCATCTAGAAGAAATCTTATTAGATTAGACGTAGTTGGCACCCATAAACTTGGGGGAGTGTATTAGTGAAATGGTGTTAGTACCGTAACTTAAAATCACACCTAAGTAAAACCTTGATCATTTTTCAATTTTGTTCCATTTTCTTCCACTTATTGCTATAGGGATCTGCTCCCACACCACCGTAGTTAGCCGATGAATCTATATTTTATTACGGAAGAATTCCCTCGCCTTTTGGGCAATTATAAATTTAATAATTTAACGCTTCAAACACTCGTAACAGTTTACATTTTAATACTATACAGCTTGCGATAGGTAAAGTCTATTTTAATTTGTTCGGTTTCATTTTATTTCATTTTAATGTGTTGATGGTAGATTTATGTTTTACATGTAGGTTTTACATCTCTGTACAATAATATTTATATTAGTGTTTATTACGATCTTGTAAAAGAACACCTCATTGATGATGACTGGTCTATAGTCGTAAGCTGTTTGCTCTGATGAATATTTACACGTTGACGATTACTATACGTCTTCCCCTTTTATTGATATTCATTCAACGTATACATACGCAAATTCTCATTTAAAGTTATAATTTCTCAGGGTGTACCAATAAATTCGATTGGTGTCAGTAATTAATCTTATATAACCGCATAACCAGTATATAAAGAGGCTATGCAATTTTACGTATCATCTCAATCACAGCGATGATTAAAAATTAATTTTTAATCAAAAATTGGGATTATAATATCTCACAAACTGCTTATATATTTCTAAGTTCATTAAAAGTGTATTTTCCGAGCTACGTTGAATCATCTAATTAAAATTGAGAACTGTTTCTGCCGTTATTGTTTGAGGTTTAAAACACGTCCAATGTTTTCCCTTCCAACAGTTTGAACTGCTTAACTTTATAATTAAAATCATGTATCATGTTACTCCTCTTTTACTTCAGCATTGTGGAAAACGCTCAGATAGATAGAATTCGCTCAAACAGCATTCTGGATTGTGAATTAATTATATTTGTGTTTTCTAATTCGAAATAGTTTAAAAAGTTATTACTTTAGCTTATTTGATTTTAATTAAAATACACTATATGTCATCCTAATTATTGTCGTCATATTCGATTGCAGAATTGTAGATTGTTGTTCGATATGCCGTTATTTGTATAGATGATGAGAGGACTTAAGAACTAAATCCATCGCGGAACCTGTCAAAGAAAAGAAAACCGATGACAAAGTGTATAGGTATGCATTTTAAGAACCGATTCCGCTCTGTTTATGGTATGTTTCTACATAGAGAATCGCCGCATAAAGCAATTCCAATAGCAAACGATTACTTAAATTTTCAGAATGTCATATGCAAAATGGAAAATGCTTTGACCATTTTTCTTCACATTATGAATCAAGAAACAAATAATTTTGAAAATTCTATAAAAACATACATTATAATGTGAATAAGGGCCGCTATGCTTGCGGCCACGTCTCCAATGCTCCACCCGAAGGTACTACATTGGGTTTAAACGCGAAAAATCTAAACGTGCTTCAAATTAAATGTAGCTTCAAAATTAATTCATCCTAAATAAACATCTAACAAACTGTAACAAAAACTAGTAATATGGTTTAAATACTGGTATCACTAGCGTTGATTTTGGAGCGTGCCCGATCAACAAGACACAAGCAAAAGTGAAAGGGGGAGGGATCCGTAATACCGGATAGCAGCCGCCAGCACTGCTTCCCTGTTCGACCGGAAGCGTCGACTTAAAACTATCCAAAGCTAGCTAACTAATTTTAAAATAAATTCAATTTTCTAACCATTTGCCAAATATTTTAATAGTGAATCCAGCTATTTTGCCTGCTCTGTAAATTCGTCTTCCCTGGTCTAAGTAATTTATTTGATCTTTAGCCTAAATCCATCCCTAGCTTTCCCTATCACTCCCTATCTGATTTATATTACAATTACAAACTTCGCAATTATAATCTTCTTTCCTAAAAATATACTGCAACCAAAATGGCGGCAGAACGTCAGACAATACATATCAAGCCTCAAAGTAATAAAGTACATGCAAAATAAATATAAAATATAATATAAAATGTAAATTTAAATATAACTATAACTAAATATAAAGAAATATAAATATGTATATAAATAAATAACATCTAAAAGCATAATCATGTGACAGTGCATGTATTAGCAAAAGCGTCACCCAAATAAATTATCAGGCGCACTTGCATGAGCATTATGTTGGCTAGCGCCACTACACACAAAAAACGTGCTCGTTAAATTATTTCAAAATTTTCAAATTTAATACAAATCAATGCTCATGCGAGTACAGCCGCCACGATTTTATTTTTACCTCGTAAATAAATTTCTCCAGCTTGCGAGGATCTAGTCGTCTGCGTACATCTTTTGTTTCTTACTTCTAAAGGGAGATGAATATGCACTGTTAAAGTCTTGGAGAGCATGCACTAAACGTCCTGGGGGGTTCACAATTACTATCACTCTTAAGTCCTCGGGGGATGCGCGGTTTCGCTCTATTTTATTATCTTTGTTTATTTTATTCATTTAATTTAATTAGGGGTTCTGATTTATTTGTTATTGTTTATTTGTTATTATTTATTCCCGATTTTCCGATTTCCACGCGTATAAGGTGAGATAATGATTGTATTAGTGGTGAGAGGTTTCTCGTGCATATGGGCTTTGCTTACAATTGTTATTATTTTTTTTTTCCTTTTTTTCAGCTTTTGGTTATTTCATGATCGTATCCTTTCTCACGTCAGGTCAAAATTCTAAAATTTCCAATCTTCCCCCCATTCCCCTCCAATTTACGCGCGGTTAACGTCACCTAATCTCGTGACTCTTCCCGCGAGTTCTTTAAAGGCTGTCCAGAACGCCTTCTGGTTAACCACTTCCCCGACTTCCTCTAGACTCTTTGGCCATGCTAACCCGGCGATTGCTAGTTTCATATCAGTTAACTCTCGATTTGCCACCTCCAGCGTGCAGTCGAAGAGCACGTGCTCTGCGCTTTCCGCGCCCTCACCGCATTCGCAGCGGTCGTTGCCGGTTAAACCAAATCTTTGTAAATACGCTTTCAGAGCGCCGTGCCTTGTTACCAGCTGCACCATTTTATGGTCAAGCTTCACCTCGATTCTATCTCTCGCTACTATACTCGGAATGAATTTGTCAGTCAACCTGCCCGTGGCAGCGTTGTTCCACTTCTCCTCCCATTGTCGAATTGACTTTTCGCGCAGCTTTCTTTTAATTAAAGACCTCGGTATCGACGAATGTGATATCCGAAAGTCACCCGTCGCGGCCTCTTTTGCTAATTCGTCAGCCCTATCATTCCCTACGTTATCATTGTGCGACCTAACCCAACAGAACTTTAAACGTCCAAACTCGAGCGCAGTATGCGCTATCCTCCAGACATCCGTCTGGAAGTCTGTCGAGGTGTTCATGTTTGTTAAAACTGTCAGCGCTGATTTACTGTCGCTGATTATATTCATCTCTGCCCGCGTGGTTTAGTACGTAATCGAAAGCCTCTCGTTTGGCTACCAATTCGCACTGGAAGATAGTGCTCCAGTTTGCGAGTTTGGTTTGAAACCGAAACACCTCCCTTTCCTGCTTAAACACGACTAACGCCGCGCATGCTTGCCCGTCATTCTTGCGTGAACCGTCCGTGTAAATTTTGATACCCGTCACGTCCCCATCGCCTTCGACAAACTCGATTCCTCTAATATCGGCCGGGTGCCCCAACTTCAATACAACTACCTCCCTATTACCAAGATGAATATCTTCGATAATTTCGCGCGCTTTTCCCTATGTTTATCAATCTCCTATCTTTAATCTCCCTAATAACATATTCGATAAGGAGAGTCCTACTGATCATCAGGACCGCCTCTGTGGAGGTGGTCCTGTACGCTCTGGCCGCTTTCACCGCGGTTATGCGTCGTACGCTCGTCAATTGACCCATCTCCCGGACTTTACAACCTTCCGCCCATACAGAAGCAGCGTACAGCATTGCCGGCTCAATTACTCTGGCATAAATCGTCCTTAGCGAATCGCCCCTGAAACCCCACTTTATTTTCGCAGCCGCCATCTTTTTGTTTGATATTTGCTGCTTTTGCTTTTAACGTACTGCACGTGAGCTTTCCAATTTAACTTATCGTCAATCTTTACGCCGAGGTATGTAATTACTTCCTTAAACGGTATTTTCTCCCCTACCAGCTCTAGCCTAGGTAGTCGCTGTCCCGGTTTCTTTCCAAAATAAAGCGCCTTTGACTTCGCCGTGTTAAATTTTAATTTTACCGCCTGCGACCATTCGTGTAGTTTATTAAGCACCACGTTCGGTTTTGTGCGCTTATCCATTATCAATCTCGTTCTGACAATTAAAAGCGTATCATTTGCAAACCTAACGATTGAGTATCCTGTGGGCAACTTGACCCTAAAGATGCTCTCATACAACAACTTCCAAAATGTGGGAACAGAGCATGACCCCCGCGGCGCGACAACTTCACCCGGAATTTCAACCTGTGCCAATCGCCCCGAGAAATAACTCTTGACCAAAGACATCAAGTTTCGCGAACAACCCCTATTTTTCAACTCGCAAACAATCAATGGCCACCAGGCAGCATCAAATGCTCCTGAAATGAACAAAGCAACAACGACACAATACTCCTTTGCATCTCTCGCCTGCTTAATTTCCCCGACAACGAACTCTAATGCGTCGATAGTCGACTTTCCCTCCATAAAACCGAACTGTCGGTTATTAAAACCGCCGCTGTCTCGCACTAAGTGCTCAACTCGGGTAGTCATAACGCGATCCAAAGCCTTCCCCAGCACCGGTAGCCAGCTAATTGGACGATAGCTGCCCGGGTCTGACGCATTTGCCTTTTTAGCTATAGGTATGAATTTCACGCTCTGGACTTTCCAACAACGCTGAAAGACGCCCTTTTCTAAACAAAGATTAAACAACCCGGCAAAGACACGCGGAGCTAATAGGCACGCCTCCAGAGCTGCGTCTGAAGTGATTCCGTCATGCCCCGGTGCCTTCTTAGGGTTCATCCTCCTAAGAGCCCTGACAACCTCGTAAACTATAAAAAAATATACAGTTCATTTACATTTCCAATGCTCCACCTGTAGGTACTACATTGGCCAGGAGGCGAGTTTTTTGTTGCCTGGAAATTTAGAATTTTGCCGAACCCTTGTCGTTCCAGGCAAGGTAGGGATCTTTAACGTGCATGACAACAATCACACACGGGACCTCCATTTAACCTCTCATCCAAACGAGGGCATAATTTTTTGTGAAAAATGCTCACCTGCCATTTTTCAAGCAGTCGGCCGTGTCGGGATTTGAACCCGGGAAAAAAAAAAAAAAAAAAAATATACAACAGAATACATGTGTGTAGGGTGGATTCACAACTTCATAGGTATTGTAAATCATGTTTAAGAAAGCAACGTAGACTGATATTAACGAGTAGATAGGCTATGAGAATTCGAGCATAAAAAGTGTAATTTTTACATGTATTTTCTTATGGAAAAATCTAAGCTTCGTTCTGCACTTTTTTATACCCAACATTGAAATCCCCATGAGGAGGCGTTGAAGATCAATTCAGGCCTATTTTCAGCCCAACACCCCTACGGAAGAGTCTATTACATTCAGTTTTTAAGAATAGAATAACACTAATATAAACTATATAAAATTTTATTGAGGATAATATATTTACAATCAATATTCTACATTTGCAATAATTATTATATTTCTTCTTGCTTCATAATTGAATAATGTCCAACAGGTAGTGTTGCATATGAACCAGAAGGTAAGTGGCGTTTATCACCATGTGGGCTTAGCAATCTTCTCCTAAGCAATGGTGTGAACTTGATGCTTGGATGATTGAATTAGATTCTGCGTCACAAATACTTCCTTGTAATCTTCTATACAGTCGACATAATCTTCGAACGTAATTCTATTATTTATCACCGATCATTTAATTCCTTTAATTTTCTTTGTAACACCAAAGTCTTGGATGCCAGGTGATGCTTCCTCTTCTCGTAAGAGTTCAGCTTCTTCTTCCTCGGCTATCTTAAAAAAAAATCCTCGTTGCATACATTTTTGATCGTAACCCAATAAAATCTGTCATAAGTCGCCCATTGTTCTCATCCTTTATCATACCCACTACTTTTTTGTTAATAAGCGGAATTCCATAATTATTGTTGACAGGATAGTCGAAAGTATCGAAACGTTGCTGACAGTCCCACTTCATAGAGGATTCTGATTTACTATTTTATAAATTAGGCTATTCGTATCTGTCTAAAGAACTCGGCAATCATCTCCAAAAGCACCATTCATATATCCATAATGAAAATTGTAGATAGCTAACTTGGCTATATCGAGGATACACATTCTAACATATATAGGCATATTTAAAATATATTTCCGATTTGAGAAGTTCCACTGCCACAGGGTTTTCATCGAAGACGGTAACATTTTTGAATAGAGGGTTGGATATTTTAGCCTCAGCACCATATCTTTCTTCCCAGCTTTGCACCAGTTTCACATTACAGTGTTTGCGTATATTCTTCATCGTCTTCCAGAAAAAGCTTGAATAAGTTCTTTTCAAATTCATTCCTTGCTTATTTCCGAAGTTCAGTATTGCGGTAGTAATGTAGAATTTGAGCCAGCAGCTTTGTTTAAATTTTAATACTCGATGGATTGTTGATAATTTAAGTCCATTTGCCAAAGCCTGCTTTAGATTCCTTTAGTGGATCACATAACTTGTTTCAGAATTTAATGTAGCCATCAACTTGGTACTTTGTATTGATTATTAACGTCAGGGTACATAAGATAGACATCGGGTTTCGAAGAATCATAAGAGGGTAGATATTTGTTGTTCGCAATAGCACGTCGTTCTGAACACACCTGACTAAAATCTCCTCGTATACCCTTTTCTATAAATAGCAGTTGATCGATGTCGGTCAACAACTCGAGCTCCAGTCCAGTATGTTTTAACATTGCCTGCCATGTGTAACCTGGTAACGTGTAATAATGGGCGAGGTCTAGTCCTTAAGTTAAATGACAACTTGAACTTCAGCCAATAACATCACATCGGTCTTGAGATATAAGAAAGGTTTTGAGTTCAGTCGCCTCTTACGACAGGCAAGCCGTGCCGTGGGGATACTCTGTGTATACTCTAGAGGTGGTACCACATCCACTCAGAGCATTATCGAACGACAAGTTGTACATACATTAGATACTAAAATTCACTGACATTTTTTTAAATCAAAGCAAAAAGGTAGAGCCCTTAGTTATTTCTTAGGAAAATGTTATAAATAAATTTCTTTGGGTTCACCATATATAAAGTGCAATAACAAAACTAATATGTCTGTGTTATCAGCTACTACAGCTGTCATATCTATTAATCATTTATCTAAAGCGCATGTAACAATCACAGCGTCAGCATTGCTCTCCGTCGTCAGTGTTTAAATGTTCCTTATTTTAAAGACTGTATTCAAAAGCAGAATCATTTTTAGTTATTGTCTGTGTTGGACAAAGAAATCTTCTTCCGTGATCACTAATGTATAGTTTCGGTTACATATACTTCTTGCTCCTATTTTCTCTTGCAAGGTTTCTTTTGTATTTCATCTTTTGTAGTAAGATTTGTGCAGCCATCAAAAGCGATTATAGCTCCAGAATATTTATTCTCAGCATGCTCAACATAAGACTGCAGTATTTTCGTATGAAGTGCCAACTTTCCAAGGTATACGATTTAGTAGAGCTCCACCATCTATAAGAAATTTTAAATTTTTGCAGGTTTTCTAGTGCTCTTGCAAATTCACCAACACCTTTACAATTGCTTGAGCAAGAGCTACTTTATTTGCAGATCTCATTAAACGAGATTGTCCATTATTAATCTAAGACGGCACCAGTCGTGTGGTACATTTTGTGGGATGTCGAGGCGATGATCTGTAAGTTACAATTTTGATTTTCGGATTTTGAACATCTTTAGAATGCTTTTAGTTTATAAAAACGACCGTTGTAAACAATTCTGTGCGTACGTACGTTTGTTTAATAATTCTAGTTCCAATCGTTCATCGCCAGTTCAAACATAATTTCAAGCAAAAACAAGCAAACGGTTTACATTTCTATTTGTAGTTCAAAAGTGAAATTTACGTTATTCGGCTAAAGCAATTTGCACAAAATCGCATACAATATAACATGCTTTTAATAATTAGATTGGCAATAGACTTCACATAATTGTATCGTTGACGAGCATGAGCAATGTCCCGAATTTTAATTTTCGTTGTAATTTATGGTTCGTATTAAAGCATTCAGACTGAGTAGATAATCTGTTTATAGCAGAAGAGTTCTCAATGAAAAAGTTAGTTTCTAGAAGAAGTTTTGACAGTGCGTTGTCAAGTTCTTAATAACTTTATAGACTTGACAATGGAATGAATTCCAGAAAGCTAGGATGGCCAGAAAACTTTTAGAAATAATTCAACATTTTCCTTTAGGAATTCTCGTTAAAGCATACACTGTATCTTACAGCATCCGGAAGTTTTCCTTTACATTAAAGTTACATTTTCTCTTGCGTATTAAATGAAATTATTTCTGGCTCACTGCAGAAGAATCTTATACAAGTGTTATAGATGAACATTTTTATATTGTTTGAGATAACCAACTGTGTGGTATACGTTGGAGTGTATAAATCGGGACAGCTCCAGAACGTTTCCCAAAGCGTAAAGCTTAGCAAATGGACTGTATGCAATTGGAGGTAAGACGCGAAAAACAGTAACATAGGTCAAACCGTAATTAATGTTTTGCTTACCTTGCAATGTTGTTCACCAATTTACTCCCGCGAAGATAGGTGTTGTTTACCGGTCGACGCACTTGGTCGGGCAGCAGCACTTATGCACTCGCGGTTATAGTTACTAGGTGTTGAGTCGGTGAAACGATACGAGAGTGTTGTTGGTCAAGCGAAAAGGCTTTATCGCTCCGCCATATGTATAGCACAACAATAATATACGATAAGACCATCTATATTGTCAATCGCTGACCTCCAACTGTATGAAGTTTTAACATACCCCCCACCCAAAATGGTAAATTTTGTTGTATACCGTGAAATGAATGGGAGAAAAAATGAAAAAAAGAAATTTAAAAAAAATGTTTAAGTATGTATAAATTAATCGAGTACTCTGCATTTTTGCTTCCTGCATTAAAATATAAAATAAAACATAATTTGTAGAGAAAGAAGAAAAAATAAAATTGCATGTTAGAATGCTGAATTACTTATGGTGAAGGAAGTGGTACCACCTTGTTAATTGGGCGGACCGCTTCGCCTGTGGGTGTTTTAGCTTTACAACTCTTGTTACACCATCTTTACCCGGTAAAGCTTCGCCACTCTCGCCAAAGGCCAATACGCCGGGGTGAATCTGGAGTAAAAAGTACTAGATCCCTTCTTCTATGGTTTTGGAAGGGGTGTTCCACTTAGGCCTTTGCTGTAAGCTGTGCAAGTAGCCTATGGACCAGCACTTTCAAAAGCTCTGTACAAGTTGTTGGGACATTTGCCAACGACTAAGCCGATTCGCAGGAACTTTTTGTAGGTCCACTTCACACCGCGTAATTAAAGGCCCACCAGTTAGAAAATGGCCCGGAGTCAAGGCATCCGTGCCTTCGTTAGGTGACGTTGTAAGTGCGCAAAATGGACGGGAATTTAAGATTCCTTCTATGCGGGTCACAACTGTGCTAAATTCCTCCAGAGAAAGTGTCGTTCTCCCCACTATTCGTTTCAAGTGAAATTTAGCACTCTTGACGCCGGCTTCCCAAAGCCCCCCAAAATGGGGTGCATAGGGAGGGTTGAAACACCAATCAATACCCCTAGAGGATAAGTAGTGCGCAATGACGGGGTTAGCTTGATCAAAATGTTTATATATTTCTAACATGTCTCTAGCCGCCCCACGAAAATTTCGGCCCTGATCGGAGTATATGTTCGTGGGTAACCCGCGTCTGGCTATAAATCTATCTAATGCAGCAAGACAGGCTTCCGTTGTTAAAGCTGTGACAACTTCCATATGTATGGCACGTGACACCATACAAATGAAGAGGGCAATATATGCCTTTTGAAATTTTGTCGATCGCAACGAGGATAGCTTGATTGTAAAAGGACCGGCAAAATCCAAACCGGTATGCGTAAAGCATCTTCCGGGTTCGAGGCGATAAAGCGGAAGATCTGCCATAGGAGGCTGAATAGGCTCCCCTTGGAAGCGATAGCAAGTCAGGCAGCGAAATATTCTACTTCGAATTAACTGACGGATACAAGGAATCCAAAATGTACGGGTAACTAATGATTGAGTTAGCCGCGGACTATGACCTGAATATATGTGATAGTAATCACATATTAATACAACTAACCTGCTGTTTTTGGGATAAGGTAGGGATGTTTGCTAGTTATGGAAAGGCTGGAATGGCGCAAACGGCCCCCACCATGACTAATCCCGTGAGAGAGAGAAAAGGTGACAACGGACGGTACATTTTTGTGCTAGGTTGCCCTTTTTCTAGTAAGACGATATCGTCGTATATGTGCTCGTACTGAGTAATTCTAATGGCAAATGTGAGAGCGCTACGATACTCAGAAGCATTTAACGGACCAGTAGTCCTAGCAAGATTACGTTTGCGTGCAAGACAGTTAAACGTGAACCTTTTAACGTATGCAAAAATTCGTTGAACTTTTAGCAAGTTCGAGGACCTTTGTAGTACTGCCAAGTAATGTTTCACATCAACAGTAGAGACGAGTGCGTATTGTACGGCTTTAAACCCGTCTGCAATATTGTGTGTGTATTTATCACTTGGCCAATCACAATAATCGCGGTATAAAAAATCAGGACCCTGCCACCAGAGTGTACAATTCAGTAGTTCGGATGGCCTCAACCCTCGGCTTGCAGGATCGGAAGCATTCGCAGAACTGGGAACGTATCTCCATATGGCTGTGGGTTGATTTTCATGAATTTGCACCACTCGGTTCGCAAAAAATAATTTTAACTGATAAGGTGGCGTACAAATCCACGTCAGTGTGTTTGTAGAGTCACTAAAGCATATTGGATCTAGTAAATTGATGGTGTCAAATGCTAATGCTGAATGTTTCATTAGTTTTGCCAAAAGACATGCCGCTCCTAATTCAAGACGAGGAATGGTCCACGTTTTCAAAGGGGCTACACGGGTTTTGGAAGTTATCAAATGTACATATATTTTTTCATCAACTTCTAATCGCAGATAAACAACAGCGGCTATCGCTACGGAACTGGCGTCGGAGAATCCGATTAAACGGGCTTGACTATTGCCGATTTTCCAAATAGATCGTGGTATTGTTATGTATTCGAGAAGTGGCAGTTCAATTTGAATTTGCTGCCATTCTTGAAGAATTTCTGCGGGCAATTGTTCATCCCAATCCACCTTAAATGGACTTAAATAACCATTAATATCGAATATGCGTGCTATGCGTGACAAAATTCCTCGCTTAGTAGGGATGTCTGCAATATTTGGAACTTTACATCTAAATGTATCGGAACCCATATCCCAACAGAGACCCAGAACATCACGTGTTGTCAAAGTAGGATCAGAGTTCGGTAGATTTAGAACGCCCGTCTCCGACTTATCAATAACTGAAGTGTGTGAACTTCCCCATTTTCCTAAGTCGAAGTTACCTAGTTTTAGTAAATTAATCAATTCATTTTTTAGAAGGAGAGTTTCTTCTACAGAATCGGATCCAGTCAAAATATCATCAATGTAAGTTGATGATCTAAGGGCTCGAGAAGCCCGGGGGTACGAGTGACCCTCGTCTTCTACCAACTGCTGTAGAACACGAAGGGCAAGGAAAGGGCTACAGGTAGCGCCAAAAATAACGCGGGTATGTTCATATTCCGTTAAAGGTTCACAAGGGTGAAACCTCCAAAAAATATGTAAAAATTTTCTATCTTCTGGGTGAACGACTATAGATCTAAACATTTGTCGAATATCGCAAGTGAGTGCGACTTGAGGTATTCGAAATCTTGTTATTACAAGACCAATATCAGATTGTAATTTGGGGCCCGGTAAAGAATATCATTGAGACTTGTACCATTAATATCCCTATCGGCAGGACTAAACACGACTCGAACTTGAGTACTAGAGGGCTTATTTTTAACCACGCCGTGGTGAGTCATGATATATAAGGACTGTTTTACAGCGGGAGTGAGTTGTCCCTGCGATATATAATTAGCAATATTTTCTGAATATAATTTATAAAAGTTTTTGTCGCGTGCAAATCGAGCTTCTAGTTTTAGAAAGCGATTGGTAGCTAATTTTCGTGTTGAACCTAACGTTCGGGTGGTGTTTTCCATGAACGGTAGTCGAACCACGTACTGGCCTAACTCGTTTCGTATAGTAGTGGACTTGAAATAATTTTCACAAGCCACGTTTTCAGGCGACATTGGCGGCGTAAATGGTATTTCTTCAGCTTCCCAGAAGGCACGAATGGTGTGGCTAAGGGACGGTTCTTCCGAGATGCTAGTGTACAACGCAACACCTGAATACGGTTGACTTAAAGCTGGTACATCACCCATAATAACCCAACCAAACGAGGTAAGAAGCGCCGATGGCTTGCCTGTTATACGCAACGAATCGTTGGGTGTGGCATCTAAGACAGCTTGAACACCTAACAGCATATCGACCGGAGCGGATTTGTGAAATTCAGGATCCGCCAATTGTAAGGACGAAAATTTGTTTATTAAATGCTTAGATAAATTTGCTATAGGAAGATCTGCGGTAATACGAGATAAAACAACAGCCTGTAAATTTAAAGAAACGTTTTGATCATATATTGATGTAACGTTACAGGTAGCAATTCCATGAACCTTTTCTAGCGGAGATTGGCCTACTCCACGTATTTCAAAAGGACATTTCTTGCGTTTAAGACCTAACTTGTTAGCTAGAGATAATGTGATGAAATTAGAATGCGACCCTTGATCTAAAACCAAGCGACAGCGATGCCAACTACCGTTACAGGCTAAAATTCGTACCTGCGCCGTGGCTAAAAGCGCAACGGTTCCCTGTTCATTTGCACAGGAATGAACAGAGAGACTGGAGCAGGAAAATGTTCAGCCGAATTAGAGGCACCTGAAGAGTGTCCTATCGCGCTTTGTGGCGGAGTCGGAGTACTGCATGAAATTGGTGCCTCGATACACAGTAGCGTATGGTGCATTTTACTACCGCACCGTTTGCACTGATATTTTGACTTACAAGTCGAAAGGGGATGTGGTGATAAACACGCAAAACATCTATGATATTGCTTTACCATGTATTGCCTTTCTAGAGTTGATAAAGCTAATAATTTTGGACATCTGTAAAATTTGTGGAACTGATCGTCGCAGGCAGGACAGGGCTTAGAAACGGCTTGCTTGGCATTAAATCGTCGTGGAGTAACTTCCTGTGCGGACATTGTTACACGCTTATTGTTTACAGAATTTGTATAATATGGTCGAGGGTTAGCCCTTTGTGATGGACTAGACACATTTTTTGATGATGGTGTATTATTGTTACCGCTAACCAGTGCTAAGATAGAACATTTGTTGCGTAAATATTTTATAAAAGCGTTAAATTTCGGAAATGTTTGATTTAAATGTTCCTTTTCGAATTCTTGTCTCGACTTCGGGTCTAATAAACCGAGAGAAAAAAATAAAAATATGTAATCGGCCAACTCAGGTAGCTGCATGTCGATAAGAGCTGTGACGTTGGCTTGCAGGGTTTCACATAAATCACTAAGAACTTTTGGGGAATCCGTCTTTAGTTGAGTTAGTGAAAATATTTTGGATAAATAATGATTAGCGATTATCCGTTTATTAGTGTAGCGTTGAACTAAGAGATTATAAACAACCATATAATTTTCTGGAGCAAATCGAACAGATTGTGCAAGCTTTAATGCCGTCGCATCCAAATAAGAAAGCAAATATGTGAATTTTTCGCAATCATTAAGTGCGTTATTGTTATGAATAATGTTGTCATATAGAGATTTAAACGCACCGAATTTCTCGGGGTCACCTCGAAATATATCTATTTTTATTTCTGGTAAATGAACATTAGATCTGGTATTTCCAGAAATATCAATAGTATTTACATTGGGCGTTGTGTCTGGAGCGACATAGCGCGCCGCATTAGCTAAAATATCATAGTACATAGTATTGAACGTAGATTCTAGATTAACGGTATCCGTAAATAAGGTTTTATAAACGTCAGAGTGTGACGATAATTCATCTAAGACATCTAAAAATTTTGTTCTTACGTCATCTAGCTGACTAACACGAGCTTTAAATTGATCAAGATTAGTTGGTAACGTTGAAATTAAATCGTAACAATCTTGCAAACATCGCCAGTACCTTTCTTTGCGATTTGTTAATCGTTTAAATTCAGCAATAACTTCACGTTCTGGTTCCATATTGTACCAGGTATACTCGTAACAAATTGAAAACACAAATAACTAATGGAAAATGTAACGCAGTTGCAAAGCCTTAACAGTAAACACAGTACTCGTGGAGAAGCAATGTTAATGCTGATACGAACTAAAACTAATATAAGTGAATTCAGAACTCTAAGAAATAAAGTGCATTACGTACGTAATATTTACAAACAAAAATGTAAACAAACAGTTTCGTTAAAGTCTTTTGACTTATTTTGTTATCTACACAGCTGATTGATAAGCGTAGTAACAAGATGTTAATGAACTACAAACTTTAAATAAATTGGAACAAGTTTTTAAACACCTGTAATGCTAAATGCAAAGTACTCGTTTTGTTGAAATCTTTAATAGAAATCATGCATTTTAATATTCAAACCCACTTTTAGAAAATAGTTTTGAAAATGAATTAATGTAATAATTTAAATTTTAATGATCCCGCTAATGAATTATATTAATTTTGACTATAATTCAAAGCTTATTTGTTCAGTAGGACCACTTTTTGTGATATGAGGCTCAGAAGGACTACTTTTTGATATGAGACTTAGAAGGACCACTTTTTGTGGTATGAGGCTCAGAAGGACTACTTTTTGTGATATGAGGCTCAGAAGGGCCACTTTTTGTGTGGTATACGTTGGAGTGTATAAATCGGGACAGCTCCAGAACGTTTCCCAAAGCGTAAAGCTTAGCAAATGGACTGTATGCAATTGGAGGTAAGACGCGAAAAACAGTAACATAGGTCAAACCGTAATTAATGTTTTGCTTACCTTGCAATGTTGTTCACCAATTTACTCCCGCGAAGATAGGTGTTGTTTACCGGTCGACGCACTTGGTCGGGCAGCAGCACTTATGCACTCGCGGTTATAGTTACTAGGTGTTGAGTCGGTGAAACGATACGAGAGAGTGTTGTTGGTCAAGCGAAAAGGCTTTATCGCTCCGCCATATGTATAGCACAACAATAATATACGATAAGACCATCTATATTGTCAATCGCTGACCTCCAACTGTATGAAGTTTTAACACCAACAATTTCACTATTACCAAACTTTTGAGTCATCGCCTTGGACATGAAAATAATTAGATTATAGTTATTTATTTAATCAATAGCTAATTTTACATTTACTAATTTTTATAGTCATTAAATACCAACTTCTAAATCGTGGAACCTATGATTTTGGGAGAGCCCTAAGCTAACTCAAGTGATTGTTACTTTTGTATAATGAAAATGTCAGGATATAACAAGAATCACAAGTGTAAAAGAAATATCCTTGTTTACCATCAGCTATACGCCCAGTACATGATTTAGCTGAAATTCTAGTGCCGATTTTCACAGAATTATCTTTTTTAGAAATACAGGAATACGAGTCTGGTGAAGATCGAATTTACTCTAACGATAAAAATTTTGAAAATGAAGGTGCTTGTGATCGAAAGGATTTCAACAGCATGAGTTGAATAATTTGGTACGCGATTTGGGACTATCCAAAAAAGCTTTAAAGCTGTTAGCATCAAGACTGCATGAGAAAAACCTGCTTGAAGAAAGAGCTAAGGTGTCCTACTTTCGATCTAGAGAAAGTGCGATCCTGCAATACTTTGGAAACGAGAATGAATTTGTGTATTGCCATAACTCAATGATTTAATAAATGAGTTGCGAATTTCAGTCCATAACGGAACTGAACAGCCATTGGTCATCGATAGCTTAAAGTAGAGCTTGAAGTGTGTCCTCCTCTACAATGGAAATTTATTTGACGCAGTCCCAATAGACCATTAAGTTTGTTTGAGTGCAGAGTATGAATACGTGAAAAAAGTAATTGATTTGTTACAAAATCACCTACACCAATGGTTCATCTGTGTTGACCTTAAAATGGCGTGTTTCCTCTTTGGTCAGCAACGAGGATATACCAAATATTCCTGTTTTTATGCATGTGGGACAGCAGAACTCGTGAGAAGCATTGGATGCAGTCGAATTGGGCACCAAGATCTGACGTAAAACCTGGCGATCCACACATTCTACATCATTCAGTAGTCGACAGAAAGAACATTATATTTCTACCTCTGCATATAAAACGAAACAGTTTGCGAAAGCTTTGTTAATTGAAGCAGACTGTTTTAAGTATCTTATTTTGGCTAGTTCTAACCTGTCATTTGGAAAGATAAAGGCCGGTGGGTTTGATGGTACACATTTTATCGGAACAATGACAGAACTTCTAAAGCATGCTTGGTTGGCATTCAAAAACGTTGACAAAATTATACTGGAAACAAAAGAGCACAGAATTACACCGAAATTGTTCAGCTACTCTTGGAGAGCTGAAACATTCGTGCGTTAATTAGACATATAACTGTATATAGCCATACATTTTCAATTTTAGCTAGTTTAGGAACCGTAGTGAGAAAATATATGAACAATTTTATAAAGACAGAATGGTTAATAATTTATTAACAGGACTATTCCATATTATTAAAGTAAAATACCGAAATAAGTACTGAAGTACTTAGTACATTGTTTTACAATCAGCAATTAAAAACCGAGATTTTACCATAGGCAGACCAAGTTCAACAAACACCAACATAGTTTCCATGATTAATCATCTTATGAACTTGGACGTGACAATATTCTCGCGTATTAAAAAGAACCGCAATAATTATAAATTCTTAAATAGACAAAAGCATAAAACGCTATAAAATTAAATGCATAAAGACTAAGCCCAATGTCGCAGATGTGGTTAGTAAATACAGTGTGAAAATACAAATACCCCATTTGTATGTACCGAGAAGCCCTTGACCTTAATCACAAGTTCAGTTCAAGTCGCACGAACCGTGTGAACCACTACACCACCTAAAACCCCGGAGATATTTTAACATATATACCGTTAAATCACAATAGAAGGGGTCATTTAAACACAGTCGGTCAGCCATACTTCTCAAGCGGTTATAATTCAATCGACTAACACCAGCGTCAAACGATGGTAAGTTTTTAAGTAAAATAGTAGGATAATTTCGTATATTTGAGTTTGCTAGTGAAAAACTTAGGATAATCAATAAGTTACTGATAGTTAGTGAAAGAATCGGGTATGTGGACGCTTTCATCAACAGTATCGTTAGATTTTAAGGATTATTTAATAACACCCCCATTGTTGCTTTGCACAAGGTCGCTGAAAAAAATAAATTGTAAGCCATTTAATTTTCCAGCTGCGGCATATTTCAAACTGATAATTGGTATTTAAAACACACACAAACCATTTTTTCAGAAGCTTTTTCAGAAGCTGATAGGTGTGAGAATTTTAGAACGGTTAGTTTAACTTCCCACACTTCCAAAATGCTAACAAGAATAATTAAAAATAGAGTAGAAGGTTTGACGGAGAATTATTTAGGCGAAGACCAATATGGTTTTCGTAAAGACAGAGGGATTAGAGAACCGATATTAATGATTAGGGTAATTATCGAAAAAAGGTTCCAAAAAAATAAAGACTTTTCGCGTTTGTAGATTTTTCTTTTCCTACGAGTCTTAAAGGTTTCATATTTGAGATTTTTTGTGCACCACAAACAAGACAATTTCGACAATATTTCATTTTAGGCCAATAGTAGGTTTCTTGGACTCTAGATAAAGTTTTATAAAAACCGAAGTGACCAGCGGTAGGTGGATCATGACAGTTAGATATGACATTGCATCTTTGTTTTACTGGGACCAACAGTTTCCAGTTATTTAAGTTTGTAAATAAAGGCAACTTTGATGGAACATATTTGTATAGTGAATTATTTTCTACTCTCCACTGAGGATAAAGATTTGGGAATTTATTATTTTGTTTCTTAAAGATATATAATATTCATCTATTTTATCTATGTCTATTTCTAATATGTTTAAGTTACCTGTTTCATCATTTGTAGAACGAATAAGTGAATCAGGGATTATGTGTAATTTTCCTTTTCGATGTATTAAGTCAAACGTGTGTGGCCGCAGAGGGTGGCCCATCGCGCAAGCTTTCCAGAAGGATTCTGTATGTTATTTAGCCAGTGCAGACTGTATACTTAAGTATTGAGCTCCGGCTTGTTCAGAATTATCGAAGTTTCAGTTTCTTTAGACGGCTGTATTAAGACGAACACCATCCATATTTAGTTTAATAGTTCAACCTCAAACTTCAAATTTGTAAGAGTCAAACCTTTTGTTCCACAACCATATGTTTTGTTAACGGATATTTAATTTATTTTTAGAAGGTAACTAAACAACATAAAATTCTTGTACGATAATAGATAATATTTTGTAGATAGTAGAATTAATGCATGGGCTTAGATAGCCTAGCATATATAATTGGACACTCCACCAGAGAACCCTAGAAAATAATCGTGTTACAAGAAGTCTTGTAGTAAGTCACAAGGAAACAATCAGAAAATTTATCTGTGAACAACTTATCATTCATTAATATTTTGAACGGGTAATTCAGGTAGACTTTCTCCGTATATATTTTAATAATAATCTGAAACGATATTTTTGTATTTCAACAAGAATAAAAGGAAAGACACCTTTTACATACAAGGTACGACATCTTGGCCTTAGAAAGAACTTCTTTATCGGGAAACGACATTTGCACAAGAATGCTGTCAGATATCAAGAAAACAAAAATTTATTCTGATATAGAAGATAACTACACATTTGGAGAGATGGACAAACAAGAAAACCATCCTAAATGACAGATTCATGTATACACCAGTTGTGTATTTAGGGACATAATTCAGAGTTTTATCAATTAGAAAATTAGATATGATCATAATTATTTATATTATTTATACAAAGGGAGGAATATTAAGTTAGAACTAGAGATCAACGTATGTAGTGTATTATTTTATAATACTAAAGGTATCTAATACATAAATCAAAACTAATTTGTGATTGTAAACGGTATTAATATAAAATTAAAATGCAAGGAAGTGGGACCGTATTGTAACATGGCAAGGCAACGACGAATTGACATGTTAAAACAGAGTAACTATAGTTTGAGAATTAACTTAGGAAAGACAAAGATAATGACAAGTGAGTTACAGCCTAGTTATAAACCAAAATTAAAAATTGGTGATACCGAGTTAGAGGAGGTAGATGAATTTTGCTATTCAGGTAGTATAATTAAAAAGGATGGACGTAGCAGAAGGGATATAGTAGCTAGAATAGCTCAAGCTAGAAAAATGTTTTTAAAAAGAAAAACTTACTAATAGCTAATAGTATTAGTTTAGATAATAGAAAAAGTTTCTTAAAATCGTACGTATGGAGCGTTTTACTATACGGTAGTGAGACTTGGACAATTAAAGAAGTAGATAAGAAAAAGATAGAAGCTTTTGAAGCTTGGTGTTATGAGAATGTTAAAGGTTAGTTGGACAGATAGAGTAACAAATGAGGAAGTTTATAGAAGGATAGCTGAGGAACCCTGTATGTGCAAACAATTAAAGGTCAAGAGATAGAATGATAGGGCACCAGTTAAGACATGAGGGACTATTTAGTAAGGTCTTAGATTATAGACTACCAAATAAAAATAAAGTAGGAAGACCTAGACAAAGCTATATTAGTCAAAATATTAGAAATTTACGTTGTGAAGGGTATGTAGACCTTTTTAGACTAGCTTAGAATAGAAAACAATTTAGAGCTTGTTACGTTTATTTTTCAGCACAAATTAAATACCCTTTTTTTCTGGTTAAGTCATTACCCGCTCGAATAAATTCTATTTCTACTCTTAAATTCTCCAACAACACCCTATATAGTGTACCGTCAAAGGACGGATGTTTCTCAGAAGAAACAGTAAAGTTATCAACCTCAAGAGAAGAACAGGAACGAGGAAGAAAACCAACAGTACAAAGCAAAACAGGATCCAAAGGTCAAGTGTCAAGTATACAATGAGACAACAAGGGAGAACCGGAGGAAGAGAGGGAGAGCGCTGGTAAAAGGAAACGATGTTCTACTAACTGCGGTAACCAAAACCGAAGAACCAAACAAAAGAATAGCTAACTAGAGCTAGAGTCGACTAAGTCGTGGTTTCCGAAAAAAGAAAAAGGACTAGAAAGCACGTATCACAGGAGCGGATAGACGAAACACAATCGGACTTGGGACCGACAGCAAAGAGGCCCAGCAACAGGAACGAAAGGAACGAGAAAAAAAAGAAAAACCCAAACAGAGTAACACCAACAAGTACAAGTACCAGAACCAACAAAAAAACTTAAGAATCGTACAAAAAAAATAAAATAGATTTCCAGTGTAGTTATGTATGAGTATGCGTGTGCGTGTGTGTATGTGGGTGTGTGTTGATGTACGAGTAGGTAAGTGTATGTGTGTGTGTGTGTGCGTGTGTATGAACGGTGTGTGTGTATGTAGTGTGCGTGTATAAAGTGTGCGTGTGTATGTGTTGGACCGCTGTAGTCGCCTCTTACGACAGGTAGGTCGTACCATTGGGCTATTCTATTCCCGGACCCACACGGGGGGAAGGAAAAAGAAAAAGAAAGAAAACTCAGCAAACAGGCAAGTAAAGAAAAAGATCGTAAAGTCCAAAAATCAAAACCTAAGGAGAGCAACGTCGACATAAGAATCTGGGGCAAGAGGACTAGATATTGGGCTTAAGGCGTTTACGCCGCCAGAGTATCCGTTAATTTGTTAAACATTCCGATAACGTTTAGTTGCTTTCTCCCGTGTTTCCCATCTAGAAACTTGTCAAAATAATGGATCCTACTATTATTCGATAACGTGTTTTCCAGTTTGCTAATCGCTCCTTGATAACGCGAGGATTGCAGTTCGAACTCGTGTTATTTGAACCAATTTTTAATTTGATTCTGCAGCTTGTGCGTTGAAATATTTTCTACAATATTTGTCCCAATACTTCAAAAACGATGCACGTTTTTTTGTTCGAGAAGTAGGAGGTATCTTGCGTATATCGGTGAGTTTTTCTGCGCTTACCCATCCTAATCAGATTCTCTTTTTAGCTTTTAGCTGGAGGTAAATTGGTTATTTTTATGTAGGCCCAACTGTTCTTTGTCACAGATCAACTGCCGTTACCTGTAGATCGCTAGTGCCCTTATGGTAACAGGGTAAATAGATCCCGACGACCGTGGCGATGCGGTGCTGATTCACTCCCGATGGCGTGTAAGCTAAGTATCTCGACACATAGAGGTATACAGCTTGTTTTCTTTTGTGTATATCAAGGGAATATTCCTTACCAGCGTTTGGTGTAGTTACGTGATAAGAAACGTGACACTGTAGGACTATTGTTTGTTGCTGCGAATCGATATTATCGCTCTACAGGTGTAATGTACCATTGTTAAGTTCCCACACTATTATTCTTTTCTACTGATTAGTTTATGCTACAAAAGGTATTATGTACAATTTAAAAAAAACGCTTAACAAAAGCTCTCACATGTATATTTTCTACTGATTAGTTTTATTTTGTGTAAAATACGAGATGCGCACTTCGTATCTAAAGTACTAAATTGTTCGTATCACATAATTGTTTGCTGTGAAATAGTAACGCTTAATTTATTTTCTTTTTGCTTGTTGGTACAGAATCCTTTATTTATTCTTATGGTTAATAGATAATCGTGCGCGATGTGTTTTTTTGGTATTTAGGTGAATCCCTCTACTCTCCGCGTTTGGTAGTTAGCCTGGTATTTACGTTTCTTCCGGCTACGTGCAGGTACGTAGCAGGCTGCGTCAAACCGACCTTAAGTAAGTTCGAAAACAAAACAACAACTTCCACATGTTAAACAGGTTTTCAGCGGAATAATACAAAACTGCGATACTGAACTGAATTACTTTAGCATTTTAATCTATGGATGGGATTTTCTGTAACCTAAGAACGCTTGACCCACCCAAAAGTTGTAACTACATCATATTACAACCATTTTGAAGCTACTGCACTTGTTTCATTTATATCTGGGACCCTCATAAAATTAATTTCACTATAGGAATATTGACCATATGTAAGAACTCCTCTAAAGTTGAATTTGAAAACGACTATAAAGTTGCATGTGTTAATGATGTCCCTTTATCTTCCTGCACTAAACTTCCTATAACGCCTGCTCCAGACATATTTGTCCGAAGCCATGTTGCCAACAGATAACCGCTCTATGACCTTTACTTCACGAAAAACATGAAAGAAAAAAAGTTTTATGTAAAAATCCTAATTAAATATTTTTATTATTTTGAAAAATTCATGTTACAAAGTCACAGATCTAAGACACCGGAACTTGTAATTTATAGGAAATAAGCAGCAGAGTTTAGTATCGACTGATAAACAATGAAAGAGGAAGCGAGTTTGAATTCAAATCGTACAAATTTCGCAAGCGTCTTTACTGCTGTAAGATACAGAGAAAAACCTTTTTCAAATTCTCTGACTCATACGTCTAATATAGATAGCCACCAGATGTAACTAATACAGCGGGTGATTAAACTCTGTCATTAAATGTCATTATGTCATTAAAAATATATCATTAAAAAGCCCATTATAACGATAAGCTCAACTACATGGAATCATTCTGCCATAAACTACATTATCATTACTACGGTCAAGCGGTTTATGTACTTTCTAAGCCCTCAAATAGGGCTTTATTAATAATGGAAATATAGCATGCACATTTACATATCGGAAAGTTTAGATATTAACGGTTCCGGTTAATAATTTAGAGATAAACTAAACATTTCCTGGCCGCTTATGGGGTCGTAAAACAGGACTAAATGGTTGGCTATTTTTAATATTAGTAGTAGATTTGCTAAAATTATCTTCCGCACGAATGCTATACGGAATGTCGTGGAAATGTATAATTAAAATTAAACCTAGACAGCTGTAATTACATTTAAAGCTAGATATACGCGAACTTCTACCTATAAAGTACTCTGTGTTTTATCTCGAATGTCTTTCATTATGCAACCTGGTTAATTTATTATTGTGAGTATCCGACTGTTGTACGTTTTCCGTTAGTTAGATTGAGGTTGGGTTAGCTACTGTGATTTATTATTTAAACGTGATATTTATTTCCTAATGATTTTCTGTCTACAACAACGCAATACATGCGCACAGCGCATGATTATCACAAATCGTACTAAAAACTTTAAAGCTGGAACTATTCGAAGAGGCAGCAAAGTAAAAGTAAATATTGAAAAATTTCTTGATCGCTTTAAGATGCATGTATTCTTGTGGACAATCATTTCTTTAACTGAGATGCTTTCAGTATAGCTATCCCTAAATTTTTCATTTGTGTGATACGAAATATCAGCATAAATGACGCAATTTTCCAGACAGTGTTAAATTTCAACACCCAGTTGACATTTGCGGGATTGGCTACGTCTCATCCGTAATCATTAAATTACATTCCAATTTACGAATAAAATAAATTAATTTAAATTGAGCATAAAAATATTCATCATCTCGAACGAAAATTCAATTTAGAGCTATCTTTATTTTTGATAATTCCTAGAATATTCGGAAAAAATGAAAGAGTACCTAAATTGTTTCTCTGTGATTAAAATCCATAAACTATTGCTCTTCCCATGTGAATAATGAAAAATTTGATAGGATAATTTCAAACAGAGTTCTTCTCAATCAAGCAGTTTATAAATTATTACATAATATCTCATTTATTTAGTTTTACTAAATCTAAATTTTTTTTAGAAGTAAAATGGGAAATGCACGATAAAGAATAATTTTAAAGGAAATGTTTCTTATATGTCATATAAAAATAGGGATAGGTTTAAAATACACAAGCAGCACGACTTTAAATTCATAGTAAGCCTAGCTCGGTCAAGTTTATTTATAGGAAACGATATTCAACATTTGTTTTTAAAGCTTATTAAATTTTGTTATTTGCTTGGTACTTTTAAATGTCACACGTGCTGGGAATTCTAGAACCCCACGCTTGAAAATCATATAAATAGGGACAAAAACGTCTAAAAGAGGATTTTGTTTTGTGATATACACGTGGAAATAAACCATAAGTTTAATAACAGTAATACAATTAGTGAAATTTAAATGAAAGTTATATAACTGCAAGCGAAATTAGAAACTTTTCAACGTTCTTACGCAAAGTTGCTTAAATTAACCGCAATGGTAAGAATTTATTTTAACTCATATTTATACAAATTTTATAGAGCTTTTAGTTCTACGTCAGGGTCAATACTATTTAAATTTCTTTGCTTAATATTCAACATATTTATATTCTATGAAATATTTTTGGTTATAAGTTTTGTTTAGTACTATTTAAATTCTACATCTGGTTTAGTATCTACGTTTGGGAGGAACTATGGATGACAAGATATTAATACTGTACAGAACATAATCTAAAATAAAGCTTTATTTTGCTGAGCAAGGCGTATCAAGGTTAACAGCTGATTGCAGCACGCGCCACAAACAAAGCTGAAAAATTTACTATAATTTATATTTAAACAACATTTATATTTTATTGTGGAAATCGAAAACTTATTGAAGAATTTTGAGTATTATTATTCTATGATGAGTTTGTAAGGTAATATTTACACTGAGTAGGATACACTATTAATATTAGTTAGAAGAAGACTTTGGAGCACTAGCAATATTTCAGTACTTTGACAAAAATTTTTAAACACAACAAATTATATACCACAGTGTACAGAAAATTATTCATATCACTACAAATTTATAAAACAGGTTATATAAAAACGCGAGATTATTAAACTGTACAATATCTTATTTAATAAACATCACATTTCATTCTTTTGTACCTCTTTGGTGTTCAATAAAAGTTTGATCATTAACAACTTATTTAACCATTGTAATTTATTATATTTACCTACCGCATGAGGGTATCCAATTAACAATAAATAATAAATGACAGGACCTCTAGCACTATCGTACCCTCACGTTTCGGGACGTTGCCTCGCAAGCTGCAACAGTCGGTGAGAGGGGGGGGGTTCATTAAACAAACACACTGAGACGAAATTCCGATTGTTTTATTAAATGGGCTACTAACTAAAACTTCAACTAATTACATATGCATAACAAAAATATACAGTAAATAACATTATTTACAATAGGGCGCCACCATGGGAATTAAACGGCCCATGGACCAATCGCGGTAATAGCTCTCGTCGCACTTTGTTCGTGGGCGATGAACCAAGATTGCAGGACAGAAAATAAGTCACTTCGCAGGGGCTAATCTTTTAAAGTCTCCGGCTAGCACAAACACAACTTAACTAAACTAAACTAAGATCCTTATTTTATGAATATTAATAACAGTTCTGGGTGAAACCACCCCAATACAATAATTAATTAATTCTACCGTAGTCTACTTAACTTGCTTATGGCGACGACCCTCCTTTAACCACGGGGTCATCAACACCAGGAATAATACGACCTTCTCAAGGGTCAAATAGTACAGTAACGTGACTCCTGACCTGAGCTTTGCATACTCAGGTAGTCTCGTGGCTTAGTGATTAACGGCCTCTGACACCGTCGAAACACAATATAATAGAAGACCCTTCTAAAACGATGCGGTCTCCAAAACAATAATCTAACGGATCAATTTACTTAAACTGAGCTTTAACCCGGAGTTGTATTTTATGGAAGTCGACAAATACTGTATTTAAACAAATAACTGACTTATGCTGCATAACACAGCCTTGAGTTCATGGTAATACCACATATACTAATTACTTACTCAGAGAAATAATTAACTTAAAACATAACGGCACGCACTTGACTTCAGAGAAATAAAACACTTCACTCAATTTGGAAAATAACAGCCAGCTTCAACCTCTAACGCGTCTGGAAATAAACAACCCCGATTACCACCGGCTGGCATCCTTATATACATTTAAGTTAATTGAAAAATAACCCCTTTCTTGGCTCTCATACTCGACTTAGGATACGCCGGTCGTAAATCTTTAAGATTAATTAAACTGCCAATTGCACTAAGATAGCCACACAAGTAGATCTCGGAACTAATTTTTAGTTGAGTACTCCGCTATTTGAAAAATTCCTTGCGACCACCCTGACCTAAATAGGATCCTAGAACATGATTGACATCTAATCATAGATAGCAACTAATCTGACATGTTTAGTGCCTTTGAAGTAAAGTGCCTTTAGAAAAATTAATTATATCTTCCTGGGACTTCGCTAGGACGCTACTTGGGTGATCTTGCAGCCGCTTACAATTGCAGACATATTTATGCTACAAGACCTTCATTCTAATAATTAGAATGCTAAAATTAAACTAGAAAATAACTATTTTTAGAAATAATAGAACTATTAGAGCGTATTAAAACAGTATGTTACACCATCTTCATATTTTGTTCTTTTGAACATATTTGCTATTAAAAATTTTATTACTACACAATTAGCGTTCACTTAGAGAATAAGTGATCTGGGCATTCAACAAATTTTGTACCATGATAATTGCATCGGAAAATCAGTTTTCAATTCCTGCGTTTGTGTCCATTAATACGTTAATTAACTGCATAACTCTTCTTCCCATTTAAATCGTTCATTCCTTAATAGAATTTACCTTTGTACGTTGAATTTTACGCCATATGTTTAAAAGAAGTCGTTTGAACCAATATTTAAACGTCGAGCATGATCTTGTATGCAATTAAAAATTATCACTTTTACAATTTGTAGTTACCCACAAAAAGTATCGTCGGCACGTACTCTATAAATAGATTGACTATTATGAATGACCGATCTTGAATTAATTCTTCGTTTGCATTCTTTCGTGACTTTATATAATAAAATCTTCAATACGTCATAAGTTCTAGAAAGTTTCCACACCTTTCCAGTTGGTCTGACTTTTAAAGTATGATGTAATCTCGTCGAAATGTTGTTCATTTTACACATTTCATAGCTGTCATCTAATGTACGAGGTCGTAAAATAGTTTTTTAATTGGAAGATAAATGAAAACGGTTAGCGGTAATTGTTTGTTATCTGATTTACGACATTCACACATATTGTGTTATCTAAATTATGGTCATGAAGCGTGTTATCATATTTTATAGTATCTCGCTAATTCGGGCTGTTATAGTAAGAGATAAGTATGTCATTCGCTTATTAGTGTATGAATTTTCGCTACTGAACGTAACTTTCTACAACAGAACAATCTAGAGTAGCCTTGGTTTAAATTTACATTTCGCGTTCAATGCTTTTTCGAGATTGAACTCTAAAGCGGGTTTTAAATACTTAAATACTTATTTAAGGGGATGTTTGTTAGAAGTCATTTTCCAGATTCTTAAAGCAAAAACTGGATTTATTATCAAGGAGTGATTTTGAATTTTCAACTGTTTCAGCTCCTTACTAAATTAAATTATACTAAAGCTATCGTATTATTAAAATATTATACAGGGTCTAGAAAATTGAGTATTAGAGTATTTAATATTTTCTTTTGTTTTGCGTCGCTTTATTTACTTCTCATCACATCAATATATATATATATATATATATATATATATATATATATATATTACTGAAGTTTATTCTTGGAAGTTGGTCAGGTCAGTTAAATAAGTTGAGAAATAATGAATCGTAGTAGTAAAAAATCAATATATTTTACTATGACGCGTTTCGGTCAACAAGACCATTATCAAATAGATTATCTATAAAAAGTTATAATTAAAATAAAGTTTTTAAAAACTATAAAATATACAGACCAGAAATTTTAACTTGTTAATTTACAATATCACTATAACAACAGACGGTATTTTGTATATATCGTAAGGAATAGTCACTAACAAGGGTTGAAATATAAACAACGTAGTTATAAAAATAAAAAATCGAGAACAATATAACAATGTTAGCGATATTAGATACGAAAGTGGACTAACATTAAAACGTATAAACTAGTTGTTTCTTATCTATAAGAGTAGTAATATTTATGTTGAAAATGGCAAATTATATCAAGTATTTGGAATAAATGAAGGTAATATTTATTGAGAAAATAGTTATGTTTTGTTTAATAGATTAAAGTAAACATTTACAAACCCATCCTGGTCCGTTTTAGAATTGAATGCGTTGGTGTTTTTTTGTATGTGGATGGTTTCTAAAATACCTCTAACATTATCATTAGCCTCAATACCTAAAATGTTAACATTAGCAAAATCAAACTGGTGGCATTTTTCAATCGCATGAACGCTAGTGCCGTACCTTTTTGTTACTTGTTTTAATAGTATATTTATGCTCGTATATCCTCATGTTTAAATATTGTTTAGTGTTACCGATAAACACCCCTGGACATTCTAAGCAGTTAATTTGGTAAACTGTGTGGGTTTTGTACTTTTTATCAATTATTGGCGTGAGTTTCGTGAAAATATTTTTTGTTGAGTTGTTTGGTTTGTGGATTACCTGAATATTGTATGCGTTAAGACATTTTTTTATTTTATCAAAAAGTATCGGGGTGTATAAGATACTAATACGAGTTTTTTCCAATGTTTGTTTATTTTTATTAGAATTGTTGTATATTTTATGGATTTTTGTTTTAATAATTGGTTCAAAAAATGATTTACGGTATAGATTATTTCTAAGAATAGTTTTAAGTATTTTGATATTTTTTGGCCTATGTTTATTATGGGCAAGGATGATAGCACGTTCTATGAGGTTGTTAACAACATTAACTTTATACTGTTTGGGAACGCATGATTTAAAATTTAAATATCTTCCACTCCATGTGGCTTTTTTATACCAGTTGGTGGAAATTTTTCCTGCATTATTGTAAGAGATGAGGACATCTAAGAATGGAATAGTTCTATTAGTTTCTATCGTATGAGTGAATTGCAGGCGCGGATGGAACGCATTGAAGGTTTTTAACGTATCGTTAATTTTGTCAGCAGGTAAACACATAATACATTCATCTACATATCTTTTATAGAATGCCGGCGTCAAATGTAGTTTGCTAATAGCCCAAGTTTTCATGTTTTTAATATGTAAATTCTGCTATTCAAAATTTGAACAGGTATAAACTATAATGTTATTATTTTATACTGTATTTATACCAAATAACGTTTTATATATTGTAATTAATTTTATGTATTTTAGATATTTTGATAATGGTTGTAATAAACTCAAACGCGTCATACAAAAATAGTTGAATATTATTGATGACCAATACCCAGAAAATCTACATATATTATATATATATATATATATATATATATATA
Organism: Platerodrilus igneus; assembly: GCA_036346225.1. Taxonomy (NCBI): domain Eukaryota; kingdom Metazoa; phylum Arthropoda; class Insecta; order Coleoptera; family Lycidae; genus Platerodrilus; species Platerodrilus igneus. The sequence goes on from JARFIW010001381.1 coordinate 3,115,366, forward strand.
TATATTTATTGTTGTTGATTTCTAAGGGTTAAATTTTGGGTAAACAATAAAATTTCAACCACCCTGTATAGAGAAAAGAACAAATTATTTACGCACAAAATTTATTTAATTCATTTAGGGAGAACGAACAAATAGTGACGTATTTTTATAATTAATAATTGAAAGGTTAAAAGGTACATAAAGAAAAACAGTTTTAAAGCAAATACAATACGCATAATTAATTTTAATTTAGTTTAATTCAACACTTAGAAACATAGGGAAACCCACTAAGGTAAGAAAATCAATAATTCCAAGGCAAATGTTTTCTTAGTAACACGCAAAAGTCAGTTTTATGTGATACGACGAAATATAAAATCTGAGAATTGTTGTGGTAAACGGTCGATAATTAACGAGCACCTGCGTTTTTAAAAAGGTTACATTCGTCGAATTTATGTGCATCTTAAGACAGGACTTCATAGAAAATATTTTCAACGGTGAGTTTAGTTTAAATAACAAGGTAACAAAGTTCTTAAAGAGCAAGGAAAATGCACGATCAGTTATATACTACAGATAGAGACAGGGATAAAAGCATTGATATTGAAAACGCACGTACTAATACACGTGGAGTGGAGATGACCTGTCAGCAATATCGATTTTCTATAACGCAAGTGGGGTTTTGAACGCGACAGCAGACATGCATCAGACAGAGATAAAGAAAGTACAGGCGGAGTTTTATGACGACAGAGTATATTATCATTGGTCAAGAACTGACAGTTTTCCAAACGTAGACAAACGCATCAGGTGGGAGCGATTTCGCATACGTACGGCACGGAGACGGCATAAATTTCAGGAATTTTAAACACGGTTGTATCAAAATAAGTAGAATTGAAATTTGAAAATAAGCTTTTCACGTGAAGTGTGTCCGGGGGTAGCATTTTGAATTAATATAAATACTGAACGGAAATTATTAAGGGGCTCTCTTTGTCTCCTCGTCGCTTTTATACTACTTTACTACAGTAGACCAACATTATAGTAGAGTTTTTGTTATGTGAGTATTAGATATGGTCATAAAACAGTAAATATAGTGCTAGCACGTTTAAATTATTAGTAGTGGCCTTCTATTTATTAACGCGAAATACGAGTAGTGTATATTAAATTAATAGATGTCTGGCTACTACTATACTAAGCTACAAAATCAATAAATGGAAGTATAATATACGTGGGGTAAGCTTCACAAACAACCAGAATTGTATGCTGTTATGGAATGGTACTTTGAAACGAGGCGCTTCGCTCGCAAATGGGGTATTGTCTGTGAATCCGTTGTGTATCACAGCGCATGGTCACGAAGCCAAGATGTTCTGGTGATCGTCGTCGAAGGAGTGGAAGCCTGAAGCATTCTCCAGGTAATTTATTTCAAATTTCCGTTGTCTGATAAACTTTTGTAAAATTTTGGTGCTGTGTGAGTAAATTTTGGGGTTTATTTATGGTTATATAAACTTATTGAAAAAGATACATGTACTGGACAATTTATTGGGGTTATTTAAATATTGAAAAGGGGTGTATTTAAAACTTACTAAATTTTATTCTGAATATAAATTAGATTGTAAAGGGTAAACGGGTCTATCAATTTTGTATTATTCTATGCAAGGTAAAAGGCATATACATAATAAACTGGGTTATTATGAGCACACCATACTCCAGTGTTCAGTCAATGTAGGGTAATATGTGGGGCCCTTCTTCTCATATCTCATTAAATTTGTTTGCAAATAAGTAGAAAATCAAGGACTTTAAAAACATATCACATTTTGAGTTTGTAATAGTGTACCAAACTGTTTTTATACATGTGAATAATTTGTCTGTAAATAGCGGTAAATAAAAGATTGTATGATTGTTGTATTATTTGGTGATTTTATTGAATGATGTGCAAGTGTGAATGAAGAATGGTTGTAAATTTAGGTATCCGAGAAGAGGCACAGCTGAGCTAGCCAGGGAAGCTGCTGAAGATATTTGAAGCAGAAAGTAATAAGGGTAAGAAATTTTTTTTTAAAAGTTGTGCAGTTTGAACATTATTTGATGACACTGGCTCGATGTTAAAACCTTTAAATCCCCGACCACAGCAATCTTATGACACCCAATTCGTGGGACTTCAATGGTTGTTAGAAAAGGGTTTGAGTGTTCCAGACACTGTCCCAGAGAACACAGCAATATATATATATATATATATATATATATATATATATATATATATCATATACTAACAGCATGTCTGTAGTTAATTTCAATATAGTTTCTCCTGGACACAAATACCCGTTGCAATTTGTTCCTACAAATATGAATAATGGCGTATGTGCTCCAATACGCTAGGGATTAATAAATTAGCTTTTTATTGAATGGGTATATTTGTTACCAATATATTATGGACAGCGTACGAGAATTTTCAAAGTTACATTGGTTGAAAGGGTGTTTAAAAAACAATCAATAGATTGCATAATATGAATAGAAACTAAAATTTCTTTATAGGTAATCCATTTTTCACGAAAAAGCGGCTTTGTGCAAGCTGTCCGTATAAGTGTTTGATTTATGGAAACAGTATCCTTAATTTAACATGATCACGTTTTACGATAAAACACATCTGTCAGAAAAGGTTGAACAAGTGATTTATCGTATGTGTTTCGCGGGTGCACAGTAAGCTAAGTGAAAACACCCCTAACAAGTTAATTGTTTTATATCACAAGTAAACTTTAAAAAATACATTGAAGCAAGCAAAATAAGAAAGGCTTCATTAGCCAATGTAACGTTTTGGTAGAACATTAAATCAGTTGAAGCACGATAAGTCGCCGATGCTTGTTTTTCAATTCGCTACTCGCCTATATAATCAAAGTATATACATATAATCAAGAAAATTAATAACTTATGTAAGAAACTGAGATCTAGTAAAGCGAAGAAAGTTTATATTGTTACTTCTAAAATAAATGACTATTTAATACATGGAATATATTTTTGATTTTAGTTTCAGTTTGAAACTCTGTAAAGCAAGATTTTATCAGTTAACTTTGAAAAACAGATTGTATGATAACCATTGTAGACACACAAAAAAAATTCGTTATTTTTTATTTTGTTTGTCTTGATGATCACAGTTTTCTAAAGAGCAGTCGTCCGATCTCAATCTATATCTCTTACTTCAAAAATTGAACGAGAAAATACAGTTTCTTTTCTTTAATTTCTAGCTATTGAGCCATTTCTATCCATTTAGTGCAATGCGCTATAGGTATTTTGATCATAAGGTTGTGTGGAAAGATTGAATCGCAGATTTTTACAAAGCTGAAAGGAACTCAGTAGTCGTAACTACTGGACTTCTGCGATAAAAACCAGTATTGCATCTCATACGCAAACGTGTCGGCTTGCGACAGAAAATCTGATGAGTCGCTTGGCAACTTTTGCATCGTATTACCTGTTGGTTGCGTCATTATGATTTGTTTCGTAACTCACGCGGAGTTGCACGTGATTTCATTCCTATTATTACTTGCCGATTAGACAGGTAAAAGGTACAACAGTTCATTGCGTACTCGTACAGCGGGCGTAATAATATTGCACAAATTTTACAATACAAAATGAATAATTATCTCAATACATAGATTAAGCTTACCGTTCATCATCTGGATAGTTCATCGCGTATTCGTACAGCGGGCGTCATAATATTGCAAAAATTTTAAAACAGAAAATAAATAATTAACTCAATAAATAAAGCAAGCTTACCTTTATTCATCTGGATAGTTAAGTTAAGGTAGAGTCAATTACTAAATCGTTATTTTAAGGTAATTTGCGCGCACGAAATATTACTACGTATTGTTCCTCTTACTGCGTATGTTCGGGCGTATGAACTCAGCGGCTTCTTTATCGAATTGCAGTGTAGTTAGTTGTTGTTTACCTACAACATACAAGAGCAGACAGGTACGGTAAAGAAAATAGAGATAGGAAATCATCATCATCATCAAGTCTTCAGTCCTGCAACTGGTTGGACGCGTACCCTCATTGTTTCCTAGTCTGAACTAACCTACACATTTCCCTAAAGTTTGCACAATCTGCATCTATCACTATTTGTGTGCAAAAGTCTGATCTCGGTCTGCTTCTACCTATCTTTTCCTATCTCTGCTAGTAGTATATCCCGTACTATTCCCCAGAAATGCATTAGAACGTATCCTATCCTTCTATTTCTCCTATTTTTTTCCACAGATATCTTTATTCCTCTACTATTTTAACATCCTATTTGTTATTAACTTTTTCTGTCCATGCTACCATCCTCATACATCTGAAGCGCAACATTCCAGAAGGCTTCTATCTCTTTCGTCTGCTTTTCCTAGTGCTCCTATTTCATTACTGTGCTGTGCTCCACACTATGCTTTGAACAGTTTTCTTCTTGTATTTATGTTCGTTGTCTTTGAACATAGTTGCTGATAGGAAATAGCAATATAAATTTCACTGCATTATAACGCACAACTTGTCACTCGTCTTTTCAGTACGGCAGTCCAGTAAAGTCTGTCAACATGGTGGCTGACTTCTTCAATTGTGTAAGCCATCACCCTTCCTTGTTATGCAAATTTTGTTCTTTATCAACAACAAAAAATTTTTAAAAACATTTATTTCAATTACTTGGAACTACAAGCATTTACGCACGATGCGTACATATATTTAACTTAAACTGTAAGGTAAAGTTTAAACTTGGAGTTTAAAAATCAAATCCTCTCGGAACGCTTGTCCCTGGTATTTATATGTTTCCTTCCACGACCCTTTGCATTGGTCCGTGTAAATAGCCTTGGTTCCTATGCGTTTGTATCTGTGTTTACATCGTTTATCCGTCTTTAAGAGGATTTATGACAGACAAAATAAATATTAATTGAGATACATCAGTCTGTTGAGGGGTGTAACTGCACCCACTATGATTGATTTCCTACGATAAAAGTTTAAGGATAACTTTTAGTAATATGTCTACAGATTGACAAGCTTAACTTAAAATAAATATATACACTTCTAATCTTGAAGGGATGCAATTCACTCCCACGGATTTTTATTTTGTACATCCACATATGTTAAATGTAAATTTAATATAACTTATAGGTGACTTATGCAATACGTAGCTCCTCCACTTTTTGTTCAAAACAACGGGGCGTTGTTTGGTATTCTCTTTATTTTTTCATCATTTAATTTAAAAATCCTTTTCTTTTTCTCAATAATTTTACAAATAAATGTATAACTAACAGTTCTTATAAATATAATTACGAATAAATACATTCATGCGAAAAAGATGTGTTGCGGAAGTCGTTCGATCAAGTTAATCTAGTCTTTTTCTTTGGTCTTCTAAGTTTCTGTATATTGGTTTTGTCTTTTAAATTTATAGATTGTAACTCCATGGGTTCTACCCTTTCGATCTTCTTGGGTGTGTTACTATTTGTTGCTTGAATTTCGTGTATCTGACGTATGAAGATGAGTGTAAATAATTTTCATATGATGTCCGTCGATCTTGATTTCACAGCCCTTAATTAGTACAACTAAGTAGCTGTCTTTTAGTTGAGTGTTGTCCGTGAGTTTTGCACATTTTGCTGTTACGACTGTTTCTTTCACCATCCATTATTCCCTTCTAATTTCTGGATTCGTGTGTCGGTTATACCAACAGGAATTTGTTCGCAGCCTGTCTGGTTTCATTAAACCATAGTAATTGGATTTCGCATGACATTCTTTCATCAATTTCTGATGTATGTTCGTTTTTGATACATATTCGTTCATTAAGGTCTTTTTACATTTTGCAATTGATAAAGCATACTTTTCTTCACTTAGTAGTAAATATTTGGAATGTCTTAAAGGAGTTTTTATTTGGTGTAGGAAAAGGGCGAAAGTAAAAATAATTATAATTTTCAGTCTCTACAAAGAGTACATCCAATATACATACAAGTTGGTTACCTTTGGTGTAACTTCTAATAGTAGTTACTTTTTCGATTAATAATATGTTTCGTATCTGGTTTGCAGGGAAATTTAATTTTGACTGATTGCTTCATTTCCATAAGCTCCTCGAGTAAATGGTGTGGTTCTATTATGGAATTGTGTAATGTCATGTATTTAATATTGCGAAGGTGGTAACTACTTCTATTCTCTCTAGTATATCGTATATAATTTGAAAAGTTTCATAAAAGTGTGAAAACATGGTTTACATGACATAATATTGAAATACTTTTTCATTCTGAATTAATGTGAAATGTATTACTTGGTCTATATGTTCTAGTCGTTGTTTTAGTATTAGTTGATTACTACTCAAGGTTTCTATACTAATATTAAATTCGTCTATTACATTTTGTACTATAGTAATTTGATCTTTGAGGATCGTTTTATTTTGGTTCTGATTTTTTCCTAAATATATTATTGCTGTGTCGTATCTTTCTGCGTCCTGTTGCTCAAGGTTTCCTGTTATTACTTTAATTAAAGATCCTGCGAAGACAATGAGTCCTCGCTCATGGTGATTGCTTATTAAGGGGTTTAATTGAAATATTAGTAACTCTATTCTGCTTTGTAATATTCGTATAATGTTATCTGAGTTGTGCACTTCTGTTTTGAAGTCTGTTGAATTGTATGTTGTGTGTCGAAGACATTGTTGATTATCGTCTACCTTAGTTTTAGTGTCTCGAATTCTTTAATTAATGGCGTGGTGTCGCATATTTGAATAAAGCTCTAATTGCCTATTGAGTTTTGTGCTGTTCCTAGTTTTAGTGGTAGTAGTCCAGGAGGCGTCGCCGTGGATCAATGTAGTAAGCGTAAGGCTACGGATCCCAAGGTCCCGGGTTCAAATCCCGACACGGCCGACTGCTTGAAAAATGGCAGGTGAGCATTTTTCACAAATATTACGCCCTCGTTCGGATGAGAGGTTAAATGGAGGTCCCGTGTGTGAGTGTTGTCACGCACGTTAAAGATCCCTACCTTGCCTGGAACGGCAAGGGTTCGGCAAAATTCTAAATTTCCAGGCAACAAAAAACTCGCCTCCTGGCCAATGTAGTACCTTCAGGTGGAGCATTGGAAATGTAAATGAACGGTAGTAGTCAGGGGTCGGCGGCTCCGTGGCGTAGTGGTATGCTTATGAATATTGTTGTATTTCTTTTGTAAGACGCAAATAGCGTGTTTAGATTAAAATTTATTGTGTATCATTTTCTTTCAGGATCATCGCAACAAGAGTTGAAGTAGCTACTTTCGAAAGGTTCCCAAAAATGTTGTTTTGTTTAACTTGTATATTTTTTTAGACAGTCACTATAGCCTGTGGGTCTGTATCTTCTCATAGGATGTTATCGTACATACAGATGCAGTGGCGCTCAATCTTCCCCCTTTTCGATTCCTGTTTATAGTTGAGTTTACTTTACATCCACGCCCATTCTCATTGCTCACTCTTGGGGTAATTCCCAAACTAAGCCGTGAATATTGTGAAGCTTGTGAGTCTGTTAGAAGTGATAACTTTAAGAATAAAGTCTTATCAAATAAAAATCGCTTCGCTGACGCCCAACGTCAAAATAATAGTATTGGTGTGTCCGACTCGCACCCAAAAAGTAGAAAGTTCACTTCAACTTATGCAATACGTAACTTGCGTATTGATTGATCGAAGAAAACGACGTACCTTATTTCAAAGCGTGGGAAGTATCTTATTTAACATTATAGTTAGGGGTGGGCGATACGGGATTTTGCGTATCGAATATCGATACATATTCTATATCGAATATCGATACGTATCGATATGTATCGAAACGTATCGATACGTATCGATGCGTATCGATATGTATCGATGCGTATCGATACGTATCGATACATATCGAGTATCGATATATCGATATTTATTTTTCGCTGTATCGGGGGGGTCGATACGGGGGTCGTATCGATACGTATCGATATATCGATACGTCGACCCAGCCCTAATTATAGTTCCACAAAATATATAATAAAATTATCTCTAAAAGTCTCAAGCAGTGCTGAAAACCCAAAACCGCATTTATATAATGCGTTATAAACTACTTAATTCTACAAGAAAGAGTCCTCAAGGATAATTATTAAAATAACATCGCGATGTAGCAAAATTAGGTGCAACAAGCTTTGGATTGCACACTGCAGGACTAAAAAAATAATTCCCTGTAAAACTCTAATGAAAAGAGAAAACAGGAGCTATAACTGTACGCGAGTTAAGGTTCGTGGCTTGGGAGCGGCCTTTTTAAAAAACCATTTCCAAACTTCTTAGCAATTTATTTTTAATTATACAGAAATTAATTGGAATTTTGACAAACTTAAATTAAAATTATTCTAAGTCCGAAATACTAAATTAATGAAACTTAAATTAAAATTATTCTAAGTCCGAAATACTAAATTAATTGTACAAAAATGAGTAATCTAACGAACTGCAATGTTAAAGCTGAACGATGGATTGACTGTCGTCGACTTGGGCTCCCGGGCTTTTTATAATATCCCTACCCCTCATATGGCTGTGGAAACTTGCAGACCTAATGTCTGCTTACACTTAATTCTATTCATAATTACATTGTTGAGAGCTTACTTTCTAGGTAATCTTGGTACGTGACTGTCTGTGACCGCCTGTGACCTGACATCTGCAGTGTCACTATCGTCTGTGCTACAAAGTAGCGCTTCCGTTCCCATGAACGTTAATAAACTGTATGAATTGTCCTTCATTTACAATGTTGCACATCACTTAGCGCATTTCTAATATTTCTAATAATTTCCTAATTATACTTTCTTTACATATATATCAATTGGGGGATTACATAACTCGCGTAGTATTATTTTTTGGCATTTATTCGCGAATACATGATTATTTCTAGAAATCATTTGAAACTAAATTATTAAAATGAAAATTTGTAAAACGCCACAATCTGTAATGGCAGCGTACGTGTGTTAATCAAAAAATTGCTACCAGTTTTATATACCACTAAATGGCATAAGTTTAGTTTCACTAGATGAATTCAGATAGTGCAGAAACTGCTAGATACACCTTCAGATTACCGCTGTTTCTACATAACATTTTAGCGATCCGTTTTGGCCATCCCGTTTATTTCTTTTTTCACTTAAAAGAGTGACACCTCCGCATAAGAAACACGTGGTTACCTTTACATTACAGAATGAAGTGAAACCATTACCACTTCGATACCGTACATTTAGTGTTAATCACGTAGTAATTACTATTAACGTTTCCTCATAGTTTTTAGAAAATGTACAACTGATAGTGCTAAAAAAGAGTTAACGTTATTTAATGTGAAGAAATGAAATTGTAAATTGTAAATAATTTTGTTGATTACAAAACCTCAAAAAATATTAGAACGTAGTGTTTATATTTCTACTCCTATAAAAGCTACAATTTACATACTTTTCCTATTATATCCTCTTTGCAATTTTAAATAACAGACTTGTTACTAGTGGGATTATGAAATCCAGACTTCTCCTTTTGCTATAAATATAGGTGGTAAAACAAAGTATCAAGAAATGTGGTTATTAAAGCTCTCTACGTTCAAGATTCAGAGCTCTGGATTATTTCTGAACTACTAAAACTGCAAAGTGCAACTCTATTTGAGGGAGTTTCTTTAATAGTTTGCTCAACTTAAAAGTTTAAACTTAGACACAAAGTTAAATTTATAGAAATTTCAGAGGTTTGTGCGGTTATAAAGCAGGTCTTAATTGCGATTTTCTATAATAAAACCTAGAAGAACCAAAGAATAGAAATTTGTTGCAACATTTCACAAAATTTGGAATACGAATTTAGTAATTCGCAAACCACAACATAACTACTGCAAATGGGAAGTAGTTAAAACGATAAATTTCTTTGTAGCATGTCAAGGAACATACGAAAAATTAGACTATATTTGCACCAATTCTAATAATTACCAGTACTAAAGCTGGTAAAGAATTTTGGGATTAATCATCAAGGTTTGAAGATTAACGCTCACATAAGGAATTGCTTGCTGGAAATATAAATTATGCTGTAATTCTTGATTGCAATTCGTTCAACCAATCACCTGACATACAAGACCGCAAAAATATATAGAACATAAAATAATTTCTGGAAATGCCCTGAAAATAAACTTAAAACTACCGTTAATTTTCAAGAAAAAGCAAAATCCTTGGGTCGGATTTACATGAAAATTCGACCGCAATTCAAATTATTTTTAAAACTAGATACAATACATTTGAAGATTACTTGGCTGCACAAATGACGAGCTATGCAATTCTAACAAAGTTAGATTTTCACATTATAATTTGAAGATGATTACTGCCGACTTAGTTTGGTAGAAACGTAAACACGCACGCGCACATGCACACACACGCGCGCATTTTAACAGGCACGCAGAACTCGTGCCCAAACAAGCACACGAAGGTAAACAAAGTGGTTGTGGAACAACAATAATGCCTTTTGACGATAAAAATTCCGCGATGGAGGCGGCTGTGTGACATGAAGCGTTGTCTTGATGCAGCGTCCATTTGTTTGCAAAACGTACACAACCATATATCAATCTAACTTTCAATTACGTTTGGCATTTTTATCAATCTTTTGACAGTGTCAAATTTTTGACTTATGTCAGTTATAGACAGCTTTGAATCCTGTCCGGAACTTTATATTTTTCATCTTGCAATTATTAGCTCGATTTGAAACTATCATTTGGGTTTTGCATAAAAGTCTCAGTTATTATTTCATCTTGGTAACTATAATACTTTCGTATCTATGAATGAACTTTGTGTAATTAATTACCTAATATATGTATATATTTAATTGTTAGCTTATAACCGTAAGTTAGAGCGACGCTTGCTGTCTATAACTGACATAAGTCAAAAATTTGACAAAATCAGATATGATTGACAAAAATGCCAAAGGTAATTGATAGTTAGCTTGATACATGGTTGTGTACACGATTTACATTTGTATAATTTTCCAATTATAGTCACCCGTCTCGGTGACGTAATTGGAAAATATATGGTCCGCGAAAGCCTAAGATACAGGTTCGAATCCTGTGCGGGAACTTATATTTTTCATGTTATGATTTCATGAATGAATGCGGGCAATAAATTGAAACTGCAAAGCCATAGTTACATTTTTTGTACCATTCATACCTGAATGTTACTCAGGTTAGTAAATTATTTCAAAATCGCAAAAAGGGAAACCGATTGCAATATTACGTGTAACGAAGTCGTATACAAAGATGTAATTTCAAGCAATAACCCGAGGTAGTATTGTAAATAAAATAATTATGATCGAAAATTTTCATAACGAGGTCATACTATTTTAAGAAAGTTTTTAGAATGACTATTTGTATCATGGAGAATCACAGATTTAAATAAAATATGAAAAATAGCAATTTTGTCAGTGTCATAGAAAATACAGCGTTCGAAGGCATCGGTACCCCCTATAATGCGCCACTGAACAAAGTATTTTAAATACAGCTTTTGCTAAGCTTTTAAGCCTCAAATAAAAAACTGAGTGCGGAACTTGAAAAATATAAAGCAGTTTGCAAAATATGACCAAAAAATAATGCATTTTCTCCAACTTTAACAAGCTGTATCTCATAAACTAAGCACTTTAAGGCTTTATGTTCCTCCTCACTTTTCATCATTTATCAAGGGCTATCACCTGTAAAGCGTTTTCGGTCGAATATCGCAACAGCCGGTATGAAGTTTCTTAAACGGAGAATATATCACTTGAAGGCACAATAAATTAGACAGAAGAGCTTCGATGTCTGGAATTAGACTAATGCTTTTATATACGAGTTGCTTATTCAAATTCTTTATATGGAAGTTGTGGAAATGAAAGATTAAATTGATAAATTAGCATGACTCGTATAAATCCATACGAGCTTCTGAAACGCAAAAAGCTTACTAACTTTTTAAAATGGCTATTTGGAATAATAGGCTTTCATCAACGTAGTTTCTTTTTTGCCATTAGACGTGTTGTTTTTATTACGTCACGTTCGTAAACTCAATTCATTGGACAAAAACAACATCGTTTTGGATTCCTGAAACTATTGTAAAGAACTCAATTGCCCAAATGCAAAAAGTATTATATACGTGATATGGTTTTTAGATACCGCATTATGACTCACGTACTCAATTCTACCAATGCAAAGAATAATAGTTAAAGTGGAGTTGAGAAATAAATCTGTTATATACGAGTATGTTTGAATTACTTTCCTGAAACGGTGAATTTATAGGAGCTTGGGTTGTATAAGATTTATAAAGGAGTGCGATATGCTATTAAGCCTCTACAGTGGTGGAACTGATGAAATATAAAATATCGCTGTTTGGTACGTCACTCCTAATGGTACGTCTCTATTAAGCAGTATTGTGACGAAAAATATAAAATCCAAAAGTTTTGAACGTTATAAATGTGTTGAATAAAGGCCACACCAAAGTAAAGCAGCAAGTTCTTAGAGTTGTGCTATGAAATTGGAAAACATAAGAACGTAAAAATTCTTTATTAAAAATAAATAATACACGCGTAAAACCCAACTACACTAAATTAAGGCTGTGTTGACAGATCAAAGTTTATACTCACAGCAATAACTAAATTTGCTATGCTGTAGTTTTAAAGTTTCTAAAGTTCTTAATTTATATAAAAATCAAATATAAGCAGGGGCCCATAGCGGGAGACCACTGCCCAGAGCGAGAAACTACAACAGGCGGCAAATTCAGAAAATAGAAATTTATAATTAGTCAGTCGAAATTGAGTCGCGACTAAATATGAGAACATGCATACACTCTTATAAATTGGAATCAATTTTACGAAAATATAATAAATTCTTAGCTTCCAGTCAACATCAATTAAAAAAGTTTACACAACGATTTCAGCTTAGAAGAAAAAGCAAAAAAATTGAAGTTTTCAAAGATTTAATTGGTATACCCTGTATAAATTAATTGTTGAAAAATACCATAGAAAGCATATTTCACTGCGCTCAACAAAAAATTCCATTATTTATTTCATTATGTAAAAACTTTCAGACCTTGAGTAAATAACGCCTTCTATACATAATAAAAACGAGTTTACATTCTAAATACAAAGCCATTTAATGCATCCGTGTGAAAAACATATCAATCTTATTGCATTTGCAAAAGATAGTGAAAGCAATTGTGAGCTTCAACTATTTATGTAATTTATTTTGTGGATAAAATACGCTTTATTCACCGAAAGTGCATCGTATTGCATTTGCAAAGCATATATATATATATATATATATATATATTGATGTGATAATGAGGTCACAGGAGGTCATTGAACACCAAATTCTATGAAGAAAAACACCCAAAAAGAAGAGAAATGGAGAAAAACACGCTGCAAGGACGCATACCATTTAATGGCAAAGCCAAATTTTAAATTCACTAATTATAATTCATTTCAGCCGTGTGTAAATAATTACATAATTACTCCTGAGAAGTACCATAAAGCTAACTCTCATTTTAAATAAAGCACAGAAGCGAAGCCCAATTTTTATATACATGAAAATAAAAGCATTTATTTTTAGCCGTGTGTAAATAATTATTCTATTCTTCTGAAAAATACCAAATTTCATTGCATTTACTGTAGAGCATGTTTAAAAAAATATCAATATTAGGAATCTATAAAGCATAGCATATTTTTAGTATGTAGATATTCTTTAAAAAACGCTTAGAACAAGTTTTTGCGCGTATGAAAACTGAAAAACACCCACTTTAAAAGTAGTAATTAACGTTGATGTCTGTTATTAATGAATGTAATACGTTAATTTACATCTATCAACTTTAAAAAGATTAAATAAATTCGCTTTCGAACTATTTTCTTTAAGGTATCATTTAAAACAAGTTTTTAATGCAAAATAGGTCTCATGCACTTTTTGATATACAAAATAAATTTTAATTATTAAAACACAAGAGTATTTATTAATTGTGTAATTAAAATTAGTACTTTTTAAAAAGAAAAAAAATAAAGTATTCATTCTCGTTAAAAATACCATTCTTATTAGTTTGTAATAAAGAATAGCTTTCCTTTAAAGAAGTTAATGTGAACTAATTTAAGAATTTTTGAATATCTACCTTAATTAAATAAAAGAATATGTCATTTCTTCGAGAGAGTTCGAAAAAGCCATAAATTATATACGTCAATGCGCCAATTATTTTGTATCAATGAATAAATGCCCCAATTTGAGGAAGTGTTACTATTCGGAAAGCCATAAAATTAGACAATAACTATTTTAATAGCTCTAGAAAAGAGATATGAGCGGTCCCTTTTGTTTATTAATAAAGAATGGAAGATTTTTCGACTGCGATAACATTATACAAATGGCCTATTAAAATGCGAAACAAAGGTAAAATTATTACATCATCCGTGACTGATGCTTCGTAATAGAACGAAAGTACTTACGAAAAAATTCGTTCATTTTTACGACATTGGACATGTCAGTTTCGAGTAATTTACAATACATTTTACTACATGCAATTTGTAACATAGAAGTTTGAATCATTGTAAAGTATAATTAATTTTAAGAATACTACAAAAATTAAACGATTTTCGATATAAACAATTTTGGTAGAAAAGCAACAGCTAATTTTAATCTATTATAAATAAATGCACTTTTGCAAACTGATATTTCTACCTCAAGATTGATTAGAAGTGGAAATATGAAATGGAACCAGGAAGTATTCAATGCCGTTAATTACAATGGAAATTAAACAATAACTATTTTAATAGCTCTAGAAAAGAGATATGAGCCGTCCCTTTCGTTTATTAATAAAGAATGGAAGATTTTTCGACTGCGATAACATTATACAAATGGCCTATTAAAATGCGAAACAAAGGTAAAATTACTACATCATCCGTGACTAATGCTTCGTAATAGAACGAAAGTACTTACGAAAAAATTCGTTCATTTTTACGACATTGGACATGTAAGTTTCGAGTAATTCACAATACATTTAACTACATGCAATTTGTAACATAGAAGTTTGAATCATTGTGAAGCATAATTAATTTTAAGAATACTACAAAAATTAAACGATTTTCGATATAAATAATTTTGGTAGAAAAGCAACAGCTAATTTTAATCTATTATAAATAAATGCACTTTTGCAAACTGATATTTCTACCTCAAGATTGATTAGAAGTGGAAATATGAAATGGAACCAGGAAGTATTCAATGCCGTTAATTACAATGGAAATGGTATTTCTATAACCCTTATAAAGAGAATTGGACAATATCAACTGCAAGTATAATTCTGTTTCTTTTTTGTAACCTAAACAATGTTAAATATCATTCAGTAAAGAAAGCTATAATTAATTCTTATTTTTATAAAAGCTATTGCTGAAGTGATATTTTATTCCAGCAATTTTGAGGTCAGAGTTCGAAGCATTTTGACCTTAATAAAACTTTCTGCCAGCGTCGTTGACCAACTACACTGACAAACGGGATAGTACAAGTATAGGTAAAATATTCATAGCATTTTAAAGAAAATCTTTGCGACTCATATATAAGATGTTTTGGGGTTTTGTAATAGTGAAAAAGGATTAGGTGATGACTATTTTAATACGCAAGTAGCTATTAGATATATTTTCTGTCTAGACTTAAGTTGTAAATTGTATTTATCAACGTTCTTTATATTGGTGTATGTAAGAGATTATTTAGATAATCTGTGCAAAAAATGATGTTTTCGAATGTAAAGAAGATTGCTCATACATGTTTTTTGAGATTTCGGTTTCATTTCATTTGATAAAATCCACAACATATTTTCCGCTGAGGTAGCCAAGCAAGGATAAGGACACGGTAAGATATAAATTTCATATTTTCTATCGCATCCTCATTAATACAATTTGGCTGCACCTAAGTCACAGCATTAATTTGTGGCTTTTAACATTATTGACGTGGGTTACAGCAATATATATATATATATATATATATATATATATATATAATACTGTGGTTCATAAGTCATAATAGGCGTTAGCAAGCTCAAATATGTTGTTAGTACAAGGTAAAGAATGTATAAAAGAATCACGCAAAATTTGAGACGTTTTTGAGCAAGATTGGATAACATTTGACCAATTTTGATTAAATATTAGATTAGTTGTATATAGTGGTAAGATTTCACTGTAAATATTAATTAATATTAGTTAGAAAACTTAATTTTCTGGAGCATAATTGCATAAACATATGTGCAACGTAATGTCGTTAAGCATATTTAAGACTTGTTTTAAGTTAGCGTTTGAATAATGTAAATACAGAAACTTTCCGGTTTGTAGTATAAAAATCAATAATAAAATATGGTTTAGTATTATAGCATATTCCAAGAGGCAGTTGTTTATGCGAGCTTGTAACCGTGTGATAAATTCTAGGAAGGGTAACGTTGTAAACAGATAACAGGCATAAAAGCTCATCAACAAGTATAAAAATTACTGGAAATAGATAGGTGAGGGACAAACATAGGTCTATATTGCACGTACGAAAACAGACCGATATCTAGAGAAAAACTATAGTTTACATGATGTAGTAAAGGAAGGAGAATAACAGGTGTTCAGTGAACGTTGACTTTGAAATGCATGCTAGACGAGAAAGTTAGAGGCTAACGAGGGGAGCAAAGACGCGTTATGTTTTCGGAAGATATCGAGTAGAAAGGGAATAAGACATCTGGGGAAGTTTTACAAACAGAGTACGACTGTTAGATTAAGTAAACAAAAATAGGATTCATCGTAATCTGATAAAATTCTGTTCATCACACTTAATCACGTAAACATTGGGAACGACGATAAATGATGCGCATAGGGAGTGGTTCAAACTAGAGTGAAAACGATCTAAATATTTTACGATTCAAATCGACTCCTTCAACGCAGTAGCCACGTCTGATTGGTTAAATAGCTGACACGGTGGCGCACAGATGTCAAATATCTAGGAGTTAATTGTGATTGAAAACTCCGTGGAAGACATGAAATTATGACTCAGGCGTACTTCTTGGCAAAGCGACGTAGTAAGCTCAATGTTGCCAACAAAGTTAGTCTCTACAAAACGATAGTCAGGTCAACATGAGCATTCGCAGCGCTGTGGTGGGCAATACAGTAAGATAAATGGTTCAAAACGCGCGGCTACGAAAAGTCTTTGGAGTTGCTTGGTCTAACAAATACTCAGTTTTAAGCAAAAGCAAAGACCACCATTCAAAGAATAGCTTTAACTGATGGTTGCGTGTGGCCTTTTCAACGTAATTTAATTGCTATGAATTTTTCTGGACTCTTCGTTTTGTATGCTTATGATTAGTACTTTAAGTGCACTCTTGTAGCTCCCAATCAATATATTGTTAGTATAATGGTATTGTCCTTTTCGATTCTAGACAGTTCAGTGCAGTGGTTACAGTATCAACACTCGAGAGTGATCGTCCGGTTATTTCAAACGTCCAAAATAAAGGCAGTGATATGTCTTATTGAGCGCGATGGTATCATGAAACGTATCTGGGTAAGTTAGTCCCTGTAGCGAGGTAAATAGGCTGTGGAAGTTTGATAAAACAAGTTTTGTATAAGTTCTCCTATAATGCTTTTGTACCATTCACGCATTATGCAAGTAGTATTGCGTGTTTACAAAATACAGACAACCTAGCATAATACGCCCATTATATGACAATAAGTACAATACTATTATATTAATTCGCGAGCATTATTACACAGCGCTTAATTACTGTTTTATTAGATCTATTGTAGGGAACTTTGAATAGAAATTGCTACGTAAGCTTTATACAACCACTATTTAATTGCTAATTTTAATCAGTGTGTCGATATGGATATAAAACAGATTAACAATAATCCTCATTTGTGGACTTGATTTGCAATTTTCTGTGATTGTGCTATACATTTATGCGTCATTTTAAATGCTATTATAGGTTAATGTAAATCAAATAGAGATTGAATGCATAAACGATTGAAACTTATGATAACACACTCTCTATTTGCTGTGTATAATACTAGCTTTGAACAATATTTCACACAAAATGTTTACACAAATCTAGTTAAAAATATGATACAGATTGCACCCTTCCTTTTTACAGGTAGGAATTGGTGTACAACAGAGTCTATATAAAACTCTGGCGGGACTAGCGTCGACCGTTTGTGGCTGCGGTAGATTGCAAAAGACTATATCTCAGGGGTTTAGAGAACAAAGTTAAATTTTACTCAGACAAGTTATAGACATGCAATTTAGAACATGTCTACTGAAAATACCTTACTACAACTTATATAATGTAAAAATCACTAAGTGTAGTTTATATATCTACATTCTCATAATTTTAAAATTTGTCTCAAACTCTACCAGATAAGAAATTAGAAAATCTAAAATTATTATTGTGCTTAGACACCTTTTACATACCAGGTACGACATCATGGCCTTCGAAAGGACATCTATATTGGAAGACGGCATATGCTCAAATGACCGTTAGATATGAAGACAAACGAAAATTTGTTCTGGTTTACAGATAACCACACATTTTGAGGGAGGGACAAAACAAGAAAACTATCCTAAATGACAGATTCATGTATATACCAGTTGTGTATTTATGCACATTATTCAAAGGTAAACAAATAGGAAAGTTACATCTGATCTTAATTATTTATATTATTTATACAAAAGAAAGAATATTAAATCAAAACTAAATATCGATGTATATAGTGTATTATTTAATAATACTAAAGGGAAAGGTTATACAAATCAAAACTAACTTTTGATGTAAACGGTATTAATATAAAATTGAGACGAATAATACTTTTATATTGAAGGAGATGGGACCACAATGTAACATGGCAAAGGAACAGTGAATTGACATGTTACAAGATGAATGTTCCAACACTAATACTTGACTGCACTGGAACGCCGAAGAATTTTCTTACATATTAAATTGACATTAAGCTGCTGAATTAATTTTACTTTACAAGAGCGGAATAACGTAGCGGAAAAATGTGCATCGGCTAGCTTTCAGTGGTGCATGGTGGGTTCTATAACCGCAAATATGTTACTACATTTAGGGATATAGAAATTCTAACATTTTTACTAAATAGTAATACGCTTACCTTGAAAAATCTTTAAACTCTCTTTGTCTAATAAAGCCTTTGAGCGCTAACCCGCCTAAAGAAACCCCCACATAAAGCTTACCCGAAAAGTGGATGTT
This sequence comes from Platerodrilus igneus, assembly GCA_036346225.1. Taxonomy (NCBI): domain Eukaryota; kingdom Metazoa; phylum Arthropoda; class Insecta; order Coleoptera; family Lycidae; genus Platerodrilus; species Platerodrilus igneus. The sequence continues at coordinate 3,134,527 of JARFIW010001381.1, forward strand.
CCGAGAGACGGTTTGACGGCTTCCACTGGAGTTAGAGGTCGATAGAACCTCGACTACAACTTCCTTACCTCATACTAATTTGAAATAAATAAAGAAAGAAAACCTTACTTCGTGTACATCTCCAACCTATATTGTACAACATAATTTTCAAAACAGTGATTACCAAAAATAAAATAAAATAAAAGTTACTGCGTTTAGCTGCGAAACTTACGATTATCAATATTACTTCGTAGAATTTAATCCAGGCAATTTTTACTTGCTAATTTTCCTCTAAATTAACGAGTTTTTATGTATAAAAATTCGATACAATATGCTTGAAATTTACCGGAGGGTGAAATAACATTAATAGTTCTTCTCAGGAATTAACTCTACACATTTATAAATGTTAAGAATCAATTACAATTCCTAGACACAACAAACAGCATGTAATGGTTATAATTTAATTATATTACCGCTTTTTGTTTCATTCCTTCAAAACTCCATCCACATCAACTACCCGGACTCCTCACAGGTAAAGTCCCAACCTGTTGTGGTTCACAAAAGCCCCCCCCCCACCTGTTCACGTGTTTTTAAACGAGAACTGCATGTTACGACAGCGTTTAGTCGCGTCCGACGCCTGTGTAATTATTGACAGCTTCGATGTTTGAATATCGCTCCGCAGCTTAATGTACCTGTCTTTCAACCAACATCTTGCACCGCGATCCAGTTTTAAGAACTTGCTTATCGGTGTCTAATAATCTGATCCGAACTGATCCCTCCTGCTATTATCCGGGGGTTCTATAAGTTATAACGTACCAGGGTTATTACTCAATGTTCTCGATTCCACGGACGGTGCGTCTTAAGTTGTCTTGTTGTCAGATTCAATGTCGTCATTTCCGTGCCAACGGTCATTTTGTTCCCATACTTTTCACATGTGACGCATTAGTTTGTTTTTTCACGTTTCCAACACATTTTTATAGCTGTGATTTATGAGTATATGGTTACTGAGGGTGTTTCGGATCGATCCTATGGATAACGTTTTTTTAACCCGTGTGAATTTGCACAAATAACTTTAATATTCCAGTTATTTCCCGAGTGTCTACCTGTAATTTTTTAAATTTAATACGGTAGGGTTTAAATTTTCGGTACATATATTACTGTATATAACGTATTAGCTGCTTTACTAATTTAATTCTTTATCTTAATTTAATATTATAATGACAGAGCAACGTTATTAAATGTAAACTAGAAAATCATATAACTTTTTCATGGCGTTTCCTTGCTATAAAAGCTAATTTAGCTAACTAAATTCTATAATTTTTTTTCGAACTACTTAATGTTTCATTAAATAACGCACTAGCGATACAACTTAGTCAGAATATTAAAAAAGATTACATGTAATACACACTATAATTTTATAAAGCTTGATGTCAAAGCATCAAGCTTTTCTCAAAAAGCTTCATAAATGTCCACATTGGAACAAAATAAAATTGAATTACTTGTGTGTACAACTTATCAAACTTTATGTAATCTGGAAATTGTTTTACAATAAACACCTCCTAGGTAATCGTTATTTTGATGTCGAAAGTTCTTGTTATTCTTTTTACTGGTTCATTCATGTAATATATTGTAGTGATATTATAGAGAATCTCCCAAAAGCATTTCTGCTGCTATTTTAATAGACTTTACACCTTCTTGAGATATTGTACGCCTTAGATCATTAAACTGCAGCGACTTCGGTAGCGAAATACTTTACGCTGTTGATTTTCAGTTATTTAATTTCCGATACATGTCGCATACCTTTCACCATGACTGACATATTATATTTTTACGGAGCATTCGCTTTACTTGGATTTATTACAAACTAGAAGTGCACACTGCAATAGCAGTTGTTTTATATAGAAATTTAGTCATTCATTAACCGTGCAGGTGAATATTAGAACTGTCTCATTTCGTACCGAAATCAATAGTAAGATCATCTGTAATATATAAATTAACGCAATAATTCGAATTGGTGTGTGTCGTGTTATGAATTGACACACATAGCGTACGTTATGACGTAGATAATAAATTATTGACAGGTACAGAATTTAATAGTAGTGCAAATAAATTAATTATTAGATGCTCCAGCTTTGGCAAGTTATAATGTCATTAATTACTGGAGATGGCGCTTTTAGTCAACTACAAGTTTTCATTACATAGGAATTTGTTTGATTTTATTAGTTAAGTTACGTTTCCTTGCATTCGTTTAAAAACTAGACTAAAGGCTAGGAAGATATTTGATTCCTAAAATTTTAAAATTTCAGTTTTACTTAATGAAAGTAAACTATTAATTTTTAAGATAATTTTTCAGGCGTTATTTAACTAGTTTTTGGACATTTTAATGGTATTTCTGTAACTATCTTTTAAACTTTAAGAAAAGCTTACGAAATATTACAATTAAAATTTTTTTTTTTCTATTTTATTATCCATTTTGTTAACATTCGAAGTTGATTCTTCATTTACAAATAGTCGTAGATATCAGTTCTAGAGCTGATTAATCATATGCAACGTTCAAGTTGATTTCGCGCAGAAAACAACCAGTAACTTTTGCTTCGCGAGAGTAGTTATTCTTATAGATTTATTCATTTTGAATCGTTGAAGATTGATTTATTTTTAGAACGTCTTACATATCTTGTTACTTTATGAGTACAAGCTTGGTATATTTTTAAAGTTGTGTATTCAAATTCGAAAACATTTGTTTTTCATGCACGTGTAATAATATCAAAATATTCCGCCACTGGATGTTGTTTTTCAATTTAACAACATGAAATTTTGATTAACAGTTGTAGTTAATACCTGGTTTCGAGTTTTCGCTTTTTTTAATTTGGATTCTCAAAAGTAAAGCTGATGTGTTAAGGGATCTCCTGAGATTTTAGTATATTCTGTTAATGAATAGTTTTGGGATTTTGTTAGAGAATACCCAGGTATGCCAATTTTGTAATAAATTATGGCGGTTAGCAAGAATTTCAAGTGACCGTCTGTATTACAAGTAAGGAAAATTTTTTATTCGTTTTCCTGCATTCTACAAAAAGAATAACTTTATGGTGCTATAACATAGAAAATCAAATCCAAAAACGAGTATTCTACGAGTTTAAATGTTATTTGAGTTAATTGAATTTCTTCAAATTAGGTGTTTGTAAAAGATTGTTTATTCTAACTCTTGGTGTCAGCATTTGTGACCCGATTATATTCATTTGGTGAGTTTGTATGTTGTTATTATTGCGCGCTCCAAAAATCAACTAGGATTGAACGTGTCAGACAACTTTTAATAGATGTATTATTTAACTATTTCGTTGGCGAGTGCACGAACATTAAAAACAATGCAAACATCTTATTTAAAAATTCAAAAGCCTATAGAATCTATAAAACAAAAACAAACGTCAAATCAGTAATAAAGACCAATCGTTGAAAAGTACAAAGGTCTATTAAAAAAAACTAATAAAAATAATAAGTATATAGAAAAAAACGTTCAAATTATTTAGATTTTACAAAAAGGCTAATTCGAAATTCAAAGTCGATGAAAAGCTGCCGACATGGAAGAAAATGAAACTGCTACCACATTTAGTTAAATTGAGGTTATGAAAAAGAGGTTATAAAAAAGCAATCAAGCATTAAAAAAAGAATATGCAAATTGAAGAAAGTACTGGAAGTCGAGCTTAATTTATTTGAATCACATGAGCTAAGAGAATACGGAGTGAAGCAAACTGAACATTCACAGAAAAATAAAAATAATACTGCAAAATGTTTAGGCAAAATACAGTGGCAGATGTATTTTACACAATTCGGAACCATTGCGATGTTAATGTTAGGAGCAATTAACAAAATGTTAACGTTGTGATAGTCCCTCTCACAAACACTCTCAAACCTTAGTAAAAAATATAGTCCTTTTTTATATGCATCGACTACCTTAGTTTAATCCACACAGAGTTCACTACGATTCGATAACAAAGAAAGTTTAACCACCTTTTACTCTAACTCCTTCCTACTTGAATGATATAAACGAAACAAACCAAAATTTGTATAATGACCAAGAATATATACAGTTTACAGTTTAATAACTTTGATAATTTGGTTTGCTATTCATAAATTAACCCCAAATCAAAATAATAATATCAATCTGATAATGCCCAAATTATATCTCCCTTAAAGCCGGCAAAAATAACACTGTCTACAATTAGAAGCACTTTTGAACGTTCAAACAACCTTCTTGCTCTCTACGTAAATTTTTAAAAGATTTTTGATAACTCTTCACAAATTAAATACTTCAATATATAAAAAAATGTAAGTGTTAAAAATTGAAATAAAGCCTTACGCTAATAAAGAATATTCTTATTTCTAACCTGCTTTTTCCTTGCTTGTTTCCAATTCTTAGAACTGCCTCTGCATGTTATTGATCAGCACCCCTGGATTGTTTCCAATTAAGTGCTCTTGTCTGTTGCGTAATACAGCTCGCCCAGTCTAACCATTACTTGATTAATTTCTCCCTTCGATGCTCAGATACCAATGTTTATAGACGAATATTTATAAGTAGTTATTTAAATTTGTTTCTTAGCGTAGTTATTTAAATTCGTTCACCAGTGTGGTTAGTTAGATTTACTTAGATTACTTAGACTCGTTCGCCAGAGTGGTTAGTTAGAGCCCTAAATTATTAAATACTAAAATTAGTTTTAATTAGTAATTCCAACTTACGTTTTTCAAAGTTAACGGCAACTTCTATCGTATATATTGGCACTAGAATTATAACGACTTTTAAAATTTTTCTATTACTAATTTCATTAAATAATTATTTAATTTTACTCCGCGTGATATTACACTTTAAACTGTTGTAGCTTGCGCCTTGGTCAAAGAAAGACTGATTGTTTACCAAGTTCGTGTTCTACATAAAGACTCCACTCTTCACATGTGCCATTGGTTTTCCTAGCGTACTTTGTTAATTGAGGCGTTGCACTTTGCAGCCTGTGAATTTTCTACAAAGTTTCCATCAATACCCGTGTCAAAGTGATGCATATTCTCACGTTGGCATCCAATTGGCATAGTATATTCCTTTGAATATCCAAGTTTGAACTTTCTTCAAGTCACGTCCGCTTGTTTATATTTGCTTTTATTCAAATTATCCCGTTTAATTTATCATGTAACCAAATGTATGTTTTGTTGTTTAGTACTCCAAAATCTGTTGTATTTTATATGAACTTACAATGTACAGATCACGTAGTCAAATTTCTAAGATGACGTGCTTGAATGCGTTTATTTATTTATGCGTTAAAGTTTTGAATGGGATTCCCTTATAGCTAGTATGCCATATTATTTCTTTTCACTAATTGCGTATTTATTTCAATAAAACCGTTGCGTATAAAATGTTATTCCTGCGTATTTATTTTCAATTTTATGTTTGTATATTTAATTTAAAATGCATTTTATGACGTACAAATTATTTACCTTACTAAATATGATTTAACTTTTGAAGAATGAGTTTCCTTTCACAAATTAAAGTTAGGTGTGATTTATATACAGTGTACTCGATATTAGATTTTTGCATAATTGTCGATTTACTTCTATTTTATGATGAAATTGTTTAGTTTTCTAAACTTTATTGATATTTACATGTAGCGTACGACCCTTATGACTCAATATACTCCTAAATTATCCTATTATCATAGCAATATATATATTGCTGTGACAATGCCCCGCGTTGGAGCGTCTCTAAAAGAGTGATGTGACAATGGCCGCACGTTGATGCGCCGCTAAAAGAATGCTATGATAACGGCCAGCGTTGGTGCGCTGCTAAATTAGTGCTGTGATACAGATACAGTAAAATGTAAAATTTGAAATTGCTGACTTGCCTTCCTTTTAGCTTTTCTTTGCCTGGCTAGCTCAACGGAATTGATGGAGTTTACAAGATGAAATCAAACACAGCAATAGCATAAAGCATCTATACAGTCCAAAATATTTTCTCTCATACAAAAGAATATATAACATTAACAGCATAGCTTCGTTCAAACATAATCTTATTCCTAACAAGTACTTAATTATCAAAACTGTTCCTCACCTAATGTAGGTTTAAATTTACAGAACTCAAATTTCTGCTCTTGTGGATAGTCTACATGGCTTTTTATTCCCACGCTTGTAGGGTTTGTTTTGGCCAAAAAATCCTTGACAGATAGTCTATTAAAAAGTCAGCGTGTTTCGAACCCTGATCACAAGCATTCCTGGTAAATATCTTTACAAAAAAAGTTATATGATTAAGACTTATTCTACCTTAAATGACAAATACTCAAATATCAGTTACAAACAAAATATTTTAAAAGTAATACGTGCAAAAATTCAAAAAACTCTTATCCAATTCGGAATTAATGGTATTAAGTATTTTCTACTTCTATTTTTAAATTGACGTTCAAAATCAGCTACAAGATTTCCATATTATTTAAATCTCCATTTAGAAACTAATATGCATCCTCGGTTTAATTTTCACTTAAACTTTTAAAGCAGCTTTTTATCTTGAGGAATTTGCCATCTTCATTGTATATTACAAAATCAAATAACTGTATATAGCAACCTTCATATTTATGCAAGTTAAGTTTAAAACTAACTTCTGTATTCACTGTTACATCGTAACTATTAATTACGATATGCGTATTGCATACTTTAAAACAATTTCTTCTCAAAGTAACATAATAGCGATCGAATTCATGAATGAATCTTTTTAATAAAAGTTCCCGTTTATATAAATTTATCTATATTTTAGAGTTTTCGAGTTTTCACGAGATTCCATTCCAAAGACTACACACCTATCTGACACAAGTCTCTGGGAATTCTTCGTTTTTTTTAGCTCACTAACGTAATTTATTTCTTAGTGACGTGCATTGTCTCGTCCTTCTCTAACACCCAAGGTTATTGTGGCGTCGCATGCTAATCCAGTAGTAATGCGAAAGATAATAAATAATTCTTATCAATTTTATTAATTTTTATTGTATTTTTATGTTCCATGCGGCTTTTTGGAAGAAACGTTTGTTTATTAATTAGGTGTTTACGTAATTTTAAGTACAGAAAACGCATCCTTTCTCTATTCCTTACGAAATTTCGAGAACATGTTTATTTAAAATTGAATTTATGTTATACAAAGTCAATTTAGGTGATTAATTTAAGCCTAAATTGCTTTATCAACGGGTTTTGCACATACAGAAAGACCCGCACTCTCAACCGTTGTAAAAAATATTTATTTTTGCGATAAACTAAAACGTGTTTACAAAACACATAATTATTTATTTTTATGCACGGAAAGTGCATTCTTTTATTACAAATTTTAGAGTGATTATTTACAAGCACGAAATTGTGTTTTTCGCTTTTCACATTATTTATTTACGAATAATTATTTTTACATATGCTGCTTACATTTTATACAGGGTTGGATTATCGATTTAAAATTGGGGTTTTTAAGTATACGGAAAGTGGGTTTTTCGCTATTGCACTTTAATTGCTATGTATTTATAATACGCTTAGATTATACATGGTAATTATTTACACACACAAAATTGCATTTTTTGCTTGGCAAAAAGTAAGCTTGTATTATACAGGGTGTAACCATGAAATTTCGGAAATTTCTATTTTTTTCGGTTTCTTTTATATCTTGGTGGAATTTATTTGTAGAAATTGAGTTTCAGTAATCTATCGTGATCCCCTTATACATACAGGGTTTTGCAGAATAAAGTACCGTAAATTAGGGAATACATAACGCTTGACAAGTTATCAAGAAAAATTAGATAAGTTTCCTGTTAACTCACCCGTTTCCATTATACATGGTGATGAAGTGATAATGAAAAATACATGCTTTTTAGAATATTTTCATTTAGGGTAGAGAGTTTAACTTGAAAATAAGTACACGTTAGTTGTTTACTAATACGAATTATTACACTTCATTTCGACAAAATAGGATAATCCATTGGCGTAGAATAAGGGAGCGGGGGTTATCAAACAATTTTGACCTATACTTTTTGCACACCCTGAATTTTATAAAAACTAGAACTCATAATTATTCCTCATACAATTTTTCACAAAAAGGTACTCCTCGTTAATCTCTGTAGAGCTTTCCATTTTCGAGATATTTTAAATTAAGTCATACTCAACTCATGCATGGAAAGAACGTATTATTAATTTTTCAAAAAATGCAAAAGTTTATTTTATGAATTCGCAACTAGTATCTAATTTAAATCAAATACATTTAGTAAAAAAAAGCGCATTTAACAAACTTGTCGGTGTTTACAAACTGAAAAATATTTGACTCAACAAGCTAAAATTTCCTTACGAGCTGCTACAAACTACAAAATAGAAATTAGCTCATATCGCTCATTGTTTAAGTAAATATATGTAGTGGTGAGTAACTTTTTGTAGAATAAACCTAGAATTGGCTAAGTCCCTAAACGCATTTTCCATCCCCTGCACAGCATTAATAGATTCAGAATAAACTTTTTGCTTTAAAATACCCAAAATTTCATAGTCCATAGAAATTACCTCAGGGGATCAAGGTAGCCGATTAACCGCGTAAAAACATTATCTAGTTGAATTTCCATAGTACAAATAAACTCTTGTTAAATGTGCGAGTATATGTAACATTTTAATTCACTTTAAGCGTTTCAAACCAAAACATTAATCTAGAATCTTTTTTATTCAGAAATGAATACGTCAAATCCTAAGAAATGCTTTAAATGTCATTAAATATGTTACGCTCCCTTCCTGTCAGCGTACTTAAATTACATCGTTCCTTGGATCGCCGTTTGTAGAAATTGAATACTTCAGAATAGTTTCCGATTTGTATGCAATTTAACGCAAATCTAGTTGCTTGAAACGTAAAGTTTATGCTATAATTATAGTCAGTACCTTGTTTTAGGCATCTGTTATCTAGTTATACAATACGACCGCGTATAATTGATTCTAGATTACTTCCATCTAAAGACTCTTTTAAATAATGAATCCTACTTCACCGATAAAGCTTGTTTCGAAGTGCTTATCACCTTCGTATGTTTGATATCAACATATTGGTGTGAAGATTACGTGCTAATAAAATAGCAAGCGAATACAACACTCTCGTTTCTGAATTTTTGTGTGGCGAACAAAACTCGATGGTTACTTTCAATCTGTCCTGAAGAGCAAATACACGTGGTTTTGCTGATTTTCTGTACTTCCTGTGTATTTGGTAAGAGTGAAAACTATTTTCTGTTTGGTTACATAATTGTTACTTCTGGCTCTTTACCACCTGCGGCTTGTTCTTTTTTTACTGGTCTTATTTTATCTTATCGCTTATGGTAACTAGTTTTGGTGCTGATTGGATTACACTCTGCTTTGCTTATAAGACCGATGACCCGGTGAACAACTTCAGTGGATACGAAATTATACTTGGGATAAAGTCCGTTCTACTGTTAGGATGAGTACAGGAACTTGGAACCCCGCGTGAGTTTTTGAAGCTCTAATACATCACTAATGCGGTAGCTCTCTTAAAGATTTTACGGAGGCTGCCTGTGAATATTCTATTAACCTACTAACAGCGGCTATTGATAAGTTAACCATTCCCTTCAGGAAGTATTGCTGTTACCATTGCCAAGTGCTTATCTGTGTCCTTAAAATTTACTACTGCAGGATACTACTAAAGCTTAGTGGCGAATATGCCGTCGTAATTAGTACTTTTATAGTCCACGTATTATCATCTGTTTTATTTTTTTGTCCGAAGTTACTGCTTTTGGGCCTAACCAGAACAGAAAATAACTTTTACGACAACAGCTTATGTACCAATTGCCGGACGTATGGTGTACTAAATGAGAATTTTTAATCCCTTATTTTTAGAGATCTGCCGGTAGGGATAATTTTGTATTACGTGATCACAATAGGGAGCTCATAAACTTTAGTAATATTTAACATTAAGTCACTGATATTTCCGCTTGACTGTGAGTGTGCACTACAGTCTTAAGATCGTTTTTTTTCTTTTTGTGACTTGTAAAACACTCAAAAGGAGTTATTTTCTACCTGTTAATAATAAACCGAGCTTTAGTAATATGCTGTGTTTTTTTTGTTACCTATAGGTTGGTAGATAGAAATTCGTGCTGTCATGGTATACTATGGCCTATGGGATACAAATGGTTTCATTGTCAATTCTTGATTATATTAGTCCTACCCACCACCAATCTACGACTACTGCTAGCCGTCGGTTCCTTTTTGTATTACGGGTACCATTTTTGCCCCCAACGTTTACTTTTCTTCCTGACCCATGGTTTTACCGTAACAAATAGATAAACGTTTATTCACGGAACTCGCGCGACAATTAAAAAACCCATAAAATCGAGTTTATATTTTTCTAACTCAGTACGTTAGACCAGGATAAACGGTACGTTTTGCTGCGCACATAAATCACGTAGCTTGGCGCCAATTGATCATTAAATGCCGACATCCTTGTAAATTCTTACATCAGCGGTGACTAATTCTCGAGATTAAATCTGGAATTGTATGAAAAAAAGTGCCGCAGTTAAAATTTACGTTATAAGACCGGAACTTTATTAAAGGGATTTGTTCATTCATTCATAAATTCGCGATTCATCGTTAAGATTGTTTCATAGAATACATTATAACGAGCTCAAAAGGTTAGAATGCAATTTAAAATATACGTACTATTGTTTTTTTGAATTCACAGGGGTGGTAGATTGTGAATTTTGGATTCTGTTTTGTACAAATAGACGTTAAGAACTCCTGATCATTTATGATATTTGTTATTCAAGATTATTGTTGATTTTTGATTAGTATTATTCTTAATATTAGGAAAGTGATTGTTAAAATTTGATTTATGCTTGGTCACTGAACCTCAATAGTAAAATTACTTAAAAAAAACTGCGCTTTTAATACACAAAGAAGCCTACATAGACCCTTTTAAACATAAAGAAATTTATGGTTGATGAAGTTTATTATTACCAAAAAAGCTTAGAAGTTGCTGTTTGATGTGAAACTCGCTTGGATCAGGTTATACTTTATCACGTTACAAGATCGAGCATCAGCTAAAAAGGTCAGCAACTTTTAGTATTTAGGTATAAGTTATAGATGCTAATTCTTCTTTTTGCACTATTTATAATTAGCATTGCACATCTCGAAGCAGGCAACAAGAGAATCTGATTATCTATACCAAAGCCGCCTTTGTTTCACTTTTGTATGGGCGGTATTCAATCTGGATGCTTCTTCAATGACCATTTTATTTTCCATGACACATTTAGTAATACTGAATTCAAACGTGCTTATCACTCGCTGAACTGCAGTGAATTCATATTTTTCTTTCGGAATTGCTTATGTAGGACATAGGCATGTAGCAGAAAATAAATTCTAATTTTGCAAAATGTTCAGAAATCTTTAAATGCTTTTTAACATTTGTGCTTTTTTCCAATTTTCTTGTCGATTCAAGTATTGCATTTTCGTATTGGTATAAATGCTTACTGGTTGTACATAAAAATTTCAGCAAGTAGGAACAGAATGAGGTGTTCTCCTTCCGACGATTTCATAGACTCTACTACACGATGAGGCGAATAACAAAGAAACCAAGAAATGTCTTAAAATTTTTCAAAAAGGTATGGGTAGCAGTTCATAAAATGTTCATTATTATATATTTTTTTAGCTGTTGTTTGCTCATTACTGCAGTTTTATCGTAACTCTGTGCAATAAGTTTAGCAATGCCATTTTTTGATACTATATCCAAAGCAGTACGGGTGGCCTTTCTCCAGACGTAAAATTTCCTAAACTGTCCAACGAAAATACTATCTTTTGTTACAGAGCAGAAAAAGCTGATCAACTAAAGCTTTGCTGATATATTAGTCGTTTCATCTGTCATTACTGCTAAAAATGGCTTTCTTTAATTTCTCTTAGAATTTCAAAATGACAAACCTCAAGTATATAATCATTCAATAAGTCACTTGTAATCGTTTTCGAGATACCTTTAAGGATGGGTGCTTTTTTCAAAAGATCCTCAAAAGTAGTATCAAGTTCTTCCAAAAAATAACCAATCTCTAAGAGCACCAGGGGCGTCAGATGATTCGTGTTTGTTATTCCAGCGATGTATTAGCTTAAATTCTCCACAAAGTTCGATGCAGTTTATAACTCTTGATAGAGTGTCGCTATTTCTAACTATATCTTAGTTGTAGTTAAGAATACTTTTTGAATTAAGCTTGTTATAACAGCTGTTGCTTGGCACGGACAAAATCTCACAAATACAAAGCAACATTAGTTTTGAAGCTTGCGTATACTGAACTTTACACTGTTTACTAGAACATGTTTAAGAAATTGGAACAACGATGAAAAATACTGTTTTAATCTAGTCTAGTTACTAATCTAAAAACTCTACTGACAGATACAGAGAATATGCATCAAAATGTCATGTAATAACGTTAGGAACAGTGCGAGTCACGTTAAGCCAATAAAAGAACGCTGTTGGGGCAACTTCCACTAATACATTTAATAGGTGGTGATGAGCTGTTCAAAATAACAAGCTGTGAAAGTATTCGTTTTCCTGAAATCCAATTGATGATCAAATTTACTCGAATACTGAACTAGAATCTTTTATCGTACAAGGTAACATTCGCTTCAACTAATCGCGCTTCTAGTTGCAGGTTCTAAACGAGTCCATTATTCATTATAAAATCTATATGTATATAATTTATTCTAAAACAAAGCATTCAATAAACTTGCGTCTAAATATTTGTACTAGCAAACAAAATAATTTTAACAGCCTGGAAAACGTCTTTAAAGGTGTATAGGTACAGGTAATGATATTAATATGCTAACTATGGGTAACTATTTTATGCGAAAAAGAAAAGTTTCTATGAGAAAAGTTTCTTACAGGTAAAAATGACGCTGTGTTACGAATTTGCCTATAAGGGGCGGGAACCCCGTAACAATTTTAAGGGTGCACCGGCTAACTACAGCCGTGAGGGAGTGGGTTTCTGTTGAAAAAATAATAAAAATGAAATGTAGAATTGCCGGAGTACAACACTACTTTACAATTACCATTTACCGTGAAGGACTTAACTAGTTATCAAAAGTAGACGCGCTAAATCGACTTACTTTAGTAATTTCTTCGATATTGTCACCTCATCTTTTACCTTTCTTAACCATAACTTATAAACACTTACTAACTTTCTGTTATATTAAAGCATAAAATAAAGGCTTCTTCCAAATATTATTTCACCACTGGGGTAGTTGGAGATCCTTTCGCAATTATCACCTTTACCTATTTTATAAATAACTTTGAGTAAAATTCCATCTAAGCTTAAACTCTATTAATATTAAATTACGAAAATATAAGTACACAATTATATTGATCTAAAAAACAAACCTAATGTTACATTCAACTGGCCATTTACTATTAACAGAACTTCTTAAAAACAACATTTATCCGTAAATAATACTACCATTCCAGTGCTTGAGTTCCTCACTCTACATTTGATTTTTCAATTCTCCACCTACAGGTACTATATTTGTCAGGATTCGAGTTCTTTCTTTACCTGGAGGTTTTGAATTTTGTCGAACCTTTGGTATTTCAAGCAAGGAAGGGATCTCTAACGTGCGTGACAACACTCGCACATGAAACTTACATTTTACCTCTCATGCGAACAAGGGCGTACTTTTTTGTGAAAAATGCTCGCCTAACATTTTATAAGCGGCCTGTTTCGGGAATTGAACTCGGGACCTTGAGCTTAGTAGTCGAATGCGAACCAACTAGGCTACGGAACCATTGCGGGTTCCCCACTACATAGATGCAAGTCATTCGCATTTATTATTTACGGCTATATGATTATAAATCATTATCAAACAAAATGCCCAGTTTTACTCACGGTTTAAAAATCTAAGAATCCGGGTAATTTTGTTGATTCACCTTTTAGTTCCTCGGCACGTTAAGGTCCTTATGCCAGCTATTTAAGTTCTAACGTTTAGTTGCAGAATGAAATTCGCTTATCATCCTTCGATTTCATAATCTATTTATTTGATGCACCACCGACGCGATTTAGATTCGACGCTTGACACGCGTGCTTGAGTTTTCTGTTCTAATTTTCCAACAAAGCTCAAAAAGTTTGTCGCCGGCCATATATTAAGGAGCCTATGGCATACACATCCGCTGTCAGCAAACCACTAGTTTTTATTTCAACCTAATTTTCTAACTTTTTCCAACTTAGTACTGTAGTTCAATCCCTTTCCATTAAAATTTCGTTCTCACAGTTTGTGCGCCCAAACTGCCTGGTTGTCGAGTGGAATGTCATTCTGTTTATGTCCCCGTTTATTTTGTTCTCACATTTCCAAAAGCGGTGCGTTGGTTTAGGTTCGCAACGCATTTCTTTATGACTGTAAATTAATGAGTTTAGGGTTGATACTCGTGTGAGTATTTACGAATACGTTTTCTTAAGTTGGCTATTTACAGAAATTTGTCTGTATTTTTCTAAATTAATACGAATAGTGTTACTGATTTTATTAAGACTCACTAGGTGATTTCGGTTTATTTATTTGTCCTAGTTTAATATTCTATTGAAATTATCATATTATTAAATGTAAACCTCTCGAGCTTTTATAAACTTTGCAGGGTGTTTTATTGTTAAAGATCATCGAACTAACTGAATTATATAAATTCTTTCTTCTACTACTTAATGTTTGCTTCCGTAACGCGCTAACGTTACAGGTTGCTTACCAGTTCGTCATTAAAAACCATTATCATTCATCGATTTAAAGCTGAGTCTTCATTCAATTTAATGCTAAGATTCTTCATTTAGTTGAGTGGCAAGACTTCGGGAGTGGGATTGAAATCTTGGACAAATCCCTTCTATATAATTTTAGAATCTTGCTCTATAGTAGTATCTACCAGCTTTCGTATCTTCTGGTTTCCATTTTTTATGCACTTTATTGGATGTAAGAGTTAGTTATGTAACCAAAATAATTACTATAGAAAATTTTCATAGCGTGGTCATGTTACTTTAAGAAAGCTTTTAGAAAAACTAAAGAAACAAATATCAGTGGAATTATCAAATGCATATTTCATACAATAATTACACCAGAAATATAATAGAATTTTACAAGTTCAGTAGAATTGAGCAAAATTCACGTTATAGAGAAACAAGTGTAGTTATAATACTATATTTCCTCCAGACAAGATAACAATTATCTTCATAATGTATTTTAATCACTTAGATATAGACGATGACTTTGTGGAATTCACAAAACCAAGTTGTAGATGATCTAATCAGACATAATGTCAAATATAATCTAATAGATTACAACGTATCAGTTTGTAGGATTGCTGAATACATTCAATAGCATGAATAACGTATAAAATCATACGGAGTTACGTATTTTTCACGTAATACAAATAAGCTCAACATGTAGACCGTAATACAATAGCATACTCCTTGAAGGCATAGAGAGTGTTGGAGGAAAGGGCGAGAGCTAGACAGTGGACGAAAATAATTAATTACTTAACTGCAAGCCAGTGACGAGAACATATGTAGAGGGTAACGTTGACTGGACTGTCAAGGAAACCTCTTGGGCTGAGAGTAGTCAATGGAGATAAGCGCGTTGATATCTGCGATTATGCGATAACGAGACAACACAAAATATAAAATTTGAACAGTCTGGTTTCAATCCCACCGAAAGGGAAAATAAATTACCCATCGGAAAGAAAAATTAAATCCTGGCTCAATGGAAATCTTTATTCACAGGCAGATTCCACTCTAGTTGTTTATATACTTTGTTATTGATTTGCGGTGGCATTTAAGCCTGGCTTGTTAACTCCACAATGATAAAATTACTAAGCGTCCACCATCATGATTTACTTTATTAAATATATTAATTTAAACATTGGAATTTATTATGTATAGTTTGAGGACGTGATGCAATGACTATAATTGAATAGTGGTGTTATGATTTATTAAAAGTTATTTGATCAATGTTTTTAAAGTTATTGCGTGGGCACCTGTTCACAGGACTACTTTTATAACGCTTGTATCCAAATATATTTCTGTGATGCCGTGATAAGCTGTTTTTCTTTTATTAAGAATTTAGATTGATTGTAAAAAAACTCCATTCCACCAGACAGCCGACCAAATTAAGATCCCTTGAAAAACTCGTCTTCCAGAGGATCATTTATAGATAAGACGAGTTAGCGTCCATTAATTTAGTACATAAAAAAGTCCTTCAAAGTAAGTGTTTGTGGGAACCTAGCCTTGTGATTGCAACTATTCATCTTTTCATTAGCGATTTTTCTTCTTTTGCATGCTTGTGTAGCGACCCACTCCACCTACCACTGTAGTTAGTCGGTGCACTCCCAATTACAGGATTCGACCCTTGCTGAGCAATTCAAATTTAACAGCTAACGATTCGTTCAATCGCAACAAATGCAGTGTTTTAGAATACACCGTTGATTGTACCAGGGCTTAAAAAAGAGTGCAATATGGAGATGGTTCCCACAATTAAGATGAAATTGAAGATACACGTTGAGAATAAAACTTTCATAATGGTATATACTACAATTAGTTAGGAAGGTGAAGCCCGTTTATAATGTCTATATCAAATCATACTATTCAACACAAACGTGCTTCTTTTAATTTTTTTAGTAAACAGATTGCTTACTTTTCCGTTAAATAAAGAACGATAGTGTAAAGAACTTTCCTTTATTAAATAAATAGAGGTGTACAATGGTTTCGCACCTACAGTGATTGACAGTATAGTTAGAAAATGTAAGAACATGATCAATACTCTTAAATCCACGTACTGCCTATTAAATATTTAAAAAACTTAAATTCTGTTAAATTACCTTTCCACAATTTTGTAAAATTAAAAACAAATTAATTACAAAATTGCTTTCAAAAATTCAAATAAGAATAAAGATCTTTTAGGAAATCCAAAAGACAAAGTTGATAAGTTTCTAACGTCTGGGATTTATGAAGTAAATTGTTCCCGATGCACTCAAAAATATATTGGGCAAACAAAACGTAATGTCGAAACTCGAATTAAGGAACGCATTTAAAATTTTAAAAACGGTCAATATGAGAAATCACGAGTTGCTCAACATATGTATGCAACTAGCCATCTATTAGATTATAAAACGTTAGATTGCTTAAGTCGCTGTCTACCTATTCGGAATTAAACGCGTATGAGAGCGTTGACATAGTTAAAAGTCATGCGTCATGCATGAATGCAGTTCGAGGGCAATTAAAACACTCACGGGTGCTTTTTTTTGTTGATTAATCAAGCTTCATTTGATTACCAACAAGAACAAAGTATCTACATTGAAGTGTAAAGACCACATGTTTACTAAAAAGTACGATGTTGTAGGAACCCTTGCCAGTTCACTATTGTATTTGCTAAGTTTCACTTCAGCCTAATCGGTGAGGGTCTATCGTCAGAAGTAAAAACTAGCTTAAACCTTAGCTTAAATGTTAGTTTAACAATTGCATGTAGCTGTTTTCTACTGATGGTGACGAAATACGTATTTAAAGGTTTCGTTAGAGGAAAGAAATTGTGGCAAAGGGAGTTACACTTTTCGATTACACGTTACGCCGCAGGATTCCTTTGATATTTAATTTAACAAAAGCGCCGAAAAATCTAGAATGGAAGGTGATGAAACGCATTACATCAGCAATGGACTGATTGACAGTTGTAAGGGTGAACTTATAAGATGCAGAAACGAATAATTGCGAATGTTCTAGACGGTTTACAAATTACTATATAAAACGGCACAGCCCACAAGGACAGGCAGTTTCAATCGAAGTATGTAGATGCGATATAAATTATTGGATAAAGCGTTAAAATGCATACGTTTAATTTGCATATAAATCAAGTGCTGTTGTAGATAAATTTAGATAGTCACACTTAGTGATAATATAGTGAATGGGTTTGCTAATAAGTAAATT
Organism: Platerodrilus igneus; assembly: GCA_036346225.1. Taxonomy (NCBI): domain Eukaryota; kingdom Metazoa; phylum Arthropoda; class Insecta; order Coleoptera; family Lycidae; genus Platerodrilus; species Platerodrilus igneus. The sequence goes on from JARFIW010001381.1 coordinate 3,152,460, forward strand.
AGTGTCATAAATACTATTGGTTCTAAGAAATATCATCATCATAATTGGTAGCGGAATGTCAGTACATTGTAATAAATTATCATCAGTACTTTAATATTTCACTGTATTTGTGAGTAAACTGGCTTTATATTCAAACAATAAAGATTAGTTAAACAAGTTCGTTACAGTAATGCCAAAGTGTTCAGTACATGTGAACCCAACAGTAGTTTAAAAAGATATTCCAAAGATTTTCTTTTGCACGCCTGTAACTTGTGCCCAACAAGCTTTTCTCATTTTTGAAAATGTTCAAGTAGAAGACTACCTAGCTGACAATGAAATTAAGGAACAGTGTAACTTAATTTTTTGTTCTTACTGAAAGGACCACGTTGTAAACGCCAGTAAAACGTGTTTTTTTTACGTGGGTAGGTTGTTTTTTGTTTTATGGGCGTGGCATCAGTGTTACTTATTTTTCCAAAAATCTTCCGACAAAGCTAGAGGTCTATTCCTGGGTAGAGCAATGAGAAGTAGGGGGGTAAGTCGAATTCTGTTTGCAGACCAAAGTTAAGCTAAATCAAATAGGCGCCACCATGTCCTGAGATACTTACGATGATTGCAAAGCACAGTTCTAAGGGCGGACGTGGAGACCCAAAGAAAAAATGATCGCCTTCGTTAACACAAACCCGTCTTAACAGAATAAGACGCAGCTCCTGTAAGAAATTGTAATGGTTAAATAAATAGAAAAGTGGAACACCATTTGTCTCCTACTAAAATATATAAAGAAATAATAAAAAAGTATTTCCAATACAATATTGGCATCAATTTATTACTCAGAAAGGTTTTAGCTTTATGTAATTAGATTTGATCGCACTTGATCAAAATAAAAAACCTTCAATTTTGAACTAATTGTTTACTAAAAAACTCTTTTAAAATATTGTAACTTGTAACAAAATAAAATTTTCATCATCAACTACATCAAGATTAAACTTTTAACTTTCCTTTTTTTTTTTGTCTTTCATTATTATTAATCAAGCAACTTTATTTTAAACATGCACTTGTTGTACAAATTAAAGTAATAATGGTTGGCAAGCATAACACAGTAAATTAAATTCTAACCTGAGCAGATCTTTTCAGGTAGATAACAAATTATTAGCTCCTAACAATATCAGAATTTGAGCTTTCAAAATTACGTATAATATTCTAAGTGTAGATAAAGCTAATCACAAAATTTAAAGTGCATTACAGGTGCTCAAAGCATTTGCTTTTAAGGCAACATCTGTCAGCTGTACACAGTAGAAAAATATGACGTCGAAAACACCTGTTGAACTTATCGACATTTCTTATGGAACAAAGCATGTTTTTTTTAGAACGCTAATTCAGCAAAATTTCGTTTTACAGCTTGTAAAACCAGCTCAACAATTAGTTGAAACTTTTACAATTTACGTGTATTAAACATAAAAGCAAGTTAATGTGTTCTAAGTTTTGAAACACATGCAGAAAAAACTTATAGCTAATTACGAACCAAAACTGCAATAGTCGCCTCACAACAAGGCAAGACGGTATCCCCGTTCTTCAAGCAAAGATAACAGCGTTTGCAATTTAAAACGACTCCATCTAAATCAACTTCTATAATTCCTTCCTAGACAAATTTCTTGTTAGGCAAAGTTTAAATCAATTATTCTTGTCGAGTTATATTTGTTGCGTTCCACGTATCGAATCATATCTTGTCGCGTTATATTTTATAGTAGTCGTGTTCTCAAGGTTGAATTCTAATTTGTTGCATCCTAAGTTGTATTCTAAATTGTATTCTAAGTTGTCTTCTAAGTTGTCGCGCTAAAAAAATTACCTCAAGTTACATAAGTTTGTATAATATATACTTTACCGACCGTTATTCGAAGGTATCTTCACCATTTGTAATAGTTTCGAAGATTGCCGGCCTCTAGCCAAGGGTACATGTTGATGAAACTATCGCCTGTGGCCGACCATTCATCGAAGCCAGAGCCGAGCGGTCGCGCCGTCAGGGGCGGGGGACACGAAACAATCAAACAGAGATATGCTTGCAAATAGCTTTATGCGACACAGATATCTGAATATAATTAGATTACTAAGGAACGATGCACGCTTAGCGCATTATTTTTGAAGTTATATGCAAATAATTATTATTAAAAATAAAATTGTTACAACAGTTCCGCGAGATTAGGGGAAGTAAGAAAAATTCCGATAAATTAAAGGAGACCGCGTCTAAACTCGTGGTATATTATTGCAAATTGAGAGATAAGTTTATAAACGATAATACGAAATTTGATAAAAATTAGAGGCGAAACTTGTCGGGAGTATCCAAAATGTGGAAGCCAAATTTTCCTGAAAAGTCCAGAATGTTTCCAAAAATTAGTTTGAGGGCCTGAAAAAATTGAAACCACGGTTGTTGGACAACTCGCAAAACTAGAAATGACAGTTTTCAAAAAATTGTTAAAAACTCGCGAAAAAGAAAGATAAGGTACTTCATATTGAAAAACGTATTATTTCACTAACAGTACAGCCACGGGAACTCACAACTCCACTGTTACAGCACCATACCTAAGAATTTCGTAATGTCGGGTGAAAGTAAACCACATTTGAGATATAGAGAGACCACCTACATTTTATGGGAATTCACCTTAGCAGTTATATTTGAAGCAATTCGAAGGCGCCGCGACAGCTAACAGTTGATAGTGAATAGGCAATCCTTTTGATCGTAGCCTTACGAAGTGAAGCCTTAAATATTCTGCAAGCCACACCAAAACATGGTCATAGAAACTATGGGGTTTTAACATCAAGAATGGAGATGAGGTAGAGAGATTACCGGCAGTAGGTGCACCACGCTTAAGTGAAGGTCAAATTGCAAGTTTGAAGCAGATACTGTTATCTAGGTGGGACTAGCCTACTAAATCACACCGGACAGTTTCCTAAAGCAACTAGCGGTGTTAACCTTTATTGGTGAAATACGCAACGGGAAATTTAAAAACTGTTGCGCATCCTATCTGTCGCAAGTAGAACCCTTTAAAGAAGAGCATAGCCAAGAAACATGGATGGGATGATACGACGCGTACCTAAATTAGTAGTCGACAGAAAGGAGCGAAATTCGCCTATATTGAATATGCCCCGAAAACAAAGTAACGTATAATCTTGTTTGTTGAATGGGTTTTACTAACTTTTGGGTTTTCCTTGAAAGAACTGAAAGAGTACCAACAGTTCTTCAATTATAGAGAGAATTCTATATTCTTCTAAATAGAGAGTGTTACTGGTAAAAATGACGTTACTTCACAAATTTCGATTTACCCAGGAAGCGCGGGAACCTAATAACAATTTTAAGGATGCACCGGCTAACTGTAGTGGGCCAAAGAGGGTTCCTATGGAAAAATGATAAGCCGAATAGAAATAAATATAAAAAAATAGTCGAAATACAAAACTACTTTACAAGTACCACATACTTTACGGTTGTCATAAGTAAGAGGCACCAAATCGTCTTGTTCCTGCAATCCCTCTATATTTTGGATACATGGAAGACGGTTATTTCAGATAGGTCTCCTTGCTTTTGCTGTTGTAAAATATTGTCATATTCTCTACCATACCTTAAAACCACTCATCAACTTTTAATGAAATTAAAGAAATTTTAAAATATAGACCTTTCTCAAATACGACTTTATTATTGAGGTAGCTCTATATTCTTTCAGAATCATCGTCTATACCTGTATTATAAATAACCCTAAACAAAAATCCCCTAAGCTTAAGCTCTATTAACGGTAAATTCCCGAAATATAAATACACGTACATTGATCTTAAAAAAGAAACCTAAGGTAACATCCAACTGGCCACGTAGTATTAACAAAAATCCTTAAAAAAAAGAAACATTACTCCGAAAATAATACTATCATACCATTGTTTTAGTTTTCAAGATTGATGTATACGACGTTTTAAATCCCATTTTTGTAGAAAACTTCTTAATAACAGTACATAGAAAAACAGCACTATTGCAACTATCTTTAACCGTTTCTATGTCTATTAAAAATACCTACTTTCACCATTTGATTAATAATAATTCGAAAAATAAGCTTACACTACGCATTTCTTACAATTTTAAACTATTCAAACTTATTTTCCTGATACTAGGGCGGTTAAATTTACATAAAACTAATTCCGTCGCTATTTCATAGTCGAACAGAACAATTATTTAACAGAATGTATTTGTCCCACTACACAAACGCAAGCAATTTATATTTAAAATTTGCATGTACATAATTATAAATCACAACCGAAAAAGCTAACATTTTACTTACGGTTTAAAATTTTAAGCAAGTGTAGGTACACACGTGCTTGAGCTTCCTGGTCTACGTATACAGCAAGGTTCGTAATAATTCGTCATAGGCCGCTTTAACTCGGAGGGCCTATGTCCTACATGTCCGCTGTCACTAAGCCATAATTTCTTTTTTAACTAACTATTGTCGAACTTAATCATTGTATTCCATTATTCCTTCTTGGAGTTGCATTCTCACACTTTGTGCGTCTAAACTGCTTGATTTTCGAGTTCGACAGCATTCTGTCTATGTTTTTGTGGGATGTATCTCGCATGTTTGCATTTCCTTAAACTCATGTGAATTTATACAAATACTATTATGAACAGTTAATTCCCCTGTATCTATAGGCAATATTTCTGAATTTAATACAAAAAGTGTAAGGTCCCGATAGCCATTAATGTTTGTATTTAATATATTCGGCGCTTTTTTGTTTATTTCTACATCTTAATTTATTATTACATTGAAATGGCCACGTTACCACCAAAAGTTTTAAATTTATACAGTGTGTTTCTGTGCTAAAAGTTTATTTAACTAAATGAAGTTCTTTATCACTACTTAACGCGTTAGCGTTACAATGGAAAATACCATTTCCAATGGAATCAAGAACCGAAAACAGAAAACGATACTATAAATTAGCCGTCAGTAGTACAAAACAAAACGCATTTGATAGATCAATTATGTACAAGGTTCGAATTCTAGACCCAAAACGAAGGCGTGCGTGATCTGAAGGAACAGTTTCTGAGAGTAAGAAAATAAATAAACATTTACTAGATATTTAATATTTTATACACTATTTTTTAACTTTTTAGTTACAAAATTCTACACAATTTTGATAAAATTTCCAAAAATGAACAATTTTTTACAACTAACTAGGTTACTGTAATGCTTTCTTAACTTTTTCTCACGATTTGCTTTACTGTGATTATTAAAATAGTTCTAAGAAATCAAAACTAGTAGATAAATAGCTTCGAAATGACACCTACAATTATTGTTAAAATTAAAAAAACGTGTTAAAGTGCTTAGTCTAAAACTTGTTAGAATTGTTTTATCATCATCATCATTTTGTTTTCGACCTTACTTAAGGTCGGTTTGACGCAGCTCTAACTTCTTTTCTAATCTGTGCTAATCTAAAAAAGCTCTACATACCCTTCACAACCTAAATTTCTAATAATTTGACTAATATAGTTTGGTCTAGATCTTCCTAAATCCTTCTATCTTTTTCCTATCCAGCTGACTCTACATAGATATTAGCAACCTGATGGTTGTTAAAGAAATCTAACATGTTTACATGATTACCATTTATAAGGAAATGAAATATAACCTGGTTATCCGCTTCCAAAATGAAAAGTGTTAAATAATATGTTATGGTAAGACTTAAGCAACGAATCGCTGCCAACATGCCAGACCGCTACCTAATTGTGAGTTATGTCATGGTGACGTTTATTAAATTATATGTTATGGTAAGGCTTAAGCAACGAAACGCTATCAACATGCCAGACCGCTAACTAATTGTGAGTTATGTCCTGGTGACATTTAGTTAACTGATTTTTATTTCTTTTTGTTTTGTTTTCGAACTTACTTAAAGTCGGTTTGACGCAGCTCTAAATTCTTTTCTATTCTGAGCTAGTCTAAAAAGGTCTACATACCCTTCACAACCTAAATCTCTAATAATTTGACTAATATAGCTTTGTCTAGGCCTTCCTACTCTATTTTTATTTGGTAGTCTATAATCTAAGACTTTACTAAATAGTCCCTCATGTCTTAACTGGTGCCCTATCATTCTATCTCTCCTGACCTTCAATTGTTTCCACATACAGGGATCCTCACCTATCCTTCTATAAACTTCCTCGTTTGTTACTCTATCTGTCCAACTAATCTTTAACATTCTCCTATAACACCAAGTTTCAAAAGCTTCTATCTTTTTCCTATCTACTTCTTTAATTGTCCAAGTCTCACTACCGTATAGTAGAACGCTCCATATGTACGACTTTAAGAAACTTTTTCTATTATCTAAACTAATACTATTAGCTATTAGTAGGTTTTTCTTTTTTAAAAACATTTTTCTAGCTTGAGCTATTCTAGCTACTATATCCCTTCTGCTACGTCCATCCTTTGTAATTATACTACCTAAATAGCAAAATTCATCTACCTCCTCTAACTCGGTATTACCTATTTTTAATTTTGGTTTAGAACTAGGCTGTAACTCACTTGTCATTATCTTTGTCTTTACCGAGTTAATTCTCATACTATAGTTACTCCGTAGTATCTCATCTAAAATATTTAAAACTCTCCTAACTCTTTTCTAGACTCTGCTATAATGGCTATATCATCTGCAAAACGTAACGTGTCTATTTTCTGTCCCTGTACACTAATACCTATCTCTTTTCTCTCTGGCTAAGTTTAAAGCTTCCTCAATATAAACATTAAAATCAAGGAGACAGTATACAACCCTGTCTAACACCATTTCTAATCTTAGCTTCCTTTTCTATTTCATCAAATCTAATTACTACGCTTTGGTTTTATATAGACTGTAAATAATTTTTCTATCTTTATGAGAGATTCCTATTTTTGCAAAACCCTGAACATAACAATCCAATTAACCCTATCAAATGCTTTTTCTAAATCTACAAACGCGAAATGAGTCTTTTTATTTTTTTGTAACCTTTTTTCGATAATTACCCTAATCATTAATATCGGTTCTCTAGTCCCTCTAGACCCCTTTACGAAAACCATATTGGTCTTCGCCTAAATAATTCTCAGTCAAAGCTTCTACTCTATTTTTAATTATTATTGTTAGTATTTTGGAAGCATGAGAAGTTAAACTAACCGTTCTAAAATTCTCACACCTATCAGCTCCTGACTTTTTTGGGATTGGGATAATAATATTTTTTTCGAAATCTATTGGAACCTCACCTGTGTCATATATTACATTTATTAGTTCATATAATCTGTCCAAAGTTTTCTGACTTGCATATTTTATTAATTCTGCGGGAATATCGTCTATCCCTGGCGCTTTATTTAATTTAAGATTCCGAATAGCTCTATCAAATTCCTCTCTTAATATTGAGAACCCTATTTCTACATCCTCTTCTTGGTCGTTCTCTAACTCATCCATATCGTCTCCCTTATATAAATCTTCTAAATATCTTTTCCATCTATCAGCTACCTCAACTTTATTTATTAGAAGCTCATTATTCTCGTCTCTAATACCATTATATTTTTTCCTATCTTCCCCAAAAAACTTTTTAACTGCCCTGTAAGCCCTGTCTGTCTTACCTACTCTCAAATCATCTTGTATTCCCTTACAATTCTCCTCCATCCATTTATTTCTAGCTTTTCTACACTCATGTACTATCTTATTTCTAACTGTATTATATTTTGCTTCCTTTCACTATCCACTTCTCTGAAAGGTTTAAGCTTTCTTCTATTCTCTATTAAATCTAATATCTCCTTTGTTACCCACGGTTTTCTAGCTTCTAGTTTTTCTTACCTATAGTCTGTGTTGCTGTATCATGTACCGTCAGTTTTATTTCTTTCCATCTATTTTCTACGTTCCTCCTACAGCTATCTCTTTGCTCTTATTATCTAATACTTGTTTATATTCCTCTTTTACCCTACTATCATTAAGCTTACCTAGATCCCATCCTCTCTTTTCACCTTTCTCAATTTTTGAATTTTAGTTTACACTTCATTTTAACTAAGTTATGATCGCTATCTATGTCAGCCCCTGGATAACTACGACAGTTTTAACTTGGTTTCTAAATCTTTGTTTAACTAAAATATAATCTATTTGGTATCTAGCTCTATCACCTGGGGCTTTCCAGGTATATCTTCTCTAACATGTTGTTCGAATAGGGTGTTAACAGTTACTAATCTATGTTCCTGGCAAAACTCAACTAATCTTTCTCCTCTATCATTTCGTCTGCCATACCCAAATTTTCCTACCATTTTCCCTCACTACCTTCTCCCACTGATGCATTAAAATCGCCCATAACTATTAAATTCTCATCTCCTTTTACTTTTCTCACTATACTATTTATATCCTCGTATACCTTTTCTACTTCCTCATCCTCGTACTGAGTTGTTGGCATGTAAACCTGTACTAAAACAGTGTCTGTGGGTTTTGTACTCAATCTAACCATATTTATTCTATCACTAAATTGTAAGTACTCTTTAACTTTATGCCCTAATCTTTTATCTAACACTATTCCTACGCCTGCCTGTGCATTAGTTGAAGAAGTTGTAATTATTCTATAATTATCCTTCCAAAAGTCATTACTATCTGGCCATCTCACCTCACTAATACCTAAAATGTCCAGCTTTTGCTTTCTCATTTCGACTAATAAATTCGTTAGCTTATCTACTCTAAGTAATGACCTTACATTCCAAGTCCCTATCACTAAATCAAACTGTTGTTTTATATTCTTACGATGACGAGCCCCAAGTACCCCCTCCCGGAGATCCGAATGAGGGAGTATTTTACCTCCGGACAAGAATTTTACTTGTGAGCTCTCCATCATATCTATTTCGTGTTTTAGGCCACGCACACCTGTTTTATGTTAAAAAATAAATGTGCATACTATAAGTTGCAAGTACAATAAAAAGGCAATTGAGACTGTTAGTTTCTAATACCATTGGTCTTAAGTTGCTAAGTTTCAGTATTACCCTTGGGTATCTTGTTACAGTTTTTATCATAATTATGTATGAAATATTAAGTTTTCAATTACCTTAGATGCATACTGTAATGGAATTTCGGCTTAGATAAATCTGTTCACCCAAAACCAAGTATCAGGTTAAATTTAATTAATAAAGGTTCTAGGTTTGCTGTATGTTCACCGACAAAACTTTGTTTTGCCTATAGTTCTATCTAGAGTACCTTAATTAGAGGTAAAATATTAAGGGGGCTACTGAAAGATGACATAGGTGTAATGTAATAAGGGACTAAAGTGAGTTTAGACGTATATGGCTAACAAAGGACACCTAGACGGAATGCAAACTAGGGCGTAAACTCAAAACACCACCTTTGTTAAAGCATCCCTTACTACTAACGCCTGTACTAATATTATTACTGAAAATATTTGTTAGTGTCTTGCAGTCGTTTGATAATGACTTTAAAAATAAGAAACTACATGCTGTCATATAATAGATAGGAAATTATTTTTCTAAACAGCTTCTTTCAGAAGCATGATGCATCGGCGTGTTTATGTTTATTCTTGTTTGTTGTTTCTATAGATGCATCGACACAAATGTTTATGCAATATTTTTGTCTGTTTGGAATTGGAGATTCTTCAAATTATTAAATTTTAATGTATAAGCAGATAAGCCATAGGCGTATCAGATCAAGAGCTCTAATTTGTACATGTATGTCTCTATAAGAATATCTAAGATCCGTTTTAGTAATTTTGGTACTTTCAAGGTCGTTCACTAGATGATGACGTGAGCCATTCCCACGGTCGGCTGGCCGCCCTGTCTACCTTCGGTTTGAGTGGTCACCTTTTCCACCGTGTTGAGTAGTTCGCGAATATTACACGCCCAATGACGCACTAAGGTCCCAATTGCCAAAAACGTGGTCAAAACCCACAAAATCGAAGATTCAATATGGGGACTTTTAAGGCCGTTAGGAATGACCGTTCTTAAGGGCCACATGCACATACCTGGCTCTTGAAATGTATTTATATCTGTTCGTCAAATAAAGTTAACGTCTGAAAATAAGGAAATTTCAACTATGTGTTACGTGCCGTCCCTGCATATAAATATTTTCGTTCGTACTTAATTAAAATTTCAAATTCCTTACTAAATTCACGGTCATGGGAGCTCAATTTAAGTGATTGCTGATTCATCACCCTGTAGATTTTTAGTATATATAGTTATAAATTTAAATACTGCAAATCTATTCTATTTCAATGTAGCATTATAAGCTGGTATTTTAATATTAGCCACATGCACTTTTTTTAGAGATATAATAAGTTTATAAACTGTGTTGTATTTTGTTATCAAAACATTTGTTTTCAGAGATATTACAATGTGATGTACGTGTTTCTGCAAGGTTATTTTCGCTTCGCTTATCTATACACGGAATTATTAATTGATATATTACATTTTCTATAACTTTACGGGAAAGCTATTTAACTTTCCTTAAATTTGATGTATATTCGTTGTTGAGAACGTTTGCTACCGATTCCAATGCATAAGGTAAATTTGATTTTTCCATTTATCGATTGTAGCCTTGCTTTGTTGAAGTGATATAATGGGTCGGAATACGAGTAAAATTCACTTCTTTAACTGTGTCTGTGCCTTGTTCTAAGATAAATTTTCTAATGCTCGCATTCGGGTTATCTTCCTTGTGTGTGAGTTAGTTGTATGAATTAGCGCAGATGATCTTTTTAAGAAACAGTTAGTTCGTTAGTGGAAAATTGGAAAGTATAAATTAAACTCTTACTTGATGACAAGTGAACATATTTAATCAACGATGCAATACTTCGCCTCACTATTAAGTTTTAGCAGTATGTGTTGTTTTGGGATGTGGCGTGTTATAGCTGTAACCTCGTGGATAAAGAGATACATGCATGAGATGTCATGTGTTCCGACAGATGTCTACTACAAAAAATTGTTGCACTCCCAACAGAACAGAACGTCATGCCCAGCTGTAAGACTTGATGCTTCTTCTCTGCATAATTTTATTGACTTCCCCGTGGAAGACTGGGCCTGAATTTTTTTTGCCAAGTTTTGCAGGTTATTTATCGCGTAACTGAAGATGTTGCGGTCGCCATCAATCTTACTTCCTTCAAATCGTCGGAATATGTTAATGTGACAGCATAGACGATGCGCAATTTATTTTCTTCAAAATCTATAACGCTTTTTAAGAAAAACCATAGCCGAGTTTGCTTCTATTTTTACTAAAACTGGTTAATAGAACATTGATTTAAAAATAAACCCAAGTTTTAAAACCTGTAGCAGAAATCTATCATATTGTCGTGTCCGCCGTTGTACTACTACCCGCTGCACATGGTTAAGACAATTGGAAAAACTATTATTCCTAAAGAACGCCAAGCTATGTGGGCATCCCAAGAATTGAATCTAAGACAACAATTCAAACACACACTGCATGGGCCCGGTAAATAAATCTTTCCTTTTATAAAACCCTTTTCCAACAACTCTCTATTTATTTTTCATTTACTACTACTCTACAATACCTACTAATTTATTAAATTCAACATATAGTAGTCATGGATCCAACACATACGCTAGCCTCCTCCAAAAATTCAACCCCTAAAATCTATAGAATATGTTACAGTTACAACATGCTATATATTGGTGAAGAAAAGTAATCGGTACGCTAATTAAAAATAATCACTGCCGAAAAACTACTCAAATTAATTACTCAGTGATTGCAAAACAACAAAACCAATTAGGTTACACCATGAGCTTTTATGTGACAAAATTATTCGCTAAGTTTTTTTGAGTCCGAGAATATGTGGAAGTCAAAAGAAATGCCAGCAACAAGAACGAAAGGATGTGACTGTGTTGTTATCACAATGCAATACTACTTCAAATATTATGTCAGGAAATAGAGAATCTATAGTTAAATATAAGATTACAACAATACTTGTTTTCCAGCGGAATACACTAGATTCTTTTTTTATCATGATTGTGTGAGTATACGCGAACTAGCACCTACATTGATGTTTAATGCTTAGATGCTTATTTTTATAAACCTGAATAAATATAATATGGTGCCTTTTATTCTCTATCCTTACATCATTTTTCCATTTATATTAAAATGGATGGTTTAATAAAATTTGAAAATGAAATTACTGTGCTGGACTTAAACATCTCTTTGATTTTCATCCAATCAAAACCATAAATATTTTATAAATTTTATAACACCTAGACATGCCTTTAGAGTACACTGCGTATGTTCATCAGAGTTTCTGATAAGCATTTCCTAGCAATAAAAATACATACCTTACTTATTCCACAGTCCAAGAATTCCACACCGTTTTAAAAAAATTCATAATTGTCCCAATTCAACTTTAATTTTACATCTTTGAACTCAAACAAAAACTATTCAGGTGCACCATGTTGATGAAAATTTTCACTAAGGACCATACAAAATTTCTTATAGCATTCCAAAATGCATTGCATTGCTTTGACAATGGCTGCGTTTATATATTTAGCATTGTTTTTTTCCCTATAGGTATTAAACTCTAGTTTATTGTCCTTCCTTATCACTAAAGTATCTATGAAAGGCTTTATTATTTTCAAGCTCATATGTAAATTTAATACTTTGAAACTAAGTTTTCAAGTTCTTTTAGAAAATTATTAACATTTGATTTTGAGGCATCAAAAATGGCAAAATTATCATCAACACACCTTAACCATACTCTTGGGAAGTAGTTGGCGTTATCTTTAAATATTGTTTAAAAATAAGACAATTCGACGTCGATCATTTCACCTACTTGTCGTATGACCTTCCGTTGTTACTCAACCATCGTTTCTTTTGTAGCTTCCATTGCTAATTCCAAACTAATGGTTATGTCACATTTCTTCCTTCTTTTCTAAAAAATTCCGTTCTCACACTTTGTGCGTTCAATGCATAAAAGCTACCTAATAGTCAAGTTCAATGTCTTCAGTTCGTGTGAAAGCATTAATTTTATGACATTTTATAATTCTGTAGTTTTTTGAACCCCAAGGTAACAATAATTTCCCTGTTTCTATCGGTGATATTTCTAGTTGAACACGACAAGTATACAATCCTGGGTGTTATAGTTCTTAATAAAAATAATGTACTAGGTGCTTTTTAATTTATTCATTTGTCCTAATTTAATATCGTATTTATGTAACTATGCCATTAAATGTAAACCACCAAAGCTTCTATAAAATTGTCAGTATAAAAAATGCTAGGATAGTTTCTACAGAAATGAACAAATATTCAAAGGTGGTTGAAAAACACGTGACGATCTATAACCTTATTTTTTTCGCATACATGAGTATGTTGCTGATTCTTAAGTAGTGTCCCATACAGTTTCGTTTTGTATTCTTTATATAATTCAAAATAATTTTCTATTATAAGACCTGTGAAGATGATGCAGGTGTGATACAGAACGCATTCTTGCTGTTCAACAAGTACAACGTAGTTACTTTAGTTTTTGTCTTCGAATATGTGATTCCAATAATTTTTTGGGCAAATATACGCCTCTTTCATATTTTTATTTTATCGATAATTGGATTGCACGAAAATTCGTTGTGTACATATGAATCCATCAGAAATGCTTATTAATTGTTTAAAATTGTCAAAAAATTCTCAGAGTTATTGTTAAACTCCTCATATTCTTCATGATATCTATGCAAATGTAGTTGAAACTAATGCTGTGGTTAGTTCGTAAATTAGTTTATCACACGTCATATTTTCTTCTGTTCAATGAGCTTATAATATTGTAACAACGGCGCCGAAGTATATAAATTCGAAAGGAACACAGCCATTAAACCAACAATAGATTGTCTGACACTTACTTACAAGGGCTCAATTAAAGAACTAATATAAAGTGTGCAAAAGCAAAGAATCCAGTATATTCAAGAACAATTAAAGTACGTATAATGGGTCACATGGTACGGGTGATCGATGAGTTTCAATTAAAGTTTGAATTTGCGAGATTTGATAAAACTTATGGAAAAAGTGTTAAAATAAATACGTCCAATGTGTATATAAATAGATGGTTGTCTAAATAAATTACATAGTCGAACTTAGTAGTGAAGTAGTTAGACGTCATATTAGGAAGAATTATGTGTATGCAAACATTGTAATCAGTAATTTAAGATTTCTCTGTATTTACGAGAAAATAGGCAAACAAAGAACACTAACAACAAATTCGTTAATAGATAAAATATTTATATGGGCACTGTCGCTATAAATTCAATTTTAATACAATTTTTAAAAGCGCAACCACGCATTTTTTAAACGTTGGAAAGATAAGTAAAAATAAATTTAATTCTTCCTACCTGCAGAAAAATCCGCTAGCAAATTTCACATTTGCGAACCCCAATCAAGCAAATAAGCAGACATACGTATAACCCTTACACATAAACCATAAAACATAAAATATTGCGGTATCCAAAATATTTAGTTATACAATGCCATTACTGTTTAATAATTAATAGAAAATGGTTTACTAAGTAATAAATAATATATACACTTCTACTCCCTCTACCCAAAAGGATGGCTTGTATGCTCTGCTACATACTCTTCGCAAATTCAGCTTGAAGGAATCTACTAGTGTTTAAATATTGTTATAGCAAATGGATACAAAATTTCTGCAAATATTTGGTGTTCCAACTCATTTCTCCGTTAGCAAACAGCCAGTTTGAGTCTTCCAATATTACATAGTTGCTCTGTAACATAGTAGCGGGTTTACCTTGCATAATCTAGCAATACAATTACTATTTGTAGTATAAAATGAACATCTGGATTATATAGAAAGTGCATCAAAATGATATTCTGAACAATATTCACGAGTCTTCTTGCGTTGTAGGAGGAAGGAGACATTGATCACGTTATACCTGCAATCCGCTGGGACTAAAGCGAACGGTATTTGGGATAACGCTATTATCTTACAATATATTTATTACAGATTCTAGGCTGACGTTTCGACAGTTTTTTGAAAAGCTACAATGTATAGCACTCAATACCAGAAACAGAGCTAGTTTACCTCTTTAAAGTAACCACACTTTTCTCACATATATAATTATCAGCTTTATTTTAAAATTCCGGGGGTGATTAGAAACTCTGTTAAAAAATCGTTTTTAGTATTTTAGTATTAAAATCAAGATCACGGTAAGACCTTATATTTGGTGTCTATTGTACACATTTTAATCGAAATGCTTCTCTTCCAACTCATAGTTCATTTAAATACAAAGTAATGGTTTTCAAAGCTATGCAAATAAAGTTAATCTCACCTAAGTTTAGTCTTATACCGTCTACAGATGCAACGATCGGTTGTACAACGAGTCGTACTACAAGTTGGGAATAAAATCGCTTAGTTCGATCACTTGGTTTTCTTTCCTACACACGCAAAATAGTATAACAGATTATTAGAAACTGAATAGGTAATTGAAAACGGAGTGTGTTTTCATTTGAATATCACAGTTTCAACATAGAAATCATTAAAATCTATCATATCAACAAACAAATTAAAGCGGCCATTCATTCATGTGTCTTTGCTATTGGTGGATAATTTAGAAGAAGAAAAAAAGAAAAAAGAAAGTGGTGTAAGAATTGGTTGTTACACAGAAATACGTACTCTCACATGAGATTACGTCGAGGGTTGAACGATAATGAACCTGCGGATTTAAAAATTAGATAATGGGACATTCAACACTTTACTGAACTTAGAAGCATAATTATTTGTGGCATTTCACCTCGATCGTGAACTGGAAAGTTTTCAAAATTCGCATCTGCTAGAACGGGCATTTGTTTCTTATGGGAAAATACACGTTAAAATCCAGACTTTACCCTTATATCCCTATAGTTTACCTACTTATAATGAGATATTTTAAAGTAAATTGAAATATTTTTTCACCTATATTAAAATGGATAGTTTAATCAAACTTAATAATAAAATTACTTTAATGGATTTAAACCACTCTCCAATTTTCATCCAAGCAAAACCATTTTATATTTCTTTTTAATACACTGAACAAGCTACTGCTTTTAATGAAATCAAAGAAATAAATATTTTGTAAATTTTGTAACACCTAGACATGCCTTTAGAGTGTAGTGCGTGCGTTCCTCAGAATTTCCGATAAATATTTCTTAGCAATAAAAAATACATTTTGGAAAAATTCACAATTGGACAAATTCAACTTCAATTTTGCATTTTTGAACTCAAACAAAAACTATTCAGGCGCACCATGTTGCTGAAAATTGTCACTAAAGACCAAACCATTGTTCACGTAGTGAATACAGAATTCCTTATAGCATCCGAAAGTAATTGCATTGCTTTGACGATGGCTGCGTTTATATATATTTATATATATTTTATATATGTATTTCCTATAAATATCAAACTCTAGTTTATTGTCATTCCTTGTTACTAAAGTATCAAAGAAAGGTAACTGTTCATTATTGTTAAGATTTTATGTGAATATAATACTTTGAAACTGTGAAATACGTTCTTTTAAAAAATCATAAATATTTGATTTTGAGATAACAAAAATGGCAGGAATATCATCAACATACCTCATCCATATTTTTGGGAAAGAGTTAACGTTATCTTTAAATTTGTTTCAAAATTCGACGTTAATCATTTAATCCAGGGGCCCACCTACGGGTCGCATATACTTCAGTTGTTATTCAACCGTCGTTTCTTTTGTAGCTTCCATGGCTAATTCCAAAGTAATCGTTTCTTTTTAAAAATTCCATTCTCACACTTTGTGAGTCCAATGCATAAAAGCTGCCTAATAGTTAAGTTCAAGGTCGTCAGTTCGTGCGAATGCATTAATTTGATGACAATTTATGATTGTGTGGTTTCTTGAACCTTTGCTATTAATGAATTTTGCGTATGCTTAGAAATTCGAGTCCATTAGTAAATACTAATTTATCTAAATTTAGATAGTTAAATAAACCCTTCAGGTCGCACTGCAAACAGAGCCGCCGACTGCTATCCGGTTTTATGGATCCCTTTTTTCTTTACTTTTTGTTAGTATCAAGGTCAACGCTATGGGTACCATTATTTAACCCTAACTTTAGTTTAAGTTTATAAATTATATTTAATGATTAATTAATTTTGAAGTCAGATTTATACGAAGCATGTAACTATTCGGGCTTAAACTCAATGTAGTACCTTCGGGTGAAGCCTTGAGGACGTGGCCGCAAGTGGATCGGTCCTTACTCAAATTATACGGTTTCTTGAACTCCATGGATATTTATACAAATACTATTGCAAACGGTGATGTCACCGGTTCTTATCGGTGATTTTTCTAATTGAATACGACGAAATCCTGGCCGTTATTGCTGTTAATAGACGATCTATTACGTGCCTTTCGATTTATCCATTTGTCCTAATTTAATATCATATTTAAATAGATATGCCATTAAATGTAAACTACCAAAGCTTCTATAAAATTGTCAAGATAAAATAACGCTGGACTAGTTTCTACAGAAATGCACAAATATTTAAAGGTGGTTGAAAAACACGTGACGATCTAGAGTCTTAATTTTTTCGCATACATGAGTATGTTGCTGATTCTTAAGTAGTGTCCCATACACTTTCGTTTTGTATTCTTTATATAATTCAAAATAATTTTTCTTTATAAGTCCTGTGAAAATGATGCAGTTGTGCAACAGAAACGCTTTCTTGCTGATCAACAAGTACAACGTAGGTACTTTAGTTTTGCATTCCGAATATGCGATCCCAATATATTTAGATAGCATCACCCCCAAGGGAGCTACCCTCATTTTAAGATTTCTTACCTGTAGCGACTTTTGAGCGTCTGCATAATTTTTTTTAGTCATGCGATACATTAAATTAGCTTAGAATTTTACGCAGAATACGAATCTGCAAACAGATTTGAAATCGGACCACGCCCTGCAAAGTTACCCCTTTAAAGCTCTCAAACCTCTAAATTTCGCTCTTTGCTTTATAAGCAAACTTAACAAATAGTTTTCTTCGTCTAACCAATGCATCTTTCGAGATAAACCTATCTTGTTTGGTATCAATTAATATTAGATTTTTCTCAGCTATCTGAATTTTTAGGAATTTCTTAGATTGCACCACCCCCAAAGGAGCTACCCTTATTTTAAGATTTCTTACCTGTGGCGACTTTTGAGCGTTCTTATAAATTTTTTTAGTCATGCAATACATTAAATTAGCTTAGAATTTTATGTAGAATCCGAATCTGCAAACAGATTTAAAATAGGACCACGCCCTGCAAAGTTACCCTTTTAAAGCTCCCAAATCTCGTTAAAATTTTTGCTTGTCTATGACATATGCTTAAACCAAACATCTCCAAAAATCAAAAACCGTGGAGATTTTAGAAATGAGTTCTTTATAAACCATAAGTGTTTAATATTTAAAACCATTTTTTTCAAACAGTAATGTGCTGTTTTCAGAATATCGCAAAAACCCACGACTTTTAAAATTTTTCTGGTTTAACATTTTCCTAAATAAGTACGTCACAAATTATGTTCAATGCTGAATAGTCGGGAAATACGTAGACGAGGACAAACTAATTGCTTTGCAATTATGTGACGTATAGTGAAAGTAGCCTTTCCTTTTTATTAATTAGGGGGTATATGATTTGAGAAATACAATAGATATGCTCAATGCTAAATGCTTGGAAAAATCCAAGTCGTTTCAAATCAATTACTTAACGAGCATGGACTATCGAAATCACATGTTAAAGCTGTATATAATTTCTTTTCTTGGACTTTCTATTAATTATGTTTGAGAATATGTTTCAATGACGTACATTTGAAATCGAAATATAATTGCTTGTAGATTGCTAATAACACGAGGTGCTGAAAAGTGCGTATTTAGGGAAAATACAAACGTCATTTAGTAATATAATTAACGGTTTTCAAACCGTATATAACGCGGTGTGATTAGAAATAATTCTATTAGTTTCGCACGCTTTTGTGTAAAACCCGTTGAAATTTTAAACCGTCGTTTCGTGTAGTTATTTTTTGTGAAAAGTTTTTGAAGGTTTAAGGGTAAGTATTATTAAAATATTATTAAAGTAAAACTGAATTTATTTGCAAACACCAATTATTATGTATTTTAAAACATTAATTTTTCCAAAGTAATGCGCTGTTTTACAGATATATTTTTTCAAATTTTAAAGGTATGCTTTTAGCTAAGATAAATAAAAAACAATTCTCACAAAATATTTTATTAAAAATTAAATACATTAACAAAAGACCTCAATAGCAGTACATTCTCTTTAGAACAGCTTAAGTTATTCAAACAATGGTTTAAACAGTGATTGTACCTATCACCGAATCTTCTTAATTCTTTGAGTCTTGGAAGTGAGAATACATTTTCCATTTTTAAAATGTTGTTTGATAAATATTTTGATAGTAACTGTCTTTTCTGTTCTCCTTTAACATAGACAGTAGCATCGGGAGGTATGACTTCTTTCAGCAAATCGCCTACATTTGTATATTCACTTGTGGACTGCCCATCCCAGCTGAGTCCATGGATTCTTTGCTTTAACCACCGAACTTGCTTTTTGAAATCATCACTTAGGGTGTTATACTCCACAGCCATGTCCAGTATCTCATGCCATATTACATTATTCGCTACATCCAAAATGGCAATCTCCTTGCAATAGAAATCACTAGTTTTGTATTGATATCCTTGTAAATCGATTATGAAACGCATGCTTCCTGCTTCAAATCACAGATGGGAATGGGGTTCTAAGCAAATCTCTCCTATATATCCAGTTAAGGGACTTTACCTCCTCCTTTTATGATTTTTCAACCAGGTAATTATCTGGAGGATACTAAAGCAAGTCTGTTTTCTTAATCCAACTTTTACCATCCCCCAACCACAACACTAATAATTCGCGCCCGTGCTTCCGTTTCCGTAAAACTTTTTCCACTAAGTACGTGTCGGGTGCTGCTGTGAGCTGAATTTCATCGCCGTAAAAAGCACCTAGAATTGGCCGACCTTCCAAATCTTGTAGCAGATAGGTTGTCGGTCTCGTTTGTTGTACTTTAACAATTTTGAATAGTTCTGTACTCCAGTTTGGGTGAAATCCTCGATCGAAAACTGCTCTATATTTTGATATACGCACAATGTCTCCAACCTTATACAACTTCTTGCGACTTTTAGAAGCGCTGTTAGCAGTGTAAAGTTTTATTCTTTCCGGATGTTCTTCTGCTTCCATAGGTGTCATGTTAATAGCCCGATGCGGTGTATTATTGTATTCTTCCATAATCTTAGGCAAAATATTCACCCATTTATGGCTGCCTTGCAAGTAAAATCTTCTGTACAATTTGTTTTTGATTGTTCTAATCAACCGCTCAACCATGCTAGCTTTTATTGCAGAAAATGTGGAGTAATGGTTTATCTTATATTTTTGCATAAGATTTTTAAACCAGCGGTTGTAGTACTCTTTCCCAAAATCCGTTTGTAGATTGATTTTTACGTTATTTTCTCCTTGCAACATTTTGTCCAATATTTTTTTCATAGCATTTGTGACTTCTGATCCGGTTTTATTTTTTAAAGGTTCTGCTAAAGCATATTTTGTGAAACAGTCCACTGCTATTATAATATATTTGTACCCATTGTTCACGCGCGAGTAAGACTGCATTTCGCACAAGTCCGATTGGATAAGATCACGTTTCACATGTTTCAGATTTGTATGACGACGCTGAAAATTTTTTCTTGCAGGTTTAAATAATTCCTTAACGATGATTTCTTTACTCATTTTTGCTTAACACTGTTGCTAAACTAATAGGGTTATCTTTATCCAATTGCACCTTTGACATAAACTGAAGCTTTGGTTTGTAGTATTTGTTTTTTATAGCTGCTGGTGACGCCTCGTAAATCGATGCTATTGCAAGACCGAGCTCCTTCTCATTTGTCTCAGAAGTTGCAGTCAAATTAATAAAAAACTGTATAAACGTTTTAAAGTCAGATACAAGCTTATCCAATTTTTCATTTACATATTGTTTATTAACTGCATCAGATGGTTCAACTGGTTGAGCAAGCATTGTGATACGCTGGTTTCTCGCATTGAAGGCTTTATCTTTACGTTGTATATCATCAGAATTTTTTAGACAGTATGAAAAGGCTTGATTCACGAGCTTGATTACAGATTTCTTATTAACACAATCACTATCGTCTTTAGGATCCATTACATCAACTAACCTTCTTTTACGAAAACTAATTGTTTCTTCTCCAGACTTGAATACTATAGTGCTCCTCTGATTAACACAATCACTATCTTCTTTAGGGTCTGATGAATTCACTAACCTTCATTGCTGCATATCGTACCCATCACCATCCAACGTTAGCACAAATCCTCGACCTGGAGGACCGCGCCGAATATCAGCATCTTTACGCTCTGAACGTCCGAAGCGGTCGATAGGCATTTTAAAACTGTGGTATTATTTACTGAGCTCACTGTATTATACCTTTTTCTCTCAACTCTTCTATTATGGACACCATCTCGTTAATGTTTTCCTCGCTTGTATTTCCAGCTCGGTTGGATGCGTTCAACAATCTCAGCCGATCCACAAGTTCATGTACATTATTCCAGTAGACATATTGCACCGGCTTTGAATTTAAACTTTTGTAAAACCGATTAGAAAAGCCTAAACCCGCTCCCTTAGACTGTTTTCTTCTCTTTGGCTGTTTTCTTTCCGGATTCCTCCGAAATTCGGTGGGATATTTTTGCACATATTTGTTAAACTTTTTGTTATTTGTTGGGAATCCGCTTAAATCGTGCACCGCAAATGGGTTAAA
Organism: Platerodrilus igneus; assembly: GCA_036346225.1. Classification (NCBI taxonomy): domain Eukaryota; kingdom Metazoa; phylum Arthropoda; class Insecta; order Coleoptera; family Lycidae; genus Platerodrilus; species Platerodrilus igneus. The sequence goes on from JARFIW010001381.1 coordinate 3,174,238, forward strand.
CTTTCTTCTCAAAATCGATGCAGATTTGATCATTTCCAAGTAATTCGGCAAATCTTCATGCAAATTGAAATCGCCATCTTCGGGGCTGATGTCTTTGTAAACCAGCAGATTGTATAAACCTCTCGTACCTGGATATATCACATTATTTAATGTTATATCACTAGTTTCCGGGTTAATTACCAATACACTTTTCCACAAACTCCATGTATCGGTTTCCACATTATACTTTAGTCCATAAATTGATTTGTCAATATTTTCGTCTTCGTCTCTAGCTAACGCATCCGCATAGTAAAGATTGAACGGTTCTTCTGGAACGAGTTGCTTAATTTTCTTTATAGGTACGTCCATGTTTTCAACTTTAACCTTTGTTGTAGGTATGGGAATTTTTTCGGTGATTGATTGCAACTGGGAAGCGGTTATTTGCAGTGGATCGATCAATTGTTTGTGCACCTCTTTGAATTTTTGCTGAGATGTAGCGTCTCCCTTTTTGTACGCTACAAACTTTTTTCGTACAGCATCCTGCATAAGATGAAGACTGCGTTTATTCGCAATAAAATTGTTAACGTCCGTCATCATGAAACTTTGGATGAGAACTAGCTGTTTTTGAATAATGTCAATTATTTATATACTCGTCGAAATTCTTCCGATACCGCCCCTTATCCAAATCAAAATCTTTCACAACAGTTATAAAATTATGTTTTGAGTCACCCCAACACTGTAAACACATTTCTTTAAATTTTGGATATGTCATGTCACCGCTTATATGATCCGAAAAGATATGGCGAAGGTTTGTGTCATCCTGTTTCCATAATGCGATTACATTGGTGTTATCTCTGAGTCTATGTTTTAAGGCGCTAGCGTAAGTTTGACATAGATAGAACGAATCTATTGCTTTATGTCGGCCGAACGAGAAAAATTGAGTGATTTTACTTTGCTCGTTTACAGGTATATCATCGAAAACCATAATTGAATCTTCTTTGGTATCTCCGGGTTCGATCAAATCATCGTAATTTTCAAACTCATGGTACCCAATTTCTTCTTTTAATGGTGTAAAAACGTTTCTTAACAATTCGTATTTCGGTTGATATAAACTTTTCGAAAATACATAGACATTTTGGAATCTAAGACCGTTCTAGTGCAGGATCAGAGATATTAAAGCGTTGGTCTTCCCACAACTCGATGGTCCCGCGAAGATAGCTCGTATGTTAGACGGGAACAAAATTCCATGTTTACCATCCTCTTTTGCACTAGCAATAGCAAAGTTATCATAATTCTGTATAGGTATTTTAACTTCTGGTATAACATCTCTGGATGCATCGTTGGAATTATGTAATTTCTTCACGTTCTGCAACCTTTTAACATATCTGCTTAACGTTCTTCTGGGTATACCATATAACCTACTTGCAGAGTTAACACTTATACCCTTTTGTATTTCACTAATTGCTTTCTCTAAAGATTCCTTGGCGTACATCTTCAAATATAAGTTTAAACTGATTCAAATTGAAAATAATATCCCTTATATACCAGCATGGGCAGGGGTGTGCACGCGCAGGGACGCGCATGGGCAGGTGTGTGCACGCGCAGGGGTGCGCATGGGCAGGGGTGTGCACGCGCAGGGGTGCGCATGGGCAGGGGTGTGCACGCGCAGAGGTGCGCATGGGCAGGGGTGCGCACGCGCAGGAGTGCGCATGGACACAGGCGTGCTTAGGCGTACACCGGAGTACGTGAGAAACTGCGTTGGATGACCAAAAAATCTTATTAATATTAAAATAACATAGATTTTATACTATTTTATTAAAAAATATATACAAAATATTTAATTGTGAATAAATCTATTAACAATTTCCGTAAACGGATTATATTCAAACATAGAGTCATGTAAGCATAAGCCTTCATCGACGGTTCAAAATTACTTGAAGCTTCTAATTCCATTCTTACATCAACCGTTGCATCCTCGATGCTTTCAAGTTGATGACGGCAGTCGATTACAAAGACGGGTGATTCCTTAAACCTGTTGTAGTCCATTAAACATTTATTTGACGATTTGTTCGGGTAGTATTTTTCCATAAAAGATGCATAAGACAGGTACGCTGGCAAGTAGTCATTCTGCTCGAAATCCAAATTTAATCGACCTTGAGGGAACATCTGAGAGTTTAAAAACACTTTGACATTGGTTATGTTGGCATTCGTAAAGCTTGTAGCATTTTCTTCTTTCCTGTCGTACTTCCCATTTTGCAGCGCCAGTAATATCCACCGAGCCTTCTCTGGTTCGTTCGATACTTTAGTTCTCCATACTTGTGACTTTGATTGTGTTAGAGACGGTAATTCGTGTAGTTCCCATTTTCTGAATGCAACCATTATAGATGATTGATTTTGCATTTCCGAAAGCAGCGATGCCTTGGCAAAGTCACTTAATGTTATATGCGGAACCTCCCATGAAATACGTTGTATTTTGAACGTTACTGTATTTCCAATCCACTTGTAGCAATTTACGTCCGACTTGGATTTGATTAAAATTAGCTCTTGAGGCATGTTGACGATAGTTTTCTTGTAATCTTCAAAAAACCCAAAATGGTTTTAGCGGTATAGCACAACTAAACCGTCCATCTTGGAATATGGTATCGGGCTTCCACCCGGTATGTGTAATAGATTTTGTTTCTGATTCTTCCATGGATACTAAACCTTTAATAGTTCTTGTAATTCCAGGGATTCGACAGACATCTATTATTTTATTATTACCCAATTTGTATTGAATTTCCTCAAACAGAAAATATGGTGCATTTCTAGTAAATTCGTAAGCTTTAGAGTCTGGTTCTGCTGCTCTAATCGGGTCTCCAGTTGTTGACGCTTCCCTTAGTGTTTCCGTAGGCTTATAGGTACCCTTTATAAATATGAAACTTTCATGAGGGCATGTGATGTTGTCACTGCTCTGGATTTCAATTGAAATTCGATCGTTGTTTTCTGCGTTCTATGTAAAGAGAAGATATGTATAATAATCTTCCTTTATTATGGTCTCGTCTAATTTATAACCTCCAAACACATCCAATTTGGGCACGTCCTCATATTTAAGCCTTCCAAGGCTAACGTTTTCATCACCGTGGAGATCTAAGCTGCGTTTACTTCTGCTGCCCATCATTTATAACTTTTAATCCTAAAGATTTTAAGAAACGTATTTCTTCTGCTGTAAGTCTCTCGACAACTTGACGCTTTGACGTCGTATTCACTTCTAATCGTCTGGGGGTGTTGTAGCGTGCTTTATATACAAAATCGATAGGCATTTTCAGCTACTTTTTATTTCCAGTCTTACACAGGTGTATGTTTCCGGTGAAAAGTTTACCAATTCACCCAAATGATCGACTAGTCTGATTGTAATATTATCAATTTCTGTCACGCTCAGCGGATAATATATGACGTGGTTAGGTTCCTTTTCCAGATTATACCCAGGTGGTACAGATAGACTGAATTCGAATATGCTGTGGGTAAGAAAATTGTTTCTGAACGATCCGCTGGTGATATTGGTTTCCACAAAAATGTTTGAGACCGATATTATGTTCACTTGCTGATTAGCGATATGTACGGTATCTGCAGCCAATTTGTGGTTGGTAAACCCCAAGATGCTTCCAATATTGTTTTTACGGTTTGCCCCAAAATCTATCGGTATACTGCTTCGTATAGAACACTTTAATGTATTATTGTTTGCACTCAGTTTAAAATATTTTTCAATGTTCTCGTTGATGTCCGGCTTCTGACCGAACCATTTTTTGAAGACGTCCTGTATATATGCATTTATTTCTTCTAATTCGTATGATCCAGGTTCAATGGTTATTCTGCGATGCTCTGGATCGTTAAAGTATAAGTTATTGTTTCCTGGATGTATGTTTTGCACGGTGTTACAAGTGTATAGTCCCACTAGACCCAAAGCATATTCACCGTCCTGTTTCAATTTAATTGGTGGGTAAATGGATCCTGTCGATATGACATTACCATACCCGAACACGCTCACTGTTTTAGCCATTGTCACTAAGAAATTTTAACACTAAATGTCCACAATTGTATGTGTTGTAAGTCTACTCCGGTACACTGTTGTAGTAAATTTTACAACCTCAAAAATATCTCTTTACTTCTTCCGGCGGTCTCAAGTCTCCAAACGAATCGTAGTAATACACACTATTTCTGCGTTTTCGATACCCCACCCAATGTGTACCCGAACCTTTGGTGGTATCCAAATTAATCACTCCCGATTCGTTGACATGCGGTCTAATCTTCTGTAACTGATCTCTAGAAAAGACGTTGCGAAAATGAGGAATGTTAGATGCGTGTTTCCTTATATCTATATCGGTGAGAGCTCTTCGAGGTAACTTGCTTAGTTTTTTGATACTTTTTTACAAATGCCACGCCCCTGTTTGTACGGTTTCAAGAATAATGCTGTGCCTTTTTTGTATGGCTTTAGAAATATTCCATTTCGTTTTTTCCCAACAGTAATGGCTTCCATAGATCCGTTGTGTCGTTCGCTCTCCTTAAGCTGTTCGTTGGCTGTCTTGACATCATTTACTGCTTTAGCTATCCCTGCAGCACCACCTGTTAGCGCCCCTAGGGCACTTAGTCCAGCGAATATCGGAATCAATGGTAGAAAACCTCCTTTCTGTGGAACGGGTATAATACGTGGGACTTTAATTTTGTTTCTCCCACCGGCTCCTTTTATGATTTTTTTACCAATTAGAATACCAACATCTAACAGCTTTTTCAAGTTGTCGGAACCAATTCGGTCTACTGCGGATCGTATTTTCTTCAAAAATCCTCCTTTGAAACTTATTTTCTTCTTTAAGCCCATACCCATTTTTCTCTTCGCTTTCATAGCGTTTGTCACAAACCAAGCTGCGGCTTTTTCCCCAAACTTTGCGTTTTTAGACTTAACTCTCCCCCAGGCCTCTTCTTCTAAAATTTTATCTGCTCGATGTCTGGCTGGAAGATCGTTGGGGTACTTGGAGTATGCAATGTCGTGGTCTTTACACAATTTATCTAATTCGTTTATTCCAGGATCTCCTCTTGCTAAGCGCTCATCCAACTTTGTACCAGGACCGCAGTACTGATAACCTGGAATATGCAGTTCAAACGGCAGCCTGTTTATAGCGCTGTTGCTTAAACCTTCTCCAGAACAGATAATCATGTGTTTACTCAGAAAAATTTCAAACTATACTAAATAAATAAACAACAACGAGTCTATTTATACTTTTTTCAAAAATTTACAATATAGTATAGTTTCACAAACTACTTAAACAATATATTTACAATATATTTACATCCACGTCTCTTGAGCTGTCTTTTATAAAATACTCTTTCTAGTTATCACCATACCCAGAATCTTCAGAATCCGGCAAATTTAAACGTCTAAACATTTCCACTAATGTTCTTGTACGTATCACGTCTCGCACAAATATATCCGGAAAACGTATAACCAGCTCCAAAGCATTTAGGGCGCTCTGATTCAATTCGTTGTAGAATAAAATATTTCCAATTCGAACTTCGCCTTCAACCAAGATTTTAATTCGTTTCTCCCCTTCAGTCAGAGTAGTAAACCAGTCGCCATCATTTAAATTAGAATTAGCAACAAACCCCACTAATTCGCTGTATAACGCTGGGAAGTCACGACTTTCCAACTGTTTAAATTGATACTCCAACAGCTCCCGCATATGGAATAGTTTACGGCACTCCAATTCATTTATAACTATCGAGCTATCACCCATTATTATTTTTAACTGGAACGTTTCGTCCTCGGTTGTTCCAAACAATGGCGACAGATTGATAAAAAACGGGCCTCCTAGTTGTATGTGTAAATCTTGCATTTCTGGTGCACCTTTTAATCGAGTGTTTAGCACGTCACGAGAAAATACGTTGATTGGAAATTCCACTTGAAAATTTGTAAAGGCTATCCAATTTTCGTATGCCAATTCCAGAACATGGTTGGTACAATATTTCTTGCTACACACCAATCGTAATGCAGGTTTTATTGTATGGTTTATAACAAACCCAATTTCCACATCATGAGGGTGCTCGCCCAATTCACTTAAACTATACGTATACTTATTAATAAGATTTTCGGTATACGAAACTTGTACATTATTTACATCTGCATACTCCATTGCTTTGCACTGATATCACTGAGATGACTGAGAAAGGATCCTATGCAGATCATCCTTTTAAATGTTTCGAGGTTGTTGTCGCGCATGCGTAAATTGTTCTCAGGTGACTTAGAATGCGTAAGCGGAAGGTTAATTGATTCTCACCGACGTGAATTGACTAGTCTGTAAAAAATTACAGTAGAAGTGAAAGTTAAAGTGATACATCCGATAATTATAGTTGTAGTGCGTAAGCAAGAAGCTAATTGGTTTTCACCGACGCGAATAGACTGGTTCGAAATGTTACTCAAGTTTAAACGACGCTGGGTTTCACCTAATTTAAAAGTAAACTAGCTAATTGATTTTTACCGACGTGAATAGACTGGTTCGAAATGTTACTCAAGGTTAAACGACGCTGGGTTTCTCCTAATTTAAAAGTAAACTACTTAATTATTATACGATCTTAATTATGATGTGTATAAAAACATGGTACGAGGCAATATGATTCAGTTTCTGTTTAGTCTTTGACTAGTTACAACAGCTAAAAAGTCTTTAACCAGCTTTTAATTTTCTTATAGAAAAATGTCTTCATTCGTGTGTGATGTCTGTGGTGCAGCTTTCTCGAGAAGCGATAGTTTAAAACGACACCAGCTCCAGCAGCATGGGTTGGTGTCAAATGAGAAGCCCGGCTTGTTCACCTGCGAAGTGTGCCCGGCATCCTTCTCGCGGAGGGACAACTTGAAACGTCATAAAGATGCCAAGCATGGTGCAGTGGTACCAGTTGCAGGTCCATCTGGAGTTAAACGACCTGCTGCGTCGACGGTTGAGGGACCTGCTCCCAAGAGATTGCGGAGATGCGAGGAGTGTGGTGTGGATGTTGCCAAATTGGTAGCCCACCAGCGCTCCAACGCGCACAAGACTGCTGCTAGTCGTGTGCTGGATGGGGGCGTAGAGGTTGTAGCGACCGCATTTAAAACTCGAATCGCTACATACAGAATTAGTAATGTCGATTCTACAAGTATGTATTTTTTATAAGTATTTTGTGTTTGCTTAGTTTGTATTTTTAGGCATCCTAGACTTCCTCCGCAACCAGAGGGGGAGGTTCATAACCTTAGTCGGGGAACAGTTGGGTATACACACCTCCCAAAAGGTGAACTTGGAGGTGTTTGGTGGATACACCAAGATGGCTGCGGCAGAGGGTGTTGAGGACGTGAAATCCTTCAACACCCGAAACTTGGTTATCACGTCATCCAGCGATCTGGGGGAGGTATACAACACCTTTGTGGAAAGTATGTCAGCTGTCAGACGAATTTCAAGAACGAGATTCTGGTAAGTTTTGAAAAATTATTAATTTTTTCTAATTTTTAAATTTTAGGATGGAGTCTGAAAAATGTGCTATACTTAGAGGTGAATATTAACAAGTATAAACCTCTTCGTGGGGGTTCCTACATTGAGCTTCCCAAATGGATAAGGGAAAAACATGCCGTTGTTAACGTGCAGAACAACGATGACGCATGCTTTGCCTGGAGCGTGGTAGCAGCTCTTCATCCCGCTGATAAGAACTCTGATAGAGTGTCTAGTTATCCGCACTACTCGACTGTACTCGACGTGGCAGGAGTGCAGTTCCCGATGCCCATAAAGGATATACCAAAATTCGAGGAGCAAAATAACATCAGTGTTAACGTTTTTGGTGTAGAAGGCAAGTCCATCGTGTGACCGCTTCACTTTACAGCACGCAAGAGGGATCGGCATGTCAACCTTTTGTACATCCAGCATGGGGGCAAGTCCCACTACTGCTGTATCAAGGATTTGGGGAAGCTAGTGCGTAAGCAGTTGTCCCGCTATGGACATAAATTCTTGTGCGATGGATGTCTTGTGTTTTTTCGCAGCGAGGAACAACTTGCTAAACACACCGAACAAGATTTGCAACCACGTTACGACAAAGATGCCCAACCACTTCAACAGCGTATTAGAGTTTACGAACGTGCACAAGCAAATGAGGGTGCCGTTTGTTGTGTACGCGGACTTCGAGAGCTTATTGAAGCCTATTTATTCGGCAGCACAGGATCCCTCGGGCTCCTTTACTAACAGCACCCACAATCACGAACCATACAGCTTCGCCTATTACGTTAAATGCTCCTACGACGAGAATTTGGATAAGTTTGAATTGTACAGAGGAGTTGATGCCGCCAAAGTGTTTATGCAGAAGTTGAAGGAGGAAGCCCGCAGATTGGGTAAAATCCTTAAAACTAATGTGCCGATGACAGCGTTGGAGTCTTTAGACGAACTATTATACTATATGGTAGATGATTGCGGTATCTGTAAGAAACCATTGGGAGATGATCGAGTAAGGGATCACTGTCATCTTACAGGGAAATTTCGCTTCGCAGCACATCGCCAGTGTAACATCCAATACCGGATGCCAAATTTCATCCCTGTGGTATTTCACAATTTAAGTGGGTATGATTCTCATTTTATAATTAAGGAATTGGGATGTGATAGGGAGCGCATTACAGTGATCCCAAATAACAAGGAAAGATTCATTTCTTTCACAAAGCATGTGAGGTTATATGGTGAAGAACCAGTCGTAGAAGAAGATGATGATGAAACCGACAATTCCACAGTTCAGCTGCGATTCATCGATTCCCTGCGTTTCATGGCATCGTCTTTGGACAAGTTGGTGAAAAATTTGGAATGCAAGCAGTTTGTTGAGATGAGGAAGTGTTTCCCCGACGACATACAGTTTTCTTTTCTACGCAGAAAGGGTGTGTTCCCGTACAGGTATGTGACAGACGCATCAGTATTAAATAGGTCAAGTCTACCACCCCGAGGGGAATTCTATAATGATCTCACGAATACTGTGATTTCGTTGTCTGAATACGATCACGCTCAGAATGTATGGAACGCCTTCAACATATGCACACTCGGCGAATATAGTGATCTCTACTTGAAGACCGATGTTTTATTATTAGCCGACGTGTTCGAAAATTTCCGGGGTGTGTGCTTGAAAACGTACGACTTGGATCCCTGCCAATATATGACAGCACCTAGTCTAAGCTGGGACGCTATGCTGAAATATACCGGAGTTAAATTGGATCTATTCACCGACGTAGAAATGCATCATTTCGTCAAGAAAGGCATTCGCGGTGGGTTAACCCAATGCAGCGCTCGGTATGCTGAAGCCAATAATAAGTATATGAAGAATTACGTTCCCAGCAAACCCTCCAAATACTTGGCTTACTACGATGCCAATAATTTGTATGGATGGGCCATGTCGCAACCGCTACCGATAAGCGGATTCAGGTGGTTGAAAGAGAAAGAGCTTAACCTCCTGAAAGCCCACATCGATAACATATCTGTAACAGGGGACAAGGGGTACATCCTGGAAGTAGATCTGGAGTATCCAGAAGACCTACACGGTCCTCATAACGATTTACCGTTTTGTCCGAAGACCATGGTACCCCCAACACCATCCTCCAAGACTCCGAAGCTACTCGCCACGTTGCTCGAGAAGAGTCATTACATCATACACTACAGAAACCTGCAGCAAGCGCTACGTAATGGTCTTAGACTCACCGGCATCCATCGAGTATTGGAATTCGACCAATCGCCTTGGTTAAAACCCTACATCGATTTGAACACCACCCTTAGGACATCTGCCAGAAATGCGTTTGAAAAAGACTTTTTTAAATTAATGAATAACGCAGTCTTTGGAAAAACGATGGAGAATGTCGACAAGAGGGTGGATGTGAAGATCGTTACGCGGTGGGGACACGATGGAAAAAAATTGTGCGCGAGTGGACTTATCGCCCGCCCGAACTTTAACAGTAGTTTAGTGCTAGGAAAGGATTTGGTTATTATACAGATGGATAGGGTAAAAGTTTTGTATAACAAGCCTATATATGCAGGTTTTACAGTTTTAGATATTTCAAAAACCCTCATGTATGAATTCCATTATAACACCATGAAACATTTGTATGAATCCAAACTCTCACTACTTTATACAGACACTGACTCTTTAGTGTATAGTATGGAAACAAAAGACTTGTATAGTGATATTAGTGCAAACATTAACAATTTTGACACGAGCGATTACCCCGAAGTTAATAAATATAACATACCACTTGTGAACAAAAAGATACCCGGCAAGTTTAAGGACGAATTCAACGGCGACTTGGTGTTACAATTTGTTGGAACTAGGGCCAAGTCGTATTGCATCATTAGTGAGAAGGATGTAATTAAAAAGATCAAGGGGGTATCGCGTGGTGTGGTGGCGGGGATTAGTGTGGATAGTTTTAAGGACATTGTGCATAATAATTCTAGTGCCCTTATGCATAGCATGGTATGTATTCGTAGTAAAAAACATCAACTTTACACCCAATTAATTAATAAAATTAGTTTATCGGCAAAAGATGATAAAAGGTATGTCATCCCTGGTAGTACTTCCACATATGCATGGGGGCATAAGGATATTAGATAGTTGCTCATATTTGTATTTATTTTAGTGTGTATATATAGTAGCATATAAGTTAGTTATAAGCATACCTACCATCCCCATCCTTAAAATTTCCTTCGTTCCCGGCGATATGTGTTTACCTCCACGTGGCCTCGCCGGACGGTAAAACATATTGTTGGATTAACAACAATATGTCTTATTGACTGAAAACACGTTTGCTCTCTTTTACTTTAATCTCTTTTTATTACAGGGCTATTTAAACAACCCATTAATCTCTTTTTTGTTACAGGTTAACCTGCTTGGATTCGGCTACACAAACAAAATAATGTTATACTTTGTAAAAATTGTAATTAGTTTATTAAACTGTAAATCGGATAAAATAAATTATTAAACTTTTGTGTTCTTATTTTCTTTTGTGTTGGTTAAAGGACTGTAGATATTAAAAAGGAGAGGTGATTAGAAATTGATCTTGGTACAAAATCTTAAAATGAGGGTAGCTCCCTGGGGGGTGATGCTATCTAAAAAATTCCTAAAGATTCGGGTAGCTGAGAAAAATCTAATATTAATTGATACCAAACAAGATAGGTTTATCTCGAAAGATGCATTGGTTAGACAAAGAAAACTATTTGGTCCAGAATGTTAGCGGTAAAAAAAATCTTAAAAATAGGTTTATCTCGTGTGTGGAAATGTGGATGCTCATTTATCTCGAAAGATGAAAAATTTAAGATATATTTATCTCGAAAGATAAAAAATGGTTAGTCGAAGAAAACTATTTGGTCCAGATGAGTGTGGAAATGAGGGATTCTGGTGGAAATGAGGAGCCAGAACGTCACTAAATACTCTACTTAGGTATTCTACTTCCATTGCCCAAAAGGATGGGTTACATGCTCTGCCACATTTTAATCTGAGCAAACTCAGCTTGAAGGAATCTAATAGAGTTTAAATATTGTTACAGGAAATGGGTACAAAATTACTGCAAATATTTATCAGTTAGCCAACAGCCAGTTTGCCGCTTTCAATATTATATAGTTGTTGTGTAACCTAGTAGTGGGTTTACCTTTTAACACCTAGCAATACAATTACTATTTGTAGTATAAAATGAACACCTGGTTTATATAAAAAAGAATGAAAATGATATTCTGAACATAAACGTGGTTCCTAAATTTCATCGGTTCCAGTACTGGTGCCAGTAGAACCTTGACCCTAAAAAATTATATATTAATGTTCGTAAGTAGACATTGTGCCGCTTAAAACAAGGAAATCGGGAAGAGCTACCTGATAAATCGTATATTTACTAATATATTCCTACTTACCTTTTTCAGTTCACGTCCAAATGCGGTGCGCATATTATTAATTTTCCTTTTTAAAATGTCCGGTTTTTGTATTGGTAAATTCGACTAACAGAATCACGGTTATCTCCTTTAAGAAATAATGTTTTTATATTACATGTATTCTTGATCTAAGGAAAGGTTATTTTTGTATTAAATCGTTCACACTCAAAGGTTGTCAAATCCATTATGGCGATTTGTTATTTCTTCAGGGGCATTTCCCTGAAAATTCTCTTAATTCAAGATGCAGTAGTGTCTAAGATACATCCCAATTAAGATTTATTTCACACGCGATAGCATTCCGGGACCCTCATCAAACACTTACACCATCCTTCCCACAGAGTTAGTCGGCAATCACTCTTGCTAGTGCAGTCGAGGTTTTCAATACTTTATCGAAACAAAATTTTTAACAGGGCAATTCACCGAGTTTCTTTGTGGATTACCAGCTAGATTTTCTGGGGCTAAAACTGTACGTAGTCATTTGTCGATTTAACAAAAAACAATGTGTTCCCAAAACTAAAAATAACTAACATGGTAGGGTATTATCTGAATTTCATTAGCTAATCACGTTAATTAGTTGGATACCTTATGATTTAAAGGTTATCTGACTTATTCAAGTTACATGATATCTCTTTTGATGGTAGTAGCGTAGTGCTCAATCAAAACGCTTTTCCTATATAAAACAATTTGAGACTATCTTCAACAAAATTCGGAAAAATAAATTATGACTGCAGAGTGAGATTACTATAATTACTTTATCCAACATACGTAATATTTATCTTACTAAACCTTTAACTAAATGCAGAGGAAGGGGTTTTTAATTTTTTTGAACCAAAATTAATTTGAATGTTATATTTTTTGTGCCAAGACGATGAGATAATAGGCGTCAGCGTTATACGTTATTAATCAAACCAAATGAATCATAGAACTGAAATAATTTAGAGTAGACATGCTATCATTTTTAACCTTAAAAGCTATCATGAAATGGATTTGACAACCTTTGAGTATATAAATACAAAAATAATCTTTGATTAGTGGCATAATTTAAAGAACTTACAGGAACATTGCTGTTATGTAAATGGATATAATGTCCACATGAGACAAAGGTGAGTAGAGCTTGTAACAAGGAAGTACTAGGTCGTTGTAGAATAACAAGCCTTGTGTAAATGATTAGAGATGCAAAAACATATTCATTTTCGAAAACGATTGCGCCATATAACGCTAGTGGCACTCTATATATTATTGGGGAAGAGGGTTTGAAAAATATTAACAAATATAATAACTCTATGTAACCATTGGGAAGTTTTCAAAATTTGCATCTGCTAGAACGGGCATTAGTTTCTTATGGGAAAATACACCTAAAAATCCGGATTTTACCATTATACTTTACTATACTATACTCTACTATACTATAGTTTATCTACTTACATCGAGATATTTTAAAGTAAATTGAAATATTTTTGCCACCTATATTAAAATGGATAGTTTAAGAAAACTTGATAAGGAGAATTTAGTGTTCGTGGAAATTGTAAGCAGTAATTTAAGATTTCTCTGTCTTTGCGAGTAAACAGGCAAACAAAGAAAAGAAAATTCGTTAATATTTAAAATAATTATACTGGGTACTGTCGCTACAAATCCAATTTTATTACAATTTTCATGAGCGCTACCACGCATTTTCCAAACGTTATAAAGATAAGTAAAAATAAATGTTATTTTTCCTGCCTTCGGAAAACTCCGCTAGCAAATTTCAGATTTGAGAACTCCAATGAAGCAGAAATAGACATACGGTAACTCTTACACACAATCCCTAATACGTCAGGAGTTTTTCTTAGACATATGTGAACTCTCATAAATTTAAAACTAGAATCCAACTTCTAACTTAGAGTATCCCGAATATTTAGTTATATAATGCCATTACTTGTAATAATTAATAGAAAATTGTAATTAATATTACGTATTCTACTTCCATTGCCCAAAAGGATGGGTTAAATGCTCTGCCACATTTTACTCTTAGCAAACTCAGCTTGAAGGAATCTAATAGAGTTTAAATATTGTTATAGGAAATGGGTACAAAATTTCTGCAAATATTTGGTGTTCCAACTCACTTCTCGGTTAGCAAACAGCCAGTGTGCCTCTTCCAATATTATATAGTTGTTCTGTAACATAGTAGTGGGTTTAGCTTGAATCAGCTAGCAATACAATTACTATTTGTAGTATAAAATGAACATCTGATTTATATAAAAAGAGCATGAAAGTGATATTCTGAACAGTATTTACGATTCTATTGCGTTGTAGGGGGAAGGAGACACTGATCACGTTATATCTGCAAGCCGCTGGGACTAAATCGAACGCTATCTGGGTGAACGCTATTATCTTACAATGTATTTATTACAGATTCTAGGTTGACGTTTGAACAATTTTTTGAAAAACTATCGATACTAGAAACAGACCTAGTTTATCTCTTTAAAATAACCACACTTTTCTCACATGCATAACTATCAGTTTTAATTTAAAGTTCGGGCGGTGATTAGAACCTCCAATAAAAAAATAGCGTTATATAGTCCTCTCTTGAGAACTTCTGAGTGAGCTACGACTTTGATAGTCATAATACAAAGCAAATTGGTAATTGTAGATCGAAGCGTTTAACCATTGTGGTTCTTGTAATTTTTAGTATTAAGAACTCATCACAGCAGGTTACCTACCATCTGCTGTAAAAGCGCGGGTTGGGGTGAGGTAGCGTAGGGCGGGACGAAATGTCGAGATGCAGATATTCATTACAAAAGGATATGAAGTTTAGTACTCCGGCTACTTGGTTTATGAAGTACCAAGAAGCACATATAAACGGCAGTGCTGTGGAACTTATTAGTCCAGTTATAAATCTCAGAGATATTTTAATTATACATATTCTCTAACATTTATAATTAGTGAAAACCTTTGAAATTCCGATATCTAATGTAAAAAAAAATTATTAGGGAACAAGAAATTATAAGATTTAACATTCCTACATTTGCATCGCACAGTTATTTTACAATTTCTAATATGTAATTGACAAAGCTGTTACATTAGTTAGTTGGCCAATAAATGGAAAAAACAGAATAATGGTTTAAACGTATCTCTAATAAATAATGATTAGATAAAGTGCCAAGTGGGTTTTGATTACAGTTTGTGAAAAGCTACAAATGTTGGTTTTGTATCTTTTCTTATCACACCTTCGTTTCCTTTATCATTTTCTAACGACGAAATAATAAACAAAGTGGCCGCAACGGCCAAGAATGTTTTATTTTAGTGAATTTTTTACAATTAAAAATAGATATAAATATAAAATACAAATTTTTAATATGTTTACATTGCTATTACATATTTAAAATTGTACTGAATCGGACACAGTAAACATTCTTCTAGTAGAATAAAAATGCATGTCTTGCATTTTTAAGTAGTCCAAAGTTTGTTTTGCTTTTATTTATTTACGTTTTCATTGCAGATTGTCAAATTTTGTTCCATCACAATTGCGTATGAGAGTTTGTGAATGGTAAATTTGTACCATAATAAACAAAAATACATTTTACGTGTATTAGAGAAGTTTGAGGGTAAAAAACTTAACTAAACTTGGTTTGTAAATTGTAATTAACCGCAAGAATTTTTATCACATTATTTCATTATTACTATACAAGCCTAAATATGAGCGAAATGTTACTGGTGGATCTTTAAATTTATTCTAAAACTTTAATTGAACTTGAGCATAAAAATTAAACAATACTGTGTTTATTCCTTTTTACAAGTCTTTCACTACTCAAACTAAGGAATACCAATTACCTGCTTCACTAAATATGAAACCCAACAAAAATTTACATAAATTCAAGGTTTATGAAGAACAACAACCTTCCTTACACTAACATGGTCTTTCTTCACTTAGCCACCCGACTTTGCAGGTGAACTTGAGAATGTCAGACCATGGTGTGCTGTTGATTATGGACGTGTAAGTGCAGGTTAGTTGGTTGGATGCCTTTTGCGGGAAAGGCGAACATGATCGTCCAGCGCCTTCTTAATGGTTGATAGCAAGATCTCAGCTTAAGGCTTAGTGATTTTGCCCAAGGGTTGCTCCCGTCAATTACGGCTACTTGGAGGCGCCTTGCGGCTACTTCCCCGTAACCGCCACCGACAGTCTGAGCGGAGTTACTCTTACAATTTCTTTTCCGCGGTGTAGCCTGCGAGGAGGTATCGTCGGACCTAGTCCTCTTCTCACTTACTTTACATGTGATTTTCCAATACCCCATCCGAAGGTATTACATTGGACAGGAAGCGAATTCTTTTACCTAAAAATTTGAAATTTTGCCAAACCCTTGCTGTTCCAAGTAAGGTAGAGATCTTTAACGTGCGTGACAACACTCACACACGGGACCTCCATTTTACCTCTCATCTGAATGAGGGTGTATTTTTGTGAAAAATGCTGAAAGTAGTTGGTGTGGAGGTGGAGGTTGTTTAACGGACAGTAGATTGTGCCAGGGTGGGTTAGCTGTAAGGCTAGCCTTATCCTCGGCAGCAGTTTGCGCCTCCAGACCAGCCTTCCACCTCCTTTTCTGTTCAATGTCATTGATACGTTTCTTCTATGGCCATCCTTGTTGCCGCTCCTTTGGCTGGTCCTTCACTCCGGATT
Organism: Platerodrilus igneus; assembly: GCA_036346225.1. Classification (NCBI taxonomy): domain Eukaryota; kingdom Metazoa; phylum Arthropoda; class Insecta; order Coleoptera; family Lycidae; genus Platerodrilus; species Platerodrilus igneus. The sequence continues at coordinate 3,190,792 of JARFIW010001381.1, forward strand.
GGGTCTGTTGTTGGTGTTGGTGTTGTGGCAGTTCCGGAGAAGCTGTTATATATTTGTGCACAGCACAAACACGAGCTGACATTAGCTTATGCAAGGCTGCTGCCTGCCGAAGCAGCAGTGAAGTTTTTGGTGCTTTGATCCGCGATGTGGAATTAGTCCAATCATCGTGCAGGATTTTTAGTCCGCACTTACGCACATTCATTCCCCTGTATGTTGTGGTCTTAGGCCACTCAACGCTTTTTCTTCCACAAAGACCGATGGCAAAGTCGTTTGCTCAAGCGATGACACTGGGCTTCCCCTATCCGCCACCTGGCGATGTGCCCGATGGGTAACCATCACCAACCACACGGGCTAAAGAATTTTTGTATTAAATCGTTCACACTCAATAGTTGTTAAATTCATTATGGCGGTTTTAAGGTTAAAACTCATACCATGGCTACTTTGTACTCTAAATTATTATTTTGTGATTTTATTTTGATTAATAATATATAACGTAGATGCATATGACCTCATCGTTTTGGCAGGAAATATTTAACATTCAAATTTATACCTGTTCAAAAACATGAAAAGACCTTTCCTGTGCTTCTAGTTAGAGGTTTACTCAGATAAATATGACATACGTAGGATACAGAAAAGTGACTCGAGTAATTTTAATTTGCAGTCTTAATTCATTGATCTGAATTTGTCAAAAATAACCTTCAATTTTAATGGGGGAAAGCTTTTTAATTGATTTTCAGAATTTCATTGGCTAATCGCGTTAATCAGTTTGATACCTTATGGTTTAATGGTTAACGGACTTACTCAAGTTGCATGATATTTTTTTGAAGATAATGACGTAGTGCCCAACCAAAAAGTTTTCCCTCCATAAAAAATTCAAAATTATCTTCGGCAAAATTCAGACAAATGAATTATGACTGCAAATTGAAATTACTTGAGTCGTTTTTTTTATCCAACACATGAAATATTTATCTTACTGAACCTTTAAGTAGAGGCAGTGAAAGGAGCTTTTCATTTTCTTGAACCAGCATAAATTTGCATGTGAAATTTCTTAGTGGCAAAACGATAAGGTCATAGAGTTCATAGAGGTCAACGTTATGCATTATTGATCAAAACAAATGAATCATAAAATTTTAATAATTGAGTGTACAAAATAACAATGCTATCATTTTTAACCTTCAAATACGGCATAATGGATTTGACAACCTTTGAGTGTGAACAATATAAATACAAAAATAATCCTTCCATAAATCGAGAATGCACGTAACGTAAAAATTATATTTTTTCAAGGAAATAACCGTGACCCCATTAGTGGGATTTACCAATTCCACAAACTATTAAAATAAAATATGATTATAAACATTTCAAAGAAATGTCACAGCTGCTGTGATTTTCAGTTATTGTTTCTCCCTCATGTACGCAGTGAATAAAATTATCGAAAGGAATACCAACCCCTATCTGCAATTCCAACCACCCTCCAAAATGCGCAACGCGATTTCTATATTTGCGGTATTGAAATTAATTATTGCCGTTTACAGAAACTGTCGGCATATCTACGCTGATATTCAACTCTTTATATTTCTGAGTGGGTTAAACAGTTTATGGAAGCGCCGTGTTTTAAAGTGCAAATCTTATAGAAAACGTGGAGAGAATGCAGTGTAAGCAATCCTATCTCGTCGTATATTAAAATTACATAGCCCACAAATGCAATTCAGAATATTTTGCACGAACTACTTTAATCTTACGAAAGCAAAGAAAAAATGCTGCGTAATATCAAAATATAAGAAAAGCCTAAACAATATCTGCAGTTTTGAATAGAAACTGCATCTTGTGATTGTAATTGTCTTGTGGGTTAACAAAATATAGCCGTGCTACCCCTAACATAAACTTAGTATGAATCCTGACGCATTATTCACTCGCCTTCTTTTCTTTGCTGCGAACATTATTGTCGGTAGGGTTGTTAAGGCATGCAATAAGTAGAAGCTTCTTTGCTATATGTATAAGGTGACCCAAAAGAGTTTCGGCACTGTGGTTTGTGTATAAATAGGAAAACCTATAATTTTCTGTTATCATTTATTTATGAAAATGTAATGTACAGACGATGAAAATTTATGACCTACAACAATATTGTGTTACGTGTGAAAGTGACGTTACGTTTTAGCGCCTTGCGCTACGATAGCTATAAATTAAATGGGGAATGAAAATTTACTGAATTTGAATGAACAAATTTCACGAATAACAAATCTTGATTAAAACGGGATATTTCCAATTTGGTTTCTATAAAGATCATTCAGCTAATAAAATATAAAATTATTTCTTTTAAATATATTGCTATTAAAGGCATAATGATCCAGGACGATGATTTAATTTAAAACCGCAAGTGTAAATAACTTTAAATGTTGCATTTCAATCAACAAGGTAATTTAGGTAATTTACAATAGACAGATGCCGTCCATCCTGACCAACAAGGGCATGAAAATAAACATTGGATTAATTGAATTATAAAAACTACGCTACAATGACCATTAATCTTGAAAGTCTTTAGGTATTGTCATAATTAAGGGGTGCCCAACACTATTGTTTTAGTAAGCCCTTAGATATTGCTCCTACACGCAAGACACTTATTCTGAATAAATCTCCTTTGGATTTGGTTTTTTAAATGTTACCTCATACACTTCAACACGGGTGGATTTTATAAATAAGTCCAAATAAAATTCAACCTAAGCTTAACCTCTATAAACATTAAATCTGTGGATTATAAATACACGTATATTGACTTTTAAAAAAAGAAAATATCCTTAAATATCCTTAAGAGAAAGTTAAATAATACTTCTATCACACTGATTTTTCTAGTTTCCGAATATTGGTAGTTACATTCTGAAACCCATTTCTAGGAATGTCAACAATAAACAAAAACGTCAGTCAATACAACTTTTCATGTTCGTATTCAATGGAACTTTAAAAATATAAACCTTTGTTTACTTCGTAATTGGCACTGAATGTCATTTACCGAATCAACGTTAAAAATTAACCTACACATCTTCGAATTCGAATTCGACTTCGATTTCGACCTCGACCTCGACCTCGAGCTCGATCTCGACCACGACCTTGATCTCGACCTCGACCTCGACCTCGACCTCGACCTCGACCTCGATCTCGACCACGACCACGACCTCGACCTCGACCTCGACCTCGACCACGACCTCGACCTCGACCTCGACCTCGACCTCGACTCGAACTCGACTCGAACTCGACTCGAACTCGACCTCGACCTCGACTCGACCTCGACCTCGACCTTGACCTCGACCCCGACCTCGACCTCGACTTCGGACTCGACCTCGACCTCGACCTCGACCTCGATTTCGGACTCGACCCCCAACTCGATCTCGAACTCGATCTCGACTTCGACTTCGGCTTTGACTTCGACTTCGACTTTTAAAAAAGAAAATATCCTAATGTTCTAGCATCAAACCAACCAAGCGTTACCAAAAGGAATACTGTAAAAGAAAATTAGATAATAGTTCTATCACACTGATTTTCATAGTTTCCGAATATTGGTAGTTACATTCAGAAACCCATTTCAAAAAATGTCAACAATAAACAAAAACGTGGTCAATACAACTTTTCATGTTCGTATTCAACGGCACCTTAAAAATATAAGCCTTTGTTTACTTCGTAATTGGCACTGAATGTCATATACCGAATCAATGTTAAAATTAACTTACACATCTTCGAATTCGACTTCGACCCCGACCTCGACCTCGACTTCGACCTCGACCTCGACCTCGACCTCGACCTCGACCTCGGTCTCGACCTCGAGCACAAGCTCGACCTCGACCACGACCTCGACTTCGACCTCGACCTCGACCTCGACCTCGAGCTCGACCTCGACCTCGACCTCGACCTCGACCGCGACCTCGACCTCGACCTCGACCTCGACCTCGACCTCGACCTCGACTCGACCTCAACTTCGACTTCGACTTTGACCTCGACCTCGACCTCGACCTCGACCTCGACCTCGACTTCGACTTCGACTTTTAAAAAAGTAAATATCCTAATGTTCTAGCATCAAGCCAACCAAGCGTTACTAAAAGTAGTACCTTAAAAGAAAATTAAATAATACTTCTATCACACTGATTTTCCTAGTTTCCGAATATTGGTAGTTACATACTGAAACCCATTTCTAGGAATGTCAACAATAAACAGAAACGTCGGTCAATACAACTTTTCATGTTTGTATTCAATGGCACTTTAAAAATATAAACCTTTGTTTACTTCGTAATTGCCACTGAATATCATATACCGAATCAATGTTAAAAATTAACCTACACATCTTCGAATTCGAATTTGACTTTGACTTCGACCTCGACCTCGACCTCGACCTCGACCTCGACCTCGACCTCGACCTCGACCTCGACTTCGACTTCGACTTCGACTTCGACTTCGACTTCAAGTTCGACTTCTTTATTCGTCGACTGTCAAGTCGTTTGCTTACTGACCTCCTATTCTATACGTCGAGCTTTTCATGGAATCACGCGTGACCTGCGTGTTTTCTTCATCCGTCTATCAGACAGTCAGGTTTTATTATGTTATCAATTATTTCTCAAGGTCTTAGCACTACAACATTTTAACATTAACATTGTATTGTTGTACTATCTGCGCCCCTAGTAACGTTATCTTATTTTTATAAATTTTACTTTATATCGGATGCGTTTTAAATACTTTGTATGAAAATAAATTTTATCCTGTCTGGATACAATTTAAACAATTACTGCATTTCTTTGTTTCAGTATAAATTTAAAATTAATAATTTCCCAAGGAAGATTTTGCTAAATACAATGTAATTATATGAAACAATTTTTAGGTTAATGCAATATTGACAGTTCCACTGCTATCTCGCCGTTAAATATTCTGAAAGCTTTTGGTCAACTTAAAATAACGCGATAGCTTTACAAAAAAAATGATTCTGACTTTTTCTTGTCGGGACGTTTGTCAACTGTGTATGGTGTTTATATTCTTATACAAAGTGCGTGATTTGAGCTTTTCAGTGCATCGTGTTCAGATGTTTTCAACTGTAGTTTTGAAAAAGGCACCCCTGATATCATTTCGTTTTATAATGTAGTGTAAAATAAATAATTATACAGTTGTTGAGGTTAAAAATATTATGTAGCAGTCGCCTTCAAAACGAAGACTATCAATACAATCACAAATTTCATTGGGTAGTCTTCAGGAAGCTATGGAACAGTTAAAATTTTGTGCATATCGTGTTCGTAGTGTTCAGGAATTGAAAGATCCAAACAAAGAAAAGTGCCTTGTTTACTGTAGATGGTCCATCGGTCCATCGTCGACAACCATGGAATTAGAGAGCTAGACCGTGTTTTCTTCAGTGATGAGGCTTGGTTCCACCTTAGTGGGTATGTGACTAGCCAAAACACAAGAATCTGGTTAACTGAAAATCCTCATGTTTTTCATGAAAGTCCATTGCAATTCTGAAAATTGGAGTGTGGTGTGCCGTATCACGTCGTCGAATAGTGGGGCCTATTTTCTTTGCAACTACAGTGAACAGTGGTGTATACAGACATAATTACAGTTTATTTCGTTGCTTGAAACTGATGAACGTGATTGTTGGTTCCAGCAGGATAGTGCCACATGTAAAACATCCAATGAAAAAATGAGTTTCTTACATGAGTTATTTCACGAGCATATAATCTCTAAAGGGGTATGGCCCCCACGGTCTCCCGATTTAACGCCTCCAGATTTTTTCCTGTGGGGTTATTTTAAAGGAAGGGTTTATAAAAATAGGGCTCATACACTGAATGAACTGAAAATGAACATTACAACGGAGATTAACAATATTAGTGTAGGCGTACTCCGCAAAGTGTCAACGAATTCGTGCGTGTATTAATGAACAATGCACCCATTTTGAACATATGTTATAAGACATAAAATGTTGGAAATAAGTATATATATGTTTATATTAGTTATAATAATAATAAATAAAAGACATTACAACCTATTTGATGTGCGCGACTTATGAACGCACTGTAGTTTATTATCTGAATTATTTTAATAGAAACCAACGAATTGAAATGTCTTGCTTAATTCACGTTAACTATTCGTAAAATCTTAGTATACAGGGTGTGTCCATGATTACCCTGTCTATCTAAAATGAAGTATTTGTATCTCTTTCATCACCATAATTTTGGTCTGCAGTCTTGGAGCTGATTGAACAGATACCTCCATTGCTTCGCATTATACATAGGTACATTTCTTCTCCTTCTGTTTCTAGAACATCTTTGTTATCTATTTATGTTCAGACATCTGTAGCACCGCGTTTCAAATGCTTCCTCTTTTTCTGTCAGCTTCTCCACTGTTCACGTTTAACAGCCGTACAGTGCTGTGCTCCACACATATGCCTTCAACAATTTCTTTTCTTGTTCCTATGTTTGCTGTCTTTAAACAGAGTAGTTGTTTTTTTTTTGTTAAATGCAACGCGGTATTGTGCTAATCTTCGTTTTATATCTTTTGCACTTTTTCCACCTTGCGCTATTTAGCTTCTTAGGTAGTAGAAATCCTTAACCTCTGCTAAGTTCTCGCTCTCTATTTATATTCTGTTTTTGACGTGTTTTCTCTTGCGAATAAGTTTATGTTTACATCCTGATGCTGTGTTCCTTTTCAACTTTCAACTTAACTTCCCATTTTCAAACCGAAACCAAAACATTTCTTCCTTCTTGTTATACATGCTAACCACGGTCAAAGTTCTGTTTCAACGATGTAACATTTTTAATCTATGCTGAATTATGTAAAAGTCACGTACTTTGTATTGTCGCATTGTGCTTATTCGTCGGGACGGAAGATATCTATCTATTGTAAATAATTCATGCCTTGTAATAATCAGATTTGTTTTCATTTGCGGTTTTAAATTAAACCATCGTCCTGGATTATTACGTTTACAGTGCATTTAAAAAAATAATGTTATACCTTATTATCTGAATTACCCTTGTAGAAGCAAAAATTTGAAATATAATGCTTAACTAATAGTTACTATTCGTGTAATCGACCAAACAATATGCGTCCACATTTAGCTGTCTATCCAAATTTAATATTTACGTATTCTTTTCTGGTTTATAATTAACGTATCGTGAACGCGGTACAAAACATTCATTAAAAGTCGTGCATTTATTGTGAATCAAACTGTTTTCATATTTTAGATGACTTTCTAGCGTTGTCCGTAGTGATAATTACTTTTAAAGCGTTTAATTAAATTATTATTCTTTAGAATGTACTCAAGTTTATCTTACTTATACAATTAGAAGCACTAGATCCTTGACTGACCTAAAGGCGTTGAAAGAGTTGTCAAGACGAAATCTTTATATCAACCGCAACCTCTACCGAAACGTGACTGGAATCGACAACTTGACAAAAATGAATATACTAAACGACTTTGAAGAACTAAGTGCTGATTTTTAAACTTTTATAGTATAGTAGTAAAAACGCCAAAAGTTAAAAGTTTTTCGTTAAAAAAATTCTCTCTCATAATGAAGGTCGACTAAAACTTGCTTCCACATTGAGGATTAGAAGAGTTCAATTCAAAACCGTTATAGTTGTGTCAGCTACGGCACGTTTTCTACTAGTATAACCGTATCGTAGGCACATTCCTATTTACCGTTCAAATGTCCTTAAAGCTGAACCATTTTTAGTATTTAAACAGGAACTTAAAATTACTTCGAGACCCTAGAAAATGAGCTTTTTATTACGGGTTTGTTAGGTAATACACTTGGTAATATATCAAGAATGCAATATTGTTTTGTCCAGATTACTCAAAGAATAAAAATCCGTTGAATAGCTTCCACTTCATATTAGTAAAAAATTGAGCTGCTAATTGGTGGTTAATTAAGGTCAAATGATCCAGCAAAAACATGACATAAGCTCTATAGCAAATTCTTTTAGAGAAATTTCAGCTTTAGAAGTTAAAGTAAGAAGAGTTGGGTAGAAAAATGACAGTAAAATAAACTTCGTCAAAGTGTTAAGGGTAAAATGAGCGCTACGTTATAAATTTAGAGGTCCCCTAACAATTTTAAGGATACACCGGCTAACTACAGTGATGCAGGAGTGTACTCCTATGAAACAAGTAATAAATATAGTAAAGATAATACGTATTTGGAATGATAAAAATACAAACAAATTGTGTTGCAATATTCACTTACCATCTCATAGTTCAGGGGTGCAAAACCGTCTTGTCTCATCAATAAATTTCGGTATTATCCCTACATGTAAGACAGTTATTTCGGATAGGTCTCTTTAAAGAACCTAATTTCCTAACATCAAACCGACCAGGTATTACTGAAAGAAATGCAAAAGAAATAACATTAATTCAATCAATAATACCATAAAATCATTTTTCCAATTTCTAATATTGATATGCATGACATTCTAAATAAAACTTCTAGAAATGCCCTTAATAACAGTACATTAAAAACAGTTAAATACCTGTTTCCATTTCATCACTCCATTGTCAATTAAAAATACAAACTTATTATTTTTTGACTAACGTTAAATTCCACAAATAGATTTTATATTGAAAATCAATTCGCACTTATTTTTTAATATTTTCCAATCTTCCAAACTTCATTGCATGCTCACATTTAACCAATCCTAGTTCTGTCGCTAATTCATCGTCCAACAAAATAATTACCTGTACGTTCGATGAACTTCCTAGTACATGAATACAAGTCCACTTACATTTAAAATCCACACATACATAATTATAAATTATAAGTATAAAAGATCATATATTACTCATCATTTAAGTTCCAAGATATCCATAAACACAAAAATGCCCAGAAGCACCAGCCTGGTTTCTTCAAACAACAGCTCCCTTAATACAACCAAAACCCACTTACTTGAGCTATAGCCGTTGGCAATCTTTTTATTACGGCCCACACGAGTTTTCAAATTCCGCGTATGGATTACATTCCTTGCCAAATTTGCTAGCAAAGTTACACAAAGGCCAACGCACTGTTTAATTTTCTCCATTCGAAGATGTGTACATTACATGTAAAAAGCTGTGTTTCGTCTACAAACTTTTAACCTTCCTTCCTACCGTCCCACATGCTTGTCACAATTCACCAATCGTGAGGAAGTCCTTTCATCAATTGATCGCAGCAAAGGTCCCGATCAAAGCAACGCGGCATCCCGCCTACTACATTCCGACTTTTTAATTACTTGCTAAATTCAACTTTTAACTTGTGGTGCTTAGTTTGTAACCTTACTTTAAAATGCTTATAATCATATTTCATTTTAATAATTTCCGTATTGGTAAATCCCACCAATAGCGTTAAGGTTATTTTCCTTAATAAAAACAATTTTAGTTTACATATATTCTTGATCTAAAGAACGATTATTTTTGTATCTTACATTTTTCATCCTCAAAGGTTGTCAAATTCATTCTGACGGTTTTTATGGTTAAGAACGATATCGTCATTACTTTGTATTCTAAAGTTGAGCAGTTTAATGATTCATTTGTTTTGATTAATAATATTTAACACTGGCGTCTAATACCTCGCAGTTTTGAAACAGAAAGTTCACACGCAAAATCATGCTGATGCAGGAAATGGAAAAGGTTTTTCGTTGTACAAGTTAATGTTTTAGTAAGATAATTTTATGCATGTTAGATAGAGGAAAACGACAAAAGTAATTTTAATTTGCCGTCTTAATTCATTTGTCTGAACTCTGCTGAAAATAGTCTCGTCATGTATGGAACGAAAATAATTCTTTATTTAGCACTTCGTTATCACTATTGAAAGACACAGCATGCAAACTTGAGCAGATATAGTCAATCTTTGAATAACTAGGTACGGAACCGATAAATGTGACTACTTATGAAATTCGAAATAATACCCTGCCAGGTTGGTGGTCTTTAATTTCAGAAACAACTGGTTCTCATAAATAGACTTCAAGTTGGAAAAAGGAATGTTAATTAACAACATCAAGCTTTGTAACGCAGTCCCAGAAGTCCCGTAGAATCTGGTTAAAGTGAATTGAATCCAGAATATTATATAGCCAAATTACTCCAGGTATTTATAATAAAACTTCTGAAACTATGACTTACAACAACTGCAAATTAACGAAGTTTTTTACTGCATCAGCATATATAAACGTATCCACAGTACGTTCTTGTTATTAATTTACGAACTTAGAAAGTAATTTTGTTTGCCGAAAATGTTTTCCATTTGCCTAAGTAATTTTTGATGTATTTCTTTTTTTTTGCCTAAGAATGTTCGTATGTATTTGGGATGAAAACATAATTGTGTAATAGAGGAGACTCTCATATATTGATATTTTTCACAACTAATGTGAAAGTGACAGTTCCAGTTTTGATGTAATAAAAAATATAACCCAGAAGCGAAGTTAATTCACGGATGTTTAAGCATTTGATTTTGGAAACCTTTTCAAATATCAGTTTTTGAATAAGTATAGTGGTGTCCTTACAGTTAACGTTTTTTCTTTCGTGTTAAAATTTTGTTCGCCAAATGTCTATTACGCCTATAGCGTACAAATTTAAAAAAAATAGGCAGACTAGAGCTGCAAATAAGCAATTGACCGAGTACGGATTGCCTTCATAAGCAACCGTGCCAATAATTCCGCTACAGCAGCAAAAGTCTCGATCTGAGTCCCACGCCTCCCGCTACGTGGTGCATCATGACCATTTCCCGTTGCAAAAGCTTTTTACTGCCATTTGAATAACGTTGGTTGCGATGGCAGCAGTTTTCCAAAACGTACAGCGGAGTATTTCCAAATGTCTGCCATTGTTTTCTTCGTATCCCAACGTTCGCATAAAAGTCATAGTTATTATTTATATTATTAACTATAATAAGTTAATATTTATCAACTTACCTAATGTAATTTATTACCTAATATTTCTATATATTTAATACTTGGCTTATAGCCGTAATTTTGAGATTGACAAAAATGCCAAACGTAATCGGAAGTTATGTTGATGTATAGTTGTGTACATAATTTAGATTTGTAAATTTTCCAATTGTCGCTACTCGTCCCGGTGGCGTAATTGGAAAACGCATGGTCCTAGAAAGACTAAGATACAGGATCAAGTCCTGTCCGAGACCTTATATTTTCCATCTTTCAACTGCTAGCTCGATTTGAAGGGATTATTTGGGCTTTGTATAAAAGTCTAAGTTATTATTTCATCTTATTAACTATATATATATATATATATATATATAAATACACACATACACACACGCACGCACGCACGCACGCACGCACGCACGCACGCACGCACGCACGCACGCACGCGCACACACACACACACATGCGTTTTCCAATTACGCCACCGGGACGCGTAGCGACAATTGGAAAATTTACAAATCTAAATTATGCACACAACCATACATCAACATAACTTCCGAGTACGTTTGGCATTTTTGTCAAACTCAAAATTACGGCTATAAGCCAAGTATTAAATATATAGAAATATTAGGTAATTAAATACATGCAAAAGCTTTTTACTGCCATTTGAATAACGTTGGTTGCGATGGCAGCAGTTTTCCAAAACGTACAGCGGAGTATTTCCAAATGTCTGCCATTGTTTTCTTCGTATCCCAACGTTCGTATAAAAGTCATAGTTATTATTTTATATTATTAACTATAATAAGTTAATATTTATCAACTTACCTTATGTAATTTATTACCTAATATTTCTATATATTTAATACTTGGCTTATAGCCGTAGTTTTGAGATTGATAAAAATGCCAAACGTAATCGGAAGTTATGTTGATGTATAGTTGTGTACATAATTTAGATTTGTAAATTTTCCAATTGTCGCTACTCGTCCCGGTGGCGTAATTGGAAAACGCATGGTCCTAGAAAGACTAAGATACAGGATCAAGTCCTGTCCGGGACCTTATATTTTCCATCTTTCAACTGCTAGCTCGATTTGAAGGATTATTTGGGATTTGCATAAAAGTCTAAGTTATTATTTCATCTTATTAACTATACATACACGCACGCACGCACGCACGCACGCACGCACGCACGCACGCACGCACGCATGCACGCATGCACGCACGTACGCACGCACGCACGCACGCACGCACGCACGACCGCACGCACGCACGCACGCACGCACGCACGCACGCACGCACGCACGCACCCACCCACACGCACGCCACACGCACGCACGCACGCACGCACGCACGCAAGCACGCACGCACGCACGTACGCGCACGCACGCACGCGCGCGCACACTCACACACACATATGCATTTTCCAATTACGCCACCGGAACGCGTAGCGACAATTGGAAAATTTACAAATCTAAATTATGCACACAACCATACATCAACATAACTTCCGAGTACGTTTGGCATTTTTGTCAATCTCAAAATTACGGCTATAAGCCAAGTATTAAATATATAGAAATATTAGGTAATTAAATACATGCAAAAGCTTTTTACTGCCATTTGAATAACGTTGGTTGCGATGGCAGCAGTTTTCCAAAACGTACAGCGGAGTATTTCCAAATGTCTGCCATTGTTTTCTTCGTATCCCAACGTTCTCATAAAAGTCATAGTTATTATTTTATATTATTAACTATAATAAGTTAATATTTATCAACTTACCTTATGTAATTTATTACCTAATATTTCTATATATTTAATACTTGGCTTATAGCCGTAATTTTGAGATTGACAAAAATGCCAAACGTAATCGGAAGTTATGTTGATGTATTGTGTACATAATTTAGATTTGTAAATTTTCCAATTGTCGCTACTCGTCGCGGTGGCGTAATTGGAAAACGCATGGTCCTAGAAAGACTAAGATACAGGATCAAGTCCTGTCCGGGACCTTATATTTCCCATCTTTCAACTGCTAGCTTGATTTGAACGGATTATTTGGGCTTTGCATAAAAGTCTAAGTTATTATTTCATCTTATTAACTATACAACACCACGCACGCACGCACGCACGCACGCACGCACGCACGCACGCAGCACCACACGCACGCACCACGCACGCACGCACGCACGCACGCACGCACGCACGCACGCACGCACGCACGCACGCACGCACGCACGCACGCACGCACGCACGCACGCACGCACGCACGCACGCACGCACGCACCACCACACACACACACACACTCCTGGTAAAAATGCCTCACACAACAAAAAATATCAGGATTATCTTAAACGTAGATCTGACAATACTCTAATATCAGTTAAAATAAATATAACAGTGGTAGTTGCAAATCCATACATCAACAAGCTTCTCGTGATTGATAAATCTTGCTTATTTTAAATTAATCTCCAAATTGACGTACAAGTTTTTCCAAATTAACATTTCTGCAATTATCAAAGTGCAATTTTAGGTTAAACTTTTATTATATACATGCTTAAAAAGTTTTTAAATCTGCCTATTTGATATAACGTTGGTTGCGATGGCAGCAGTTTTCCAAAACGTACAGCGGAGTATTACTCCAAATGTTTCTGCCATTGTTTTCTTCGTATCCCAACGTTCTCATAAAAGTCATAGTTATTATTTTATATTATTAACTATAATAAGTTAATATTTATCAACTTACCTTATGTAATTTATTACCTAATATTTCTATATATTTAATACTTGGCTTATAGCCGTAATTTTGAGATTGACAAAAATGCCAAACGTAATCGGAAGTTATGTTGATGTATAGTTGTGTACATAATTTAGATTTGTAAATTTTCCAATTGTCGCTACTCGTCGCGGTGGCGTAATTGGAAAACGCATGGTCCTAGAAAGACTAAGATACAGGATCAAGTCCTGTCCGGGACCTTATATTTCCCATCTTTCAACTGCTAGCTTGATTTGAACGGATTATTTGGGCTTTGCATAAAAGTCTAAGTTATTATTTCATCTTATTAACTATATACACACACACGCACGCACGCACGCACGCACGCACGCACGCACGCACGCACGCACCCACACGCACGCACCCACGCACGCACGCACGCACGCCAGCACGCACGCACGCACGCACGCACGCACGCACGCACGCACGCACGCACGCACGCACGCACGCACGCACGCACGCACGCACGCACGCACGCACGCACGCACGCACCACACACACACACACACACTCCTGGTAAAAAATGCCTCACACAACAAAAAAATATCAGGATTATCTTAAACTAGATCTAAATACTCTAATATCAGTTAAAAATAAATATAACAGTGGTAGTTGCAGAATCCATAAAACGCTTCTCGTGATTATAAATCTTCTTATTTTAAATTAATCTCCAAATTGACTTACAAGTTTTTCCAAATTAACATTTCTGCAATTATCAAAGTGCAATTTTGGGTTAAACCTTTTTTTCAATTATTTGATACATCTTTAAAAATAGTTTTATATTGAAAAATTTTGCCTTCTCTTGTAATTATTAATTCAATTTTTGTACGTAATTTGGGTTTAAAAACATCACTTCAATATTCATTGCAACCTCGCAACTATGTTTTACTGCATATTTCTATAACGCAACGGCTAGCGCTTTAAAATAACATTTCTTGATCTACTTTAAGAGTCGACTGCATCGGATCAAATTTAATGAATGAATTCCCCTCGAAACGATAAGCTCTTCTTTATATACAAATTGCCTATTTTGTAGAATTTTATCCGTATAATCTCGAACATTATGATGTAAGGTTTCACGGAATGCCCAATTAGAGTATAAAATGTTGAAATTTTAATACCTTCTGATCTGTTTTAGGTATTGGTGACACGTTCTTTGTTTTTGTCCCGCACACACTATAATTTGCGGCGTCGCATACTAATGCAAAAGATATTCGATTATTTCAGGGATTTTGTAGGTTTTTTCGATGTTCAAACTACTTTTTGGAATAAAAATGTTTACTTAATGAGTTTATACATAGTTTTAAATACCCATGGCTCATATTCTAGAAAGTTCTATATTTAAATCAATTGCTACAATCCACGGGTTAATTAATTTACTTTGATTGCTTTTTAATGCAAAAAGGTTTGCGTTTTATAGTTAATACACGAAATTATTTATATTTATGCTAAATGCGTAAAGTTAGTTACAGCAAATTTTATCAAAAATGTATTGATTTGCATTCGCATCGAAATGCGTTTCACGGTATGTTACAATTTACATATCCAATTTACGTTACTTGCTATTTATTTACAATATGCTTAAATCATACAGGGTGATTGTTTATTCACGCGCAATTTGCGTTTTTGCATTGTACATCAATCAATAAAGGTACGCTTGTATTATAGAGGGCGTAACCTAGAATTTAACATAAAATTCAATTTTTCTCGTGACCCCTTATCACGTCAATATATATATATATATATATATATATATATATATATATATATATATATATATATATATATATATATATATATATATATATATATATATATATATATATATATATATATATATATATATATATATATTATAAATATTATAAATTTATGTATTGTCGACATAAAATCAGAAATCGGAATTTTACATTTATTTGAGTCAACACAAAACTACATATGACTTGTCTTTGTTCTCAGAGGTCGAGCTCCTCTGGCACCATTATTTCTTTATAGACAAAACGAAATCGCGGCTGTAGTAATTACAAGGATGTCATCACCTCTAACCTTTAAAAACTTACACATGAATTTGACAAACTTTGACTGTGGATCAAATATAATGCAAAATAATTTTCTTAGATTAAAATTTATAGTAACCTAAAACTTATATTTCTTAAAGGGAATAACCTAATACTATTAGTGGACTTTACTAATACAGAAACCATTAAAATGAAATGTGATTTTACGTATTTCTAAAGGAACGTCACACATTTCTATATATCTCTCTTGTTGAAGCTAATAGAAGTTTAGTTTACTGTCTTTTTTGACACCTTTCAATATTTTTATTTATAACAAAATGTAATTAAATTGCCAATTGCATCCCACTCTCACGATCTAATATTATAACTTTTCGAATCAAAAATCATTCATGTCCCAAATATATTCTTAAGAATTCAAAGAATATATATTGTTATATAAATATAGTTAATTAATATAGATTTTATTTTTGTTGCAGGTAACTAGGTACAAGACGATCGTATTGCAAATAATTATGACGAGAAACGTATTCATGAACTTGAAGGTGAGCACATTGTATAAGTTAAGACAGTGGATGCAGTTGAGACCAGTAAACGTATTCTTTAATTTCACAAAAATTTCTAAGTGACGGTAAAAGATAATCAATATTTTGTCGGAGTCGTGCTGTTCTGAACAAACTGAAGGAGGTTAACATAGCTAGAAATGAATTTGACGGGGCAAAATATTTACCCATCTCTGTAATAATAAATATTTATTAAATGCGAATGCATTTTTTTCAGATAACATCTGCACAACAAAGCCATAAGTGCTGGTTTAAAAAAAACCTTAATCGTTTTTAATGTTACACTATCTAAGAAAATTTGACTAAAATAGCTCGAACAAAGTCGAAGATAGAATTAGAAAAGTAATAATGGCAAATTCGTTATTAAATTTTGTGTAAAAGGAAAGTAAAACCTAGAAGTTAGTCTTTGTTTCAACAAATAAATCGACACATTTTTACACTATTGTAATAAAGCCGCCAAAGTGACAATGCGACCAGCTATAAATAAGACAATGAATTAATTAACAGTTACAGGAGTTTACTTACAACTTACAAAAGGAATGAATCCAGATACTTTTGGCAACATTTCTAAAAATCGAGAACAATTGAGTTACGTATAAAACGGTACGCAGCTCAGGCGATCAGTCAGTTTAGTTTTTATCGGAGTTTCACAAAATTGGGATTATGAAATAAATTGGAGTACGTGTCGAAATAAATTTTTTTAATATGTAATATGAACTACCATAGCTGCTGGATAAATTAAATATGCCTATGTCTATATTAATTAAAAGTTATCAGTTAGTTAATTAGTAGTGCTTTGAATGTTAATTATAAGTGTATCATAGCTTTAAGAAGATAGTGTATCTGCACCTTAAGAAATTAGTGCAGTAACATTGTTAGTGATTCGTTTGTAACAGATTATCATCAGTGCATCGCAATTTCTCTTTATTTATAAATACACAGGTTTATATTCAATAAAAACAGTTAATAAACCAAGATGGTTGCATTATTATACCACTCTGTATTATACCGTCAGGGTTGCTTGGGTAGCTTGTAATGTTTTTTTTTTAAATTTTTATTTATTACCCGTTACTTGGGGAATTAAGATGGAACCAAATCACCTTTTATCTATCTTTTGATCTAGTCGGTCGAAAAAGTATTACTTATTACAAAGAAGGGCCTAGTTGGCAGATATTAAACGTCTTTCGCAGAAGGTAAAGTGTAACCACGGCATACTTCGAAAACGACCCCGGCAGTAGGCACAAGAGTGATCGTAGGTTAGTCGTTTACGTGGTTTACTAACAAGTGTATGGGGAAAGGGAAGGCTACTACCTCTAATAAATAAATAAGGCGAAAGATCGATACCCTTATACTTAAGGCAAAAACAAAACACCCTGATGACACTCCATAGCGGTTTCCACTAAGAGAGATTGCACCTGAAAAGCAAGCTACAGTTAGTTATACAATTGGGTAGTTATTTGTCATCCAAGATAAGCAACGATAATATTAGAAAAATTAAAACTTACTAACTTTTATTAATTTGTGTATAACCCAATAAAGTTTTCTATTTCTCAAATAAAAGCCAAAAAGCCCCACCTTAGATTTGAAAATGCGGCTGAGTTAATTTATTTAATTTAATTATTAACATGAAAGAGGCACATATCATTTGTGTGAGCCCCATCAGCTTTCGGGTCTGAATACCTTACAGATGGTTCATAAAATGTTAAAATATTTAAACTCGACTTGTAGGCATTAGAAAATTATTTGCCTTAACTTTGAAATTGGTATAAAACTGATAACAAAAGTTATCATTTCAAACATAAGCATGTCAAACTAATCTGCATTATTTTTAACTCAATTACATATTTGTTGAAACAAACAATTTAGTTATCCAAAAATAATATTTTTTGAGAACAGCTGGTTCTACATGGTACGATACTTTCTTAAAAAGGAACTGTTTTTAACGATCAACAATATAATTCTTTAAATAACTATTAATCCATTTTGAATTAAATTTTTATAAATTGTTACATTTTTTTACTTAAAATTTATTCACTACTTCAACGTGATGAGGTATTAAATCCGCGCTAACATATTTACATTAATTCAGACCACTACCCAAATATTAGTACCAATTAAAATCTGGCTTATTTTATTAATTGGTATCAGCGATAAGCGTTGTAATTACTTTGACAAACTGTATTGATGAAAGATCTAATTCAACTCCTTAGCAATGAATGATGTTCACAACCAACATCTCCGGTCTTTCATTTAATTATCAGACGTGTACTTGAAATTCCACGTGTATGCCGAACACCAATACAACCAACAACTGGTTTGAAATCATTAATCATTTTATTTATGTTCCAAACATAGCGCTAAAAATAAAGTTTGTTACCAACCAACCAACCATTAACGAGGAGGTTAATTTGAAAACTTATTTCATTACTTTTATAGTGTAATCTTTAAAATGCATTGCCCTTTATAAGAACTTGAATATCTTCTCGAGGTTCAAAGAAGACCAACAATGCATACTAATATTTGTTTCTGGATAACCTTAATTTTTGGACGTAAGTGTAAAAAGATACCCCAACCACTGTGTTTAAAACGACACATAAATGTTTATAATATCATACAACCTGTGATGCGCGCAGGTATAGCTTGAGGATATAATTTGTCTAGTGCTAACAAGAGGTCCTTAAAAGATATGAAATAGTCGAATACGGTGACTAAATCGACAATACTGCAATTTAGAGAATTCAGCAATTAAACTTGGTACAAGCTAGTGAGTACAAGCTGTGACGATTTTATGCGAACCGAGTCATTTCAGATCTGTCTAACGTGTTTGCAAGATGTGAACCTAAGATGTCATTTCGGGATGCGGTTCATTCCAAAATCTAACCGAATCTATGTTGGGATTACTACTATTTAAAGTATTATCGAACGAGACAGGGTTTTTCGTTAATTTGTTTGACATTGGTAGAATTTTGGATCTTTTCTTGCACGAAACCATAATTATCGACGATCTTGCGATTTGCACTTTAACTACTTCTCATCGATTAATACTAGACAAATAAATGATTACGTTCATTAATCTCCGTTCTAGTGATTAATCAATAGCGTCCAGCAGGGTTTATTCACCCATTATTTTGTATATCCGCGGCAGTTTGCGAAGATGTTGATATACCCCCACTTAACAATTTTCCTTCTAAAATCACAAGAAGGGCGAAACTAGTGTTAAAGCTACATTTGTTTCCACAGAAACGGTAAGTTGAATTTGGCATACAAATTTCGATATTTACAACTTTTTTTGAGACACGATGTTAAGTTTGTGTATTGCTGAACGGTTGGATACGACGTCTTTTTTTTGAAATCTACCGGTGTTTGATTTGCCAAAAATAGCATTACTTATTTGAGAGATTTGTTTAAAAATTTAATGAAGTCAATTTACAGTTGTAAGGTGATGAGTTGATTTAATTAAAACAAAAATCGTCATAACTGCATTTGTGGGAAAACGTTCTAGGCAGAGGTAAATACAGCCATATTTCCTCCCACATTCCCAGCAGTCTTTGCAAACAAGAACTTACCTACTGCCAACACTTGGACAGTCTTCATGCTGATTATATTAAGCAATTCCAGGATATTTTAAACATGAATTTACCAAGTTCGGTTTTAGATCTTATCGCAAAATTATTAAATTTAGAACTTACGAAGAACCAAAAGTAAAATTTAAAATTAGATACTAAGAGTTCTGGCTTCAAAAATCAATACCAACTCGCTACCCTGGATTGTGAGTAAAAGTACAGAAATTTTTGATTGCATTTCCTTAATCTTATTTCGTTGCGCGAGGGTTCAATGCAGTAACTAATTTCTGTCCACAAAAAGGAACAAACTGAATAATGCGATTTGTGACTAATGTTAACGAAATTGGAACCCCACATTAACCAGTTTTTAAAAGTCGATAAGCCTTAACCACTCATTATTAATTTCGGATTAATATGTGTTATTTGTAAATTCTTATTCAACAAATTTTACTACATTTGATAGTTATTTTAATTAATGTCTACTCTCGTTACGTGTAAAATGATCGTTATGTTACGAATTTTAATTTGCCCTGAAGAGTCGGGAATCCCGTATCAATTTTAAGGATGCATCGGAGAGCAACAGTGGAGTGAAAATGGGTTCCTGTAAAAAAATAATAAAAAAATATGTATGAGGATAGTAAAAATAAACATTTGAAATGGCTGAAATGAAAAACTATGTTACAATATTCACTTATCCTAAAAGGCCTTTCTCCTTGCCATAATTAGAGGTCGCCAAATCGTCTTTTCTCAGCAACTCTTTCGATATTTTCGCTACCCGCAAGATGGTTATTTCGAATAAGTGTCCGTGCTTTCGGTATTCCTAAATCTTATCACATCGTTCTCCGCCATTATCTACCATATCTTAAAAATACTCATTAACTTTTTATTGAATTAAAGATATTTTCAAAATTAAATCTTTTCCCAAATGCGACTTCATTACTGGGTTGTCTGGATATCCTTTTACAAATTTACCAATTTTGATCTAAATGATAAATAACTTCAAATAAAATTCCACCTAAACTTAAACTCTATTAAAAATAAAATCCGGAAACAATCTTAAATAAAAACAAACCTAATGTAACATTCAACTGGCTAGCTATAATTAACAAAAATCCTAAAAACAAAATAATCACTTTCACTTTAATGAATATCCTATTACATAAATACAAATCATTCACTATTTTTAACCCACATGTACATAATTAATAAATCTAAACATACAAGCTCATGTTAGTCACGATTCGTAGAAAATCTAAGGATGTTCAACAAGACCAATCTGTTTTGCAACAATTACTTGGGTTAATAACTATGAAAACAAATAACTTTATCTTGTTCATTTCAACAGAGTAATTGTGATTAAGTTGAAAAACCAACGAAAAGAAATGCATTTTGGTCTCAGATTCATAGTTATAAATTACTTGGGTTGTTCAACAACAGCTGCTCCCTTCACACAACATACCAAAAAATTCAAATTTTTGGAAAGGTGAATTCAACAGGTCTGAACCCTTTTTGCAACTGTTCGTAACGACGTCAAATCAACACCCTCTGCGTGTGAATCTACCCTACACTTGCAAGCGTAGTTCAATTTTATGTCGCATGCCTCGTATTTATCTCCTGCGGGGAACTTCAATCACATCTTGAAGCTCTGGTACATTTGACTTTTAACCTGTATTTATATTAACTCAAAACAACGCAGCGATTCCGCTTTCTTACTTACTAATATAACTACATGCCTACGGTTCTAACAAACTTTTCGAACTTAACCTTCCGAACTTTTCTTTTCGAACATAACTTTTGATTGTTATATCATATTTCCCCCTCTATAAAAATCTTTTAATTGCGGTCAGTTTCCGTTAATACAATGTAACCATTACATTAGTTCTTAATAAAAAGGTTATTGTCACGCTAATTACATAAGTCACGCACTTTTGCTATTCCCCTTGAATATCTAGTCATATTTGTAGTTTGGTCTTCTGTGTTAACAGCATTTATCACGTGATAATTAATTTCATTAATGTATACTCGGTGGTTTTGTTTACTGCATATATTTATTTAGCATTCTTGTATTACGTATTTCTAACATTGTATATTTCATAAAAATTTTTATTTAATCGGATTTTACTGTCGCGACGTTTATCCTATTTAATGCATATTGCGATATCTTGGTATTATCTTAAATTTTATTAATTTATTTTAAGAAAATTAATTTCTTATTGCTTTAATTATACTAACTGCCCTACTTAAATTTGTATTTCCTAAAACAAAAGAATTAAAACATGATGCTTAATTAATATTAATTATTAATAAAATTTATTATATAAGATGCGTTCATATTTAGTCTGTTCATCTAAATTTACAAATTTTTCGCTTTCCGTTTAATTTATGTCTAGCGTAAGGCAATGCGTCAACGTCCCTTAAAAACAACGTCTTTTCAAAAAATCTTCTACTCTAACAACCCTCATGACATTTCAGTTCAAGTACTGTGTCAACAGTCCTTAATTCATCAAGTCTAAAAATATTTTAAAAAGATAAAAGTGAAATACCGCAATTAAAACCTGTCTGCGAGATCCAGCACTAAACCTGGTATCTCTAACTAACAAGAGGAACTGTTGCGATGGCAATGTGCCGAACTACTACCGTGATTGCCGATAGAACCTCGAACCTAAAGTCTAACACCATAAATTGTCTTGGGAAAGACCAAGCGAAATTGAAAATAGATAGGAATATAAGAAATTGGAAGTGGAAGTTAAAGTACAGAGATAAGTCTTGTCCTAAAATAGAAAAAGAGGCCTGTCTAAACACGCAACCGTGGTTAACAGACGCCGGTGGGAACCTTCCTTTTCAGGGATGGACAGAGGGTGAACAGCCAAGGAAGGATAAGTTAGTGTTGTTCAAAAAATGAAGGCGATGTGCAGCCTCATGGAGCGGCTGATAGTGGGGTAGGAGTAAAGTACTTTCCAGACTAGATGTCAAGCAAGTGAAAAAGAAGAGGCGTTCAGTGCGTATGTTCAGTCAAAAACTATATTTTTATTATGAAGAATACAAAACTAGCTATAGTTATCAAACTATACTCCACTAAAAAATTATTTTCCCCAAAATCAAATAAGTAAACTATTGATCTAAGATATGTCACTGCCTAAAATGTTTTTAGTCTAAATTCTCGTCATCATTTTCATTACATGTCTACGTCGGTTTTAAATTCTTTCCCTACCAAATCCAACGGAATTAAACTATATCATCACTGATTTACGTATCTTTATAAAAACTGTCAACAATGATAAATATCTTAGAAGTGTAGGTGTCTTTCCAGCCCTGAAGTTCGTCGCGTCTGAGAGAAAATTTTTCAACGAACTTTATTTCTGACTCAATAACTAACTTCATGCCATCGTAAGTCATAATTGTTTTTTTCCCAAAAATACTTTTCAATTTTGAAGCTGTCAAATCACTATTTACTTTCACTTCGTAGCTTTTCTATAAGAAGCCTACATTATACGTAAATTCCATTTCGATACTCAAAAATTTATCATTTTCTTTTTCTCGAGTCAATTTTTTGTCCTAAAACCTCAAGCTAATTTAAAAAAAACTTTTAAAAAATTCGTTTTCTCAACTTACTTAAAAATAACAAATAATTAAAAAAAAAATTTAAACTTAAAAACACGCACTTAAAACATGAAAATTATTAGAAAACAAATTAAAAAATCGGATCTCGAAAGTTGGGACGTCAAAAACACTGCTATGCCCCCCTCCTCCGTATGTGAACACCTACCGTGCACTTACAAGCGTAGCTTAACTTTATGTCGCACGCGGCCTATTTATTCCCTGCGAGGAATCCACAGTCACATCTTGGAGCTTTGTTACTTTCGACCTATAGCCTATCCTTATAACATCTCTAACAGCGCAGCCATTTCACCTTCTTACTTACTTTTATAACTACATGCCTTCGGTTCTAATTAACTTTCTGAACTAAACTTTCCGAACCTTTCTTTCTAAACTTAACTTTCTACAGTCGAGCTTAGTTGTTATATTAAATTTCTTTCTATAAAAATTTTATAATTTGCGGTCAGCATCCGTTATTACAATGTAACCATTATAATCTATGCTCAATTAAAAAGGCTATTGTCATATTTATTTTAATTGTATAACAGTCACAGACTTTTGCAATTTTCCCTTGAACGTTTAGCCATGTCTCTAATTTGGTCTTCCCTGTTAATAGTTTTTGCATATCTCACGTATTAATTAATTTTGTTCATATATACTCTGTGGTTTTGTTTATTAGAAGACGTTCTGCATTCTATATCTATTAACATTCTTGTATTACATATATATTACATTGTGTGTCTTATAGAATCTTTTGTTTTTCGGTTTTTATTGTCGCGACGTTTATCCTATTTCAATGACTAATGCGTTATCTTAGTATTACATTAAATTGTACGAATTTATTTCAAGAAAATTCATTTCTATTGCTGATTGAAAATATATTTTCAAAAAAGAAAAAGAATTAAAGTATCATGCTCAATTAATATTAATTATTTCTCTCCCAGCCAAATTTAATAATTTTTCCTTTACATCTAACGTATGCCTAGCGTAACGCAATGCGTTACACTTTGAGATTTTTAATAGTAAGATAGACAGATAAAATAGGTATAGATAATATGCAACAATATTTTAATATTTAGTATTATGCACTATTATGGGAAATGGGGCTGAAATTTTTTTAGTAAGGAGAGCGGTGGTATAGAAAAAGGTTGGCAACATATGCTTTAGAACATTCCAAAAATTCAAGTCAGGCGTTGTTTTTTTCCGTGGGCATAATTCACAATATTTTAGCAAACGCTCAACAAAAATATCGGTGGGGTAACTTTGATTCGCTTTTCCCCTACAAGCCTCTATTCTCGTCATAAGTAAGTTGTATTAGCAAGTTCTTTGTTAAAACAAAAAGTTTCTTTTACTAAATATTTCTACAATAAGAATAACATACGTGGCCTCCGTCTAAGATAAAAATATGAAAAGTAAACAGACAATCGCTTTCCGTTTCAATTTGTCTTCGAAACTTGTCTTGAAATACAAACAAAGTTAATTTAAAATCAGGCACGTAACAGGAAACGACATTTGCTCTGACGTGCATATTTTCTCGCAAATCCCATAGCGTTTCGGTTTATTGTTTGACTTGTATTTGTTTTTACTGTGCTAGCTTTTGTTGAGTAAGATTTCTCCCGTAATTTCCCCAAATAATCAGCTTTACACAACGAAAATTAAATTGTAAACATAAAAATCCGATGTTGTGAAAATAATTTTTTTCCATTACCTATCTGAACTCAACATGCACTAATATGGCCCCTGATACATCTATTAGTTTTGATCAATAAACAGCAGAATTTCCAAAACAAAGTTTTCCTATATGGTAATTCTAGTCTTTGTAGGATTAAAGTTCTGCACCTCATTGCAGGCAAGACGGTAAATCTCAATCCACTTAGAATGTTCTCAGGCACTGCAGAGAAGCCAATCAAAGTTTATTTCTTACGGCTTCCTAAAATCCAAGAGTTTATTGTAATCTTCTGTAATATGAATGCCATTAGTACGCTCTAGTTTGAGATAACTAAACTAAAATTTATAACACTATTGAATATCGATTTACAGCGTTTTCGCTGGTAAGGTCTTATGTAGTAACCTCTCATTATAGACGTCCCCTAGCTGCACAAGGTTAAGCATTTAAAATTTGAAAATATTATATAATTATACTTGTAACTAATACTTTGTAAAATATAGCTCACTTCTTTAACAGGAGTATGTAGAAATATTATTTATTTCAAGACCTTTCAACTTTATATTCCATTTCAGTTAAGAGAGTCGCAAATGGCGATCATGCTTGAGTCATATTTACACTGTTCAATTAAATAAATTAGGTGGATGAGTTATAAATTTACTGGAGAGATTTAGTTACGAATACACTTTCAAAATATTAATTTTTTTTTTAAATGAAGATGGAGAAAAAGTTTTGCTTATATTACGAGAAGAATTCAATTGAAACACTCTTTTTTTATATTATAAACAAATCCAAATAAATTCAATCTACTTTTAACATCCATTAACATTAAATCCATAAAATACGCATTCAGGTACATTGACATTAAAAAAACAATCCTAATTTTCTAACATCAAACTGGCCAGGTATTAGAAAAAATAATAATAATAAATATATATATTACTACATTGACTGATCTAGTTTTCAAAGATTGATGAGTAACACTTGGAAACCCATTTCTGGAAATGCTATACTTAACAGTAACTATAAACTTTTGATGTCGTCGTTCCATAGTCCCTTAAAAATACATGTAGTCGTTCACTTCGCAATTGGCACTACTCCGCGTATAAAACCTACATTAAAATCAACATATGCCTATTGATTAAATATTTAAAAATGTTCTCATTTCATTTTTCCGGAACACCATACTTAAAACTGAACAAAGCTCTTGCTGCATGCAATTCGAACATCACTAATCGCTATTCAATAATCCAATAACTACAATGTACATATTCACATGTATATATTTGCAAACCAAACAAATAGCTCAGCGGTACTAACGATTTAATTTCGTCTCCTCTGTAGAATTTAGGGATGTCCAAAAATGCCAGCCTTTAATTTTTCCGGTCAACAACAGCTCTTCAACCCAAAACAAAATCCATTCATTTTGAGCTGATCGGTAGATACGGGCTCTTTCATCTGTACGTCCCTCAAAGTCCTCACACACTGGCTAATGTCCTTGCTACTTGC
This sequence comes from Platerodrilus igneus, assembly GCA_036346225.1. Lineage (NCBI taxonomy): Eukaryota > Metazoa > Arthropoda > Insecta > Coleoptera > Lycidae > Platerodrilus > Platerodrilus igneus. The sequence goes on from JARFIW010001381.1 coordinate 3,217,336, forward strand.
AAGTAAAGTTATACAAAATCTCAACCACCGTGTTTTCTCTGTGGCAAAGTCCATATCTACATCTTGTAGCTGTGTTATCTTAAATTCTTTCAACTTTTTGAGCTTAGTTGCTATATAACATTTTCCTTCTTCAAATTTCGTACTTACAAAATAACATATTTGATCTGTGCTGTATACAAGGTTATTATACCATTAACTACAATAAGTCACGTACTTTCTTTGTTATCTGTGGTTGCAATGATAGTATTTTACACGTCCTCGATTGTCGAGGCGAGCGAAAACTGTCTATTGTAATTATCTTTCACATAGGTTGAATCTTATGTTATTCGGTACGTAATGCTTAACATTTAGATCTGCTTACATTTGCGATTTTTGAATAACTCAATGTTCTTATTTATTTTAAACAATATATTGTAAATGAAATAATTTTATGCCTTCTGGGGTTTTACTATCTAAATTACATTTATATAAACTAAAGAATTGTAATGTCATGTTTAATTAGTATTCATTATTCGAAATATCGAAGGTACTTCCACATCTTTACTTTCGTATCTGGTTTATATCTAAACTAACGCGAAGATGTTGCATTTTTTAAAAGTTGTACTTGATTCAGCTATTTATCAATGAGAATCTCTAAAACTTCGTCTATCTCTTTCTTCATATCCTTTTTAAATAGAATTGGATATATATATATATATATATATATATATATATATATGCGCGATTAGAAGACATAAAGAGGTCATATTGTATCATAAAGTAAACATCTCACGTCGCATATTCCAAAAAAATTTATATATAGATATTTATTTGTATAGAAAACGTATTTGTGAAATGCTCTGTTTAAAAACTATAAATGCATAAAAAGTCCTGATTATCAGATAATTTAATAACGAAAGAATCGTGTTAGTTATAAGTGTAAAAAATATTTAGAAGGTTCAACGGAGACAAGCGTTTATTAAAAGAGTTTCATCCACATTTTATAATAAAAGCATTGTATTTGGAGAAGAACTGAATCTTACGAAAAATCGCATATTCTAAAAGATTTTTAAATGCGTAAAGCGCAAATATTCTAACGGAGATTTACAGTTAAACTTAATGTCAATTTTGTGTAATACCGAGTGGATAAGTATTTAAATTTTTGTGTAGTAGCAAAGGAATTTGCGTCGGTTAAAAAGCGCATTCAATAAGTTTAATATATTGGATTTCATAACAAAAGTGTTTCGAAAGGTAAATAGTCGTAAGGCTAGAAAGAGCATAAATAATTGACTCGTGTTATAGAACCATGTAAAAAATAAACTTTCACCAATTATTTATAGCTGAAAGGTAACGAACCAATGAACTTCAACGTATAAATAAGTATACAACGCGAATAACTCGACACAACGATAAACTGTAGAGAATCAAGGAACTTAAAATTATTGAAAGCGATAAGATAGTAAACGACATCAATTATTATATCGCTGGGGGCAATAGTCGAGCAATAAATCTTCAAATCTTAATAACAGACCTAAATGACACACCTAAAATAAACCAATTCGAACGTGGAAACAAGTAGATTTAACGCGAGAATTCTAGATGTCTACGCCAGAAATGCCCACCACTATAGAGACCAATCGTTAAAGGAAGAGCCTGTCTTGATTCAAACGTCACCATGCAGTCAACTTAATCGGATAATACTTTACGTAGTTAAGGTTCTATCTAACATGAACAGCATTCAATAGTAAAAATTATTTAAGTAAGGATAAAGCGGAGTGCTACTTGAAAGAGGCGTTAAAATGTTTTTTGATACTTAGAAAGTGAGAAGATTATCTGACGTACGTACAATGGTTAAAAAATGTAAAATAGATAATTAAAAATAATTAAATTACCGCAAGATAATGTTATCTTAATTGGAGTAAGGCATATATGAATGGGGTGGTTTGGTATATGTTATGTCGATCAATTTGGATGAAAAGGTCTATTTTTAAAACGATTTAAACGATTTTGGTGCATGAATTGGTAATTACGTTCTGGAAAAAGGTAACAACAAGCAAATCTGTAACGGTAAAATAACTATATCTTGTTTGAATTTTTAAAATGACCTATCTATCGATTAATTAAATTGTTTGATGAGATGTTTTGCGTGCAATTTTTTTGAGTTTAAAGTAGAGTGTTTATAAAAGTTACAATAATTTAATTTTTATAAAAATTTGTAAACCTACGATATTATAGAAGGTGAATTATTTAACCTATCTGAGATCAGATGTCTTAATACGGTTTTAAGGTGGGTGAAGTTAAATTACATGACCTACTAGGATACGTTTTGTACATATTATATATTGCTATATAGTTGATCTAGGCTGTAAGAATTTCAGAAAAATGTGTACGCTAGCTCAGAATAGAAATCAATGAAAGTACGCGTCCAACCAGTTCCAACACGGAAAACCTAATGATGAAAAAAAAATTGTACTTAAACCTGATGATTCTTATTAACAACCACAGGTGTTGGTTTTGAATATGTTCAAGTAATGTTAATTGTGCGAAAGGATTTATTGGTAAACTACTAATTCGGCAATGTTTAAGTGTTGGGGGATCTTGGTAGACGTAGGTCATTTAACCACCTTCACATACCACTAAATATTGGTAAAATAGGGTATATATTTAGAAAACAATAGAAGGGGAACCGAACTGTATCTAGGAAACAAGGAAAAGTTGATGAAAGCATATGTGTGGAGCACAGCACTGTACAGCTATGAAATATGGACAGTGCTAGAAGCAGATAGAAAAAAGGTAGAAGCCTTTTGGAATGTCAGTTGTTTGATGATGATAGGATGGACAGACAAAGTTATTGAGGAAGAGGTTCGAGAAATAGTAGGGGAAGAAAGATGTCTGTAAAAACAAAAAAAAATGGAGAAATAGAAGGACAGGGCACGTTCTAAGGCATTTGGGGAATAGTGCGGGATATATTGCAAGTAGAAATAGAAAAGAAAGGGAGGTATAAGAAGACCTAGATCGGACCATTGCACGCAGATAGTGAAAGATGAGGCTGTGGGAATTTTAGGGAAATGCGTAGATTAACTCAGAATAGGAAACAATGGAGGTACGAGTCTAACCAATTCCAAGACTGAAGACCTTATGATGATGATGATGACAGTTGATGATTAATAACTTTATCCGGTTACAGAAGAGCTCCATTGAAAAACCACTATTTTAAAATTTCTATATTGTAAAATAGTTATGTTAAATATTTTGCTCTGCTATAAAATTCGTTGAAAATCTAAGTTAAAAACAACCGTGATGGATTTTATATAATACTAAAAGCTAGAAATTTTATTTAAAACATGCATTGCATAATTATACATTCTAGTAAATAGATATAGAATTCCACAAAAAATGCCATTTTAATCGGATAACAATTTTTTTACATTGCATGTGTTGTAGAAAGATAGAAAATAGACCTTAATTGAATAAATCTATTGGTTTTTCCTAGAATAAACCCAAATAAGAATTTAAATATAGATATTAATTACGTTTTGAGTAATTTTTGTGAGATGTAGGTGGTTCAAAGGTTAAATAACTAGCACGTGTGTGCAAACGCGTATTATCGTGTTAATTTACTATTTTTCTCGTGATTATAATCATTAATAATCCTAATTGGAAAAAGGTATTGGTTTAGTGTCGAATTTGTAGTAAGAAATTTTTTGGAATGAACCGGTCGTTATTTTCTTTATATGACGTCAAGGTGTTTTAAAAATATAAAAATGGTGGGTTTGAGAAACGGTGTCTGATTTTTTTCTTTGCTTCTTTCGGTAATTGCTTTATAACATAAATAAATTTTTAAGATACGTATTTTCGCATAATTTAGTATCATCCTGTATTTGATTTAGAATAGCAGGTTTTATCATTAAAAATAGTAGAATTTACGTCCATGTACTTCTAATAAGAGTACACTTCACACATATCAAGTATAGCGTGATAATTTTACATGTTTTCAAACGAAATTTGTTGGGTTTATCTAACTAGAAAACTCATTCGGTGTCGTGCTAGTCGCACCTGCGACCCGAATACCCTTTTTGAATGGTCGGTCTTATGCGAACGTCCAATCTGGACACATCCACGCGATTTGTTGAAGAATGGTTTGGGATTGAAAATTTACGCGAAGACGCCTTTTTTTAAGTGATGGCCAGTAGATAGGTACCTCGTCCTAAAGTAACAATGTTCAATATAAATTAAATATTTATCAGACTAATTGTTTTTTGTATTTTAGTGAAACAACTTAAAGTTTAACTAATTCACTAAATTTCTTGCGTTGGAATTAAATCCAAATGAAGATAAAATTTTTGCTAATTAAGTTATAGAGACTGAGGAGATTTTATGATTGGATTCAATAGAAAATAACTTTGCGTTATCTTGAGATAACGTTACACGGATAAACGCCTGGTTGGTGATTAACATTGCTTATGAGGTCAACCTTCCGAAAATAGTGACAGGCGTTGCTGGCCGTCCCCCTTTGAGTGGTCTGGTTCCTTTCTATTTCTGTTGTATGGAAAAGAGTAAGCAATTTATTTCCTATGTTATCGGAAGTCATGAAAATACTATCCGTTTTTTGAAGCTAAACGTTTTAGTAAAGAATTTTATCGTTCCTAACGAGATACGTTAAATTTTTATAGAGTAAAATAATTGAAGTCAATCAGAACTGAATGGAATTAAAAACTTGTAATACGGGATTTCTTTAATCTTGTCTGAATTTGGTTGTTTGTAAACTACAAATTTATGACGAATTTGAACTTTATACTTGATTATTTTTAATTCTCAAATAGTTCCTTAGCGGATGCTTGCCCGGATTTGCTTTGCATTGCAAAACTAATTATAATGCTTTTAATACACAGTTGCCACTTTTTTGTAAATGCGATTATTATTGAAATTTGCTGATAGATTTAAACCTGGGTTTAAAAGGAGCTGCTCATTTAAGAGTGGTCTTTCACCCTAAAATTAAGGCCACAAAATTAAACTATTGGAGGACTATTTACACACTGGTAAGGTGTTATTATATGATTATTTGTGTCTAGATAGATAACCAAAAATCGTGGCCTTGGTTTAATTAATAGTTATTTTATTTTCAAACATAGTATAAAGGGGTTGGTAGAACAGTCCCTTTTTAGTGTCGAAAATGATTTAAAAGTCGAGTGCTTTCTGCGTTTTCTTTTGGACTTTTGCTTTAGTGTCGTTATCATATAAACGCCGTGGTGCGTTTCTTTTTAGTGTTTTCAGTGATGAAAATCAACCCACAACCCGGTCTCATTCTAAAGCTATGAAGTATTGTTCAAAGTCAGCCGTTTGTCTAAATAGGAGTGTTCCTTTTTTCTTAGCTACTTACCAACCAACACCACTCTGGTCTATCGTCATATTCACGAGACCTCCGTACAATAGCGATTACTATCATAAAAAGATAGACACCTTTCTCTTATAGCCATCACCAAATAATGTTACCCTAGCACCAACAACGTGGAGCTACATAAATAAAAGGAAAAGCCATTATAGCCTAAAAAATGTATAATTCTTAAGGGTTGATACCCTGCGAAAAAGAACGAAAAGAATTGTGTTGTAAATTTACATTAAATGTGTCAACCTGATTAAGAAGAAAGAAATATTGAACTGAAACAGCGGCCTGAACAAAATAAAAGCGAAAGGACGCTAATAGGGAAATTCCAGAATGTCTATTGATGCAGAACAAATAAAATCAGTTACTCTTGTAAAGCATTTTTTAAGAAATTGGATTGTGGAAACTTGATGTTGGATAATTTGCCATGACAATTTATTTTATTTTGAAAAATATTTCAAAGAACTTGGTGGTGCAAATTGGTGTTATAATTATCGTGTGGCGGAACAATTTATTTATTTTTGAAAACTATTCTGAATAATTTGGTGGATGGAACTAACGTCTTAAATTATTTGCTGTAACAAGAAATTTATGTTAGAGAACGCTTCTGAATAATTTGTTAGGGAAAACTTATTTTAAAATTTCTTGTGAGTGAGCATTATTCGCTCTTCGCCAGCCCTCTTACGTCACAGTTCATTTACATTTTCAATGCTCCACCTGTAGGTACTACATTGGCCAGGAGGCGAGTTTTTTGTTGCCTGGAAATTTAAAATTTTGCCGAACCCTTGCCGTTCCAGGCAAGGTAGGGATCTTTAACGTGCGTGACAACACTCACACACGGGACCTCCATTTAACCTCTCATCCGAACGAGGGCGTTTTGTGAAAAATGCTCACCTGCCATTTTTCAAGCAGTCGGCCGTGTCGGGATTTGAACCCGGGACCTTGGGATCCGTAGTCTTACGCTTACTACATTGATCCACGGCGACGCCGCCCTCTTACGTCAGCAGTCAAAAGTAAATATTATCAAGAAATAAGAATTGTAAATATATAATGATAACAATATTATTTATATAATGTTTTTTACTGGCGACTACGAAGTAAAAAGCATTTTCAAATTCTTGTATACCGTCATCAAACTCCACCCGTGAGTGGTAGTAAATAAAGCAGTTCCTTGGAAGTAAAGAAGAATTAGTTACATTTTTATGTGTGTACTTTATCACTAATGCATTTACTAGGCACGGTGTTCTTAACAGTACATTAAAAAAGAAGTACTTTTGATGATAAACCGGATTTATATTCAACAGTCACGGTTCAATTTAATACGCTTTCACAAAGTATTGTTATAAAGTGACTTTTATAACGGGTTTGTAATAAGCCGGATTTATAACTACAATATCCACACTCAAGATTTCCAAGCACGAAAGATAATAAAGGATGGGAGTTACATACGTACAAAGAATCTAAGTACTAAAATGTTTGCATCCACTTAGTTTCTTGATGCTTATGTAGGTCTTGATTTTACTATTTTGCTTCTCTATACAATTAATTTTTCCGGTTTTTACAGGAACCAGCACAAACAAATTACTTTTGAAACAATTTAAGAGGCACTTTCTACACATTTAACTAACCACTATTTGAAAAATACAATTATTACAAATTAAAGTCGTTATATAATGTAATTTAAAAAAGCCAGTAGAGTTACAGCGGGCTACACTGCAACAACGACGTTGAACAATCTAGAATTGAAGGAGATATAGCCATGCATTGATTGACAGCTACAAGGGTGTATTCGAGTAAAACCTTGTAAGTTAGAAACGCGTGGAGCCATATAGTTCGATATATAAACCGTACGTATGATACGACGGTTAGGGTAGTTTGGATGTTGATCTACAAGTAATATATACTAAATTGTTATTCGACTGATTAAAATAAGCATGCCATAATGTTATACAAATTAAGAAATACGTCCGTTAGTGTATGTGTAAATAAATTAACGGTACACAGTTAAGTTATCAATAAATATAATGTAATTGTCGTGTTAAGAACAAACTTAGTGGAGTGATAATAGTATTAATAGTAATTATCAGCAGGGCTCTCTGTAGTGGCACATCAGTACCTTAAGGATTTTCTGTAAATAGTTGTTGAAAATCAGGTTTATGTTGGACCAAATAAGGTACACAGAATTTAAAATCACGTTACAATACGCTACTCATATTGATCATTAATCTTCCTCTCGGTAATCAATCGTCCTTTAAAGCGCTATAATGCAAACGATATCTATCGGGAGCTTGATGTGATATATTAAACAAAGAAAAACCTAATCTAAAAATACACAATATTAAAATAAAAAATTGAACACGAAAAAATGAAAGCATTTTTATCTGAATATGATTTTCGCAGATATGTAAATTGTTTGATATTACAAATCGTTCCTCCTTTTCAACATTTTTATTGAATTCTAAAAACCACCGCGACGTTGACTCGGGTATTGAAGTTGCTTCGGGGACTATTGTTTCGTGCTGAAATGACGTTTCGTGTCTGAATTACTTGAATAGATATAATTAAACGTTGATACGAAGGTATCGAATTGATTAATGTGATTAGCCAATAACGTTCGGAATAATACCCTATGGAGTTGGAAACTTTTCATTTTGGGAAAATTGTTTCTTCAGTAGACAACTTCATGTTGGAATAAGACATGTCAAGTAATAACATCCAACTTTATAACGAAGTCCCAGGAGTCCGGTAGGATCCGGTTAGAACAAATTGGTCCAAAATATCATTGCTTTTAGTTGTTTTCAAGGTATCTACTGTCGAAAATCACTTCAGGTATTTATCATCAAACTTCTGAAACTATAACTTACAGTAACTGCAAATGAATGAGTATTTTTTTATTTCAACTGTAAGAACGTATAAACGTATCCTCAGGAGGTTTTTGTTGTTAGTTTAAGAATTTAGAAAGTAATTTTGTTCGCCTAAAACATTTTCCATTTTAAACAATTTTTGAAATATTTGAATGTTTATATGTACTTGCAATGAAAACATAACAGTGTAATAGTTCTATAATGGTATTTTTCACAACTAATGAAAGGTAATAGTTCCAGCCTTGTATATTGCAATTACCTAGAGACGTGATTAATATTCAAAATATTTAAAATTAGATTTTGGAAATATTCTTTTAAACTAGCAGCTTTTAAATAGGTATAACAGTGTACTTATTGCTAGCGTTCATTTTAGGGTGGTTTTAGCATTAGTGTACTCTATTATTCGTTGTGTGAATTTGTGCCAAGAATCAATTTCCTGATCTCAGGTTTTGGGTTCCTCTTTTTATTCTTTCTGGAGTGTTATCTAGAAGCCACTGTATTTATAAATTTGGTGGCGTCCAAGATATTTCCCAATTAAGACGTATTTCACACACGACAGAATTTTAAGATCCTCTTCAAACATTTACCCCACCTTTCCCACTATCGTCAACCATTCTTGTTAGTATAGTCGAGGTTTTCGGTACTTTGTCGAAACAGAAGCAGAGGTACTTAACCGAGTTTCTCTGTGGTTTATCGGCTATTTTTTCTGGAGCCAAAACTGTGCGGAACAAGACACTTAGAGATTTTAGAACAATATAATAATTTTTTTGTACGTAATAAGTAACAAATTACTACAATTTTCGTTATTAGGCAGCACTTTATTGGAAAGGTAGATACAGCACTCGTTGCTGATTTCTGCTATATGGCGTCCTGAAAATTTTTTCACTGTAAGAAGACAATTTTTAGTAAAAATCCTGCATTTGCCGATGTATAATTCAGTTGCACTTAAATATTTCGAATCATTTACTCATATATTTTTTTGATAAATTGAGGTTACAATATGAGATTATGAACATCAGCTTCTCCAACTCCCAAAGGACCGTACGCATTATATCACTAAACCGAATGAATATAATCAAGAACCATTCCACAGAACGCACGTTTCAGTTTCTAGGAACCCAGTTGTTCTGTGAACTTCTAATTTGCGCATCCTTCAGTCTCCAAGAACAGGACTTCAAACTGTATTAATACAAGGGCGTGAATAGCCATCAATAGAGCTTACTTTCATTGCAAACTTACTGCCACATTTTTATACCGCGAAATTCAAATATTCCACTTTACATGTAAATTTAGAAGTTCGGGTTTCACACGTCGCTATTACAAATCCATGTCGGCTGTATGTCAAAGCAGTTTTTCCGTTTTACGTCCCTTGATTGATGCACAACCTAAAATTGCCGACGATGTCGTTTTATAATTCTAGATAGTATTTGATTGATTTTACTAGAAAAACCTTACAAATATTCTAGATACCAAAAAGGCTTGGAAATTTAATAACTTGGGTAAATATGTAACTTCTATAGTAACATACACCCGCAAAAAAATATTACAGTATGCTGCAGATTATAGTTTAAGCCAATTGTCAACGCAATACGAAGTTGTCCATAATCCTTAAAGTTTCCAAACATCTTCATTTTCCTGTAAATATTTCATTAATCTAAGCATTTTTTGCGTATCGCAACAAACTCAATGATATAAGTTTATAAAGTAAAGCTAATATGAATACACCTTGTTACGGTATTCCATGCAGGCAAGAAAGAAGGCAACAAAGTAAGGAAAGAAAGTCGCCTACTCCGAATACCGCAATAAAACAGGGACAAAATGTTAGAATCGAACTCCAAAAGAATTAGAGTTCAGACTAGTTCAAAACGTCGTGGAGTTGGGGTGGTTGATATAAAAAGGGAAAAAGATTGGAAACCTCAATAAAAAACTATATTACAACGTGTAAGTAAAACATACAGTACCAAAAGAATATTTATAACCGTCAAAAGCACATTTACATAATCGTTCGTTACAACATGATGTAAACAAAGCGTCACCTTACATATAGTAGAGTATAAACCTAAACATTTTCAAATATTGAGAATAAACTCTCATTGTCTAAATACAACATGTTTCAGCCCTAAATATGTAGAAAAAATAAAGAAATAATACAGTAACGTCTGCTTTAGGAAGCGAACCTCGTAAAATTTAAGAAAGTAACATTAAAATTTAAATAGCAAGTTGTTGACGTTAACATTAATTTACACAGGAAAGTAAACAGTAGAAAGTGCTCTAGCGCAAGCTTTAAGAATAATGTACATAATCGTTCGTGCTGTGAGCGTGCATTTGGTAACAAATAGTATGCAATTTAGTGCGGAATCAACCCAAAAATGAAGTGTCTATCTTCCAAAGCAGCAACACAAATAAATCAAATAGAAAAATTTACTGTACCTTGAGCTATCAGCTTCTTTCTTGCACCATCTTAGGATGAGGAAATGTGCCGCATTTGTCTACAGCTGGGTGCTAGAACCACCAACTTGTGCCTAGCACATTATGTACAAAACGTATTTTAAAATCGTAACTTACAGAAAAAGATGAAATAAGTAAGAGAGGTCGAATAAATAAAAGAGCTTTCCAAAAGTTGAACTTGTATTTATACAACTTCCAAAACAATGAAGGAAATAACATAAAATGATTCCCAGCAATAGAATGTTAAATCTTCTACGAAAGCAAGCAATAATGTATATTCCAAACAACGGCGAAATATTCTTAGAATGCAAGCAATAAAGAAGGCAAAGTACGATAATAAATTCCTTTGAATTCCGTTGTTCGCATGAGAAAGCAAAATATATTTTAAAATATCTAAACGATAATGCAACCAGACACATGGCCAAAGATAGTCATTTTTTTAACTTTTAGAAAAGAATAGAGGTTTGTGTTATTATCGATCCTCGCAACAAAGATGCCATGAATGACTTAATTAGAAGGCACGATTTTATTACCCATAATACTTGAGCGAGCACGAACACCTGCAAATATAACAAAACTTTTATACAAAGCAATTGTTTTCGAACATATTTCGTAGAATACACTATTGGAAATAACTAGCGGATGTTTAAATGTGTTGCAAAGAATTGATAAAGCGAGCTTCTAGCATTTTAGAAGTGGTTTTAACGACCAGCAAACATTTCAAGGAATTTATCAACTGTTATGGAATACATTCTACGTATTGAGGGACATTTTTATACAGGACGGTTTAATACGTATTTGTTGAACTTGCTAAGCTTGTATAATTTGACAATAACATAAAAAGGGTTTAGATTAGCGTTTTTAATTAAGATAGTTGCAAATTAATGCAGAATCGCCCTATTTAAAATAGCTAACGTAACAACTTTCACCAAATTGTATTATACTTTCATTACTCATAAAATTGTTTCCATTAAAGATGTATAAAATAATTTGTTGTTGTCACTGAATTTTGTTATACCAGAAAATTTTAGAGTTGGACACTTATCTAGTAAATTATTAGGGGAAGGCACATACTCTCGTATATATTTTTTCAAAAATTTGATCAAGATGTGTAATAATGAAAAGAAAAGATAAATCTAAGAATATTCAAAGAAACATCATACACATGTAAACTATTATCCGAACCCTTGATCGGGGTGTGTAATAATAAAAGAGAAAGAAAAGATCGAAAAATATTTAACGAAATATCGCGAACAATATACTATACACTCAAATAAACGTCGAATACGATATCATATTCAGGTCAAAGAGATTAGGCAGTTAAACAATAGTAAAAGTGAGACGGTCCACGTCAACTGACAGGAACCTACGGATACGTCCACCAGAGCAATAGGCAGTTAATACAGCAAAGATCCGTCGTATAATTTAGGTGCGATAAAAGCACATTCTTTGTTTACGATCGACTGACAGATTGGAGAAGCATGCTAGATTATCCCTTTATTCTAGTAACTTGACTAATCGTTTTAATTGAACTATTGAGCTCTATCTTACAACCTTGGTTACTCAATCAAGATAGAAGTTATCACAATTGAAATGCGGGTGGATATAGCAGCAGTGCTTTGCATGTTAGAAACTTCGTCCCTCCAGCATAAGCTATGACCACCAACCGTAACCGTAATTAAGGATTATTGCGCTTACTGGTATGGGGAGCAGAAAAGACCCTATAGCTTACGCAAAGTGCAGTGGCCCGCACTCAGTGACCTGCTATACCTACAGTATGTGAATACTAATATTTACCTAAAAAAGGACATCGATAAGTAGACAGAATCCTACACCAACCACAAGGTTTGGACCACTAGTGCGCACGGTCGACGCAGGATAACGATAACAAAGCACCTTGGTAGTAGATGGACCCAGCAACACTCATTTATAATCTCCACAGCAACCTACACAAATAAGCTCCATCCCTACCAGACAGATACACGCCAGTGATTTCAAATCCTTTATCACATCACAACAAAATACTGGCGTCAACGGAAAATGAAAAAAAGAAGAAAGAAAGTCCGCTTAAATCTACTAAATGGAACACCAGACAAGTAAGAGAAGCTACAAAAGCAAAAAGCAAATACAGAAACGGCCACTAACATCTCTGTAATACAACTTCTATAATAAGTTTTTAAAAATTAGCTAAAAGAAAGTTTAGATTTTCAAATAACCGTTATTGAACCTCAATTGTGCAATAATCAAACCGCGGTGAAGGATTGGTTAGAACCCAATTTCCTAAACCATGTAACTACGAGTACACCAACACAAGATATGATCATATCCAGTCACCCACTAAGAAACTACTTTACAAGCAAACTGCGGTACAGCCTAAACAGTATTTAATACATCTATAATGAATCGCTAAAAAGATGACTTTGTTTCTTAAATTACCTTAAAATACTGCTACTAGTCACGTTCCATACGGTTACGCAGATACTAAAAAATGCATAATTTAAATTTAGTTATAAAAGAGGATTGCAACTAAAGAAAGTTACAGACACAGACTACAAATATGCTTACAATTAACAAAATTTTAAAGATTCTGGCTACTCAGCTGAAATTCCTGTGTGGCTCCAGAAAGAATAATATTTATGGGAGGTCCAGTCAGCAGTTTTCATTACCGGTCATCTGGCGCTGAAGCAAGTGTGACACCAGCTATTGATGAACAAAATCTGCTGCTATCACTTAGCCGTATATGTCGCGGTTAGAGACATAAACACTAGACCCTTATATGTTATAAATCGCCTAAACGGTGTTTTGCGCGAAGCAAATCACCCGATAGCTCTTTACTATAAATGTCTATTAGAACGAATAGAATCTACAAATTAATCACTTACCAGAAATTCTGCGACAAAGCTCTAAACGGCGTTATATTGATGTAGTTGGTTTCACGCGCAACGTATATCCATCGAAGTCGACGGCTGCTATAATAGGTAACTCATTAACGCAAAACTAAATGTACTAACAAGGACAGATCTGTCATGAATCTGACACTATGTCGTAATTCAAGAAATATATTCCACCGGAATTATTGAACTATCTATATTTGGTGATAATTGGATGTTGAAAGAGATCAAGCGACTATTATTCCCACTCGGAATTTTCTGCAAAAATCTCTCTATGACTAGCAGGGGTGTCTTTGCCTCGGGTCGAGAATAAAATAAACACATTTTCCAAAACATAACCGATAAAACAAACAAAACAGAAAATCATAGATTTATACGGCATGTGTCGAAGACACGGCGAGACTTTGTTGATTTTTAAAGTCATTGTCATTTGTGGTTAGAGTATGTGAATCCAACAACGGGTTCCTAAGAAACAGTTAGTTTCAATATACAAGAAAAATTTAGACCCGTGATTGGTCAATACAAAGAACTGACGCTATTTATTCTATAACGATATAGGTACTCGAGGGTAAAGAGACTACCAAAAACAATAGATCGGCGAACTTAAAATAGTAATACGGATTGGTAAAATAGATAGAAAGGATTTTTAACAGGTTCCAACATCATGTTTAATGACTTTAAAGAGTTTAGAACTTTTTTATTTGACATTGTGTATAAATATCAGCGGCTTGAAAAAAATTTGATGCTGTGGTGTAGTTAAAAAACCTTCATTTTTACTTTTTAAACCATCTGCATTACTTCTAACTCTAGTTCTGTTGCATAGATATGTTGATATCGGGATACTTAAAAATTTCTTAGGTAATTTCTTTTTGTTAATAAAAAATGTTGAACCAACTTAACTGTTGAATCCATTTTCTTCTACGTGTAGCTTATATTTTGCAGTACTTTTGGTATTATGCAATTAATACAAAATATTTATGGGGATTTTAAAAATTCCTTTAGAATACAAATCAATCATTAAGAAAGCAAGTGCGATTAATTTTTACGTGTATAAATGATTACTGAAAACGAGTTTTTATTCTAAGCTATAAATACAAAGGCATTCACTTCATATGCGTTAAAACAAAACACACTTTCCTGGTATAAAACATTCGCTTCATTTATCGTAAAAACACAGTATCAATTACATTTGCACAACTTGGGGAACGCAGTTGTAAGTTTTTATTATGTAAGTAAATTTATTTTAAAAATTTTAAGCAAAACAATTTAATTCTAAAATCTTCGTTGTTAACAAACAAGTACGTCAGATACTACGAAATTCATTAGAACTTCTTTAAAAACTACCTATTTTCCGTAAACGAATAAACGCTCCTATTCAAGGAACTCACGCGGCTATTAAAATGCGGCAGCTCCGTGGCGTAGTGCTATGTGTGTGACTACTACGCCCAAGGTCCCGGGTTTGAATCCTGACACGGCCCGCTTTAAAAATGTTAGGCGAGCATTTTTCACAAAAATACACCCTCGTTCGGATGAGAGGTAAAATAGAGGTTTCGTGTGTGAGTGTTCTCACGCAAGTTAAAAATCCCTACTTTGCTTGGAATAGTAAGGGTTCGGCAAAATTCCAAATTTTCCAGGTAAAAAAAACTCGCTTCCTGGCCAATGTGGTACCTTCGGGTGGAACAGTGGAAAATCACATGTAAGGCTATTAAAATGCAATAAAAGATAGATAAGCAAGTTGAATAGCTTTCCATGCTACAATAAGAAAAAGACAGCGAACATTAACTCCGTGCGTTAGAAGAGAATGAACGAAGGTTTAACGATAATTGTAAATCATAACAATTGACACTAACTGGTTGGTTAAAACGCGAAATTGGTGTAAATTCTTAAATCAATGGTGATTAATCTTTCCAAATAAATCGAGAAAAACCTGGAAAATGACGTATAGAGATAATATTTTGAATATAAATGGAAGTAATTCACACTTAATCAGTAATTCCTTCCTGAACCCAAACAATGTGTAACTTTGAGTAAAAAATACATGATATAAAAAATTATTCAACGTTCAGTACAACCTGTAAGAGAAGTCGCCACCTGAAGTTATACCAAAATAAAAATAAAAGAAATAAATCATTAACAAAAAAACTTTAATTAGCAAAAAAAAACAACATTACAATCACTGTCGGGTAACTAACGCTTTGCAAAAATAATGTGTACTGTAAAATTTTCTACTGCCCAATATTTAGATACATTACCACGGCCATAAACATATTTTGAGTATGTGAGAATAAAACATCTATTCTATCATTTACTATCTATTGTATTTGTATATCAGATTTCAAAATTCAGGTTAGTAATCATAATATTATGATACCTCTCATAGGCTCTGATAATACCTACACACCTAACATACAACTACAAATACAATGGCAATAACGCCTTCCAATATGCCAACAAGTTTTTAAATCATTTATCCAGTAATAAATAGTATATTTTCCTTTGTCATTTAAAATTAATAGAAATGTATTAATACCATGGCAATAGCTACCAAAATAGTTCGATCATTTTCGTACAAATCGAATTAATTCGATAAATAACTCAAACAGCAAAATCTACGTAGACAGGGTCTCAACATAAGCAGGGAAGAAACACTCACCCACGTGTCTACGGTGTTGGATCTATCACACCCTCTTTAGGGCCGAAGCGGAACAGATGGACCTGAGACCACGTAACTTGTACATGCTTCTATACCAAAAGGAGCGCAATTCAATAGGCCGTCACGTCCACCGGAGAAAGCTGTAACGGGTACGAGTAAAAATTAGACCCTTTTCGAAGAAAAATGCATTTTTTAAAAAATAAAAGTACCTACCACACAGTAGTGTACACAAAATTTTTTAGATAACGAAAAATGCAACGAATATTCTTAGCCGTCTAGTTGCAGCAAGAATCAAGTAAAGAACTCGTTTTATCGCAACGAATTAACATCAATCCCGGCTTTATCAAACGCAGGTGTTAAATAGAAAGTTGAAACAATTTTAACAAATAAGTACGATCTATTATTTCAACGAGTCTTTATGATTGGGTGTAATAAGAAGAAATTATGCGCTATAGTAATGTGTATAAAGTCAACGGATACCTCAAACAAGGTACGGATGATTGAGATTATAAAAGAACTTTTCGTTTTGCAATAATTAGGTTTAATTGAAATTATTGTAAAGCGTACTTATTGTAGGAAGGTCTAATATACCGGGTGTTGTTTGAATATTGATGCAGAATCTATGTAAATGAATAATGAACTAACAAGGGTACGGTTTTATTCCTTGTCGGAAAGTGAACGTAACCAGGAATGCACCTTATTTGGCAAACATTCTTTCGGCAACTTCCGTTTATTTTTTTCAGGGTTCCAATCATTGTGATTTTTTTGTAACAATTCTTTAGCCAAAGGATAGCTTGAGTACCAGTTATCACAAGTTAGACTTTTACGTAAAGCCTAAATGATCATTTCATATCGAGCTAGTAATTAAAAGATCGAAAATATAAGGTTACGGTATCTTTGCATTCCACGGTCGATGCGTTTACCAATTACGCCACCTGAACGGGTGATGATAATTGGAAAGATGTACAAATGTAAATTATGAACGCAACGATACATCAACCTAACTTTCAATTGTGTTTGGCATTTTTATCAGTCATATCTGGCAGTATCAAATTTTTGTATTGTATGAGGTATAGACAAAAAGCAATATGCTCAAAATCACGGCTGTAAGTCACCTAATAAACACAAATATTGGATAACTGTCGATTGAAATAATAACTTTACTTTTATGCAAAGCCTAAACGATCATTTCAAATTGAGCCAAGAGATTCTAATTTTATGTTCGGGTATACGTTATACCGCTGCGAAATTCGTCTCTCAGCTTTTATCTGAGAAGCAGAAACAACGGCGCTTTGATGTGTGCAGTGAATTCAAAGGAACATCTGAAAGCGACCCTACCTTAATCTCCAAAGCCATAACCGTGTCATAACATGAAAGGTCGCCGTTTTGACACAGTAGAAGACACTCAGATCAAAAGGCAGGAAGCGATTGACAGCCTTCAAGAAAAATATTTTGTTGACACTTTTCAGATATGGAGCAAACGTTGGATGCGTTGCAACAATTCCCAGGGTGGCCACTTTGAAGGAAGTAGCAATCATTACTGGCCTAGGTGTGCAAAAAAAAAAATCAAACCTCATACAATATAATGATAAATTCAGATAGAGAATTCTTGTAATCAAATGTTTGTTAATCCATAAGCTCCAAAACTCCTGTTTCAAAATATTGTAGCGGGCTACTACTACCGCGTTTCACTAATTTAAAACAAGTAATAACATGACGTCTTTATTACTCACTGTTCACAAGTCTAATTAACAGTATATGCCTTATTTATAGATGTTTTCAGTCCAATTAACAATGAAACACTATCACACTAATGAATTTACAAGAACTAATATCTTCTTAAACTAAATTCTTAACTATAAGTCTTCTTAGCAACACTAAAGACTACTATAATTTATTTATTACACTTTTGTCTATATATGTATTCTACAAGCTGCACGTACATTAGACACGTTCACATCATATAACATTTATGTTTACTCTTGGATTTCCAAAAGCTCAACTATTTAACTTTACACGATATAATTTATATTCGACATTCTGATATAGACTAACTCTGTACTTCATCATCAGTCTTATATATACCCTGAATTAAAAAGGATGATTCATCCTCCAGTAATAACCAGAAAATATTCGGTCCATGGAGAATATACAGTGCTTACGGTGCTTGTGTGTTTGACGGGTTGCCCAATAGTAGCTCGCAACAATATGTTATTTAAGGTTAGATCGGTTGATTAAAACAAACAGGTTCGCTAGATTTTCGGTTTCATTGAATTTAGTCATTTGTTTGTATTTAATGGTTAAAATTAAAACCTAAGGTAAAGAGATAAAATGTTTCAACCGTTGTCAAAATGTTGACAAACTTCTATTGTTACACATCTATTTGTAAATCAAGATTCAGAAAGTTTGGTTTCTCACTCTATCGTTGCGAACTAACAATGCAAAGCACAATAATTTCTACCTTCACATCTTTGTTCAGCTTTTACATTCGCTATAGAATGTTAGTTTTAACCCAGTTTTGTTATTATACATACACATTTTAGTGGTTTGTTGCGTTCTACAAAGCAATTTAAAAAATTACTGTGTCAAAAATAAATTCCTAAGATATTCCGAGCTCATACAATATGCATTAGAATAAGCGTCAAATATAGACAGTTCCTACGTTACAAAACTCAAAGTGAGACTATCGATCGAAATTTCAAGCAAAGGGGTTACAAATAATATATTTGTAATATAGTAGTTTTACCCCTGTTGTATAAAATACAGTGAAATAAAATGTACTTCTCAGTTTTTAAACAGAAAACGTTATATTATGTAAATTTTGCAGTTTTGTGATTGTTTAACCCAAACACTAAAACGAAACAGCGGTGGAATGTTCACAAAGAATCGTTCCAATCTTCAGCTTTTATAAACCACAATGTATCTCTTGCTAAGTTTTCGAATTGGTTGGCAAAGTAGGTTTTTGTATTGTTCGTTTATTTTTATGATATCGTCCAGTCATTTTTATAAAACAAGACCAATCAATACTGAACATGATCAAAACTAGTCTAAAGAAGATACAATCTCAATTTGTTTGTACATAAGTATAGCCTAAGTGTACAATTTTGAAAATCAAATGTAAGAACACATTGCAACAATTTGCAACATCCGTCTCATATACCTTGTTACGTGTAAATTTGACACTAATGGTATGAAACGTAACAGAAAGGTTTAAGATAGTTAGCTCTGTGGAGACCACAGACCACAGAAATGTTTGTTTGTAATCAAAGAGCTTTGCTCTCACAATTACCATCCGATGTGAATGAAACTATGGCAATTGATATGGTATACGGTTTATTTCGACGCGATATTAGAGAAAAACTTCCTCGGTCTGAATGTTTGACTTTCAAGGATTTATTGACTCGCGCCCGTAGCGTTGAGCAGTCTTTGCAAGAAGTTTTTGTCGACGTCCATCGTAACCATAATCCTGTTAAAAACGATAGTCAAGAAGTAGTTTT
Source organism: Platerodrilus igneus (assembly GCA_036346225.1). NCBI lineage: Eukaryota > Metazoa > Arthropoda > Insecta > Coleoptera > Lycidae > Platerodrilus > Platerodrilus igneus. The sequence continues at coordinate 3,237,051 of JARFIW010001381.1, forward strand.
AAAACGTGTTTTGCGTTCTCGTTGTTCATATTGTAAAACATATGGTCATGTTAAAGAAGATTGTCTTAAATTGAAATCTAAGGAATCAAAAATACACTCTTTAGCTACCGCTACATCTTCAATCATTAAATGTTTTGGATGTGGTGCGCCTGGAGTGTTACGCTCTAAATGTGCTAATTGTAATGATAAAAACTCTACAGTTTTAGAGTCAAAGTTTGTTCAATTTTGTTCAGCCACTACTGACGTTCCTGTTTTGAATAAACCTATTTTGGGCGTTAGTATAAACGGTCGATATGGCAATTGTACTTTGGACTCGGTTCTACTGTAAGTTTAGCGAGTTATGGTATTTACCAAATTCTTTTGAACGATGGCCAGAATTTTTCAAAGCGTTCCGTTAAAATTTGCTTTGTGGATGGCATAGTTCGTGATGAAGAGGTTTTAAGTACGGATGTACAGGTTACTCTTGAATACAAAACTGTCACTGTTACCGTCAACGTATTGCCGCATGCACAAACTAAATCTACGTTACTAGGTATTGATTTTATTACCAGTGTCGGTCTTGTTTTAGATATTTCGAGTAATCAATGGTATTTTAACGATGATCCTGTTAGAAAATTTAATTTTTATGGTAACTTTCAGGTGAATCGTAAAAATGTTAATTTCGTGTCTCTGCGCGAGGATGAAGGAGAATCCCTTTACTTAGATCAGCGTATGATTATAGAGACGCTTTTGGAAAAACATTCCACTGTCTTTAAGATGGGGGGAGCCCCCCACCGACTTTGCGGTTCATAAGATAAAGACTGTCGATCACGATCCGATTTCAGTTCCACCTTATCCTCTTAGCAACCCGAAAAGACAATTTTTAAAGGAAGAAATAGATAGAATGCTCTCAGAAGATATAATTGAAGAATGTGAGTCACCTTGGGGATTCCCGGTCGTACTTGTCCCGAAAAAAGATGGAAAGCTTCGCTTGTGTGTTGATTATAGGCGTTTGAATGCTATTACGGCCCGGATTCCTTCCCCTTACCTCGCATCGAACAGCTTCTGCATACTTCTAAACGGACTATGTACATGAGTACTATAGACTTACAGTCTGGATTTTTACAAGTTCCTATAGCTGAGGAAGACAGGGACAAAACTTGTTTTGTTACACCCTTCGGTACGTTTCGCTACCTTCGAATGGGTTTTGGTCTTCGAAACGCTCCGGCTACTTTTCAAAGATTAATGTCCAGATTTTGCAACGGTCTTGGTGACCGATCCGTTTACGCATATTTGGACGATATTTTAGTGATATCGGACAATTTTCAAAGCATGTTGATGATTTACGTGCAGTTTTCGAAAGGCTTAAGTTATATAAATTACGTGCGCGTCGCGAAAATGTTGCTTTGTACGGAAATCCGTCAAATACTTGGGTCACGTTCTGACTACTAATGGTATTGAAGTTGACAGAGAAAGATTTCTGCAATTAAGAACATTAACGTTCCGTGTTGTGTTAAAGATGTTCTTAGTTTTGTTCAAACGTGTTCCTGGTATAGGAAATTTATTCGGCATTTTTCGTCCATAGCGCGTCCGCTAACTAACTTATTAAAGAAAAATAGTGTGTTTTGTTTTGGCGAACCTGAGCTACAAGCATTTAGTGCGCTCAAGGAAAAACTTACTTCAGCTCCGGTATTAATTCAAGCTGATCCGAACTTACCGTATTTTTTACAAACTGATTCTAGTGGTTTTGCACTTTGAGCCGTTTTGTTGCAAGGTACTAGCAATGATTTGCTTCGTATTGAGTACGCAAGCAGACTTCTTACTCCAGCTGAGCAAAATTACTCCACTGTAGAACGGGAAGCTTTGGCTGTTATTTATGCTACCGAAAATTCCGAACATATTTGGAAGGGCAGAAGTAAATGTAATTTCTGATTGCCAGCCATTGCAGTGGCTATTAACATTGAAAACACCTACGGGTCGTTTAGCCCGTTGGGCTTTGAAAATTCAGGGAATGAATATGAAAATTTCTTATACTCCCAGTAAAAGAAACGTTGTGGCTGATATGTTGTCCAGACCAGGTTGTATGAACGAAAGTGATACCTGTGATGTCTGTTTTGTTAGTGTTGAAATGCCGAAGATTAATGCTACTGATCTTAGGGTCGCACAATTAGACGATCCAGATTTGTCATTGATTGTTAAAGCATTAGAAGGTGAAGACACTCTTGATATGATCCGATGGTTAGATCGTGGTTATATGTTAAACAATGGGATACTTTATCGGAACAATCCTCATGAGGATGTAGAGGATCCGTAATTAGTAGTTCCTGCGAGTTTGAGGCAAGACTTGCTAAATCATTATCATGACTCACCCACTGGTGGTCATTATGGTGTTGATAAAACTTATCAAAAGATGTTTGATAAATATTATTTTGTTGGTATGAGACGTTTTATTGCAGATTATGTAAAAGGTTGTATTGAATGTCAGCGTTATAAAGCTAGTAATACTAAACCTGCTGGTTTATTACAAACTCCAGCTCCTGCACAACGCTTTGAAATCATAGCCGTTGATTTATTTGGCCCTTTGCCAATAACTGAAAATAAAATCGATGGATTTTAGTCTGTGAAGACACAGCTTCAAAATGGGTTGAGCTTTATCCATTAGAATCTGCTAATGCAGATGCATGTGCAAAAATGCTTATCGAGGAGATATTTTTACGTTTTGGCACTCCGAGAAAAATGGTATCTGACAACGGTGTACAGTTTATTTAAGATATTATGCAATAGGTGACATATTGTTTTGACATAGATACTTGTTTTATTTAACCCGGTTGAAAGGAAGAATCGAGACTTGAAGACTCAGCTTTCGATTTTAGTTCAATATTGTCACACAAAATGGGATATTCATCTACCAGCAATACGTTTTGCTATTAATTCAACCGTATGTGAGTCAACTGACCGTACCCCTGCTTTTCTTACTTTCGGTCGTGAATTACGTGCTCCTCACGATACCGTGTATGATTCAAGAACTGTGGTAAACGCTGAGAATTTTGTTCCTCGGATTACTCCGTATTTAAAGCGGTTATCACAAAAACTTTGTACGTCACAAGAAATTTTACAGCAAAAGCAAGACGTTCGTAAAGCACAAGTCGATAAGACAAGACGTGCTGAAAATTTTCAAGTTGGTGATCAAGTTCTGTTGAAAACTCGCCTACTTAGCAATGCCAGTAAAGGCATTACTTCTAAATTTGCACCTAAACGGGATGGACCTTATGTTATATCGAAGGTGGTTACTCCAACTACCTTTGAGCTTACTACAGCTACGAAACCCTATGAAAAGATCGGTAAATTTCATTCTGTTGATTTAACGAAATTTGTTCCGTTTAGTGCCGGTGTGCCTAGTGCTTCGTCGGTTATACCCGCGCCTGTGGTGCCTAAAAGAAAACGGAGACGCCCCCGTAAAGTGAAAAAGTCATTTCTAAACGCACGCCAGTAACTTCTGTACGTTTATAGGGGGGAGTGTGTAGCGTGATCCCTTTTACTGCACGCCAATGATTAGTTTAGTGGAACACACTCCTAACCTCATAATAGCAGTATGTGTTACGCCGTGTAGAGGAATGGTCGTATCCTTTCCTCGTTCATGTATTATGCATTGTTTTGATTGTTAAGTCCTTAATATACGTAGTTTACTGTGTACCTTTGCTTTATATTAAAACCCTGAGATTAAAATACAAATACATATATTGTGTACAACGAGTATTATTAGTAATTATAACAAAAACCGTCCCTCGTCCCGTTAAAATTTTCAATTTATTTAATTATCCAGCAAATTGATTGTCTTTATAAACTTCTACAAACACAACTGAGATGCTTAATTTTAATACAATTCCTTGTGTTTGTAGCGTGCACCACCTAAAAGTCTGAAAACTGCTGGCTTAGGTAAGAATAAGAAAATATCTATCACCAAAATATATGGTAATAAGACATTAAAAATTTTTCACTTACAGTATGCGGTTAAGTGGCAGAGTTCGATCATCCTTCTTTGAAACAAGACAACTCCAGGTGTAATTAGTAATCTCTTAATCCAACAAATGTTGCGAAAGCTTTGAATCAGATCGCTTTCATTTTAGTACCCTACGTTATTTATATCTGCGCTTACAACCGCTTTTTTGGGGTTTTTATTAGCCAGTCCGCATAAAAAGAACGATACCGCCTGTCGAATTACTTCATATCTGTATTTACTCAAATTTGTCGATTCCCTAGTCGCTCGAAATGCACGACTAACTGATTGTGTTTGGAATGCCCCTCCTTTTGTGACTGCAGTGGGTTCTTTGAATTGTTATTCCTACTAGTAAAACCATATACTTGATTTAATCCAAGTTCAATAAACAGTAACACATTGCCACTATTTTAGTGAGTAAAAAAATGTATTATTAATAATTCTTTAACCAATGATATATGTACAACCAAATTTATACAAAAATAACTGTTTTTTACAATATTTAGAGAATTGAAATGTTGCCACATGAACAATAAACATAAAACAAAAAAATTGCTGCATTGCAAACTGCATAAACAAATTGTCTTGAATGAAGCTGTGAAGTATTTTAAATCGAGGTCGCTTTCATTGTGTCAGACTTGTACAAAATTGAAGTCCCTAGATTAGTGATCAATTCAAGTAAAAAATTTAGGTTAATGAAATTTCATGTGCTGTTTTAAATGAATGTTACAGTACAGTTTTAACTACTCAGAGAATTAAAATTTTGCCATTATAAAAGAAAAAAAAATTGGTAATACCTGTTTGCGTGTGTGGTAGGTAGATAGTTGTTGTCACGTGTTAAATAAGTTGAATAGCTATGTTACCTAGTGGGCCTCAAATAGAACTTCCTATTATTGATCGACCAAGCACAACACCGGTGAAGATAGCAGCTTCAAAAACACAATTGGACAGCGTGCACGATTAACTGCTTTCCATATTCTACGATTACATCACTAAAACACATTTTTGTGGATTCTATGCAAAATAACTTATTAAACTGTAGATTGGTTATACTGACAATTGTTAAAAATACTCTTCAGAAATGATGGCTGCAATTCACCATGTGCAAATTCTATTAAAAAGATACGTATTTTTGATACCAGAGTGAGTAAGCCAGGATCAAAATTATTGCTTGCTTCTCGCAATAATATAATGCCACGCAAACCCGTATATAAATGCCACTTTCATAAATCTCTAACTAAATGCCACTTTCGTGAATCCGTAACTAAATGCTGAAATGAAACACCCTCATTAGATTTAACAATTTCAAATTAATAAAAGCAAAGTACACTTACCCACTTTCGGCTTTGCACATTATTACAGAGTAAATAGACTAAGTTATAAGCACTTAGATACCTAATGCTTTTCAGGCTAAGCTCAAGTTCACAACTCGCAAGACCCATTTTTGCGCAGTGCTTAAATCAAAGAGGAAGACAAAATTCGTTTATCTAACGAAGTAGAAAATATCCCTCCTAAGCACAGATGGTTTCTAAAATGTTGTTTTCGACCAAACACATTCCTACGAGGTTTGTATGTATGGTTATCTATCTATCAGAATAAGTAGAATACAGTGCCTAACCAACAGTATAGGTAACATAAAAATTTAAACTGTTACAAAGGACGGGAAAGTGCTCGTCACTATTATAAATCAATCACGCGATTCGAGGCTAACGAGAAATTCCCAGAATACTTACATCATTACGGTGTACTATGTTTCATGCTGAGCTCAAAAACTAAGGAATAGAGATGATGTTTATATATATAAGCAGGACCACTCGACATTAGATTCATTCAATGAATGGATTGGATGTCATTCATTCGATTCAGTCATACGATTTGATTAATCGCGAGGATGTTACTAGAAGAAAAATTGTTTCAAAGTATGCAGTACGCATACCGTAATTAATAATTACATTGTATCAGTGTGTAAAGAAGTCATTCTTAAAACGTAACCTGCATAAATATGGAAGTTGTTAAATGCAGTGACTTGATTTTGTAACATACAATGAAGATGGAAAATTCTTCGAGATAGAAAGCTTCTTTAAAATTTAATTAAATAAGTAAAACGATGATGCAATTTGGTAACTGATTTAAGTCAACAATTTCAAATTTTACAATTTGCTGTATCTTCAAAGCAACCCTCCTTTAGCAACGCCCAAAGCGGCCGTTGTGAGAGCAATAATTAAGCGGCACTTCAATTTGCGGCCGTTCTTATAGCAATATATATATATATATATATATATATATATATAAAAGACAGGTTATTTGCAGTCCGCAATAAGAAATTGTGTAGAACAATATATAAAATAAGATGTATCTGTAAACAAACTCTATGAAAATAATAGAGCCTACCAGCCCGATTTGTATTCGTCAATAGGCTCTATTATTTTCATAGAGTTTGTTTACAGATACATCTTATTTATATATATATATATATATATATATATATATATATATATTACTCATATTTAGACCAGGGTAGAAAATTAAATAATCACATCAAATAATTTTAATCACCGTGTAGAAGCTTTGGGAAAAGGTACGCGTTATTTAAACCGTGAAGTATAAAAATTCATTCGTTTCATTAAAAAGAAGAGATTTAAATTATTTACAAGACGCTTTCTATAAAAAGAAGCAGTATTAAAATGCTCTACTGTAATTTGATTATTCCGAGTAAAGAAACAAAGAGAAATTACGTGCAAAATTTATATTAATTAACTCAATTTTAAGTAACCGGTATTAAACAAAATGTACAGATAATAATTAATATTTGATTAGGAGTCACTAAAAATTAAAGGGTATTATTTTAATTGGAGTTAATGGAACCATTAGTAACATATAATATGTATAAAAGCTAGTAAAAACCAAATAATATTCAGATCGTAGAAGTATTATGTTTGAACACGTGCGTATTTTTAAATGTTTATGTTCTGAGTAAAATTTGCAGATAACAAATGGTTACAGAGAATGTTGGAGAAACCGTCGCATAATATTTACGGGAAATGCTAATAAGGTGGGTTATTTCACAGTCCACATGGATTGAAAATAACCGATACTAAAGAATATAGATTTGTACCACTCGGAACAGGGTAGATAGAGACAGATAATCCAGACGTTGCGAGCCGTGTCGAAATTTCTGAGATTTAACTGGTGCGAGTGAAAATTTAATAAGAACCGACGCACAGGCGGTCGAGATGGGAACATAGAATGACGAAATTCTAGAAACTGTCCGTTTTGGGGACAAAAGCGACACACGGGCAAGCGATTATATAAACCCGTGTTGATAGGAGTGGGGCTCTCTTAGATTTTCGACTTGATTCAATGCGTTAAACAGTGCTTTTTAGTCTTCCGATTTTGATTGAATAATTTAAACAGTTTGCTCGTATATTTTGGTGATTTAAAACAGTTTGTTCTTTACGTGCTACAATGAAAGTAATTTAGTGCACTTAGAAAAGAAGATGCAAGGTAATAAAGTCTGGTATCACTGTACCAATTATTCAAATTTGCAACGACAAATGAATACACAAAAGTAGGCAGTTTTGGCGTATATTGGTGAAAGAAGTATGAATTTCTTTGTTATTTTTCGGGGGTGTTAATAATTAAATGATTCGTAAACGTGTCGGGATCCACAAAACAAGGTTCAGATATACACAGATGAGTTCCGGAAAAGCACTGAAACAACTTTAGATGAATGGTGGTGTAGAAAATTTTAAAGGCGACCAGCAATACGAGGACCTAAACATAACCCAGTTGGATTGGTGTGATTAACAGAGGACGATGTACATTGGAGCACGAGTGTATTAACCTTCAGGTAACTTATGCTTTGTTGTTCGATTTTTGATGTTTGATGTGTGTTGAATAACTTTATAATTTATTTACTTAAAATGGACAGTAGTGAAATTGTACTAACAACAAATTTTTAATTTTAAGGTGAAATTTTCTTGTTTAAGTAGAAAGGGGTATTTAGTATTTATGTTCTTGAGTATGATGAAAATTTGGGTATGTCTTTGAGCTCAATTAGACGAACCTGGTTAATTAACGTAAAGGGTGGAGATGCTCCTTTGTACTCAGACTCAGGTCTGCATATATTGTTATAGTAATTAGTAGGTATCCTACAAGGACTTTAATTCTGGATGCACATTAAAATGATAACAAATTTAATCTTGAAATTTTCTGATACTGAAATTTATGCTAAATTTTAATTTTGAAATTTTAATGTATTGTGAATATTGATGTAAATAGAGTTAACGTTGATGTTTGTGGTAGGAATGTGTTTTTTTTTATGAATGAGGATGAAGGTTTAACTAGGTGAGCAGCCGAGGCGGAAAAGAGTAAAGAGGCGAGTAACAGAAGAAAGTCAACGGACCAGTAAATTTGAATAGGATTTTGGGGAATTCACAGCATTCTTGACGCCCAAGTTAGAGGCTCGATTCAGAATACAAGGTTTCACAACATTCTTGGCGACCCAAAAGTGAGGCTCGAGTTCCAAATAAAATTTTGTGATTTTATTCCAGGAAACTGGCGATCTGAGAGAGAGTTTCTGTGTGTGTATAAATTTAAGAGTATTTTAGAGTGTGTGTGAGTGATTAGAACGTATGCAGAGAAAAGAGTGGTTAAGGAGTCAAGGAGTGGAAATTGGAAGTGACGATAGTGCATTGTGTGAGAAAAATTCTAAAATGGAAGAAGCTGGAGGCAGTAGAGATCAGTCGAGGACGGAATCAGGGGATCAAGGAAACGAGATGATAATGAGAATGCTAGAGAGAATGAACGATGAATCTAATAGAGCTAGGGAAGAATCCAATAGAAAATTAGAACAGCTAAGCGATGAATCTAATAGAGCTAGGTAGGAGTCCAACCGAAAATTTGACCAATTAAATCAGGAATTAGGGGATAAAATAGAAAAATCGACTCAAGAATTTACAGAGTTTAAAAATAGTCTTACCGTAAAGATGGGGGAAGTTGAAAATAGGGTAGATAAAAATGAGCGTGATATTACAGGTCTTCGACAGGAAATGGGACATTTAAGGTCCGAAGTACGCATTTTTTGTGAAGAAGAAATAAATGTAAAAATGACTGAAGTAACGGACTCATGTAGGGATCAGTTAGGTAGGGTAGAACGCGAAGTTAGTAGTATTAAATACAACATGTCAAGTTTAACGGGGGATGGTCCCAGATTTTCTACAGGTGGCGTATCATTGGACCAACACATGAAGTTTTATGGCGATAACAGGGTAAATCCACAAATTTTTATTAATAGTGTAAGAAATCTAGTGGGAAATTTATTTGACGAACAGACTAAACTGAATACGATAAAGGCTTTATTAAAGGACAATGCGGAAGCATGGTACAATTTAGTAGGACAGGACATAGACACCTACACGGACTTTGAAGACAGATTTTTAAAGCACTACTGGAGTGACCACAGACAAGACCAGGTACGAGACGACTTAATCACAGGAAATTTAAGGAGAATTTTCAGGAAGTAGGAGCAATATGCTATACGCAAGTATAGCATAGCAAAGCAACTAAACCCACCACTGACGGACCGACAAATTATCAAGTATTTATCACGACACTTCGAGGTAGAAGTAAGACAACACGTAGCACTACAGAACATAGTGGACAGAGAAATGTTTTTAGAATACCTGCAGAGGTACGACGACGTAAGTAGTGGACGACCTCGGGATAATAGGGAAAGGCAGAACAACACAGTTAGGTTTGACAATAGACGGGACAACTATGCTAGACGGGGGAATAGTTACGGATACCAGCGACAGAATTGGGAACAGCGACGACCATACTTTAGAAGTAATAGTTTAGGAAGGGGACCTGCACCGAGACCTGAACCTACCAGAAAGAATAGTTCACCGGACATGAGGGGGACTGCTAATACAGACACGGAACGAGTGGAAACGCCTAGGACATACGCTGAGGTGACGGCTAGACCAGGACCGAGTAGGGAAAACAGACCTGGACAGGATTTTTAGAACGCGACAGACCACTAGATTTCAGTGTAAATGTATATGAACATCCACGTGAATTTTTCAAAATTGAGGAGGAAGTAGAGCCAGAAACTGAGGAAAAATTATGTTTGCCAATTGTTAATATAGAATTTTGAGAATAATGTAGAAGTATTACTTGATACAGGGGCAGAGGCGAGTTTAATATCGGAGGAATTCGTCAGCAAAATTAGGGATAGGGTTTGTGATAGAATTATGCCTATAAAGCGTAGCCATTTAGTAGCTCCAAATAAAAGAAGTTTGCTGTAGTAAATAGTGTTGTGGTGCTTAGGATAGATATAGGAGGTTTAAGCTGTGAACAGGAGTTTGTAATTGTACCTGGACTGAAGTTTCAGAGCATTTTAGGTGTTGACTGTATGATGCAATTAGGGGTTTTGATAGATATGGAAAGGAAGGTAATAAGGATTAAGGATAGGGTAGTTCCATGGAAGGGCAGTTATGAAGTCACAGAGGATGACACGGGGTTGAGTATTAATGTAGTAGAGGTAGAGGATGATGAAGTTAAACAGATCAACACAATAAGATGTCCAGAGGATAGGAGAGTAGAGGTTCAAGCTTTAGTACAAAAACATGCAGAATTAGTGGGGGTAGAAGCAACAGCAGCAGATCGGGAGCAGGTGAAGGCAGAATTAAATAAAATGTTGGAAGATGGCATAATAGAGGTCTCAAACAATCATTTCATAAATCCGTAGGTGGTAGTTAAGAAAAAGGATGATAGCATTCGTTTATGTTTAGATGCACGAAAAATTAATCAACGGACCAAACCGCAATTCCATTGTCCATCATCCATGGACACATTTTTGACGAGGTTAAATGGCAAGTTTGTTTTAATAAAGTAGATTTAAGGAATTTATTCTGGCTGATTCCATTACACAAGAATTCTAGAAGGTACACAGGATTTTCCGTAGAGGGAAAAATCGATAAATTTAAGGTAGTATCGTTTGGTTTGTCGGCAGAAAAGGAAATAACAATAAATGAGAAACAGACAAGTGTAGGGACTAAAGAAGAAGTAATATGTAAGAGTCAGGATAATAGGGATGATAAGTTTATTGTATGTGAGATAATAGGGATGATAAGTATAGATATAGAAGTGGGAGAAATAGGGATGAAGAGTATTAGGTTGGTGAGAAGAAAGACTTGGAGGGTCAAGAAGAGAGTTAGATTTAAATAACTTGATGAACAAAGGATAGAGATAGGTGAATTTTAGTATAGATATAGAATAGAGAGTAGATAGGTGTACAATAGAGTAAAATTTAAATATATAGGGATAGCATAGGTATATATAGAAGAGTAGAAGTAAGTGTTTATAGAAAATAAAGCTAGGTATAGAATAAATATGGGAGATAATTAGAAATAGGTTTAGGATGAGAATAAAGAGTAAATGTAGGAAGAAAATAAGATAGCTTAAGTATAGATATTTCATATAAGATTAGTGGAGAGTTAGGAATAGAGTAAGAGTAGGATAGGTATATAGGATTAGGTAGGGGGAAGTAAAGTATAGTGAAGATTAGTTAAAAGTTAGGAATAGGATAGGTATATAGGATGTATATAGGATTAGATGGATAAGTAGGATGAAGTTAGGGATAATTTCAGTTTATAGAATTAGGTGAGAGTTAGGAATAGGATAGGAATATAGGATAGGTGTAAATATTTTTTTGGATTGGATATAAGTTAGGTAAGTTAGATAGATAAGGGTAGAGAGAGATAGGCAATTTTTTTTTGTAAATTTTTGTTTGGCAGTCTAAATGCTTTATATTTGCATTCAAATAAGTGGGATTATTTGTATTCAAATAGGGGGAAAATACTCATATTTAGACCAGGGTAGAAAATTAAATAATCACATCAAATAATTTTAATCACCGTGTAGAAGCTTTGGGAAAAGGTACGCGTTATTTAAACCGTGAAGTATAAAAATTCATTCGTTTCATTAAAAAGAAGAGATTTAAATTGTTTACAAGACGCTTTCTATAAAAAGAAGCAGTATTAAAATGCTCTACGTGTAATTTGATTATTCCGAGTAAAGAAACAAAGAGAAATTACGTGCAAAATTTATATTAATTAACTCAATTTTAAGTAACCGGTATTAAACAAAATGTACAGATAATAATTAATATTTGATTAGGAGTCACTATAAATTAAAGGGTATTATTTTAATTGGAGTTAATGGAACCATTAGTAACATATAATATGTATAAAAATTAGTAAAAACCCAATAATATTCAGATCGTAGAAGTATTATGTTTGAACACCTGCGTATTTTTAAATGTTTATGTTCTGAGTAAAATTTGCAGATAACAAATGGTTACAGAGAATGTTGGAGAAACCGTCGCATAGTATTTACGGGAAATGCTAATAAGGTGGGTTATTTCACAGTCCACATGGATTGAAAATAACCGATACTAAAGAATATAGATTTGTACCACTCGGAACAGGGTAGATAGAGACAGATAATATGCGCAAGACAGAGACATATATAATAAAAGGCGTGAGTTGAGCAACGTCACTGGGTTGCGATTGGTTGAAAATAAGAGGCAAACTTGAGAGGTAAAAATAACATTTCTGTATAAAAATTAATTAGTTATTTCCAGACGTTGCGAGCCGTGTCGAAATTTCTGAGATTTAACTGGTGCGAGTGAAAATTTAATAAGAACCGCCGCACAGGCGGTCGAGATGGGAACATAGAATGACGAAATTCTAGAAACTGTCCGTTTTGGGGACAAAAGCGACACACGGGCAAGCGATTATATAAACCCGTGTTGATAGGGTGGGCTCTCTTAGATTTTCGACTTGATTCAATGCGTTAAACAGTGCTTTTTAGTCTTCCGATTTTGATTGAATAATTTAAACAGTTTGCTCGTATATTTTGGTGATTTAAAACAGTTTGTTCTTTACGTGCTACAATGAAAGTAATTTAGTGCACTTAGAAAAGAAGATGCAAGGTAATAAAGTCTGGTATCACTGTACCAATTATTCAAATTTGCAACGACAAATGAATACACAAAAGTAGGCAGTTTTGGCGTATATTGGTGAAAGAAGCATGAATTTCTTTGTTATTTTTCGGGGGTGTTAATAATTAAATGATTCGTAAACGTGTCGGGATCCACAAAACAAGGTTCAGATATACACAGATGAGTTCCGGAAAAGCACTGAAACAACTTTAGATGAATGGTGGTGTAGAAAATTTTAAATGCGACCAGCAATACGAGGACCTAAACATAACCCAGTTGGATTGGTGTGATTAACAGAGGACGATGTACATTGGAGCACGAGTGCATTAACCTTCAGGTAACTTATGCTTTGTTGTTCGATTTTTGATGTTTGGTGTGTGTTGAATAACTTTATAATTTATTTACTTAAAATGGACAGTAGTGAAATTGTACTAACAACAAATTTTTAATTTTAAGGTGAAATTTTCTTGTTTAAGTAGAAAGGGGTATTTAGTATTTATGTTCTTGAGTATGATGAAAATTTGGGTATGTCTTTGAGCTCAATTAGACGAACCTGGTTAATTAACGTAAAGGGGTGGTAGATGCTGCCTTTGTACTCAGACTCAGGTCTGCATATATTGTTATAGTAATTAGTAGGCATCCTACAAGGACTTTAATTCTGGATGCACATTAAAATGATAATAAATTTAATTTTGAAGTTTTCTGATATTAAAATTTATGCTGAATTTTAATTTTGAAATTTTAATGTATTGTGAATATTGATGTAAATAGAGTTAACGTTGATGTTTGTGGTAGGAATGTGTTTGTTTTTTTTTATGAATGAGGATGAAGGTTTAACTAGGTGAGCAGCCGAGGCGGAAAAGAGTAAAGAGGCGAGTAACAGAAGAAAGTCAACGGACCAGTAAATTTGAATAGGATTTTTGGGGAATTCACAGCATTCTTGACGCCCAAGTTAGGAGGCTCGATTCAGAATACAAGGTTTCACAGCATTCTATATATATATATATATATATATTTTGCTGCGATTAAAGGTTATTTAAGATCATATGAGGTCGAAAGGAAAGAATACCTCATGTAAATATCATAAAAGCCACGAAATACAAACATTTAAACCCAAAAATGTACATATTCATTGATTATAGAAAAGCAAATACAAATCACCCTGTATAAATCAATAACAAGCTACAATTAATTAAAGAAAGCTCATTCTGTAATAACTTCACTACATTCATTAAAATAAATAATTGCGGAAGCAATCCAATCATTTTTAGAACAACTGAAACCTTCTTAAGCTCAAAAACAATTACAAATTTAATATATTTGAAGAAAAATAACCGTAAAATGAAATTTCTTTCAATCTAAACGCATTTGCGTAAAGAAGTCAATAAACGCGTGAAAATTTATACCAGTTTGTAATAGGCAAACATCTAAAAACAAGCATATTTCATAAAGTATAGATGTTTGAGGCGACGGAATACGTGCGGTTTAGAACATATATAAAATGTCATACTTAATAAAAACAAGTATATGTCAGATATTTGAAGCGACGGAATACATGCCATTTACAACGTACATAAAATACCATTTGTTAATAAAGTTCCTCTAGAAAATTGCGAGATACGTGCAATTTACAACGTTCATATTAGACCCTCTAAAATCCAACACCTTGTAGATAACCACAATTGAAACGCCTTTTCCACAGACGAACATTACATGTGATTTTCCAATGCTCCATCCGCAGGTACTACATTGGCCAGGAAGCGAGTTCTTTATACCTGGAAATTTTGAATTTTGCCGAACCCTTGCTGTTCCAAGCAAGGTAGGGATCTTTAACGTGCGTGACAACACTCACACCTCTCATCCGAACGAGGGTTTATTTTTGTGAAAAATGCTCGCCTAACATTTTTCAAGCCGACCGTGTCGGGATTCGAACCCGGGACCTTGGGCGTAGTAGTCACATACATATCACTACCCCACGGAGCCGCCTTCCACAGATGAATAACTGATAGCGCTCTGTCATCCAATGAGAACTCGTGAAACACTCTGGAAGGAACTTGTTTCTTTAAAACTAACGTAACAGCTAAACGAGCATTATTTAATAATCCAAGGGCCGATAAAAATAAATTATTAAGTGAAAAGAATTTTTGGTGAAAGTTATAAGTTTAAGAATTGAAACGTAACAAAAATTAATAATTTCAAATGAAATAAACAGTAAAGTGCGCGTTGTCATAAGTGTATATAAAATTTGCCATTAATATAAAAGGCCTCAAGTTACGACGTAAATATTCTAAGTTAATGATTAACGCTTCATGGGTAAATACTCTAAGTTAAAGATTGATGTTTCTAATTACTGGGTACTGGCAAACGGCACCAAGTAATACTCCCAGTAATACTCTAATGTTAATACTTCAAGTTATTGGGTAAACAACTCCAAGTTGCTGGTAAATATTTCAAAGTACTGGGTTATCACGCGAAGTTGCTGGTTAACGACTCTAAGCTACGGAGCAAGCAACCGATTTAGGCACGGAACTTACAACAAGAAAAAACAGGAGAAGCATAAGGTCAAAGTTATTTATACAATTTTTAACATGTTGAATTTATAATCTAACATAATTTGTGTATTTGGAAGTGAGTCCAAAAGTTGCGTGTAATTAAGATAATTTGTGTAAAAGTCAACAAAAATTTAGTTGGTACGTAGTATATTTCTTTGAACGTTCAACGAAACTATTCGTGGTAAGATACATTTCTTTTTGCTGGCTTTAATTGCTTTTAAGGGTGTAAAATTTTATCATCTTCGTAAAGAGTTAATTCAATAGGAGTATTTATTTTAATTTTGATCTAAAAGTTCTATAAAAAGTAAAAGAGATTAAGAAGTGCGTAGATTAGTAAATTGTAATATAACAAAATTTTTATTTAGTACATTATACAATCTTTGGCGAATTTCGTTTGTCTTATTAAGGTGTATTCAGCGTTGGAAGGGAGTGAGTAAACATTCTTTGTCATCATATCGTCGTTTTACTCTGCGTGTATCACTGAGCTAGTCGAGGCATATATTTAATTGTGTTAGTTTAAATTTCCTTTTAAAGGCACAGAGAGGTGGCGATCAGCAGGCAACTGATCGTTGTACATCTGTCGAAGGGCAAAATCGTATTAATATATATTGATGTGATAAAGAGGTCACGGGAGGATATTAAAACCTAAATTCTATAAATAAAACCCACCCAAAGAGAAGGAACGAAAAAAAATTGAAGTTTCGAATATATATATATATATATATATTGTTTTACCCTGTATAAATATAAGTGTATTTCTTTGCCATTAAAAGACAAAGTCCTTATTAATTATGTTATTAAATTTCGGTGTTTACTTAATAAAACGGTTTCATTTTAAAATAAGTACGTTATTGAAAATGTAATCTGCTTAATTACTGAAATCCGTGCTTTTATTAGAATGCAAATTAACTTTAAGATATAAATACAAAGCCAATCATTTCATTGACATAAAAATACTCGTTCCATTCCTTGTATATGGCTTAAAATAGTGTCGATTTAACACATTTTCATTTAATACAAAATTATATTCATTCTTGTTAAAGATTTTTAAAACGCTTTTATAATACTAACTTTATTAGTATACAAAACAATTATTAGAAAAGTAAAGCAAAGTATAATTTCCGTGTAGACTGAAAAGAAGTCGCATAAAATTAATTATCCTGTTTGTAAAATATCCGCGTAAAAATATATCAATTGCATGTGCTAAGCATAACATAATTTTGCTCTAGAATTTTCAAATACGTCATCAATTACTAAGAAATGTATAAATAGCCAATTATGAATAAACGCCCTATTCAAAGAACTAGCGTGCCTTTAAAATCCATAAAATTAAAACTGAGATTTACAAAAAGAAGGAATAAAACGCGACCATTATCTTTGTGAATTAGACAAGGATAAACGATATGCTTTACGATAAAACATTTATCATGAATTGATACTAATTGGATCGTTAAATCGCGAAAACGGTGTAAATTCTTGTCAATATTACATCACCCAGGTGATTCATTTTCGAAGTGGATACGGAAGAATCTCGAAAATGACATATTGAGATTACTTTGTATATATATACGGAAGTAATTAACGTTCAGCATTTATTTTATTTTACGAGATTGACAATGTAAGCTTTAGTAAAGATTCATTCGCGCTTCATTCTTTCTTAAGCAAAACAATATGTAATATTCGTGAAGATTTCAATTTACAAAATCGACAATGCAGAGTTGCAATGAAACGTATAAGTTAGAGTAGTTTCAAGCATAAAAGTTATCAAATGCAATTATTTGACAAAGCAACATTTGTTTTGTAATAGACTGAGAAAATTAAACCTTCTTTGATACAAGAGCCACTCTAAAGTTAATTAGTTAAAAATAGAAGATGCACTCTTGTGAACTGATGTTCTAACGTCAAATAGACGTTTACGATAATATGGATGATCTTGTAAACTGGTATTTGAATGTAAAATATAACCAGAAAGAAGTTAATACTGAAAAGAAGATTTGGATAAGCGCTCATTAACAAATAGCTGTAAGTATAAAATCTTGGATATCTTTGTTTGTTAATTAATAATATTTGAATATTTTGTATTTTAATTTATAATAAGTTCACATTTTAATTATTTGCAAAGCGGATAGTTTGCATCAATTTTTGAGGTCGAAGTTCAAAGCATTTTGACCTTTAATAAATTATCTGTCAAGAGTTATTGGCCGATCACCATCACAAAAGTGGCAATAAAAGGTAGTAAATTATCCACCTAAAAATTAAAGAGGATTAGGTAAGAGTTACTTTAATAATTAAATAACCTGTAGGACCTTAAACTGTAAGCTGTATTATAAATTCTTTTGTATGAAAAAAATTTTTTTAATGCATAGATGTTTCTTGAGATTGCTGAGTTTCATTTTATTTTGTAAATTCCATAGTATAATTTCCGTTGAGCTAGCCAGGCAAAGCAAAATAAGTCACAGTATAATTTCGGCAAAACTCCCAAACCCAAGGGTCACCACAATACATGTGTGTATATATATATATATATATATATATATATTATTATATATAACCCACCCTTTTCAGGATTGATAATTATAATGTATGAGCAAATTAGCAATGCACCAAATTGCATTATAATTTCCTTTCTTTAATTAATTTGTTAACTTTTCTATTGAGTCTTTAAATCTGCGCCTCGACCAATGAAACTCTTATCTCAGGTTAATTTTGTGAAAAAATCTATATCTGCATACAGCGTGATTTGATTGGTCAGAGACAAGCGACGAGTTCTAGACCAAACCCACGGATGGAGTGGGAATTCGAGATTATATTAGCAAGCATCTTGATAAGAAAGTCAGTTTTGAACTCAATGAAGGCCGAAGTGCATTGCCATTAAACAAAGTAGTACGTAATAAGTATAAAAGTGAAAAATAAAATGAGTGCGAATATGAAGATTACAATTGCCGTTTAAACATAAGTACGTTTTTAATGAATTTATTGTAAACTAAGACATAAAAATAATAGGGTTTCGAGGTCTGAGGGAAATAGACTAGGATTCTGATGTTAAGAAAAAAATACAGTAATACAATTTAAATGTCAAGGGGAAAAGAAGAATAATACAATCTTGAAGTACAGGGATGAAACAAACTACAATTTTAAGTCTGGGGCAAGAATGATAAAAGTCTAAGTTTGAAGAATTGAAATAAATTGGGGTATATAATTTAATGGTGGTGGTCCATAGTGTAATAATTTGAATGGAATCCAGAATTGGGGAAGATCATTTTTATTGGAAGCGTCGATGTGAAAAAGATAAAACCAGGTCAGATTTTTAGTTATAAGACATTTGTTTTTCTATATGAATTTTTATTTTATTTTAATATTGAATTTGCTAAATATGATATGCTTGTGAAGAAGTCAACAAAAGAAGTTGCATACGTATTGAATGAGTAATATGAAAACAGGTTTAGAATATTCTACACTTTGTTGGTAAATATAATAATTTTTCTTTTGTGACTTTGGGGTTTTTGAGTACATACTAGATGGTTGTTAATAAATGAAATTTATAAGAAATGTATTACAAATAATTTCAAAAGCTGTACATAACATATTGGTTTCATTATATAAAATCTAAATTTACTGAATTTTATAATTGCAAATAAATGCTAGCCGAGGTCATAAGATTTAAATAGTACAAAGGCGGAACCACAAGTTGAATAGGAAAGAGATAACCCGCAAGGCGGTAACGTATCGAATTTTGCCATTGGTAGATAGAGTTGTTTAAAGATAAAGTCCAGTTGATAGCAATATTAAGAAAACAGCTGGAGGAGGAGATAATTACACTTAATCGTGAATATTAAAATGGTGGTCCAATAATTTAGAGTACGTAGAAAATAAATAATGCAGCCCAAAGTAGGGGCGTGATAATTCCGTAAAGTTCATAGCAATAAATATATATATATATATATATATATATATATATATATTTCTGTGTAATTGTATTTTTCTCGAACGAAAGTAGATATAACTATTAATTGTGATGTTATTTCTGGGATGCACTCGATCGTAAAGCAAAAACTAATCCGTCAATTGTAATTAATTTACGTTTGGCATGAAATTTAAGCCTTAATCATAGAATAATTACTATGACTTAAAATTGCTATTAATAGGAACACTTATTCATATATATATATATATATATATATATATATATATATATATATAATATGGGTAAAATAATCTTGGAATTAGGTCATTACTAAATTTTGGTATATTGCAAAAGTTTCACATATAAGCAATAACAAATGTGGTGGTAATCTTTTATTTGACGCGTTTCGGTAACACCATAATCAATAAATTTATCTATAAAAACTAAAACAATGTGTTAACAATTATTAGATTTTTATATAAATACATACCTTTGTGTAATTTTAATTATAGTATAGTATAAGTAAAAACAAACAAATAATTCTACAAACTAACATTTTAACTTGTATCACTGTTTCGCTTTAATAAATAGTATGAATAACAATAATATAATTGGTTATATAATCTAATATTTAATCACTCTGCAACATGGTGTATTCAAATATGTGGGATTTTAATAGTCAAATAATAGTAGAATATTTTGTTAATATTTAGAAGATTCATCTTTACAAATTAAATTGTGGTAAATTTTCATAGATCCATCTTGGTCAGTTTTTGAATTTATGGTATTCGGATATTTATATATTTGTAAAGTTTCCATTACGTTTCTCTTGTTGTCATTGTTTTCAGTGTCTAAAATATCTACATTATTGAAATCAAATTGGTGTAAGTTGTCAATTGCATGAGAAGCAAGAGCAGTACTTTTTTTATTGTTAGTTTTTATGCTATATTTGTGCTCATAAATTCGTTTACGAAGGTATTGTTTAGTATTACCTATCTATTTAGAAGGTCAAGAACACATCCAAAATATTTATATATATATATATATATATATATATATATATATTTCTGTGTAATTCGTAGGTTAAAAATTATTGGATAAGTCAGGTAATAAGTTATTGCAGGTTTACTCAGGTAAATACAACTCATTTAAAATTAGAGACGATTTCCAATACTCTAGTGTATTAACAATTTTAAAGTAAGAAAGGGAAATGTTCATAGGTAGGCTAGAGTGAGACGACATTAATACGCGTATTATGGAGGCGTGCTTTAGACGCTAAAGTTATTTTAGTGGAGGCTAGAATTCTGCGAACATACGATACGTTGCGAAGCTAAACGAGTACTTTCGTAGTAATTGTTTGTTTGTATTGTTCATAATTACAAGATTTCGGTTGGTGCTCCGATAGAAAAATTACAGAAAATTGTTAAAGGTTAGCTGGTGTGTTATGAGAATTAAGTGGCGGTTGAAAATTTAGTTTGGGAAAGTGTTGTGACCGTTTAGAAGATTATCAAGAAAGCTAGTTTGTTGGTGGTGGTGTATTTACGAGTAATTTCGAGTGAGGGGCAGATTTGGCTATATAACCACGAGGAGGTGGTGAATAACATTATTGTTGGTTCTTAACAAGTGATTTTAGTATTGTAGTTTGATAACAACATACACAAGTGGGTGTAATGTTGTACTAACAGTCTGACAAATTGTTGAAATATATTTTTAAAAAATGTGAAGTTTGTGCAAGTAATGTAAGTGCAGACTGCTTTATAATTTGGTTATTAGTGCAAGTTATGCACACAAATGGAATAGAGTTTATTGGTCGATCGATTTGGGGGTTTACCTATGGTAAATGGACCAGTAGAGTAATTGGAGGGGTTGGATGTACCGCAAATTGGTTTGAGAGGATTGAGTAGCAGATTGCAGTCACAGATGGTGTGATTCAACTTGGGGGTGGTTCCAGAACGTGCAGTCGTTGATGAGGGCAACGTCATCGATGGTTTTATTGCTGATCCATGTGCAGTGGTGCATTCCATTGCTTTTATGTGTTTATTTGGTGTGTTATAACATTTTTGGGCCTTATGGGTATATTTTTACAAACTCCGTGGACTATAGAGTTACCTCTTGAATGTTGATAATTTATTATTTGACAAATGCTTGTAGGAATTTCTATTCATAAAATAATTTTTATAATATTTGGTTATGTACAAGGTAAGAGGGCCTTTTGGGTAATTTGCAGTGCAAAATTTAGCACGAGTGTTTAAAAGTTTTACTATGAGCTCGTATTAAACCAGGATAACGTAAGGTTTATGGTTAAGCCGTATTACTTCAAATTGTTTTCTTTATAGACAAAATGTTATTTGTAAAATATTTGATAGACAATGAACTATTTCAAAATCAAAGATGCATGTAGTTTATTGTTGATAAAGATTTTTTGGTGTTGAATTTTTTGTCTCAATAAATCGAGGTGAATTTCTGTAGTCGAGTTTTTTTTGGTAGAATAGTAGGGTAGTATTGTTTAGGTATAAGCAGCAGAGCAGCCGTGGCAAATTACATCGTTGGAGTTATTACACAGGTAACTTTGCAACATTTATGGCACCCAAATCATGGAGCCTTATTACATGGGTAGAGTACGCAACATTTATGACGTCCCAAAGGTGGGACTCAAATTAGAGATTCAGCAGAGCAGCACAAGGCTAACTTCAGAATAATTATGGAGCCCAAGCGTGGGGCTTAAACTTCGTGATATTTATGACGCTCAACGGTGGTGCTCGAGTTAACAGACCCTTGTGTAATTAACTATCTAAAATATTTTATATATATATATATATATATATATATATAATATATATATAT
Source organism: Platerodrilus igneus (assembly GCA_036346225.1). Taxonomy (NCBI): domain Eukaryota; kingdom Metazoa; phylum Arthropoda; class Insecta; order Coleoptera; family Lycidae; genus Platerodrilus; species Platerodrilus igneus. The sequence goes on from JARFIW010001381.1 coordinate 3,259,334, forward strand.
ATATATATGTATAGATATCTAATTTATGTATTTACTACAGGGATACACGATAGCGTACATATACGCGCCCTTCGTATGTTTGTGAACGTGTGTACTTTCTAACATGTCTACAAAGTAAAAATCGAATATCTTATTTGAACTGTTATTATCAACTTTTTTAATATATTTAAAAATATTCTCCAAGTTAAGGTAGTAGCAAACTGTCAAAGATTTAATACACCAAAGTTGGAAGCATTTAGTTTGACAGATTTATTTCACTCGAATTCACTTAATGCTGCCCAACTGACTGCTGCACAGTTGCTTTTAACGACTGCATGACAATTATGTCAGAAAACTAATTTAGAAGCCATGTACTGTACAACTGGTGTTAATACCCACTGCAGTTACGGTTTCCATCTGCTTCATTTATGTACATTTTGTTAAGTGTAAATATAGAACTTTGTAATAAAAAGAAATTTCCTTTTAAAGTAATTTCAAAAATATTTCGGGAAACAGCAGAAAATTGGAAAATTTTGTGGAATCAGCTAAAACCATTTATTACATTGGAAGTCGTATCTCCGTAACATGGGCTGACTTGATTTGATATATAAATCATAAAGGGCTGAACTGTATTGACCGGAAACGGTTATTTAGAAAAAGAATTACAACTAAGACTTTCGTATAACTGTAGGGTATAAACCTTGGTTTGCCATCAGTGCTAAATTTGTAGATGTTTTAGAGTACATTAAGATTTATCGCATTGTCCTAATTAAGAAGCGATACATTTTGATGCAATTACTTTTAATATTAGAACACCATGGTAGATATTGCAATTACAGTGCGCATTATAAGACTTTTAATACAATCCTGGGGTTTATGTATCTATGAACGTAGATAATGTGCCTGGATTGCTGCCGATTTTGAGAAATAATAAAGATTAATTTTTTTCTTTACTAAACACTTAGAAATCTAAAGTGCCTACAAATAATTCACAACTACTACTGGTCATTTGTTGATCTCGATTTTCAGTTATACTTACGCGAGTTTAACTATAACATGCAATTATTGCTTTCAAGTTTAGGACAAGTCTCTTTTATTTACCACAAAACACGTGAAAATCGATTTTGCAAGAGTAACAGACGTCTCTAATCTTTCGCTCAAGACAACCGACTGCTGCTGGTCGTAGTAAGTTCATCTTCCTCAAAAATGTTTCCGTTGCCTTGGATCATATTGACAGAATCTTGGCGTTCTTTTGAAGACGCAATGCGAGAGCATTAGTATCTTAATGATATCGTAAACTGTCAGTCAAATCTTGATGACCAAATAACGTCTTTTCGAACTTGGTTGTCAATCGCGCTATTTTAGGGACTGATATTGCCCATTTCAAAACTATGTGGCCATTACTAACAATTATTAACTCTTCTGCTTTCAATTTTAATTATCCTGGTGTTTTGTTCGTAAGTTTGATCGTGATCTATACGTGAAATGTTCTGGTTGTTTTCAAATTTGCAAAGTTGTCTTTTATAAATTCCTTGAAGACCAAAGGATAAGTAGCTGGCAGCTTTTCGAGATCATGGACAAAAGTAGGTAACCAACGAGCATAATTTACACGATCGAGATTAAACACCCAACACCCCAGGACAAATACGATGAATGAAGTCCAAAAAATCCACTACATCACCTTGGTGAATACTGCGTACCAATAACAAGAGCATCATTTCCAAATCCATTGTGATGCACCAAAATTGAAATTGAACAGATTTCGTTTTTTTCAATTTCGCCCACTCCATGAGTGACAATGAATGCTCTGTTGCTTTATTTCCTATAAATACCTCCTCGTGTAGTACGTTGAGAGCTGCTAGGGTTACTCAATGTGCAAATGTGCTCCTTTTCACATGAGACTATTTAAAAATTCTGTCTGCTCTGCCTTATGTGGTCACACCAGCTTCTACTAAATTGCCAATCCAGTCACTGTTTTCCAACCAAATTCCAATCATAGATTTTTATATTTTGGTTGACCATATTTCGAGGTCGATTTATTTATCGGATGCTTTAACGACGACACTATATATTCGGTTATGTACACAATGCAAAATACAGCCCAATAGCTGTAAACTTACACCAAAAGTTGTATTTTCGCGTGACCATGAACAAACAAATATTGTAACTCAGAAAAAAAGTTTAGCTAACCTTCTATTTTCACATCTAAACTGCGAAAACTTTAAGATAAGTATACAACAGTAATAACGGTTATTTACATGTACCCTTGAAATCCTTAATTCAGCAATAAAGGAGCTGATCGTGGCAAGCTACGTTATCTGGATTATTAAGGAAACCAGGGAACTGACCATAAAAAGACAATAAGAAAATATACTTTCCAAATAAATTTATTTAGAGTAAAAGTAATCTACAGTCATCTACCCGAAAATATTAAATTTCTTTATTTGGATTGTATACAAAAGAGATAGAAATACGCAAGAATTTTATTGTACAATCTCAGGAGAAAAATATAAAGTTATTCGCGATTACATTGACATAATTTCTAACTGTATAACGTTTTCTCTAAAAAATTCTGCGAAGATTTTTCGCAACAAATAATTTCGCAAAGAAACGGAAGCATTAACGTACGTTTAAATTGTGTATTTTAAAAACAGGATTTAACCGCCAAGGGACGTGATGAAGTGCTATACAGCTTTCACGCATTATTATATGAGTACGTGACAACTACTTCAGGGATTTTACTTGAGTGCAAAATTTCATGATCATCAAAGTGATGTAGAAGCTACGCTGATGGATTATTGATATAAATTATCACAGCAGCCTGCTTCTGAAACAATATTGTCACGTCGAACGACTATACTAAATTCTGAATAATAAAAATTCTGCCGTTAGTCGTCTTACACTTTTATAATTTGCGTGCAGTTCATAGTCATTTCAGGATAATTTCTTCTTGAATGATAAATCTTGCGCTTAATACGATATATGAAATTGTTCTGAAATGACTATGAACAATTATAGCTGTAATATTAGAGGTCCCGCGCTTCGAACATCAATTTATTTAACGTGATATTAGAAATCATACAAAGATATCCCTTACGCTAAGGGCTAATTTACTTTTGCTTCAAAATTCGTAGTCACTTCTTCTATCCAACAGTCGCAGATTCTCCTACCTAAATAAAAGAAACCACTTCCACGACTATTCACTATTCAGTGAGTAGAACACAAACTTTCTCCAACTCAATTGATATATTAAACCTCACAACAATTTTAGAAACACAAATATTCACAATAAAACCAATAATAAAGCAAAATAAGTAAGTAGAGCAATACAAATAAAATGTTCAAAATTCACAAAGTATTAATTTACGTTACGCATATAAAGATATCTACCTCTCAGGGTTAGAGTACTCTTACCTCCAACTATTACTTAAAAAAACCCTTGAACCAAAAATTCGTGTAAATTTCTCTTCGTTATAAATTATTTCTTAATTAGATATTGAATTAATAAAATCTTAAAACTACAAAATAATACCCTAAAATTAGTAAATGCACAATGCACAATTCCAATTATACTTAATAGAAAACAAAACCTGTTATCTAATCTGACCGTCATTACAATAGTCTTGAATTATATTCAGATAAACAGTTTTCCAATATAGACGTCTTTCTTGAAGTACAAACAAAGTTACACAAACTGACATCCAGTTTGTTGCGTTTACTTTTCAACATAAATTAAATACCCTATATAGTGTACCTGTTCAGAATGAGCCCACTTCAACATGATTTTAACTCAAATCCATTTTGCTTTCAAAACGAAAATGTATTTAATAATTTAAATAGTCAAGACCTTGTTTTAGGTATCCGTTAGTTTGTTAAACATTCCGATGACGTATAATTGCGTTCTCTTGTGTTTCCCATCTAAAGACTTGTCAAAATAATGGATCCTACTATTATTTAATAGCGTGTTTTCCAGTTTGCTAATCGCGCTTTGATAACGCGAGGATTGCAGTTTAAACTCATGTTATTTGATCCGATTTTTAATTTTATTCTGCAGCTTGTGCGTTGAAATATTTTCTACATTACTCTTCCCGGTACTTCAAGAGCGATGCACGTTTTTTTGTTCGACAAGTAGGAGGATCTTGCGTGTATCAGTGAATTTTTCCGCGCTTACCCATCCTAATCAGATTCTCTTTTTAGCTCTTAGCTGGAGGGCAAATTGGTTCTTTCTTATATGGGTCTTACTGTTTTTTACCACAGATCAACTGCCGTTGCCTGTAGATTGCTAGTGCCGTTATGGCAACAGGGTAAAAAGATCTTGACGACCGTGGCGATGCGGTGCTGATTCATTCCCGAGGGCGTGCAAGCTAAGTATCCCGACACGTACAGGTATACAACTTGTTTTCTTTTGTGTATATCAAGGGCATATTCCTTATCAGTGTTGGGTGTAATTACGTGATAAGAAACGTGACACTGCAGGACTATTGTTTGTTGTTGCGAATCGATATTATCGTTCTACAGATCTGATGTACCATTGTTAAAAATGTTTGACAAAAGCTCTCACCCGGTAATTCTTTTCTACTGATTAGTTTATTTTACAAAAAGTATTATGTGCAATTTTAAAAAACGCTTGACAAAAGCTTTCACGTGTTTACTTTCTACTAATTAATTTTATTTTATGTAAAATACAAGATGCGCACTTCGTATCTAAAGTACTAAATTGTTTGTATCACATAATTGTTTGCTTTTAAATAGTAACGCTTAATTTATTTCTTTTGCTTGTTTTGTACAGAATCCTTTATTTATTCTTATTGTAAATAGATAATCGTGGGCGACGTGTTTTCTTTTGTTTTTTTGGTATGTAGGTGAATCCCACCCCCCTCTTTGCGTCTGGTAGTTAGCCTGGTATTTAAGTTTCTTCCAGCTACGTCTAGGTACGTAGCATAAATTCTGACGCCCTGGCATGGGGTCCCGATTTTGTATCGTGTAACTTTGGCCCCTATTTTGTTTTAGTTAACGGTTACTTTGATGTGGTTTTGATTAATTGCATCTCCGAGGTTGTTTTAGTTAATTTGTCACCGATTTTTTTTGTTGTTAGTGCCTAAGTTTCCACATTACACGCATTTCTAGGCTTGATGCTACTTGTTTTTTCTTCCTTTACGTTCGACCTATTGTTTATTTTTTTTTCTTTCGGTTCTTTGGTGTTTCTCATATGAGGATCGGTTTTCTTTATTTCTTGTGTGGGTTCTATCTTCTTGTATTTTGATTTTGTTCTTTTCTCGGTACATTTTGTTCTCCCCGTCAAGTGTAGAGTTGGTTTCTTTCTCCGATTTTTTTTTATTCTACAGACCTATTCTAATTTCTATTTTGTTGTTTCGCTTGCATTGGTGTTCCTTAAGTTTATCCGTCGGATGTGTTTTAGATTTCCCTGTTTCGCTATAATTTTTTTTGGTTTCTATCGAGTTACGGTTAACCTCTATTTAGTTACTTTCTACCAATATCCTTCTTGTTCGTATTCAAAATGACTTCTTTATCGGCTTCCCACCAAGGTCTTTCTGTGTGGGAGTGGAATTTGAAATTTTCTGGTAACCCAAACACTCTTACCGCACATGATTTTTTAGGACGGATCGAAGAACTCCGACGAACTCAACATGTGTCAGAATTGTAGTTATTTGTCTGCAGTCGATTTGTTTGAGTTGAAAGCGTTACTTTGGTATCGTGGTAATCGGCATAGGTTTTCTGACTGGAACTCGTTGTCCAATTTACTGATTCAACATTTTGCACCCCCGGATTTTGCATATAAGTTTGCAACTACTGAGGAAAATATTTTTGTTTCACGTGACCGAGTTGTTAAGATTTCTTCCACGCCTACGGGTAGATCCGATACTTCCTCCATATGTTCTACTGTTCTTTTTCCTAGTTCTGCTTCTACTCGTCAGGTTATCTGCTTTAATTGCGACAAACCTGGTCATGTTTCGACACGTTGTTCTCGTCCTCAAGTGCTCCATTGCCATGGTAGCGGATATAAGGGAGTTTCTCGCCGCAACTGTGCAAACTGTTATCCTACTACTAGTAGGCCTTCAGATAATACTTCAACTTCTGTTCTCAGCTCTGGGAGCCAAACTTCTTCTGATTTTCACTTTACGTTCTCTTCTGTCATCCTGCTACTACTATCAAAACCTACCCTTCTTCGGCAAATATAACTTCGAACAAACTTTTTTCCGTCTCTAGTTCTACATCCTATTCTACTCCTCCCTCTGCTCGCTTTACTTATTCACTCTCGCCCCAGACTGTGCCTCCACCACCATTGCAACCCATGCTTCGAATTAGTGACTTGCAGGTAGCTTCTCAAGAGTTTGTTCTTAAACGATTCTACCCAAGAAATCCCTGTCGTGTCTGCAAACACAAATGTCGCTGAAGTGACGATAACTTCTAATTCCGTCTGCGAAGGTTCTCTTGAAGTCCATTAATCTGTATCTTTAATGCCTCTTCCAGTTTTTGTCAAAAGTTTACCTGTTTCTGCTTTCTTTAATGCTTTTATTCCAGAAATTTCTGTCGTGCCGATAATCACAGCCGTAGCTGAAGTGAAAATAATTTCTAATACGGATTGAGAAGGTCCTGTTGAAATTAGAGAACCCGTAGCTGTGATGCCTGTTCTTACAATTTAAAGGTTCATAATTACATCGCGCAAGCGCGGAATAAGCGACAGTAGGGTAGCTAAGCCGGTTTGGCAACAGAGATCCACAGCAAGATATGTATACGCCGGTTCGAGAACAATATGAACAGCTAAGCCGCTTTGGGAAACAAAACGTGCAGCAAGATATGTATACGCCGCTTTGAGAACAAAATTGTCTTTGTGTAAATTTGTTGCGTCGGGGGGTCGTTAGGTCTTTGGGGTGTGCGTTCGGCGGGGTCGTTAGATTTTTGTCGTGGGGTGGTCCGCGTGCGCTGGGTGGAATTTTTAAAATTTTTAGCAGCGTTCCCAACGTTAAATATTAAATATTAAATTTTAAAAAATGTTGTGTGTGTAGAAAATGGAGTTCACGTGTTGGTTCGTATTTTTCTGGGGTTTAAGCTAAAATTAAAACGCCGCTGTGAAGAATTTTTAATATTAGGCAAACGCGTGCAAGTGGTAAAGAGTGTTTTAGCTCTCCTCATAAGCTGCGTTTTGTACGAAGTACAAATAAAATTAAGAAAATATACGAAATGTTATATGATGGAGGTCAAATTTTAAACGTTTGCAGGTAAAATCTTGTAAAAAAGAAGTCGTTCACATCTCGCAATTTCAATGTCACGATAAAATACTAAGAATTTGCATGCAGTCGAATATAACCTCGTGTTTTATCTGGTAATATATTGTAAATCACGTCGACATTCGACTTTTAATATAATGTATTTAATTAACATAAGGTGTGTTGCAAAAACATTTCAAGACAGGTATGCCGTATATTTCCTTATTGGTATGCAAATTATACCACCTTGCATCACGATTTATTTGACTTTTAAATAAAAAATTAATTTAATCTTATATCAAGGATGTCTTGCTTACAAAGAAGTCGTTCATTTTTTCAATGTCACGATAAAATAACAAGAATTCGCAGTCGAATATAACCTCGAGTTTGGAATTATAGCTCTCTGGTAATATATATGCAAATTATTCAACTTTTAATATAATGGATTTAATTAACATAAGGTGTGTTTGCAAAAACATGTTAAGACTATTTCCTTCTTGGTATGCAAAATATACCACCTTTCATAACGATTTATTTGACTCCAAATAAAAAATTAATTTAATCTTATATCAAGGATCTCTTGCTTACATTTTAGCAATTTGAATATATTTAAATATTTAAATGTAATTATACATTTAATTTATGTGGCAAAAAAATTCTTTTACTTTTAGCGGTTTGGTGATTGTATGTAGATGACGTATTAGAAATTTTATATATTTAACTCGTTTAATTGTTCAAACGTGATAAAAATTTATAGGTTATGCAAAAACGTGCATGTAGTGAAGAATTTAGCGGTGATCTTTAGAGCTTCGTCATTGTTTTTATTCTCGTTGCTTTAGTTAATTAAAGAGATTTTTAGGTTAAGCAAAAATAGGAAATGTGGTGGATGACATAATCACTCTCAAAATGATGAATGGTGGGGAAGGGAGCTTCTAAACGTGCCTAAACGGGCTCTGCCCATTATTTTGTATTAAATATCAAAAAGAATAGGAGAAATTATTCGACTGTATTTTATAATGGTTTTAATTTAAAATATTGGTGTGTGAAAAAAAACATGTTAAGACAGGTCACTCGTTATTTTATTCATGATTGCACCACCAAAATAATTTATACAACCACACTGAACTCGTACCCGGATCTAAAATTTAACCTTTAAATGTATGCAAATAATGTCGTTATTTAAAACGTGGTGAAGAATTTGGATAGTGATGTAATCATTCTCAAATGCGGAATGGTACTCCATAAATTCTAAAAATATATGCATATCTATGGCAGGCAACCCAGCATACACCAATTATATATTCTTAGTGTAAAATTTTATTGTTAGGTGAATAACCAGCAATTTATTATGTAATATTTATTGCTACAAGCATGGTAATAATAATTTGCAATGTGCAAAATACCTCTTTTGTTGTTAAAAGACCGATTTAATTAAACACTATAAAAGATTGTGAATTATTTATTCTAGTTAAATTTTACAGTGCTAGAGACACTAATTATTATTAGTACTAGATATAGGTATAACAAAATTTGTATTCCAGATGATAGTATGTTCAAAGGATATTATTATTTAAAAAGACTCTGTAAACATGATTAGTGAAATTATTAAAGTTAAGGAATGTAAAGCAAAATTTGTCCATAAAAGCAAATATGTTTTCTAAAGATATGCATAACTTACGGATCTAAACGTTTCAACATCTCGCAAACTGAGATAAATATTACTTATTTCTTTGCAAAAACGTTCATATAACGCCCTTTAACAACCGCGTTCAGTAAAGTGCATGGTAGTTAATGACCTCGGCGATTGGCTATTTATAGTATAAATATAACAACATATCCCATATGTAAATTATATGGTTCTGGTTTATACCTAAAAAACTATTTTGCATTATATTTTGTTGATCCTGGCAGAATAAATTACAAGTATAGCTACATTGTCAATACATTTTTATTTTCAAACTCGTTTTAATTATTGTAGAATTTAGTGCTTATAAATAACTACTTTAATTCAATAAGTTATTCTTAAATTAATAATTATTGTCAAGAGAAATATATACACATATGGTAAATAATTGCAAGAATGTCTATAATATATCTGAGTTTTAATTCTGTTAAATGGAACATATGGCAACAAGGTAACTTCAAAACATTTTAGCATAATTGTCAATTACCAAAATTCACAATTTTCATCTTATATCAACAAATGTTATTAAATTGATGCTAAACAATAAAAATAATACCGTTATATTTCAAATCATTTTAATAGAATTACGCAATGTTAAGTCGTTATTAAAATTAATTTAAACAGAGTTTTTATTGTTATCGGTCTGTTGAAGAATCGTAGCAGAATCTGAACTATATCGCTTTTACAAAGCATGTATTCAAGATCACATTTAGTTAGTTTCAAAAACTTTTCATCATTGTATACGACTTGTTTTAACTTGCAGTAGGTATCAATGACCGAATCAACATTACCACCCGAACATGGTTGACAACTTTAAATTTTATTTTCCTATTACTTTCAAGGTATTAACATTGGTATATATATATATATATATATATATATATATATATATATATATATAGATTTAGCGACATCAGACAACCTTTTCTTAATCTTCGTTGGGAATTAAACCACTCATAGTTTTTAAAATCATCTTTCTTTACGTTTCGATCCATGACCTAGGATCGTTGTCAAAATTGTCAAAACCACAACAATCATACAGGAGTATTTATCAGGCAACATATTTCTCGCATGGCTATGACAGCTTTTGTGCTTATGTAGGTAATGATTAACGTTATCTTTTTGATTAATTTGCAATTTACCGGGCATGCATCCTTCGTTAAAAGTAAGGATATTCCATAGATAATTTGAATAACAATCTATCACCACCAAAACACCTCTAATTGGATTTTCCTTAAATATATTGCTCAAATTCAACAGAGTCGCCTTGCCAGAGATCATTCAGGTTGTTGATTTATTAATGCTGTTACAAAAACTAGTGGGGGTTTATCAGACGAATAACTAGGTGATGCTCAGTATCACAACACTTTAGCATTACCTATTTTGATGAATGTGCCATAAAAGCTAGGTACTTGGATAGATCTCGCAGTGAGTGGAACAACAACGATAGTGGTGCGAAGTTTTCAAGTTAACATGGACAATGTACTGTACGATTTGTTCGGAGTGAACAACGCATTTTACACCAACATCTGAAACATGCCATAGTATTGAATGATGTAGACAAAATCAAACGTATACTGTTCAGAGTAGGTGTTCATGTTCCCTTTAAAGCCTTCAAATGGCTAACGCTGACCAATGATACATCCATTGATGTAATGGACATGCTGTTTAACAACAGAGTAGGTGCGATCAATTTGTATCAAACTTCATTGATGCTTGCAACGGCAAAACAGAGTTAAAATGTCATCAGGTGCGCGGTGTACTAGACGCAATAGAGAGTAATTATAGTTTGAGCGATGTATATTTCCTTGAAGAATTACTAACCAACCGAGCTGTATTGAGTACGAAGGCATTTCCTATCATGAATATAAAATGCAACTATAAATCACTGGTCACAGCGATTGACGATATGATTGTAGATGTTGTATATTTCGCACAACCTATGGTATTAAAAAGTATTGAAGTTAATTTTAAAGTATAAGGTAAATTATAAGTACCAACCTAATGTAGTTGGCCCTCATAGAACAACATATAACTGGCTCCTCAAGAATTTGGCAATGGAGGGCTCAAAACAGCAACCAGGATGGACGTGTGGTCCGGATTCGGGAAAATGGCCATCAAATAGTATAGATGATTATAAAAAAGTGTATATGCTATTAAAGTTATTGTTTTAGTTTAATACTATTTTTTGTATGTAAATCATGTCATCTTGGTAATCCTACCTGATGCGCTATAGATAGCACTTATTAGATATAATGGAGGATGCTATTGTACGTGTCGCATACCTTTTACAATAAATATATATACCTCGAGTGTTGGTCAAGTACGGGGAGAAATTGTTAGCTGAGAAGGTAATGTGTTTTACCTGCTTGTTATTTACACATATTCACGGACATCGAAATACTCAAGTTCAACCAAAACAGCGAAAATCAACCTACATCAACGTTTTGCGCTTCGGGCATGAGGAATTATAAACAACTTTCTTGACGTAGAACTAGTGTAGTAATTAGTAGTACATAGATGTAATTTGTGTGTGTGTGTGTGTGTGCTATAATAAAGCATATAACAGTAAAAAATTTTTTGATGAATGACATATGATGGTAAACAAACACGTAACAGCAAATCTACAAAATATGATTTTGGATATCCAACTATTATGGCTAGAATCTAAATTTAACCATTTCACATATACTTGATTTTAACTCTCTTCAATACTTTTTCCACTAAATATACATCCGGATAGTGTGTTCGTTGAAGTTCTTCTGCATAGAAGCCGCCTAATATTGGTTGTCCTCGACTATCGCGCAAAGGTACGTTAAAGGATTAGTCAAATGCACTTTGTACACCGTAAAAATTTCGTTAGACCAATTTGGTGTGTATCCTTGGTAAATTGACCTCTATGTTTACTAATGCGAACATGATCCCAACAGAAAATTTTTACTCTTTAAGTTAACTGTTTTGATCGTACTGTACACTGTATTGAAAAGTTTGCGTTCATTGCGTTTTGACACATCTACAGGTCGCATGCCGATTGTTCGATGTTTGGTGTTGTTATATGCAGTCACGAGTGAGGATAGTATATTCAGCCATCGATACGAACCATTCAAACTAAATTGTTTCCACATTTTTGACTTTAAGGTACGATTAACGCGTTCTACTACGCAAGCTTTTTTTTGCTGTACACCTATAATGTGTAATCTCATATTTTTCCATTAAAGCCTTAAATGTTGAATTATAAAATTCTTTTCCCAAATCCGTTTGAATGTACCGTGGAATACGATGGTCTTTGTTGAAAATTGATTGAAAAGCGTTTGAAACAGCCTTACCCGTCTTGCGCTTAACCGGTACGGCCCATAAGTATTTAGAAAATACATCGATAACAACTAGAATGTATCTAAATCCTTTATTTATCTTTGCATATGGGATCATTTCCACCAAATCGGCTTGAAACAGCTCGTTTAATCCTTTTGTGATTACATGTCTTCTAGGAAAGTTAATGCGAGCAGGCTTATGTAACTCGTGGACGATTTGCCCTTTACAGACATATTGCTAATATATGTGTGTGTGTATGGTTGACGGCTATATGCGTGCGTTTTAAGTTTCTCTTGCAACTGTTGAATATCTGCTTGAATTCGTGCAATGTCTATTCTAAATTGTGCTTTCACTTGTTGAATAGCAGCGTCTAATGTCTTATATATGCTATTCATAGAATCATCTATCCGTTTGGTTACGATTTGTGCAACATTAGCGTTCACAGTGGCTGGAACAAGGTTACGCATCATCTCTTCAAAATGGTTAAAGTCTGATCTTGTAACATACCCTCGAGAATTGTGTTATCATACTGTTTGTTGTCTCCTTCACAAGCGTGTCTATATCTGCTGAATAGTGGAACCACTTCCAAGCGTTGGTTCGCCCTCTTGCTGGTGTAGCGTTGCTAACCGCGATTCTAAGTACGCTTTCGTGACTGCATCATCATCTTCTTGTGGTGTAGCGACGCGCGCTAATCTCATGTTGTCAAAATCGTAGTAATCATCATAAGAAATATATGAAGCACAGTCAGACGCATGTCCAAACTTGTCGATAACCATCGTGATAATGAATAACAAGTCGCACAATCTACGCTATTATACGCAATTCGCGTAATTCTTCCATAATCGATGTAATTTCGTTTGTGTGACCGGTGTTACCTGCATCTTGCGAGGCGACCAGAAGCTTGAGCCGTTCGCACAGTTCGTTGGGATCATCAAAGTATACATACTCTAGTGGCTTCTCGTTATAATCCATGAGTAGACCACGACCACTCGGGTTTATAGTTTGCTGTCGTAAGCTATACATTGCATTACTTCTTTTTAATGTCCGCATAATCGTTAATTTCTTTAAGTGAGAATTTACCCAAAGGATTGAGAAGGAACAGTTGCTCGTACAACCCTTTGCTACCGTTGTAGCAAAATCGTTCTACACACCTTTTCACCAATCCCGAAGATAATGTCCGAATCACCAATCATTAATTTTCCTGTCTCCGGATTAAAACGTACTTTATCCTGCGCAAGTGCTCCGTGTCATTGTTATAAATACCAGTAAAGTTGGAAAACAGATTATCGACATAGTATCTTACCGATGGTAAGAATCGTTGTAAGTAGGCCTGATGTTCTTCGCTGTTTAGGTACCGTTCGTACTCTGTATGGGTCTCTGGAGTGTTGCCGCTACTCTCCGATTCTTCGAAGGTGGACTCCACAGACTGGACTGGGCTATGAGGATTGTGTTCCCATGCCTCCTCTATTGGTGGTGCGGCGATTGGTGTTGAACTGCGCACCTGATCGAGAAATTTAGGGCGTCTTTAGGAGTAGATTGTACGTCATGTTGTTGTGGTAACCAGTGCTGGCTTTCGATCTTGGACTCCTGTTTAATATCTTTCAGCAGACCGGTCTGAAGTGTTTGTAAACGTTTTGTAATAGGTGCATAGACTTTACTTAATGCAAGCTCCTTTTCAACCACACCTGCTTTTAGCGCTTGTAATTTCCTCTTGACTGCCTTTCGTACTTTTATGAGTTCTTGTTTGGTTTTCACGTCGTCTGCCATCGTCTAGAAACGGGTAGGAAGTGATTTATTTATGTGCTTTATAAGTATATATAGGTGTCAAAACCTTTTCGGTAACGACCGTTCTGCAAATCGCCATCTTTATTGATCACCAGGAACCCATACCGATCTCGCCAGCATACGCCGCACAATTCTTTAAACCGGTTAAACGACATATCCGTGTTTACATGGTCAATTGAGTTCGTCTTGTTTGAATAGCACTAGGACATTAGCATTGTCTCTAATCAATTGTTTAGGTATTTTGGAATAGGTCTGACATAGATAAAACAATCAATGGCCTTATGTCGACCTAAAGAAAAATATTCTCGCATTACATTTTGTTTATCGCACGACACGTCATCGAAAATAAATATCGAATTAGGTTTTGCATCCGCTGGAGTAACAATTGCATCCCATTTGTTAAACGCAAAATATCCTATTTCTTTTATTGGTTGTAATAACCCTCTAGGTACTGATACTTTGGTTGATACAAGGATTTTGAGTAGAGATAAACGTTTTCAAAGCGTACACCATTCGGATGTTTCAAGAGACCGATGACTACATTAGTTTTACCACAATTGGATGGACCTGTAATGATACACCGTATTGTTGATGGTAATAGTAGTCCATGCTTTTGCACGTTAGTGTTGTTGCTGCAGTTGTGGTCCGTAATTGGCAACGCCAATTGTTGCTTTACCAGACGCATTCTATCCATATACTAAAACGTAATTGCAGTATGGTAAGCATTTAAGCGAGTAATTCTACACGCATGACCAGTCTCCTTTAAACCTTTCGACTGACAAGATTAATGAAATCCTATCGTGGCTACGGGTTACTCAATAGTGCTATCAATCGTTTACCGGTAGAATTACATTTACCAGGCTATCGCTTCTGTGGACCGGGTACTAAGCTTCAGAAACGCCTCGAGCGTGGTGATATAGGTCGTAATCCCTTAGACGAAGCCTGCAAACTACACGACATCGCCTACGATCTTTCTACAGACTTAACAACCCGACACCAAGCTGATCGACGTCTTGCCGAAACAGCACAAAAACGTCGTACTGCACCCGACGCTTCGTTAGGTGAAAAACTTGCTGCGTTTGCTGTTGGTTCTGCAATGAATGCCAAAGTTAAATTTGGTATGGGTTGTCGCAAAAAACGATAAGGTGTAAAGGAAAACGATGGTCAGCGTCTACGTACAGGAAGTGGTATACCATTCAAGCGTTTAATTCGCACCATTTGGGAACGCATTAAAACGTTCGTCCGACTGATCTTATTAAAACTGCTAAACTTGCAGTGGCACCGATTAAAGAAATAACAGATGAAATTCGTGGCATCCCACGTGTAATCCCTGTACCCAAAACTGGTGGTTTCCTACCTTTGATACCTTTTTGCAGCCCTTTCCGCAATTGGAGCGTTGTCGGGTGGAGCAGCTGGGATTGCAAAAGCTGTCAACGATGCTAAACTTGGACAACAACAATTAGATGAAGCGAAACGACATAATATGGCACAAGAGGCAGTGACACTTGGAAAGGGTCTCTATTTGAAACCTTATCGCCGTGGACATGGACTGTACCTAAAGCCTTTTCTTACACACGGGCAAGGTTTGCGTAAACAAAGACAACAAAAAAAACTCAACGCATTCGTTAAACCTACCTATGCGAGCGTTGACCAATGTTGACTTGAACAAATACATAAAACGTTTACCAATATCCCACTTTCGTGGAATATTCATGCGCAATTCACTTCCAAACACAATTCGTTGGCGAGAATGTGGTATTCTTAATCATGATACTACACGTGGTGTGGGAACTCATTGGACCGCGTACAAAAAGATGGTTCAAGGGCAGTCTATTATGATAGCATTGGTAATCTACGACCTCCGAGGGAACTTGTCAAATACTTAACCTCATCAGGACCATGCACTCTCTATTATAATTATGAACAATTTCAACCGCTTAACACTGTTACCTGTGGACACTTCATTGAAATTTTACTGCAAAATAGTCCTCCGTTAAGTTTCTAACAACGTTATATATTATTTGATTTTAGTGTATTTTTAACTGTTTTGTATAAAAGTGTTTAATTAAAACCATATATTGCAAGTGTTTCAGGAATTTGCTTTTATTACCCCATCCCAACTACGAATACGACTAGTTGTTGTTTATCGTCAACCACCGAACATGTACACATTTACTTTAACTGGAACTGAATCTACGCTCACCGCAATCATCAACCCACCAATTGTTCTCGATGATGACCATGAATACGTTATTGGTCTTACAAACTTTGATACATATTTTCAATTCCCAATGTAACGGAAGCGAACAATAAATTTTACATTGATGACATCGTGCTTACTTTACCAGAAGGAACTTATGAAGTGGCAGATATTAATAAGTTCGTACGACGTAATCTGAACGATCCCCGTGAACGCACTTCATCCAAACGTTATCTTATTGATATTCGAGCCAATAATAACAGTTTACAACAGAAATCAAAGCATCAGGTATAGTGGATTTACACAACCAAATTCACTTGCTTCGTTGCTGGGTTTTGAGAAACGTAAACTACCAGCTCTCACTACTGCTATTTCGGACCATCCGGCACAAGTCTTTCCAATCAATTCAATATGTATTGAATGTAATCTTGTGGTCGGATCGTATCGGAATAGCAAACCTGTACAATTTTGCATCAATTCTTTCCTGCAGTTGCTGCAGGGTACAAGATTATTGAAAACCCCGTAACGTCACCTATATGCCACTTAATACACGAATCATCGATCGCATCATTGTTAAAATAGTTGATCAAAACGGTAATCTCATCACTTTTCGTCGGGAAACCATCACGATTAGACTTTATCTAAAGCGTCTTTAAACAATGGTTTTGCGCTATGAGCATAAACCACCAAAACCTATTAATAGACGCATTATCAGCACCTTTACCAGTTACAAGACACCAGTGCACCGATTAACACCGGAAAACGTTAAATTTCTGCAAACATTAGGACTCAAAGTGCTACATAGCTAAAATGGATAGTAATATTTTAAATGTTACGCAACGTGCTATATTTGATACAACCATCTCAATGCCGACAAACATATGCATACTCCGTACTCCAATACCACGTATGAGAAGAACGATGTTATACGGATTCCAATAGAAAACGAAGATGTCTATACACTACCATGGGACAGCGTAATTTATATTGAGGGTACAATGAATAAGTCAGATGGTGGCGTTTCGCTTACCGGATTTTGTCAACAACGGAGTTTTATTTTATTTGATGAAATTCGTTATGAACTTGGTGGAAAGACTATTGACCGCGTTCGTAATCCAGGTATAACTACGACTATTAAAAATTTCCTATCCTACGATTATAGCGAAAGTCGTCGCTTTAGAAACGCCGGTTGGTCCCCATCGATAAGCTTGATCTCGTTGATGCTAATGGTCATTTCAACGTATGCATTCCCTTGCGCATGGTTTTAGGATTTGCGGAGGACTACCGAAAATTCTTTTGAATATCAAACAGAGCTTATTCTTATTAGAAGTAGTGCTGACGATGCAGCTATATCGAATTCTGATACCAAAGAGTCAATCAAAATTACTATTACACATATATCATGGCGGATTCCACATATAACCGTTGCAGATGCAGAGCGCTTAAAACTACTCAAACATATTCAACGCAATGCCACCATGGACATAAGCTTTGCAGTTGGGAACTACACGAATATCCAGAATTACATACAACACACGCATACGTGGGCCGTGAAGACGGCTTCTCAAGTGGAGAAACCACGTTTTGTTATTGTCTGCTTTCAAACCGATACATCGCGCAAAAGGGGCGCAGTCAGTTCGACCACTGTAAGTTGACCAATATGAAATTACATCTGGGTTCATCTATGTATCCTTACGATAATCTTAACATTGATTTCGATACCAATCGCTATTCTATACTATATGAGATGTATGCACAGTTTCAACAATCGTACTACGGGGGTATCAGCGAGCCGATATTAACACCAATGAATTTCAAACGCACGCTCCACTTGTAGTCATCGATTGTTCCCATCAAAACGAAATAGTGAAAGTGGGAGCGGTTGACGTACGATTAGAATTTCAAATGAAAGAAGCGCTTAAAGCTCACACTACAGCGTACTGCCTCATTCTACACGATCGTTTGGTCCGCTACAATCCTGCAACCAATATTGTGAGTGAAGTCTAAAATTAATAGTCCATTAGTTGTCGACGTTCAAAAGGTTTAAAATTGCACATAATAACTTTGTGTTTAAAGAAATGGCTGTTTTACAACTATCCCTATCGAATGGAGTTGCAATAACATATGTGCTGAAACCACCATATTCTTGGAACTGTCTATCAGCTCGCTTCAAATACCAAAAGATATGGTTAAGCAACTTTCACGGTATATCTTGAGATGATGGCAATTTACAATGAATTTCCACACCTAAATGTTATTAACCTAGAAGATTTAGGGTGTACTCCTCACATAAATTAAAGTATTACACCAATTCACACAAGTGTTTCTAGCATACCACACAACATTCGTCATTCAATTGCGCAACCACAGATGTAATTGTACTCAAAAACTGGTTTGTACATATAACCAATTATTCATTTTTAATAAAGAATAATGTTTACATTAAAGTGTTTTTATTTGTATATTTTATACCTACATACATACATATTCCTTGAGACTAGTAAGATGTGTTTCAAAAATGTCTTGAAATAAGTTTAATTGTAAAACTTACTAACGAATCTGTAAGTATCATATTGAAAATTCCTCTTAACGGATATGTATTTTGCATTTTTATGCAAACTTTATGTTACAATAATACAATTAAAAATTATATTCTACTGAGGTATTAAATTTTAAAGTATGTTATAGTTGTGTAAACATAAAATGCATTGCATAGGTTTTTATCATCAAAGTAGTACATTTTATTTAATCCCACCTGTAAAATGATTAATTTCTTAAACCTAAGTTTCATAAAATTTATTCTCCAAAGATCAACCAACTATAAACCAGAACTATTAAATTTACATAAATTTCGGTGTTATTTTAATTTAAACTATGCTCATAAAAAGTCGTTTATATATATAGCACCAACATTGTTACTACCTATGAATATCAAATCTTTAAAGGAATTTAAGTCATGATTAATTAATAAGTGGTCTTTTCATTTGTACACATTTTGTATATGTTGTTTTAGTTCCATTGACGACCTATTATTAGTAATCTGTTTATTATTTTATTGACGATATAAATTTTAAGATTGGAAGGGAACGATAAGAAATCTTCCTCTGACATTTATATGCACTCCGCATAGTTGTTTAAGGTAGCAAATATAAATAAGCTGTTTAATGTGTTGTAGAAAATTTTTACCATTGTATTATCGGTATGTATAAACTTACTTACTTAATGTGTTTTTAACGGAAGTAGAAATTATGAATTTTGGTAATTAACAATTATGCTAAAATGATTTGAAGTTATGCAGTTTCCATATATAATTTACATATATCGGTATGTTGTTATAAATATCACAACCTCGAGGTCATTAACTACCATGCACTTTACTAAACTATAATTAATAAAATCCCGTACATTTAACTAAGATACATTTTTCTTAATGTGGAAGTCTTATCTATATTTTATTCAAATAAGAATCTGCTACCGCCACCTACAAAAGATAGGGACAATTAAAGAATGTAAGTTTTTGTAAATAAAACATTAAAATATTGTGTGTTTCTTTTAATATTATATATTTAATACAAAATAATTTTTGAAATTCTCGGGAGATTCTTCAACACGTGCATGTTTTTGCTTAACCTAAAATCTCCGAAGTATTCAATCACCTAATGCGTGCAAAGCCTCCGTTCAGAACGCCTTATGGAGTACCATTCCGCATTTGAGAATGAGTACATCCCCATCCAAATTCTTCACCACCTTTTAAATAACGACATTATTTGCATACATTTAAAGGTTAAATTTTAGATCCGGGTACGAGTTTAGTGTGGTTGTATAAATTATTTTGGTGATGCAATCATGAATAAAATAACGAGTGACCTGTCTTAACATGTTTTTACATATACACACATATTAAATATATATTGAAATTGCTAAATGTAAAAGAACACCTTGATATAAGATCAAATTAATTTTTTTATTTGAGAGTCAAATAAATCGTGATGAAAGGTGGTATAATTTGCATACCAAGAAGGAAATAGTCTTAACATGTTTTTGCAAACACACCTTATGTTAATTAAATCCATTATATTAAAAGTTGAATAATTTGCATATATATTACCAGAGATATAATTTCAATAAAAAACACGAGGTTATATTCGACTGCGAATTCTTGTTATTTTATCTTGGTAATGAAATCGTGAACAACATGTTTTTTGCAGACTTTATAATTTGATCCATTATATCACATTTCGTATATTTTCTAAATGTTATTCGCTACTTCATACAAAATACAGCTTTTGAGGAAAGCTAAAAATTCTTTACCACTTGCACGTTTTACTTAACATAACAAAATTCTTCATATAGGTAAAATCACCACTTCGCTATGCTCTCGGCACCTAGTTTCGGCTACTTTTCCAAGGTCGTTGTGACGTCATAGCCTTTTATAAATAAAGAACAATGTAATACTATTTAAAATTTTTATTCTGGCATTATACATAACAAAATTTAAAATATTTAATGCCAACATGGAGCCATTTAAACTTAATTTTAATATAAATTCGATTGTTTAAATGGCTAACAACCAATGCAAGAATTAAGATATACAACAAATTTGTGTGTCAGATAACAAATTCTGATGTTAATAAACAACTTGGAAATTATATACTAGATTTTTACGTTGTCCAGATGCACATTTAAGAGCAACATTCGCTAATCCCTTAAAAGACTGTTTAACCTTATTGGAAGATAGTAAGTTATACTTCCTAAAGGCGCCAATGTACTCGGTATCGCTAAAATGTGGAGTAAGTTATCGGACAAGCTTCAAAATAGCTGCTGTTTAGTGTATAATAACCTGCTACAGTACATGTATTGGGGAACGGCAATACAAAGAAATTGACGGCTTGCAAATTAAGTTGTCAGAAAAACCAGAGAAAAGGGAAAAATTGATAAAGTATGTGCTTTCAGCTTTTAGTTTTAACTATTTACCTGTAAATTATTTGGAGATAGTAAGTAGGAAAACAGCCAAGATAAAATAAAATCTTAACAAGTGCTACATTAAAGCAGGTAACATATTTTACACAATCTGTAACACCATATTCTACAATTCCAAAAGAAATAACCATTTCGGTATCGGGGTTGATAAGTACGCCTAACATTCGCCCAGAGGTTGTACGACAACGCGTAAATATTGGCAGTAAACCTCTCCGTTGACGCTGCAGGAAATTGCCCAATTATGCACGCCATACCTGTAAGTGGAAGAAAAGACAGCTGGAATTAGAGGAAATGCATGCAAAAGGCGAAAGTTGGACTAAATAGAAGACACTGCGACAATACGCGAACAATACAAAGATGTGTTAGACAAAGAACATCTTATTAGAGAAAGAGGAAAGGATTAAAAGATTATTTTATGTGCCGATGGACTGACTTGGATACATCCGCGTTCTACAAGCTGTATGTATTTGTGGTTAGTAAGAAAGACTCTTTTAGAATTTTAGAATAGTATTACATTGCTCTATATTTATAAAAGGCTATGACGTCACAACGACCTTGGAAAAGTAGCCGGAACTAGGTAGCCGAGAGCATAGCAACGTGGTGATTTTACCTATATGAAAATGAAAATAAAGAACTTTTAAATTTTTGAATAAATTTTGGTAGGAAATATTTAATAAATAAGTATATGTTAATGAAACACATATTTTCTAAATGATATTGGTGCTAAGGAAAGCTATTTTTATTAAGTTCTATAGTTTGAGAGTGACGTAAAACCTTGATGCTACACCTTGAGTTGTAAAAGTTAATACATAAGCCTTGATATAAGATCAAATCAAATAATTTGAGAGTCAAATAAATCGTGATGAAAGGTGGTATAATTTGCATATATTTTAAATTCATACGGGTATAATTAAAAGATTATATGTTAGATCCGACTGCAAGTTCAGTGTACTTGTATAAATTATTTTGGGATGATGTAACCAAAAGGCAATATACGACATACCTGTCTTGAATGGTTTTTGCAACACACCTTATGTTAATTAAATACATTATATTAAAAGTTGAATAATTTGCATATATATTACCAGATAAAAAACACGAGGTTATATTCGACTGCATGCAAATTCTTAGTATTTTATCGTGACATTGAAATTGCGAGAAGTGAACGACTTCTTTTTTACAAGATTTTACCTGCAGACGTTTAAAATTTGACCTCCATCATATAACATTTCGTATATTTTCTCAATTTTATTTTCTACTTCGTACAAAACGCAGCTTATGAGGAGAGCTAAAACACTCTTTACCACTTGCACGCGTTTGCCTAATATTAAAAATTCTTCACCTCGGCGTTTTAATTTTAGCTTAACCTACCCCAGAAAAATACGAACCAACATTTTTTAAAATTTAATATTTAATAGTTAACGTCGTGAACGCTGCTAAAAATTTCCTAAGAAAATATCTCCACCCCAGCGCACGCGCACCACCCCACAACAAAATCTAACGACCCCGCCGAACGCACACCCAAAGACCTAACGACCCCCGACGCAACAAATTTACACACAAAGACAATTTTGTTCTCAAAGCGGCGTATACATATCTTGCTGCACGTTTTGTTTCCCAAAGCGGCTTAGCTGTTCATATTGTTCTCGAACCGGCGTATACATATCTTGCTGTGGATCTCTGTTGCCAAACCGGCTTAGCTACCCTACTAGCGACGCCACGGACAGGTGGTAGCTCCAATCTTTACACCGGTTTTAGCGCGCCCATCTGCCAACGACGTCACCAATATACTAATTAAATGCGCAATTTGCGGAAAAATATATATTAAATTAGCGAACAGATTAAGCAAATAAAGTACTTACATAAGAAATCCGACGTCCTGCGAGGTTGAGTTAAAGTTGGCTTCTGTTGACGTCCATCAGGGCTACTGATGGCCCCTTTTAAGGCAATTAACGGAGAGTACGCCTTCCAAATGGCTGGAGCCCCCTTTAAGATAGTTAAAGATGGTGACTGCTCCGGTTAGCTGTTAGCGGAGCATGGACATCCGGCTCGTTCTCGGGTCGTGGGACTGCTCCAGTGCCGTATCAAATTCCTATATGTAGCGGAACGATAAGGAATAGGTTAATCAGGTAAAGACAAACAAAGATAAGCAAGGGAAATCTACATAATAAAAATAAAGATACGATACCAGACACGACCGCCCTTCTCGATGTTCCAAGGCAAACGGCCACGTTACAGAGTCTCACGGAAACACTTCTCCCACTTTTTCTCCTTCACTCGCGTCGCGCAATCTGGCGCAAACGCACTCTGACGTGACGGAAATATACGCCAAGTCTTTTGAATTTGTGGCGCGAAACTTCCGCACGTCAAAATTAAACTAAAAAATGTTTAAGTGCCAATTTGGCACGTAACAATTGCGACAAAGCCATAAAAGAAAAAACTTAAAAAAAGAAAAAGCCTGTTTGCACAGTAACAGCTTAAAATCTAAATTCTAGTTACCCTACGTAAAACCTAACTTAAAACCTACAAAAATGTTTATATAAGGCGCCACCTGGTTTTTTCGACCGATAACACGTCTACCGAATTACCAGAAAACGGAAAATGTAGCCCCATTGTCTTTGACTACACTAATAATCGACAGCACAAATTTGTCGGGGAGCATGAAACACTACTTAAAGTAAAACAGATGCGACAAGTCACCTAACCTATCTAAACTGAAGCTAACATTAAAGTTTCCTACATGCGAACGCACATGAGCGCTGCATGAAAACTGTTCTTTGTTGGCAAAAAGTGCCCAAATTTAAAAATGTTCACAGAGTGCGTTAATCTACACTCTAGCAAATTTTTGTTACTGGTACTTTGGTTTTTTAACGATACACATCAAAACTTGTCCAAGACATGGTTGTGAATCAACAAATTTACCAAAAGTACCACCCTACTAAATCCTTACATCGCTAACCTAACAAATTACATTTCTACATCAGATTAGCTTTTTCACTTAAATTCAAGAAAAATAATTCCTACGTCTGGTCATAAATACCAAACGTTAGGAAGATAAAGAGATAAAACAAGATCTCAAATTATTGTTAAAGATAATAGATAAGATTACGATATTAAGCTTAAATTGTTATCATCAAAGGTAATAGATAAGATAACGATATTAAGCTTTAGTTATTATTTGAGATACTAGGTAAGATAACGCGATGTTAAGCTAAAGTTATTATTAGAGATAGTAGGTAAGGTAACGCGAAATTAAACAAAAGTTATTACTAAATATAATAGGTAAGATAACGCGAAGTTAACTAAAGTTATTACTAACGATAGTCGGTAAGATAACGAGAAATTAAAGCAAAATTATTACTAACGGTAGTCGGTAAGATAAGAGACTAACTAAAATTATTATTATAGGTAATCGGTAAGATAACGATATTAAAACTAAGGGTATTATCTAAGATAATAAATAAGATAAAGATATTAGCCTAGTTATTATCAAAGATAATAGATAAAGATAACGATAGAGTGGCTCCGTGGAGCCGTTAAATGGGCATTTCTCGTACCCTCTAAAAAGAACGACCTGTGAAGCAGGCCCGTTTGCAAGAAACGGCACGAGGGACCGGCAAAGGCATTTGGGTGCATCCCTGCACCCGGCGTTAATTGATACCGGTGATACAATCACCCGATACCCACACGGTATATACGGTACTTCTATATACACATCCACTCACACATTCACACACTCATACATACCTTCACTGCCAGTGCCCATGCGCTGACAGCGGCACCGCATGACCTCACGAAAGATTCCCAGAGACGGGGTCCAGGTGTCTGTGAAAACCTCCCGCGCAACCACACGGTGACTAACAGAAATGAAAAGGCAGAGAAATAGGAACGGTAGAAAGAGGGAGGTGGTTATTTGGAATGCATAGGAGGCACTTCCAGGTAGAAAAAGTAGAGAAAGGGCTCGCATTGAGCAAAAGAGACAGAAAAAGGTGGATAGCAAAGCGCTACTCAACCAGCCAATGTGGCCAGTAGCCCGGAGTGAGGGAACATCACTCTAATGGGGCAGACGGGTGTTCCGGGACGAGAACAGGTCCACCGAAAGAAGAATAAGGCATAAACGGAAACAGCGGGATATGAAAAAGTAGAGTTTTTTGGACAAGCGTCCGAGAGAAGGTAGAGAGTTGTCCCTATTGAAACACAGCACAGTCTGAAGGACCACCTGCGATATTAATCCGACAAGATAAGGTATATACGTTTAAAATTCACTAGACTCTTAAGAGAACTAGTACGATCATTTTCCTAACAAGTGCATCCACTACGATAAGAAAATCAGACAAAAGTTGACACAACAACTCAAAAGTATCATTACAGATACAATCACACGAAAACAAACTGTTTTTAAGGTAGTTTTTTTAAAACGGTAGCACCCTAAACACACAACGATGCCTAATTATAAGCAGTTAAATAGAGGTACACTGTTCCAATATGCTAAAACAACCGAGAATTTAATAAGATATCAATAAGAAGCCATAGCGCCTCACCACGAAGTTCAATAAAAAACAATGAAAAAAAATGTTTATAAGTTATGGTGATTTAGTAGGAAAAGAAACAAATAATGATATAGTATAATGTGGGCGTCTGTAATAATTCAGAGGAAAAACACATGGAATAGGCAATCCTAGTTTTTTGTAACTGCGAATATGAACTATTTCTTACAATGGCATAGGCTGCGCATGTCCTGTGTGAGCCCAAAGAAGAAAAACATCCACTCTAACATCAGCTAAAGCCAATCATAAAAATTCAATGAGTTATTACAACCAAAGTTACGACAATTACCACACAAAATTAAATGACGTAAGGAAAAATACTAAAAACCAAATAATATGCTGTAGGAAAAGTTCGAGGATTAATTAAATGAAACGAGAGAGTTATATTGGGGGGTGTAGAGGATAAAATGATATACAAGTAACGGTACGGTCAAGGAAAAGTCAACCAAAAAGAAAAAGATAGCTAATTTAAGGTAAGTAAAGTTAACCGTGTAAGAGGTATATACTGTACACAAAAGAGGGAATAAGTAATTAAAGTTAAATTGATAGTGGGAGCTAAAAACATTAGATACATTATCAGAGAAGTAAAACGTGAAAAGCTTTTAGATGTACGTATGGTTGAACGATTTTAAAGATAATTTTAAGCCATTTAATGAGGTTTGAATCGATATGTAAAGAGATAAGAGTAATCGAAACTCGATTCACTAATAAAATTGTTGAATAACAAAAAGATATTTTATAAAACATATATTTACTGGGATGGGAAGTTCTCATTTGAGTTCCACCCAAACCAATAAAGAAAAATTTCAACATCATTATTAAAAAAAATGATTACAAATTCTAAAACGACAAACTTATCAACCAAATTCTCGTCTAGACTTATGATGCTTAACGACCGGCCCTTTTATGGGTCTCGTTCTAGACTTATAGACAGCTAGACGACCAAATCCGACAGTAAATTCCGCTTAATGAACCTTAAAGTTCTACGTTGAAATATCGATATCTAAAAAAATATGCAATCAAGACAAAATCATACTCGCTACACGAAAGAAACATTCCACGATACATATACCAAAAATTAGTGTTCCAAATTGTTAGAATATTCTTTCGATATTGCGGGAGTTATCAACAACTATCGTAAATGAGTTTAAATACTAAAACGTTAACGGCAATTCCTTTATTTCAGTATTTAAAGGAGCAGATATAAAGAGATGCAGTTTATTACAACATTTTGGAAGGTAAAAGATATGGTTAGGTAATTTCGTTAACTATATATAAATGCAAGAACCTCTATAAAAGGCATTTATAGGTTATACTGTTTAAAACATTTAAGGAAACAACTTTTAAAACTACATCAAAGCAAGATAATATCTAAGAAAAAAAAAATATCACGGTTAAGTCAAAATAACGCTTTAAAAGACACTAAAACCCAGGTAAGTAAGAAATCTGTATTTGGACAAACAATTTTGTTATATATATGTAATTGTGAATTATACTAAATGATTTCGGTTATAGAAAACACTCCAAATTGTAGAAAGATCGATTATATGTTATTTAAATGGCAGCTTTAAAAATTAATCCAAAACAAGTTGAGATAAGTTAAAAAAAACAAATTTCATAAATAGAGTGATTATTTTAACTACATTTTATAGCATTTTTTAAAAAAAAATTTGTTCTTTCTGATAATGGGTAGAAAATAAGGTAATTAGTTACATTTAAAAATACTTACATTCAAAATTATATGATGCAACATGTATGTAAGTGAGGTTATACTATATACACTGCTGCAGGAAACCACTTTAAATTTCAATTCAAAAACAAACCAAACACACATGCAAGAGAATTTCAGTTATAGATGACACTACATTTAAAGTTACTAGAAAATTAATTTAATTAATAAAATATTTTAAGACAATAGCTATATATTACAATATCAAAATGGCGGTATTCACCTTTAGTTACCATAACGACTATTTTTGACATCTAAGAAATGGGGTGTGTTCTAAAACACGGATATAGGGTTTTAAGGTCAACAGATATTAGATAATTGATTCTTTTTAGTGAAAAAGCTATATATAACATTGGTATTACATTGTATGTTTATAAAAGAAGTATTACAACCTCACACGTTAAAGGCGCCAATTATTACAATTTTAAAAGTTCATAATTACATCTTGCAAGCGCGGAATAAGCGACGCCACGGACAGGTGGTAGCTCCAATCTTTACACCGGTTTTAGCGCGCCCATCTGTCAATGACGTCACCAATATACTAATTAAATGCGCAATTTGCGGAAAAATATATATTAAATTAGCGAACAGATTAAGCAAATAAACTACTTACATAAGAAATCCGACGTCCTGCGAGGTTGAGTTAAAGTTGGCTTCTGTTGACGTTCATCAGGGCTACTGATGGCCCCTTTTAAGGCAATTAACGGAGGGTACGCCTTCCAAATGGCTGGAGCCCCCTTTAAGATAGTTAAAGATGGTGACTGCTCCGGTTAGCTGTTAGCGGAGCATGGACATCCGGCTCGTTCTCGGGTCGTGGGACTGCTCCAGGGCCGTATCAAATTCCTATATGTAGCGGAACGATAAGTAATAGGTTAATCAGGTAAAGACAAACAAAGATAAGCAAGGGAAATCTACATAATAAAAACAAAGATACGATACCAGACACGACCGCGCTTCTCGATGTTCCAAGGCAAACGGCCACGTTACAGAGTCACACGGAAACACTTCTCCCACTTTTTCTACGCCACTCGCGTCGCGCGATCTGGCGCAAACGCACTCTGACGTGACGGAAATATACACCAAGTCTTTTGAATTTGTGGCGCGAAACTTCCGCACGTCAAAATTAAACTAAAAAATGTTTAAGTGCCAATTTGGCACGTAACACTGTTGCTGTCATCGTCAAAGCTTTACCTGATCCTGTTCCGTTATCTACTATTGGTAAGGAATCAGTTCCTATTGTGGCTGAAGTTTTGTCAGTTCCTAGTCTGTTGTCTAACAGTAATGAAGTCTTACTTAATTCTACTCCTTCTTTTATCGGACGTTGATGAGACGATACCTACTCGTACTCATTTTTCTCATGCTGACAAAATGCTATTTGCTTCCGTTCTTTTAGCTGAGGTTGGTGAAATCCTAGCTGATGTCCTCTTATCTAATGTTGACGAGGGTCAACCTGGTTCTGCTTCCTTAACTATTGTGGATGAAATTCTTGCTGATGCTGTTTGTTTTTGTAAAGTTAATGAAATTCTGTCTGGTGCTGCTCCTTTCCGTCATGTTGATAAACTTCATTCTACTCCTTTATCTAACATTGGCAAAGTTCTACTTGATACTATTTGTTCTTGTGACGTTAATGAACTTCTACCTGATTCTGTTCCTTTATGTAATATGGTTGAAGTGTTATCGTATTCTGCTCCTTTTGCTAGGGTTGATATTCCTACAGCCATTGCTCTTTCCTAGCTGTGATACTTCTAGTCCTCTATCTAACGTTGTTAAAATTTAATCTACTTCTGTCCCTCTAGTTAACGTAACTGAAGTGTGCTCTGCTTGTGTTTTTTTCGTATGGTTGATTCTCGTACAGCTCATACTTTTTCATTTTGTATCGTTCACTTTCTTACCACCAATTCTAAAAACAAACAACCTTCTGCCATAACGTGTTCTGAGTTCGATAAATTACGACAACCACTATTACCTCCAACCTCGCCACCACTTTCTCAATCTCGTGTTACAACTCCTATACCCCCTGCTGGTCCTGTGTGGCAGAAAACTACCCAACAAAGGCAGACATTATTCTATGCTCCTCCGAACCGGAAGATGTATGTCGGCGAAATCCTAATGACCTTGATCTCGTTTGGTTCTCCTTCTGGCGACGTGGACGCCTTGACCCGGTATCTAGTCCTCGCGTCCCAGATTTTTATGCCGACTTTGTTCTCCTTCGGACTTGATTTTTGGACGTTGCGATTTCGTTTTACTTCCCTGTTTTGCTAGTTTTTTTTCGTTTTCCTGCTTTTTCTTCGTGTGGGTCGGCAATAGAATAACCCCACGGTACGACCTGCCTGTCGTAAGAGGCGACTACAGCGGTCCAACACATACACACACGCACACTTTATACACGCACACTACATCACACACACACACACACTTTATACACACATACACCCACACATTTCATAAACATACAGTTCTACTTGGTTCTTTCTTTCGTTTTCTCCTTGTACTCCTTGCACCCGTGTGGGTCCGGGAATAGAATAGTCTCATCGTACGACCTGCCTGTCGTAAGAGGCGACTACAGCGGTCTAACACATACATACACCTACACACACACTTCATACACCCACACACATACTCATACATCAACACACTGGGATTCTGTTTTATTTTCTTTTGTACGATTCTTAGTTTTTTGGTTTTGTACTTGGTGCTTTAAATATTTGTAGATAACAAATAACAGCCTACATTAACGTTTGTTATTAATTATATCGCAAATGGAGAACATCGACCTTTCAGGACGAAGGAAGTTTATTGACTATGCAACGCTCCAAAACACTATTCGTACTTCGATGCGTCCGTAAAATTGCATTTTACCGTGAGATCGGCGAAAAATCAATTTTAGGAGGTAGGGTGAGTAATGAAAACCCTTCAGAGCTTTTTATCATAACTCTGAACACCCTGAAATAACATATTTTGAAATGTCAAATACTTGAAGATAACAAATCCCGGCCTATGGTATTATTTGTTATTAATTATATCGCAAACGAAAAGAATTGGCCTATTAGTACGAAAGTGGTATGCTGATAAAACAGCAGTCTAAAACACACACTTTCGTAATTAAATGCTTCTGAAAATGAATATATTATGGAGAAGCCAAGAGAAAAATAATTTTGGGTGATAGAATGAGTAACGAAAACTCTTCAAAGCTGTTTGTCATAACTCTGACACTCTGAAATATCATTTTACGGCGAGGTCGACGAAAATCAATTTTAGAAGGTAGTGCAAGTAATGAAAACCCCTCGAAGTTTTTATCATAACTCTGAACACCCTGAAATATCAGACATTTTGAAATGTCAAATACTTGTAGATAACAAATCAATATTTGTTATTAATTATATTGCAAACGAAAAACGTCGACTTTTGAGGATGAAAGAGGTTTGGTTGACGAAATAACGGTCGAAAAAACGCATTTTGCGCACCTAGATGCATTTGTATAATTGCTTTTTACGGCGAGTTCGTTGAAAAATCAAATTTAGAAGGTAAGGTGTATAATGAAAACCCCTCAAAGCTTGTTATCATAACTGTGAACACTCTGAAATATCAGACATTTTGAATTGTCACATACTTGTAGATAGCAAATCACAGCCTACGTAAATATTTATTATTAATTATATCGCAAACGAAAAACGTCGGTTTTTGAGGAGGAAGTAGGCGTGTTGACGAAACAACGGTCCAAAAACACATTTTTCGTACATAAATGCATCGGTAAAATTGCATTTTACGGCGAGGTCGGCGGATAATCAATTTTACAAGGTAGTGTGAGTAATCAAAACCCCTCAAAGCTTTTTATCATAACTCTTAACACTCTGAAATATCTAACATTTTGAAATCTCAAATACTTGTAGATAACAAATCACAACCTACGCAATATTTGTTATTAATTATATCGCAAACGGAAAACATTGATCTTACGAGACGAAAAAGGTTTGCTGACAAAATAACGGTCCAAGAAGAACATTTCTCGTACTTATGAGTCTGTGAAATTGCATTTTATGGAAAAGATAACGAAAAAATTTTTTTAGGGAGAGTGGCGAGTTACATATCCCCCAAAATTAGAATATATATGTAATTAGTGGAACTATTAAAAATTGAGAATTATTAAAACTTAAGTTAGACGCAACATTGTAATATTGAAGGACATGATAAAAAGGTAATGAAAGTTCAACAAGACAGACATTGAGAACGAAAACAAACATTGTATCCCAGACGTAACGTGGTACTGCAGGTGTAGGTCACGGTAGGTTATGAGACAGCAATTATTAAAATTAAGATTGTTACATTGTATCAAATATAGAAATAAGCAGACATTGGCTCTGCAGTTCCCACACGTAATGTGAGGGGCGGAAATAGCATAAATACCCGCGAGAGCCCAAGATGGAAAATCAGTCTCAAACTTCTCAAATTTAACATTGTTGTCAGTTCAGCTACTCATCATAATTTTAATTTATTTAATTAGTAAAAGTGAAGTTAGAATAATTTCGATCTCTAACGCTAATGAACATAACGTACTTGTGAATTTAATCATTGTAATTCAGTATAAAATAAATTTGTTAGAAGAAGTTTTTTGGAAAAGCTTTTAAAAAGTCGCTCCAAGAGGCCCAAAACCTAAATAGCGCAATCGTTAGTATTCTAAAAGGGCATTAGCAGAATCCAAAATCGAGGAAGCTAGTGGTCTTGAATTTCGAATCTTAATTTGGAAAAAAAAGAACCAACTGGGCAGAATACAAAAATAGACGAAGTTCTGAAGCAAAAAGGAAAAGAATGAAACTGGCAAACAAACTCGTGTAAGTACCCAAAAGTTCATTTTCCTAAACCATTATCAACTGAATATTGATACTAGCTAGTAAGAAAATTTTTTATGAACAATTAGTAAGAAAAAATTTTATGAAAAATTAGTAAGAAAATTTTTATGAACAATTAGTAACAAAATTTTTTATGAACTAGTAAGAAAATTTTTTAATGTAAGAACAATTTTTATGTACAATTTTCTCACAATTTATTATTATTTCTGAAAAGAACTTACTCGGGAAACTTATTATTTATTTAACAAGGGAATTATAAAGACGCATTTATATGCACAATTACTACAAATTATTAAGATAAACGAAACGATTTATTCATCAGTGTGAAGCTTTAATATATAAATTGAACGCAATTCTTTTATTACAGCAATTGATACTCAAACCATTCGATTCCCATCGCATTTTTATAAAACTCTATAATTAAATACTTTCAGCACGAAAGTATATAATTTTAAAAAAACGTTTACGCACTTCATTATTGTAACAAATCGAATTACTCCTCACAAAGACTGAAATAGCATCATTCAGAAAACTTGAAACTTTATAATTAGACCTTTTTAAGGCAACGGAATTGTATAATTATAAAGGAGCATTTTATGCACTTATCAATGTAACATCTAACAAGACAATTATAGCAAGTTATCACTGCAACACTTGATTACTCAGCAAGTCTGGAATAGAAACGTACAACTATACCGCAGTTATTGCGAGAGATTGTTACCAACATTAAATCACTCAGAAAAAACCTAAAACTCAATCCCCAACAATTGTAACATCTGCAAAGCTAAAAATATACACCCAACGCGACATTAATTGACGAGACATTTACCAAGCAGAAATTCTTTAATGTAATTAAGGCACTTGATAACTACATAAAATATACGTAAAGCGATTCTTTAAATAACTGTAACAATCCAAACTGAAAAGTAACAATACAAACTGAAGAATAGCTCTTAGTTATATAAAAACAATACGAATTAAACTGAAAGCAACCATTAATTATTATTAGCAACCATGAACTGAGACATCAAGCTTAATCTCGATAGCATTACACAATACGACGGAAGTCAAGCGCTACTAGGTATCTTTATAACCGTGTGCGAAATATTTTTAAAATCTTTTTACAAACCAGGAGATAGCGAACGTAATGTTTTACTCCTACGCCTGATTATCGGTAAGCTGACGGGCAGAGCGTTAACCCTAATTGCCAGTCGCGAAGATCTGAGCGAATGGGAAGAATTCAAGCGTATCCTTATTACATATTTCGGAGACCAACAAAACATAAAGTGTCTAGTCGGCGATTTAATATACCTAAGAATAGAAAAAAACCAATCACCCTATCAATTCGGTATGAAATGTCAAGACGTACCAAGTTTAATTTTAACAAAGCTAAAAATTGGGGAATCCCGACCAAAACATAAGACTATTGAAGACGAAAATGTACGACGAAATAGCTTTAGACATATACATCAATACCTTACCTGAACGGTTATCGGACAAAATAAGGTTTCAACAACCCCAAAATTTAGAAGAAGCTATGAATATGATTGTAAAAGAAGAGAACGTTATGTACTACCGAAGCAGACTGTATAACCCAAACGCAAACAAAAATTACTCACCAATGAAAACCATACAAGCCGCCAGACAAATATCCACACAACCAAAATTTAAATCATTCAGCGCACAAACCAATCAACCACGAATTAACAACACAAACTTTAACAACACAAATTTCCACCACCAATTCCGACAATTTCCAAAGACCAAATTCAAATTTTACAAAACCCGCATTCACACCATGATTTAATCAAAACGTGAATCAACCAAGACAAACATTCGGCGCAAATCCCATCAGAAACACACCGATGACGAATAACAATCTTAACGGTTATTACAAACCAACCCCTATGGACACTTCATCTGGTAACACTAGACTAAACACAAAAATATCACAAATCCGACCAAATTATAACCAAAAACGAAACTTTACCTCGGAAGAACACTTCACCAAGAAGTGGAAGACTTTAATAATCATGACACGGATAATTACGTAAACTCCAATAAAGACGATGAAACAAACCATGCAGAAAACTACGAATGTAACGACCCGTATGAAAATTATGAAGAGCACGACGAAGAAAACGCGTGCTCAAATTTTCAGTTAGATCGATTCAAATACGACCATACGTAATTAATTTAAAAAACATCAATCAACAAATCTTACCTTATATAGAAATACCTCACGCAGAACTCAAATTATTAATCGTCACCGGATCTTCAAAAACTTTAATTAGCCCCAGAACCGTAAAGAAACATTATTTAGATTTTGCAGAAAGAGAACCCTTCAAAATTAATACAGCCCACAAAACGACGTTACACCAATTTATAGCAAACATACCCCTACCAAAAACCTTTAACGTAAAAATAAAACATAAATTTTGCATCTTCGAATTCAACGACAAATACGACAGATCAGTAGGTATGGATCGTCTAAGAAAATTAAGAGCCAACATCGATATAAAAAATCGACTCTTAAGAACAAAACACGGACAAATCCCCATTAAATTTCAAAATAGAAATATTCAAACCGAACAAAAATACACCTCGAACCAGGACAGAAAAACAGCTTAAAATTTTAGTAAATTCAAAAGACGAAGTAGGAATTGTAAATCATATGTCATTTCAACTCGGAGTAGAAACACGCACAGCATTAGTACAAATAAAAGACAATCACGCCACTACGACAATTTTAAACTCAAATGAGTACCCTATAGAACTATCGTTGACAACCCCAATAGATGTGGAAGAAGTGAACTGTAACGAAATAGAAATAGACGAAGACTATGCAAACGATTCCAACTCTACAGAAAACGACTGGATGTTAAGAGAAAATCTAATAAACATTCGTTTTAATAACAACATTAATCACGAAGAGAAGAGAGCAATCAAAGACTTCTGTTTCGAATATAGAGATATATTCCATTGCGAAAGAATACCTTTAACTTTTACCAACACCGTCAAACATCAAATAGAATTAACAGACGACAAACCAATTTTCACCAAAGCATATAGACCACCTCAGGCAAGCCAAGAAGAAGCAGATTAGACAGGTAGCAGATCTATTGAAACAAGATACAATCCAACACTTAAACTCACCATGGAGCAGTCCCTTATTAATAGTCCCGAAGAAATTAAACGTCTCAGGCAAACGCAAATATCGAATGGTTATCGACTATAGAAAGCTTAACGAGAAGACGGTAGACGACAAGTACCCATTACCCAATATAACCGAGATTTTAGATAAATTAAGAAAGTGTCATTATTTTTAGACTTTAAATCTCGCCTCAGGATATCATCATCATTTTGTTTTCGACCTTACTTAAGGTCGGTTTGACGCAGCTCTAACTTCTTTTCTATTCTGTGCTAATCTAAAAAGTTCTACATACCCTTCACAACCTAAATTTCTAATAATTTGACTAATATAGCTTGGTCTAGGTCTTCCTATACTCTTTTATCTTTTCCTTATCTACCTTGCTCTACATAGTTATTAGCAACCTGATGGTTGTTAAAGAACTCCAACATAAAATATTACCTGGTTATCCCCTCCAAAAAAGGAAAAGTGTTAAATTATATGTTATGGTAAGGTTTAAGCAACGAATCGCTGCCAACATGTCAGACCGCTAAGTAATTGTGAGTTATGTCATGGAGACGGTTAATAAATTATATGTTATGGTAAAGCTTAAGCAACAAAACGCTACCAACATGCCAGACCCCTAACTAATTGTGAGTTATGTCATGGTGACATTTTTTAGTTAACTGGTTTTTATTTATTTATTTTTTGTTTGTTTTGTTTCCGAACTTACTTAAGTCGGTTTTATGCAGCTCTAAATTCTTTTCTCTTCTGAGCTAGTCTAAAAAGATCTACATACCCTTCAGGTTATCACCAAGTTATTATTCCTAAAACCAAGTTCTTTTCTCGGAATGAACATAAGTATGGCTTCACGAATGAAAAATGCAAAGAAGTAGCACCGAGTCAATGCTCATGCCAATCATTAACGACAACAGCTATTCAAGCAGATAACCCCTGTGAAGAACAATTGTTAAGATTCTCTAATCACTATGAGAATTGTGATCCTACACCAGTACAAATTACTAAATGAAAATTCAATATGTTACAAATAACAAATGGATTGCTGTATTTCCGCAAGAAGTAATAGCAACCGCCCATTGCAACCAAGACGAAAATAACTTAGCATTAACTGGAAGTAAAGTAACCACCATAAAAGAAGATTGCTATTTAAAATTGAAAATTGAAATTATTCGAGTTTACCAAGACCCAACAGTAACGAAGAAATTCGCAACTTACCGGAACTATAGTTGAAGCTTTCGCAGCACCTAGACCTAGACGATCTCAACCAGTCTGTAAAACTAATGGACAACTACAAAGTACATTTAAGTGAATTAAAAGTGCCAAAAGTACATTATGACAATATCAGTGTTTGGACAGCTTTATTAATAGTTGTAATCATTTTATTAATTATGTATGTATTGTACAAAATATATCTTATATATAGGAACAAAGAAACAAATTTTAGTAATGAGAAACAATAAACAAAAGGAATTAAAAAAATAATAAACGAACCCTTAAGGACAATAAGTTTCAAAAATTAAGCAAAACCCCTTAATTTTCATCTACGTCGGGAGTAGTTACATATCCCTCAAAATTAGAATATATATAATGCTGTGATAAGGGATTGCTTAAGGGTGAATTGAGTAATAAGGGTCGAGTAGTAACTGTAAATAGCAATAGGAATCATTTATTTAGCAGAAAAATAAGTAATTCGTACATTATGTAAATAGCAAGCATTTTACACCCTGTATATAAAACGTAATTAACTTTAATCAATGCAAGTAAGCATATCTTTCAACAATAGAACACGTATTCAGCAGAGAAATAATCGTACATGTAATTTAACATACGTTGAGAAGTGTTATACAAGTTTATAAAATACAGACGCAGAAGATAAGACAAGACATAATAAACCCTCATGCAATTACGCTTGTGATAAAGAAGGAATAATATGCGCTTTGATAAGAAAACGCACTTTCAAAGATCAGTCTAAATAAATACATGAACGAAAACAGCACTAGAATTACATCATTTATTTTGTACAATTATCCAAAAGCATTATCTATACAAAACAACAGACGTAAGTTAAAGTCTGGCCGCGATAACAAATGTTAAGGCAAGCAAGCAAGCACGATAGGAAAATCCAAAAGAGTTTCATCAAAAAACAGCTTAAAAATGCAGGGAATACTAAAGACAAACGTGGTTGGTCACAAACAATCTGTAAAACTGCTTGGAAACCCAATCCAAAAGTAGTGAGAAAAGCTATTTATCACCCACCGGTGATAAGGCAGCTCAGTCTACACTTGAAGCAGATTGAATCCACATCACTTTTAACCAGAAATCTACGCGTAAGATAAATAAAATTTATAACATAGTGAAAATAGTGCTGCATAAAAATTGTGTTAAGAATATATGCAAAGTTTTTGCCGTTTTTTTTAGAAAACGTGAGTAGAAATTGAGTAATTAATTTAAAATAAATATTTATAATGATATAAGACTTCTAATCGGCTTCTGGACTATTTCTGGTTCACTTATAAAACAATTCTAATCGGCTTCCAGTCAAATTCTGGACTATTTCTGGTTCACTTATGAAACAATTCTAATCTGCGTCAAAAACAATACTTCGGTATATTTCTGGTATAATTATGGGACAATTCTAATACGCTGCTAATTTATGATCCGAAGTCTAAAATTCAAGTGGTATTTAAGGGAAGAGACTCAAACATATACAGAGAAATATCGAATAAAGCAACGAAGTGATTTTTAGAAAACAAGGAGTAACCGTACTTAAATATTAGTTCAACAAAGCAGAGCATTGGTTTCAATTAAGCATAACAAGGGGGTGTTGATCCACAACACGTAAAAACATATCAGGAAAACACAGGTCAGATCTACTTAATTTTAAGGAATCTTTTCAACTTAAATTTTAATATTGAATTTATTCAATTTATCCAAAACTTGTAAACAGTCAACAGGAACATTGCATGCGTATAACTTACGTAATAAATCATAAAGAGATCTCGAACGTTCCAGATTTTTTTTGTAAAGGGTGTTGTTTTTGGCGACTTTATATTTTAAACTAAAAGAATATAAATTTTGGGATAAATAATCCATATGATATTAATTGATTGAAGGGTGTATTTAAAGAATTTCAAAATTGTAAATATTATTTCCTTTCATTATATGAATGTTGATTGACTTTGTTTTATCAATTCACACAGATAATCATAAAGGAGTGAAAGAAAATTGATTATCGCAACGTTGTGCACTCTGTGTAGATTAAAAAGGGCTAGCCGTGGCGTAATAATAAAAGTAAAAGATTAATTTGAGAAATACAGAGCGGTGGCGTTCTATAGAACGTTTATTACATCGAGTACGGCGTTATCATATCAATATATATATATATATATATATATATGTATATATATATATATATATATTCCTTCTTTCAATTACTAGCTCGATTTGAAATAATCATTTGGGCTTTGCATAAAAGTCTAAGTTATTATTTCATCTTAATAACTGTAATACGTTAGTATTTATCAACTTGCCTTGTGTAAAAAACAACCTAAAATATTTCTACATTAAAACTTGGCTTATTGCCGTAATATTGAGCGTTGCTTCCTGTCTATATCTGACATAAGTCAAAAACTTGACAATGTCAGATATGATTAACAAAAATGCTAAACGTAATTGAAAGTTAGGTTTTTATATAGTTCTGTAGACGATTTAGATTTGTAAATTTCCCAATTATAGTCATTGGTCTCGGTGGCGTAATTGATTAACACACAGTTCCGGCAAAACTGAGATGCAGGTTCAAATCCTGTCCAAGACCTTATATTTTCCTTCTTTTAATTACTAGCTCGATTTGAAATGATCAATTGGGGTTTGCATAAAAGTCTAAGTTATTATTTCATCTTAATAATTGTAATACGTTAGTATTTATCAACTTACCTTGTGTAAAAAACTACCTAAAATATTTATATATATATATATATATATATATATATATATATGTAATTAATGGAACTATTAAGAATTAAGACCTATTAAAACTTAAGTTAGATGCAACTTTGTAATATTTAAGGATATAATAAAAAGAT
Organism: Platerodrilus igneus; assembly: GCA_036346225.1. NCBI lineage: Eukaryota > Metazoa > Arthropoda > Insecta > Coleoptera > Lycidae > Platerodrilus > Platerodrilus igneus. The sequence goes on from JARFIW010001381.1 coordinate 3,298,859, forward strand.
TAATAAAAGTTCAACAATCCAGACAGTGAGAACGGAAACAGACACTGTATTCCAGACGTAACGTGATACTGCTGGTGCAGGTCACAGTAGGTTATAAAACAGCAATTATTAGAATTAAGATTGTTACATTGTATCAAATACAGAAATAAGCAGACAATAGCTCTGCAGTTCCCACAAGCAATGCGAGGGACAGGGATAGCATAAATACCCGCGAGAGCCCAAAATGGTCAGTCAGTCTAGAGCGTCTCAGCTTTAATATTGTTGTCCGTTCAGCTACTCACCATAATTTTAATTTATTTAATTACCGAAAGTCAAGTTAGAATAATTTCGATCTCCAACGTTAATGAACATAACGTACTTGTAAATTTAGTCATTGTAATTCAGTATAAAATAAAATTGTTAGAAGTTTTTTGGAAAAGCTTTTTAAAAAGTTTCAAAGAGGCCCAAAACCTAACTGGCGTGAGTATTTAACACCCTCTAAAGCTTTTTAGGGTAACTCTGAACTGAACACTCTTTGTTTTAGTGTTTAAATCAAATGAAAAGTATTTTCTCTAATATTTACATGAAGAACTAAGTTGTTTTTTCCAATTACATAAATTAGTCGCCATATATTTAGACTATAAGTAAAATCGATTCAAACACCATTTCTAATTTAAATGATCATTTTATATGCAGACAGGAGTAAATTATTCGTTGCATGAATAAATGCTACAATTCTAAATGACTCGTCAAAATACCAAAAGAACAGATCATGCCAACGCTGTCATTAATATTACTGCTGCAGTCGTGAAATGTAGTACAATGCAAAAATGATTACCTACAGTCAAACCTTTCACATTTAAGGAAATTGCAGCTAGACTCTCTGACTGCAAACTAGCTTGTTTTTATTCAACCAACCCTTCTGAAACAAACAAATTAATATTGCAAGTGCACAGAACCAGTCACGTAATGGTACTATTATCTGCATTTGTTGGGTTGGTTTTACGTTTAATAGTAGCTATCAAATATTAACGTTAAACGATTTCCGTAAGTTCGAGTTTTAGATCTGATAGCTTAACTTGCTTCTTGTGCAGAGTAAGAATATGTAATTTTCATTCATAATTGTCTGCAAAGTTTTATAGTACTGAATAGATCTTATTTGAACTAAAGTCATCAGGGTTTTCATTTCTGTTGAGATGCTGAGAAATAATAATTTCCGTATTAGAAAGCATGCACCTCATCACCAAAATTTGTAAATATACGGGTTTCTAGATATCACGTACATACGGAAGAGTGTAATTCTTTTACTTATTTTAGGACTAAAAATTCATATAAACATAGATTCACAAATGCTTCGTTACGAATCAAAAGGGTCTTGAAATTCAAGCTTTCTTTAGTTTTTCTCATAGTTCCTGCAGTTTTTAAGATACTTCAATCAACTTTGGAATATAGGTTACGCTGTGGGGCTTACACTGGACTTACACTTCCGGTAGATTTTAAAATACACAATGAATTTTTTGTTTTGTTTATAACCCTTTGGTCTTTTGAAGTTTTTAATGCGTCGACCGTTGCGACAAAAAAAGAAATAAAAAGCAATTTTCTATAAATCGCTGGATGAAATTAAAATTTTTCAAAATGGTCTAGTAGGTTATGGCTTTATTGTGGATAATCTCCTGCTTTTTAAATTTGACAGTTCGTATTTGAAATCGTAGCTTGTGTTTCCGTATTTTTATAAAATTAAAGTTGTTAATTGTAACGTGTAAAAGTATTTTAAAAACCTTCTACAGGGAGTTGAAAAAAGTTACAGCAGCTGTTGAAAGTTAACTCCTCCAATACACTCTTCTTCTTATCGATGCTCGTTCTTTTTCGTACATCGCCGAAGTATTTCTTAAGGTTTCAATGCATACATTACTCAATTTCGTAAGTAATCAAAGGTGTTCACTGATGTTGTATAACACCAGATTTTTGAGATTCCCCATAGGAAAAAATTAGAGGATCTACATGATATTTAAAACATCCCGTATTATTACGTATGTACTATTTAAAATTTTTCCCAGACTCTTTTTACTCTCTGCGGTCATTGGACTTTTAACAGAAATCTTTCCTGTCAAATTTGAGAGTGTTTATTGGCATCTTCGCAGTTATCTTTATACGAAAGTGATAAAAAGGATAGCTTTTGAGAATACTGTGATTCATCCAAAGAATTATTTTGATTTGATTTCATTTGACAAATCTTTATGTATTTACACTTAAATCACATTCTGCTAGCGAGATTAGGACCAATGGGCCCTTTCCTACATCTAACATGCGGCATGCAACAAAAAAATCATAAAGATAAAACATTATACAAAATAAAATATAAGAATACCATATAATAATAAAAAAAAGTATAACATCACTAAAGATGACATTGATTAAAACATTTCTTCTAATATTGCAAAAAACAAACAGAAATACCCAACATCTTTTAAAAAAATCAACTAACTTTGAGACTTTAAAGATTGAATTAAAGAATCTTTTTGCTTGAATCATTAGTTTGTAACATTTCTTTGAAAAGTGTATAATCATATTTCATTTTGAAGGTTTCTGTACTGGCAAAGCCCATCCATCGATAGGGTTAGGGTTATTTCTTTTAAGAAATATAATTTTTTTTGGCATATATGCCTTCTTGACCTAAAAATGTTTACTACTGCAACTGATAATGTTCATATTCAAAAGTTGACAAAATTCGTTATGGTCGTTTTAAGTTAGGGATGATAGCATCATTACTTTGTATTTCACATTATTGCACTTTTAATCATTTATTTTGATTTTTAAAGCATAATGTTAGCGTGTATGACATCATGCCAAGAGACGAAAAATGTTTACACGCTAAACTTTGCGAATTCAGGAAATGGTGAAGCCTATTCTTTGGCTGACGTTAATGTTTTATAAAGATAATCGTACACACGTTAATTAGAGTAAAACAACAAAAGTAATTTTCAGCTGCAGTCTTAATTCATCATCATTATTAAGTCTTCAGTCCTGGAACTGGTTAGACGCGTACTATCAATGTTTCATATTCTGAACTAACCTACACATTTCCCTGAAATTTGCACAGTCAGCATCTATCACTATCTGATCTAAAGCTACATCTACCTCCTTTTTCCTATCTCTGCTTGTAATATATCCCATACTATTCCTCAAAAACGCCTTAGAACGTATTCTGTCCTTCTATTTCTTCTATTTTTTCCCACAGGTTTCCTTGTTTACAGTTTTACAATTTTACAATTATATACCCTATTTCTCCGACACTCAGTGGTTGTGAAGGGGAGTAAGCAGCTTGTGACTGTCAAGTTCCCCCAGCACTTGAACATTTACCGATTTAATATTTTTTCCAATATATCTTTTCGCACATTCAACATTTAGTGGCAGATATTTCACAACCAACACCTATAGGTGTTTATAATAATTATCAGATTTATCTGCGCTTATTTTTTCGTCAATAGGTTTTCGTCCCAAAACTGGTTTGACACGTATCTGCACTTATTTATATTCTGAGCGAACCTACACAGTTCCCTGAAATTCTCACACAGCCTGTATACAGCCCGGTTCCCCTTCTATTGTTTTCTAATTTTATGCCCTATTTCACTGAGATTCAGTGGAAGGGATTAAGCAGCCTGTGGTCGCCAAGATCCCCCAACACTTAGACATTTGCCGAATTAATAGTTTTCCAGTAACTCCTTTCACACAATTAACATTATTCGAGAATACTTGTAGTTGCTCATAGTAATCATCATGTTTAAGTACAGTTACTTTTTTCGTCATTAGTTTATCCATCTTGGGAATAGTTAAATGCGTACCTCTATTGATTTCTATTCTGAGCTAGCCTACACATTTCCCTGAAAATCCTACAACCTACATCTTTCACTATCTGTATGCAGAAGTCTAACCTAGGTCTACCTCTACTTCTCTTTTTTTCTATCTCTGCTTCTAACATATATCGCACTATTCCCTCATGTCTTAGTATGTGGCCTATCATCCTATCTCTCCTATTTTTTATCATTTTCCACATATTTCTTTCTTCCCCTACCATTTTTAGTACTTCTTCGTTCTTAATTTTGTCTGTACATGATATCTTCATCATACGTCTGTAGCACCACATTTTAAAGGCCTCTACCTTTTTCTTGTCCGCTTCTCCTACTGTCCAGTCTTCACAGCCGTACAGTGGTATGCTCCACACATACATTATAAGTAATCTTTTCCTTGTTTCTATGTTTGCTGTCTTTGAACACAGTACTTGCATTTTCTTGTTAAATGTAGAATGACCTTGTGCTAATCTTTGTTTTATATCTTTTACGCTTTTCTCATCATGAGTTATTTGACTTCCTAGGTAGCAGAAATCCTTAACCTCTTGTAAGTTCGTGTTACATATTTGTATTCTTGTTTTTGGTTTATTTTCCCATCTTTTGCATACTATTACTTAAGTTTTAGTTTTGTTAATTTTCATAACGTATCTCTCTGTTAGAACCGTTTTCATTAAGAGCAGATTCTAACTCTTCCTTGCTAGATGCTAATACCGCTATATCATCTGCAAATCTAAGGATATCAATCTTTTGTTCCTGCATAGTAATTTCAAATGTCTTCCTGCATTTAATAGTATTCATTGCCTCTTCAATGTACAAGTTAAAAATTAATGGGGCTAGGGCACATCCCTGTCTCACCCCTTTCCTAATGTTTACTTCTCTACATTCCTGCTCTAATTCTATTATTGCTGTTTGCTCTTTGTATAAGCTATGTACTATTCGTCTATCCCTATAACTCACTCCAATGTTTTTGAGTATTTCGAACATTTTTTTGCATTTTACATCTTCGAATGCTTTTTCCAGATCAACAAACCCTATATACACGCTTTCTTCTTTTTCTATTGTTTTCTCCATTATCACTCTCAGAGCTAAAATAGCCTCCGTTTTGCCTAAACCCAAATTGGTCTTCTCCTAGTAGTTCTTTAGCTGGTTTTTCCATTCGCCTTTGTACAATTCTAGTTAATATTTTTGATACGTGTGCTATCAAACTCATTGTTCGAAAATTTTCACATCTATCCGCGCCTTCCTTTTTTGGAATAGTTACTATGATGTTACATTAGAAATCTTTGGGTATCTCGCCTGTCTCACACATGTAGTTGACAAGTTGGAAAAGACGTTCTGTTACTGATTGTTTAGCGGCTTTTAGAGTTTCTGCTTGCACCTTATCTGTATCCGGGGTCTTACCATTTTCAAATCCTTTAATGCTAATTCAAACTCATCTCTAAGTATAGGATATCCCAAGTCATCATTTTCAATGTCTTATTCCTGTTCTAATGCAGTTAGTTCCTCTCCTGCATATAAACTCCCTATATATTTTTGCCATCTAACAACTTTCTCTACATTTTCTATAATGGCGTTTCCTCCCGCGTCCCTTATATTTTTGCTATACGGTTTTATATCCCTAAAGTTGATTCTAATTAGTTTGTTTGCTTCATCTGTTTTTCCTACTTTTCATCAATCCATTGTTCTTTAGCTTTCCTGCATTTGCAAATAATTTTGCCATTTTAATGGCTTTGTATCTCTGTTTTCCTATTTCGTCTGATTTATTTTCGTATCTTCGTTTTTCTTCTATTAAATTCAGGATATCCTTTGTTATCCATGGCTTCTTACTTTCTTGTCTTTCTTACCTTCATGTCTAAGCTGGATTGTATTCCATTCTGTTTCTACTTGCTTAGTATCAGATTTTTTCACGATATCTTCCAGCAATTCATTTGACTTTTTTTCGAATCTTTCTTGAATATCTTTATTTTTTAGTTTCTCTAAGTCAAAGTACCTTTTTACTTTTCTTTCTTTCAATTTTTTAAATTTAAGTGCGGCCTTTATAATTACGATGTTGTGGTCAGTGTCCATATCTGCTCCTGAGTAGCTTCTACAGTCTTTTACTTGATTCCTAAACCGTCGTCAAACAAGAATGTAATCTATTTGATATCTTCCTATATTTCCTGGCATCTTCCACGCATATGGTCTTCTATCATGATGTTGAAATTATGTGTTTGTGATGATTAAATTGTTCTTGTCGCAACCTTCTACCAGCCTATTTCCCCTGTCGATTCTCGTGCCTAAACCAAATATACCTATTACTACTCCTTCCCTACCCTCACCTACCACTGCATTGAAATCCCCCGTACTTATTAAATTTTCATGTCCTTTTACGTATTTTAATAAGTCTTCGATATCTTTGTTGATCGCTTCTACCTCTTCGTCACTGTAGCTAGAGGTGGGCATGTATACTTGTATTATTACTGTGTTTACCGGCTTAGATTCTAATCTAACTATGAGTACATTTTCGCTCTTTTGCAAGTAATTTTCTACACAGTATCCTAATTTTTTCCGCATAGCTATCTCCACACTCAAATTTCCTTCCTCTACTCCTGTATGAATTACCCTGAAGTCTCCACTCCAAAAATCCCTCGCCTCTGGCCACCGAACTTCGCTGATCTCTACTATGTCTAGTACTATCCTATTCATTTCGATTTTTAGGTTCTGTAACTTACCTACTTGCTTCCTTCATCCAACATTGCACGCTCCGACTCGCAAAATGTCCCCGACTCTTATTCTTAACTTTCCAATCGCATCCTCCGAAGTAGTCCCCTCCCGGAGATCCGAATAGGGGACTATTTTAACTCCGGAATCTTTTACCCCAGAAAATGCCATCATTTTATTATAATTTAGTTACGCTGTGTACTTGGGAGGTAATGTGGTGGTTTCCCGTTGCCTTCTACATCGCGGTAGCGTGTTTTAGACTGCAATACCGACGCCTATAGTCTCTGCCAATCTAAGTACCGAAAGAGCCGCTGCCCTCTTTCGGGGACCTGTCTTAGTCTGGTTCCTCACTAACGACCCTACTACTTTGTTTGGACCTATAGTTTGACTCTTTATCTCATTAGAACACGCAAGCCATTTCACCTGTTCTAGTAATCTAGAACTTCGCCAAGATGCAGGTCCATTCGAAATGGGCAGTCTTAATTAGTTTTCCAAATTCCACAAAAGATGACTTCGAGTCTTTTTATGGAAGAAAGATACGTCTACTAGCAACTTCCTAAAGAGTATTCTTGAGTAGGTACGGTTAATCTTCGATAAATAAAGTATCGAACTTGATTAATGTGATTGGTCAATTAATTAGGAATAGTATTCTACCTGGTTGGTGAATTTTACGTTTAGGAAGAATTGGTGTCTAAAGTAGTGACCACTTTATGTTGAAAAAATATGTTGATTGAGAAACATCCATATTTTAACGTCCTTTTAAAGTCCCAGAATTTCCAGTAGGCTCGGATTAAAGCGACTGGATTGAGTGGTGATAATTGATTTTAATTGTTTTCGAGCTATCTACGATCAAACTGCTCCTCATGTATTTCTAGTACAAATTTTGAAACTATAGCCTATAACCAACGTGAATTAATGAACCTTTTTAACAATTTAAACATATAAGCTTAACCACAGTGCTTTCCTGTTATTAGTTTTAAAAAATTACAAGTAACTTTGTTCGCCGAAAATGTTTTACCTTAAGATAAGTATTATTATGCTTTTGTGTTTCCATAACTAATGCAATGGCTATAATTTCCAACCCTAATGTAATAAAAGATACTGCCATTGTCTACAGGCGTGATTAGTATACGGGTAATTTAGCATTTGAACTTGGGAACCTTTTTCTAAAGCTAGTAGTTTTAAAATGTTTTATTAGTGTCCTTATTATTAAGTTTACTTTAGGTTTGTTTTAATTTAGTGTACTCAATTATTCCTCGTACGAATTTTAGATGAGAATCACTTTTCTGATCTCGAGTTTTGGTATTATCTGGTCATTCCTTCTTGGGTTTTTGCAACGTATAATTTTCGCCCCAGAAACCTAGCCTGTAATCAACAAAGAAACTCTGTAAAGTACTTCGCTAAAAATTCTGTATTTCAATAAAGTTCCGAAAACCTCGACTGTACCGACAAAATGGTTGCCGACTAGCTCAATCGAAAAGGCGAGGTAAGTGTTCGAAAAACGTCCCGAAATTCTATCGTGTAAGAAATACCAGTCTCAATCAGTAATTATTTTAGATGCCACATAATCCCGAAATACAATGGTTCCTAAGAAAACTCCAGAAACAATAACAACAGGATACCAAAACCCGAGATCAGGAAAGTGGTTCTGGCCTAAAATTCAGACGAGGAATAATTGAATACATTAACTTAAAGCAAACCTAAAATAAACCTAATCACAAGGACTCTAATACATCTATTCAAAATTGCTAACTGTAAAAAGAGGTTTCCAAAATCAAATGCTAAAATCCTTGTATATTGATCAAGTCTCTAGGTAAATGCAATATCTTTTTGTACATCAGGGCTGGAAAGTATTACCTTTGCCTTAATTGGAAAAACACAAATGTATAAAACTCTCTACTCTATTGCACAATTAAAAATTTAAGCACAAGTACATACCAACATTCTTAAACAAATGCCAAATACATTGGAATTGTTTATATTAAGGGAAAGCGTTTTCTGCAGACAAAGTTACTTTCTAATTCTTTAATACTTATAACAGGAATGTACTGTGGGTACGCTTATAAGTTTATGCAGTTAAAATGTTCATTAATTAAAGATGACTGTAGCTTATAGTCTCAAAATTTATATTGTACATACCCAAAATAACTGAAAATAGTAATCTCCTGAAGTTAATCCAGTCGTTTTAGTCAGATCCTACTGGAAATTCTGGACTTTGTTGAACCCTAGATATTTTTCAATCAACGCCTGTTCAACACGAAGCGCTTACTACTTCAGGAACCAATTCCTCCTAAAATCAAAATTCACCAACCTGGTAGGATATAATTCCATACTTTAATTGACTAATTACATTAATCAAATTCAATACCTAATTATTCAAAGGTTAACTGTACCTACTCAAGTTTGCATATTATCTCTTTAATGGTCTTCACGAAGTTACCAACCGACCTATCGTTTTTCGTATAACAGCACTAAATTATCTACGACAGAATTCGGAAGAATTAATTAAGACTCTAAATTAAAATTACTTTTCTTGGTTTTCCCTATCTAAGATTATCTTTATAAAACAGTAACCTGAACCAAAACATTTCCTGAATTGGCATAATTTAGCGTGTGAACACTCATTGTTCCATGATCATGATGTCAAGGCGCAACATTACACCTTATTAATCAAAACAATGGAATCATAAAACTGCAATATTTTAGAATACAAAGTAACCATGATGTTATTCTTAACTTAAAACCACCATAATGAATTTAACAACTTTTGAATATGAACTATATAGATTACAATGATATACTAAATCTACCAAAGAAAAAAAAAATTAATCAGTTGATTTTACGTTAAGCGTATTGACTACCTAAAACAAGTCGGTCCCAGGCCGTAACACAAATTGAAGGCAATCATTCTTTTAAACTTTAAAAATTTTTGCTTAGTGTACTCAAACCAAATATTTCAAACATCAATAAATCAAAGTCACCTTCAATTTATGTCATAAATGTCAAACTTGAAGTTTTTATTATTTTGACAACGATCCTAGGTCATGGATCGAAACGTAAATAAAATAGATTTTAAAAACTATGAGTGGTTTCATTCCCAAAGAAGATTAAGAAGAATGCTAAACAAACCACAACAAACATACAGGGAGTAATTAATACTTCCTTAAGTCAAGGATGCACGTAAATTAAAAATTGTACTTTTTAAAAAAAGCAACCCTAACGCTATTGGTAAGATTTACCAATACAGAAATCATTAAATTAAAATATGATTATAAACATTTCAAAGGAATATTACAAGTTGTTCAATAAAGCTGTAGCAGTACCTTAAAAGAAATGTATGCCTATGTCGTAAAAAAAGACTAGCGAAATAAAAATAAATTTTTTTAGAGTGAGATGATTATCATAGTGTAATAAGTAAATTAAATGTTTAAACAAACGACGATTCGCAGTCAAATACTAACCAAAATAATCACAAATACACGTCAACGTTTGCAATTCGTTTGGCTAATATGAATATTTGCAAGCTGTTGTTTTATGATAGGTATAAAATTGCCGCATTAACAAAAAAGTATTTTATTCGTAAAGTTGCGCCAAAATTAGGAAATACTTTTTGAGAACAGACGTTAGTCACCTCTTCAAATTAGAAGTAGATTATTTGTAACCAAAATCAGTTTGTTTCAACTTGGTATTTCCTATCACTAAATTCCTATGAAATTACGAATAAAGATACCACAAACGACTTACTAATTTTTTATGTAAACTTCTTATTGGCGAAATTTAGTCTATTGCTGTTCCACACTTGAAAAGTTTGTTAGATTGAATTTAGAAAATCCCCACAATAAGATTAAAACTGTGTTACTTACAGTTGTATTCTAGAGAATCGGATAGATTGCAGCTACCTTTTTCTTGTGTTGTTATAACGCGAGTTACGTTTTGGGCCTTGGGAGCTGCCTTTTTAAAAAGTCTTCTTCCAAAAACTATTGTAACAAATATTTATTTAACAGAAATTACATTTGGAATTTTGACAAACTATAAATTATACCAAGTCGAAATTTACTAATAACCGAAGTTAAATTGGGGTGAGTAGCCTAAGCAACCAACAATGTAAAAGCTGAAATACTTAAGACTGACTTACTGGTTAGGGGCCCCCGGGGTATTTATGTTGTCCCTGCCCCTCACATTTCTGTGGGAATTGCAGAGCTCATGTTTGATTATTTCTTTATTCAATTCCTTATACAATGTAACAATCTTAATTCTAATAATCGCGGTTTCTTAACCGTCTGTGACCTGCACCTGCAGTATCACTTACGTCTGGAATACAATGTATTCACATCCGTTCTCACAACTTGCTTGTGAACTTTTATTAACCTTTTCTTTATTTACCCTTGAATTACAATGTTACATCTAACTTAAGTTTCTTAATAATTTCTTAATAATTTCTATTTAATTATACATATATAAGTTGGGGGATATGTAACTCGCGTCACTGGAACAAAAGTTCCAGGTACTGTTGCTGGTAGACGGCGAAACTATAGATTCTTACGAACTAGCGCTGAACTTCAATTCGGTGGTTAAGAGATGAGTTTAGTATGCGTGTGACTACTATACCCAAGGTTCCGGGTTCGAATCCCGACACGGTCTACTTGAAAAATGTTGGGCGAGTATTTTTCACAAAATGCGCCCTCGTTCAAATGAGAGGTAAAATGTAGATCCTATGTGTAAGTGTTGTCACGCATGCTAAAGATCCCTATCTTGCTTGAAACAAATTCAAAATTCAAAATTTTCCAGGCGAAAACTCGCTTCCTTCGGGTGGAGCATTGAAAATCAAATATGACAGGAATAATTCTATCTTAAATCAAAATGCACGTAACTTAAAGATTATATTTCTTAAAGGAAATTGCCCCACCCTATTGGTCAGATTTACTAATATAGAAACTATTAAGATGAAATATGATTATAAACCTATCAAAGAGACATCACAAGGATATTTACCAAGGCGAAAGGCTTGTCTATTCAGATACCTTTCTACGCTTCAAGAGGCGGATCAGTTTAGTTTTGCCTCGTCCATACCCTAACACAGCTAAAAATGATCTAAGTTCTAATTCTGTTTTCGTAGTTCTTCAGACTAATAACATCCTCATATGCATTTCATTTTGATTCATGAACTTCAAATCAGAGATATGCCACAATATCATTCACAGAATAATGGCTTCAAAGGAAATAAGTGTTCCACGAGTGTTACACAGCACACTTGGAAACTATGTACCTAACGAGTATAGTTATATATGTTGACGGAAAAATGCATTTGTGTTGGAAAAAATCTGTACAAAAGAAAAGCGATTAACAAAGCTGATTCAGATAAAGACCCACTAGTTAAATTTTTATTGCACAAATACGACAAGAGTTCTTTATTAAAAAGCTTTTGTCTGCAAAGCTTGCAATTGTAGAACAGTGTGTACGTAGAGTGTATGCTCACTTCACAGTTGGTATGTACAATTTGAATAAAACAGAATTTTTATTTGATTTTCATTCCGCATTTGAAATAGAAAAAGCTCGGACGCAATTGAAACTAGATTTGAATTCCATGTAATATAGGGTAGCTATTTTAGCAGACCATAGACGAAATAGGTTGATTATGGTATATTTGATAAATTATAGCTAGTACAAGTGAAGAAGAAAAATGACTACTAGGTGATTTGAAGCCTAAGATGCATATTAAATTTGTTTCAAGTAATTCAATTTCTATTATTGGCATCATTATACTTCGAAAAAAAAAGTTAGCATAGTTAAGGCGTCTCTTGAAAATGTTGATTACATATCTGAGAGTTTTAAATAATTGGATACAATAATTTGTATACTAGGTTCATTAAAATTTATAAGTGCCGCAAGGTTTAATGAAGCATGCTAGTCTGCTCGTGCAAATTAACTTTCCTTGCATTCACGGTGTGCTGTAAGGCATATTTCGTAGTAATTGGATATGTTAGAGGAATTTTAAAATTAATATATTGTTATCTATTTTGTAACATTACTTTATTACGTTCAAAACCCTGGTAATTTTTTCTGCATGACTTATTCATCCTACTTCTATTTAAATTGCCCTAAAATTTCTGAACAAGCTCGATTTCCCACCATTTGAATTCAGTGTTAATTTATAAAATTACTCTATATAAAATTTTGTCTTATAAAATCAAACAGCTGTTTAAAGAACTCCACATTACAAAGTCGCTACAAATAAATTCTACCCCCTGCAGTGACTACATATTAATTACAGTTACACATAAATGCAATGTTTCTTCTAAAAAATAAGGCCACTTGACCATCTGCCTAGTAAATGAACACTTGCAATGGGTTTGTTATCTGTTATCCTGCAGCTGTGAAGATGTTTCAAAGTAATAACATTGCTTTCCTTTGTTTAAAAATCCTTTGTTAATTGCGTTATCTTTGTTAGCTGTTACCGCTCGTATTTCTGCAATTGCCGTCTGAGAATTTTGCACACTTGATTCTTCGGCGATATTTTTGGAAACCAAATATTTACTCCCATACATGGTTCATCTCTTATAAATAGAGACCGTACTTTGAAAGCTGATCATTCCACGCGGAGCTCTTTTTTTCGTAAAAGAGCTCGATTAAGTCGCGCTATTAAGATGCTTTCTGTGCTAGTATAAGTTGGTGGTTCCAGCGTCCAGTCTATAGAAAAATGCAGCGGATTTTTCCCATCCATAAGATGATACCAGCACGAAACCGATAGCTCAAGGTACAGTTTTTTGTTGTTGTTTTTTATGTTGCTGTGAAGAATAGACATTTCATTTGCCGTTCATAATCTTATTACTCATGATTATACAGTAAATTGCCAACGCCACGTTATAAAATTCACGTTCACAATGCACGAACGAGTATGTAATCATTCTTCAAGTTAAAAATTAGTCAATCAAAGTTTGCGTTAGAGCCCCTTTTACTGTTTCTTTTGTCTTTTGCATAGATATAAACGTCAACAACTTGCGCATCAACTTAAAAGTAGTTAACACTTGATTAATTTAAGTTAAGGCCCAAAAGTTTAATGTTACACTATTTCTTGAAGAGGTGCAATTCACAAATGCAGAATGTATAAATTATGTATATTTCTTTTCTTAGAATTACTGTAAAGTATATGTTTAATTTCCCAAGTGTCTAGATTCTAAGATGTTATATTTGCTTACCAATTTTATATTTTTATGTTATAACGCTTTGTTTACCTTACGTTGTTACGGCACTACTACACAAATTATTGGTTTCTTTTTTGTTTGGTAAATAGTTTTTCAAGATTGTATGTTCAAAATATAGTTTTACTGAGGTTTACAATGTGTTTTTTCCATTTCACCTACGCCACTCTACGACGTTTCGATTTCGATTCTACCATTCTGTCCCGTTTTATTGCGGTATTTGGCGTAAACAAATTCTTTACTGACTTTTACTGTTTTCTTTCGTGTTTGCGCGAGTTAATATCCCCCCAAATTGATATATATATATATATATATATATATATATATATTTAAATGAAACTATTAAATCTTAAGAAATAGATTGTTAAATTGTATAATTGAAGGACACATTATAAAATGTTAATGGAGGTTCATTAATCAGACGCGAGAAAGGAATCAACTACTTTGTATTCCAGACGTAACATGATACTGCAGATGCAGGTCACAATAGACTATAAGAAATCAATTGTTAGAATTAAAATTATTAATAAATAATACATTGCATTGTATCACGAAATAGCAGACATGAGATCTGCATTTCCCACAAGTGATGTAAGAGCAAGAATTGCATAAATACCCTGAGGAGCCCATGATGGCCAGTCAGTCGTACAACTTCATAACTTCTGCATTGTTGGTTGTTCAAGCTAGTCACCGTAATTTTGGTTATTAATTAATAACATTTAACTTTGATTATTTTTGAAACTAAAACGTTAATGAATATAACGTACAATTGTCAAATCATTGTAATTACTGTTTAAATAAATTTGATGGAAGTGTTTTTTGAAAGAAGTCTTTCTAAAAAGAAGTTCCAAGAGGCCCAAAACCTATCTCGCGGAATACCGTAACAACCTATTTATTATTAAAGGTAATGCGTACCATATAACACATTCTGCATTATTTTGGTCCTAAGATTTTACTAAAACAAGTAATTCAAATTTATTTTGTTAATATTTTTCACAGTTATGCTTTATTTTCAAATTTACTGTACGTTGAAAAATTATTAGAGTATATGTATTTCCCTTGGCACGTATTTCATTGATGGGTTGAATTTGAAGCAGTGCCAGATCTTAACGCCATTTGCATCATGATTGAAATGATTAAATCAGTGGCTTCTCCTGACATATAAACACTGGTTCTGCATATTTTTATGCTATAGAGTAAAATATGACAAAATTATTTTCCTAAACTTTCCATTTCGCTTTCGCTTTGCAAACTTATCAACTATTTTTTCATTGAAATTTGGTACTGTTGTTATAATTTTGTGTTCTATCGATAATACTGCCAGAGCTGTTAAACAATGTTAAGATACGGTGATACGAAGAAAGGTTTTAATTCGTTTTAATGTAGAAAATCAACGTTCGACTTCGGACGTAGTCATTGCTATGGTTATTAAAATTCCCAGTAATATTTTACTTCCGAAAAAACCTTTAGCTTATTACTAACTAGTCCACGAGTTCCTGACAAAACCATAGACGGGCTCATGATAACGTTTCGCAGAGCAGGGCGTGAATTTGGTATTTCGCAGCGAATCTTACAGAAAATTTTGAAGAAATGATTACGATTTAAACCATGCCGTCTATCAATGGTGCATAATTTACGACCGACAACTATGTAAAACGAACCGATTTTGGTACTGCCATTCAGGAAGCAATGGAGGACGACGGATTTGCTAACCGTCTGGTATTTAGTAACAAAACGACCTTTCATTCAAGTAGAAGGGCCGTTACAACATTCGGTTATGGGACAGAAAATTCCCATATGAATGTGCAACTTGAAAAAATTTTCAAAATTAAATATCTTCTGTGACCGTACTACATTGCGTCTTCTATGACCAGTACATCCTATCTAGATATGTTGCAGTTGTGGTTATTTCCGCAAGAGACAAAAGATTTTAACAATTTTATATTCCAACAAGGTGGAGCTCCATCTCACTGACATAATGAGGTGCGTCGGTATCTACATGAGGATAGGTCGATGTGCTAAACAAGATTTCGTATTGTTTGCGTGCTCTCCCAGACCAGGCGTCGCCGTGGATCAATGTAGTAAACGTAAGACTACGGATCCCAAAATTACGTATGACCATTGCCAACAGCACTGGATGAATCTCCGAGAATGCATTTCTACTGCTGTTAACGGTAGCGATCTAGCTTATTCTACAGCCCAAGTTGCGTCTATCTGTGTAGTCAGTCAAAGGACAGTACATAGGATGTTAGCTAAAAATAAATTTCATCCCTACAAATTAAAAATGGTGCCCAACTTTCAGATGGTGACCCCGACCGAAGACTAGAATTTTGTGAAAATACCTCCAATCAAATTAACGAACACCGAGATTACATAAAATCGATTTGTTTTAGTGACGAAAGTTCTCTCTTGCTCAAAGGAAATGTTAACACACAAAATTCAATTTCCAAAAAAGCTAATGTTTGGGCGGGCATTTTTGGAAACCATATAGTTGGAACTGTTTTTCTCAATGCTAACCTAACCGGTGAAGTGTATCTGGAGATGTTAGAAAACGCAATTGAGCCGTTAATACTTGAAATTCTGAAAAATAGTCCAGATGAATTCGACGACCTGTAAATAACGTCCCAACAAGATGGTGCTCCTGCTTACTATTATGGTTACCTGGATGAGGAATATCGTGGCAGATAGATTGGACGAGAAGATCCGATAGAATGGCTAGTTTGGTCACCGGATCTGACACCATTAGATTTTCTCTGGTGGTACTTGAAATCTAAGGTGTACGCTATAGCACCTCAGAGTATTGACATTTTGAAACAACGGATTATTGAAGTAGGGCAATTTTCGTTGACACATATGAACTACTATAAGAGTTTAGCAATACGACGCATTACTGTCAGGAATTAGGGGGAGCATATTTTGAACACTTACTATAGGAATTGCTTTTTGAATCTTTACTAATTAAGTGCCAAACCACAATCTTTCAGCATAAACCCGAATAAAACTAGTATGAACGAATACGTATTTTTAAAACCTTTCAAACGAGATGTCATTTGCCATAAAGTCCTATTTAAAATTATTGGTCACTAGTCACTAGTCATTAGTCACTAGTTAAAAAGTCTACATCCGTTTATTTTCACTCCTGCGAATTCTATTAGTATAAGTATAACCGTGCAAAAGATACGATGGTGGTGGAAAGACTTGTGTCTAGTATGGTATATTTTATTTCAGCATTACTTATACCCACTGATTCATATGTAAATCAAAGCAATAATTTTTCATTAATAATATAAATATTGAGTAGATTTTTAAATAGTTTTTGTCATTAGTAGATGTATGACAAGGGAATCATGACCTCTTTTCCTCCAGCATCCTCATTTCCTCACACATCTGGACCAAATTTACATGTAAATTCCCATAAGAAGGATCTGAGGAGAGAGATTTCCTCCTTCCTCCTTGCTCCCTTCCTTGCTCGGTCACCCCCACATCAACGATTTTGATTACGTCACACCCGCCTCCTTTCCACCCGCAAGATAAATCTTTCTCCAAATTTCCGGCCACGAGATAAATCTATCTTGTTTGGCATCAAATAATATTACATTTTTCTCAGCTACCTGAATTTCTAGGATTTGTTTTAGATAGCATCATCCGCCAGAGAGCTACTCTCATTTTAAATTTTTTACCGGTAGCGATTTCTGACCGTCCTTATACATTTTTGAGCCATGCGACACATCAAATTAGTCTAAAATTTTACGCAGAATCTTCTTCTTTTAAGATAAATGAGTAGTAGGATTGGATGATCCGAAAAGAGATCTACTTTATGGGATCCACCCAATCTACCGGATCCACCACTCGGGGCGTTCTTTCTTAGGGTACGATACATAAGTTTCCCAACCAGAAATTTTTTTAAAACTAAACTGCAGGAACACGAATACTAACTACACTTACACCATGCGCGACAACTTCAAACCTTTCTTTAGCGCCTTAAGATTTCCAAGAATTTTTAAAATAACTTTTTCCACACTTCATTTATTTTCTTTTCTATTCACCTGTCTTATATCTAGATCCATGCTAGATTATAAATTTCCTTCAACTCATTCCTAAAAGAAAATCTAAAAACCATTCTTAAAACTTCTTATTGCGGACTTTTTTACTAATACAGTTTAAATTTTGTAAACCACATTTCTAAATACATATTCACAATTTTTATTCTTAACCTAGAACTCCTCACATCGGCTTATACTTATTAATATTTATTTCTAAATAGAGCACCTTTTCCAAAGACCATCCGGACCCACGCGTTTCATATTCCTCTGATTTTGTTCTCATGGTTTCGCTTAAGACGTTGTACATATTTTCCAGATTGCTAGAAGATGTTATAACCATATTTTGTGTGTTGAAGGATTTCACATCGGTAGTCTCTTCTCTCATTTCTGTGTACACGTCGTAGAGTTCGCAATCAACTTTTATTGCTGCATGTTGTGTTGTTTTTTCATTAATTAATCGAATAAGCCGCTCTTTCTGCTTTCAAAGAAACTCGGACGCTCCATCGTCGACACTGGCGTTCTTTATGCGATAGCTAGCCATACGGTTGCTAAACGCTGTGCTAACCATTTCTATACCATCTTCGCCAGGAGCGGTAACTATTGCATTTTTATGTCTGTTGCTCCTCAACTGTGCGGCATACGTAGTCTTTTCCTCTGCGAAATCGCATACTTTACACAGAATTTGTGGTTGTTTCGTACAAGACCCTTTAACAGCTGGCGGAGCTGAACGTCTACGGCTTAATGACATACCGTGCTGTTTTCCCTTGTGTTGCAGTAAGTTGGCCATTCTCGTAAAAGCGATACCGCAAGACCCAAAGTTAAATTACTTTGCTGCTGACGGAAGTATAAGCTTAACCCTGGACGATGTTACACCACGACATTTGTTCTGGTGCAGTTTGAGAACATTTTTCCAGGTATAGGAAGCACCACAAGAGTTGCAATTAAAAATATTTTCGGATGGAATTTTTCTTCAACCAGCTTCCATGGATAGCGCCATGGTTTATATACATTTTGGAAACAATTGTAGATTGCCGAAGACACTCGGAGAGTGCACAAGCGCGGTTACTAAACCGATTAGCATTAATACCAAGTATTCAGTACTTTCGTAGGTTGCTTATTTTCTAGAACCAAACCTTCCGCATAGCGGTCGGTAGCACGTAAATATTTCTAGAGCTGGCAAGTATTCGATACCACTCAAATAGAGAATTAGATGCTCGGTGTCTGTTAACTTCCGCTTCCCTCGCAAAAGGTAGAAAAAAATAGGTCAATCATCCGTCTAACTTATACTTCGACCCGTTCCCACTCTGATAATTTCCAAACATTTTTCAAACGACAATGGTCTCAGAATTTTTAAATCTCCTAGGGAGCTATAAGTTGTGATCAATTACACGTTGGAGCTAACATATTTTATAGTAATAGTGCCCTGTTAATACTTGCATATCTCTTCTCTGCGCTACTGCTATTCTTGTAGTTGGTGGCTTTTTTACTGCTAGGACCGCTGCAAAGCATCATTCTATACTTTCTTTATACGTAACCATATACATTAATCAGTCCAAGCTATTTTATTTAGTCCGAGAAAACGACTATTTTTCTAAAGCACAATTAATAATCACCTTTATAGGTTTAACATTTTACCATTTCCCAATGACTGGTGCTACGTTCATGGAAACTTTAATTTCTTTAATTTCTTATTGGAGAGAATCCTTATTCTCCCACTCATTGACAAGTCCAACTAACCTAACCTAACTTTAGACAACACCGACTAACCTAACTCCAAACAACGTAAACTAACCTAAACCCTCCCCCACCCTACTTTGTCCTTCTCTCTCCTCTCGCATCCGTATGACATACATCCGACATACATCCAAACTATATCCGACATATGTCCAGTATACATCCTACATATATCTGACATATGTTAGACATATGTCCAACACATGTCTAATATATATCCAGCATATGTCGGCCATGTCCGCTACATGTCTGACATATGTACAACATCCGAACTAAATCCGACCAAGATCGGATTAAATCCGATCTAGGTCGAATTTTCATCCGACCTAGGTAGGTCGGAGGCAATTTCACCCTGTAAGGCAATTTGACCCTATAAGGCAATATACGCCCCCACTCTGTAGGGTAGCAGAGAAAAATTTAATATTAACCAAACATGATAGATTTATCTTGAAAGACGAAATGGCTTGCCGAAGAAAACTCTTTGGTCCAGAATGTTACCGGTAAAAATTCTTAAAATGAGGGAAGCTCCCTGGGGGATGATGCTATCTGAAAAATTCCTAGAAATTCAGGTAGCTGAGAAAAATCTAATATTAACTGATACCAAACAAGATAGATTTATCACATGATTGGAAATGGGGAGAAAGATTTATCTCGCGGGTGGAAAGAAGGCGGGTGTGACGTAATCAAAATAGTTGATGTGTTGGTGTCCGAGCAAGGAGGGGAGTAAGGAGGAAGCAAGGAGGAAATCCCTCTCCTCAGATCCTCCTTATAGGAATTTACACGTAAATTTGGTCCAGATGTGTGAGGAAACGAGGATGCTGGAGGAAAAGAGGTCATGATACCTCTGTCATACATCTACTGTCATTTTTCTAAAAATGATTTACGTGCGACTTGTAAAAAATCAATTAAAATAAAAAATCTGGCAGTGTAGGGTTAAATTGTATTTTGCAGCTATTTCAAAATCATTCAATATAATATTTACATATTTACTTCTGTTGTAACACACTGATATACATAGTGCAAGCTATACAGATAAAAATCATGGTAAAGTATATTTAAACTGTTATATATACACGACGTCTTAAATTAACAGAAACCTTTATACTGTTTTTCAGCAACCAAAACAGACACCTATTTTTAACTGCGTGTAATTGATTTCTAAATAAATCAAAACATTTTACTCTAATAAACACTAGCAACGCTAAATTTTAATGGCAAAGCAATTTTAAAAGCAGTAAATAACACAGAAGCCACGGTTTTCTATTTTCGAGCCGACGACGACGATTCAGCGAAATGGCGTAAACCCGAGTAGCCGCATATCAAACTTAAAACGGACGCTGTATGCATAGAGGAAATCCGTTTTCTAACGCCTCGTCCAAAAGAGGCAAAAATAAAACGCCGCTGTTACTATAAATTTTTAGCACAGCTTCAAGCAACTGAACTCTAAATTTCTTTTAAACACGAACATGTGCTGAAATCTCGGCGTAATATTTTGACATTAACATTTTATTATGTAAACTGTTTAAAGGTTATAATATGTGAAAAAGTAGCGGTGAACATCTAAACAAAATTAAGTGGCTAATATCAGATGGTCAATTAATGGATTTTTACCTCCAGAAGCTCGTAAAGCTAGCGTCTGATGAGTTTTTGATCTGTAAATAAATATCGTTTTGATTACGTATATCC
Source organism: Platerodrilus igneus (assembly GCA_036346225.1). Classification (NCBI taxonomy): domain Eukaryota; kingdom Metazoa; phylum Arthropoda; class Insecta; order Coleoptera; family Lycidae; genus Platerodrilus; species Platerodrilus igneus. The sequence goes on from JARFIW010001381.1 coordinate 3,320,048, forward strand.
GGAGTTTGTCAGTGAAGGAGAAAATTTTAAATTCCTATATTTAAATAGATATTTTTTTAGCAGAAATATTTATACAGTTTTTTGCCACATACAACATGCCATTTTATGTTTTACAAATTACACTTGACAGGCGGACACCAATACGATCTATGTACTCTTGTAGTTTTACCAAAAAATGGGTAGTTCCAAGCAAAGGGCCCCCTAGTCAATTAAGGTAAGTAATATATCATTATGTTCAGTTTTTCACGCTAATTCCAAACATAAAACTAGTTTTGTGCAGAAATTAATTGTTAAAAAGTTATTTAGAGTCAAAGTTAAAATATTCGCACTTTTTACAAAATCTTTTTTGTTTCCTGTAAAATTCATATTTAAATTGAGAATATGCAATTTGCTAATTAATATGGATGATAAAATGCCTTTATTTTCATATTTGCATTTTCACTTAGTGGATACTTGGCCCACTACATGTCGAAAAAATATCATATACATAAAAATATTGATATTATGGTCAAATTTGGGAAGTGGTGAAAAATATTGATTTCAATACAGATTAATTAATTAATTAATATTTGAAAATGAATAAAACTTTTGATTTGCATTGATTTAATATTATTAAAGTTATATCTTTGTATTAAGTTAGGTTAGGTTAGGTTTCATAATGGAAAATTGCACTGCGCGTAGCGCGGTTAAGAATATTCATCATCATTAGGTCTTCAGTCTTGGAACCGGTTAGACGCGTACTGTCGTTGTTTCCTATTCTAAACTAACCTACACATTTCCCTGAAACTTGCACAGTCTGCATCTATCACTATCTGATCTAGGTCTACATCTACCTCTTTTTTCCTATCTCTGCTTGTAATATATCCCATACTATACCCCAAAAATGCCTTAGAACGTATTCCGCCGTTCTATTTCTCCTATTTTTTCCACAGATATCCTTGTTCCCTACTATTTCTATAACCTATCTGTTATTAACTTTGTCTTTCCCTGCTATCATCCTCATACATCTGAAGCACAGCATTCCATATTAGGAAAAAGCACTGCGCGCAGCCCTGTTATAAATATTGGGAAAGGGAAATTGCTTAGATTAATTAAGTTGATATATAAATTAAATGTCGAAAAACCAACATTTGGAAAAATTCGAAATTTAACTTTCAAATGTCATTCCATCACTGGGTTAGTTGGATATCTTTTACATATGCGTGTGTTTTATCTAGTTTTTAAATAAATTCAAATAATATTTACCTTGAACTTAAGCTCAATAAACATAAAAATAATTGCTATGTACTCACAAATATACCTAAAAGAAATTTAGTTTCTTAACCTCACTCTGGCAAGGTATTGCTAAAAGAAATCCTAAAAAGGCCTTAAATGTAGTTCATCAATAATACTATCATCACTTCAAATTTTACCGTTTCCCATATTAAATTATTTAACATTTATAACGTAACAGTTTTAAAAATGCGATGCGTGATAATTATACGGATACCCTGCCAAGGTCAACAATATCCTACGATATGAGGCAATGGAAAAAGTTTTAAATAATTGTAACGGGCTTAATTACCATTATTGCACGTAAGATGCGGCGGTGCTGTACTTTAAAGAAAATCGAAGTTTTTACGCGTACTAAGTGGAACGGAAAAACTGTTTTACCGAAGGCTAATTTGGCTATCACCCCAAGGGAGAGTTGTATATGCGTGTGGGCAAAAATTTTATTAATTAAACTGAAAACAATTTAAATTAATGTTGGACTCCACTGTATCTAGCAAATATTAATAAAAACAATTATTTTAGGGTAGATACAGAAAAGCCGTTTTTAGTTGACGATTCTTAATTTTTTTAGTTAGATTTTTAGACAATTGGTGAGACCTCCTTAACATAGAAAAAATTACTAGAGTTATAATACTTATATTCCATATCAAATAATTAAAATCAAATAACAACGATTGTTAACAAATAAATTATAGCACAGAACTTTTAGTTTAAAAGAACTTGAACAAAATCTCGTTACATAATAGTCAAGTTCGTGAATGAATGTCAGATTTGGCAGTCATGTACAAATTTAGTAAAAAACTGAAATTTTAAACAATCTTAATATAGATCTTATTTCGATGTTCATAAAGCACATACTCCTTTAAGCTTCTTGTAAGCGAGAGCTTATCATGCTTTAAAATCGATCAATTGAGTTGTGACTTCAGCAAACTTAAATTAGTGAAATAGAGTGCATTTTTGCTGCCAAACAGAATAACTCAATGCACTTTAGCTGCTACTAAAATAAGTTTAAAATTTTTTCTAAGATTTGCATGTTTAGATAATAATCACAACAAAAACAATATTCCATAATGCCGATGTGGTCGACTATATTAGTTTTCTGATGTAGTTGTGCGTTTGCTACAATTCAGCGTTTATGCAGAATACGATATCCTACTTTAAGTTGAATGTACCTCTTGATTACATAGCTTGTAACCGGGGTTAGACGTAAGTGTGTTTCACCTGTTTGATTATGTTGTATTCCACTACGTGCTTAGGTAATTTAAACGCAGTGTTGAGACTTAGTTGTAATTGGATCTAGATAATGAGAGTTTTTTGTGGCGTTAGTAGCTAAATGAATTGTTTTTCGAAACTCTTATTGTGAAATCATTGCATGCGCGTTATGTGATTCAGGTAGCACTTGATACGCAAGTTGTTTCTTAAAAAACATGACAAAATAGCAGTCCTAAGACTTTTAGTTAAGTTGACCTAGGTCGGACATATAAAAAACGGTCCAAGAGTAAAATGCCTTATAGGTTTTTCGTTTAGCTAATCAATCTCTACCACCTCCTAAATTTAATGACATAAAACCAATGCCACCCTGTACATTACAAAGATCTGCGACGCAACATGTGACTGGTATACTATTTTTGATGGGCTGCAACAAAAAATTTATATAAGTTAGTTACCGGTATGTTTCACGAAAATTAATAAACGTTATACCGTTACCCGATATTACAAAGCGCTACATTGGAAGATCTTTTTATCTGATCAATGAAGAATTTTGTAATACTCCTTACACCAACTTCTACTTTATTGGCTAATGACAAATTATCTTTTACAATATTAATCAAAATTAAAATTTATGAAAATTTATAATAATGATTACCCGTAGGTGATATTTTGTCACAGTTTCAACTCAAAAATCATTGTATTTAAGCAGTGTAAAATCTGTCTCATGTTTCAACCAATGAAATTGGGGATTTTAGTCCCTATGCCTTTCATCGCTTTATTCTCTCGTGAAACGAAGTATATATGCTGTTACTAGGCCCTGCCATTGTGCCGGAGAAATCAGCTAGTGTTTACAAATAAGATTTTATATCCATAAGTTTGTAATTTCCAACATCTAAAATAAATTTTACGCAGTGTAAATCCATCTTGCATCCAAGCGCCCTCTACTTTATTCTTATTTGGAATGGACTATAGTATGACATAAAATAAACTATTAATGCATACGAAGAATGCTTCTGTCATTATTTTGACTTGAGTAGAAAAATATCAAGAAATACTAATTCAGGATGATGGTGTCGGTTTTGACATTTACAATTTTGTATGTAATCATTCGCAAACGTAATCCTATCGGTATTCTACTAAAAGCTTTTCTTTTTGCAGGTAAATGAATGATATGCTGCCATATAACAAAGACTTTACGATTAATGGTGTTATCAACTTATCCAACGCGCACGGTAAGTTTTGCTTAAGGTTTTACGAAAGATACTATCACGCTTCCGTTTTAATTAAACCCATCACAGCTCAACTTCAATTCCTATTTACTGAATTTAATGTTCCGTATAAACCCTACATAATTCCATAATCCACTATCAATTTACTTTAATTAACGATCCCAAATTCTTAAAACGGCTTATTTATGTAATTTATCTTCCTTAATAAAGATTTAATCTAAAAATTTTCTGTTCAAAAGACGTTTTCATAGAGCAGGGTTTAATGAAGGTATTGATCGGTTTCGTATTGTCTAATAAATAACAGGGTTAACATTTCTTAATCAACTGCATCTTCTCTTTCAAATCCGAAACGCTGAAAATTGAAATATAAATAATTCCAGTTGTTTGGAGGATGCTTAAAATGGGAATCGGTTATGTTGTTTTGTTTTATAGCCAGAAATACGTGGACGTAATAAAAGATGTTTACATTCTTTCTAGGGATTGATATTTTGTAGTAAATTTGCAATCATTTCTTTTTCAAATTAAACGCCTTCGCCATTCTATTATATTGTAATGAAAACTCTATTTGCATTAAGACAGACTTTTTTTAAATTGGTTCTACAAGCCTTTTCAGGATCTCATAGTTACAATGGAATTCTCCAAAAGCTCTCACCATTATCCACTTCCAAACTAATCGCTAACAGTACAAGTATTTTATTATTTCTTAATACTACGATTACGATGCAATTTTCTAAATTACCTACTAATGAAGCATCATCTAAGCACTAGTTATTAATTTATATACTAAACACTATAATTAATTTATATCGAAAAAGACGATTCATATTAACACAAATTTATACGGAGAGTCATTTTTGTCACATCTTTCAAAACTTTAAGCTATAACATGTTGTAATCAAAGCTATACATTAGAACTAGTATTATGATCAAAGCTACAATTAGAACTGGACTCCAATATCCACGACGGCAATCTCTACACTTAACTAATTGTTTTAAATTAATCTGCAACATACAAAAAATTATGCAAATGGCGTTCTTGAATGTAATACTGTAATCTATATAACTCGTAAATGTACACTCTTGTACTCGTCAATCAATTCATCCGAAACGTGTAACGCCGAAGTGGGCATTCAATCATCCCTTGTGCATAAACGCCTCGTGTACATTCTAATATACTTATTCTGATCACAGACAGACCGAAAAGTGTTACAACATTCAATAAAATTGCAAATCCCTATGAAATATTTAAATGCACGGTAAGAAATAATTTGTCAAATTAGCTTTAAATACGGTTAGTTTACCGCATGAATACTGGCTAGTACTCGTTGATTTGATAAAAATCTTGTAAGTTTGATTACTATTGTTGGTAAAAACAATATAAATAAGTTGTAAAACTGATTGAAACTTTTGGTATACCAGTTTAAATTTATAGCAAATTTTCAAATTCGTTAGTTATTGAACAAAGAATGACTTAATTAATTATTATCCACGCTACCAATAAGTTTAGGTAAAATATATTGCTATAGGTAGTAGTTTCTTTGCCAAAGGCTGGTTGTAATATTACTAAAGCCACCAGTAAGTTTTTGTAAACTTACGTCAATTTAGAGTAAATTCTCGTACGTATTCTCAAAAATTTGTTGCTATATAATTAAATTTATTAATAACTTTTACCAAATTAGCATCAATTTTAGGCAAATTGACAATTGTACCTAATGTTTCATGAAAAATTTCTTAATAAAATACCAAAACTTCCAGAAAGTTTTGATTGTCCTAAATTTAAGGTAAATAAACGTACGAAGTAGTCATTTCTCCAATTATTTGTTGTTAAATTACTAAAGCTATTGGTAAATTTTAGTAAACTTCGTTCAATATACGGTAAATTGTTATACGTAGTTTTCACCAAGAGTTTGTAGTTAAATTACCAAAGCCATCAGGGAATTTTAATAAACTTACGTCAGTTTAATGTAATTACTCATGCGTAATTGTTAGTTCCTAAAGAATTTTTTTGATATTACAAAATTTACGCATATGTTTTGGTAAATTATCTTCAATTTAAGATAAAATGCCAGAAGTAGCCGTTATTTCATCAAAGATTACTTGTTAGTGTAATGAAAACTCTATTTACAATAACAACATTTCCATATTTTCAAACTCACTGTACATCTTGTTCAACAACTCGTAGTGATAATGGAATTTACTAAGAGTTCTCAAAACAATTTATTACCGAAATAATTGCTGACAGTACATGTGCTATCTTCTGATACAACTAAGTTATCTTCTTAATTACTATCAAAGCATTATAATTAGCTATCCAAGTACTAAATATTAATTTATATAATCCCTATAGTAATTCATATGACATAGAGTAATTTATATCGACAATACACAGTAATTAATATCACATTTTTCAAAGGTTTAAACTAGTACATACCGTAATCATAGCTTTAATCAAACCCGAGTTGCAAAATTCCTTAACGGCAATTTATACTCTATCCAATTGTTCTAGATTATTCTATAACATACCAGAAATTATGCAAATAGCGTTTGGAATGTACCTATCGTAATATAAACAGTTCTTAAATGCAAAACCCTTGTACTCGTTAGTAGATGTTTATTGGTGTAACTGGAACCTCTTTTCCTCCAGCATCCTCATTTCCTCACTCATATTATATGTAAATTCCCATAAAGAGGATCTGTGGTGGAGGGATTTCCTCCTTGCTCCCCTCCTTGCTTGGACACCCCCACATCAACCATTTTGATTACGTCACACCCGCCTTTTTTGCACCCGCGAGATAAATCTTTCTCCACATTTCCCACCGCGAGATAAATCTTTCTCCACATTTCCACCCACGAGATAAATCTATCTTGTTTGGTGTCAATTAATATTAGATTTTCCTCAGCTACCTAAATTTCTAGGAATTTTTCAAAGAGCATCATCCCCCAGGGAACTACCCTCATTTTAAGATTTTTTACCGGTAGCGATTTCTGACCGCCCTTATAAATTTTTTAGCCAAGCGACACATCAAATTAGTCTAAAATTTTACGCAGAATCCGAATCTGTAAACAGATTTAAAATAGGACCACCCCTTACCGTTTTACACACATACCCTCTGCGAGATAAATCTTCCTCCACATTTCCACCCACGGGATAATTGTACCTTGTTTAGTATCAGTTAATATCAGAATTTGCTCAGATTACCGAATTTTTAGGAATTCTTCAGATTGCATCATCCTCCAGAGACCTACCCTCATTTTAAGAATTTTTTACCAGCAGCGATTTTTAATCACCTCTCCTTTATAACATCTAGAATCCTTTAACCAAACACTTAGAGGTATTAACACAAAGAAATTAAGCACGCAAAAGTTTAATAATTTATTTCCTCGGATTTACAGTTTAATAAACTAATAGAATACAATTTTTACATTGCAAAGTATAACATTATTTTATTTTCTTCGTGTAGCCGAATTCAAGCAGTTGAAAGTAACCTGTAACAAAAAAGACATTAATGTGTTTAAAAAGAGGGGAAACGTGTTTTCAGTCAATAAGACACGTTGTTGTTAATCTAACAATATGTTTTACCGTCCAGCGATACCGCGTGGAGGTAAACACATGCCGCCGGGAGCGAAGGGATTATTAAGGCTGGGGGTAGTGGGTATGTCTTATAACTAACTTACATACTACTATATACATACACAATAAACTATATACATATATAAGTAACTATCCTATATCTTTATGCCCCCATGCGTAGGTTGCTGTACTATTAGGGATGATGTACCTTTTGTCATTCTTGCCGAACAAACTAATTTTGTTGACTAACTGTGTATAAAGCTGGTGTTGTGACTTCGAATACACACCATGCTATGCATAAGGGCACCATAATCATTATGTACAATGTCATTAAAACTATTTACATTAATATTCTTAACACTTCGTAAGACCCCTTTAATCTTTTTAATCGTGTCTTTCTCGCTTACAATACAGTAGGACTTGGCCCTACTAATTCTAATACTAGATCCCCATTAAATTCGTCTTTGAATTTCCCTTTTGTTGACAAGCGGTATATTGTATTTATTAACCCCGGGGTAGTCACTCTTTTAAGATAAATATATCTTGTATGGAATCAACTAATATTTGATTTTTCAAGGAAGCCAAAATTTGTAAATAGATTTTAAATAGGACCACCCGTTACAAAGTTACGCCGTTTAAAGGCCCAAACCTCTAATTTTTGCCCATCTATATCTAACACCATCTTTAAAACCTTTTTTTTGCTACCCAAGACATATGCTTTAACCAACCATTTCCTGAGATATCTAAAACCACTGTGTGCAGCGAACACCACGTGGAGATATCACGTATACTCTGTCAACCAGGATAGAAGCAGGAAGGATTTGGAAGAAGGGAAGGTGGGAGAAGAACTTAAAAATTATAGAATCTTAACACTAATATATACAATAGATTTACAAAATCCATACAAATATAAACAAATATCTTAGACCTACATCTATATGCTCCCATGCGTAGGTTGATATGCTTCCGGGGATGACGTAACGCTTGTCATCTTCGCTCGATAAACCAATTTTATTAATAAGTGCGTGTACAAGTCGTGTTTTTTACTCCGGATACATACGCCGGCAAGTACTCGATACCACCCAAATAAGAATTAGATGCTTGGTGACTGTTAGCTTCCGATTCCCCCGTGTACGCCCAGACACATCCCTACCCATGCGCACCCCTACCCATGCGCACCCCTGCCCATGTGCACCCCTCTCTGTGTGACTGCTATCTCGTGGTGACGTCATAGTCTTTTATAAATAAAGAGCAATGTAACACTATTCTAAAATTTTTATTCTTACATTATACATAACAAAATTTAAAAATATTTAATGCCAAGCATGGAGCCATTTAAACTTAATTTTAATACAAAGCTATACACAGAAAACAGTCCTTTCTTTATGTTTGTTGGGAGTGGTTTTAATTTTATCTAATTTTATTCGCAGCTTAAAATTTAAATCGACACCCAAGTCCTCTATTTCCTTTTCTAGCCAATAGTTTGATACATAGAGACCGTCTAAGTTTTCCAATTGTAAAATGTACTAAGGTTTGTCTCTCTCTCTCTCTCTCTCTCTATATATATATATATATATATATATATATTGCTGTGTTTTTCCCCTTTGAATGCGGGAACTGGGTCCTTTCAACAAAAAAATTCTAGTCCCACAGATTGGGCGTCATAAACGGCTGTGGTCCTCTTTTCGCCTCGGCTGCTCACCTAATGTTATAAACCTCCTCATTCATAAAAAAACAACACATTCCTACCAAAACATCAACGTTAACTCTATTTACATCAATATTCAGAATACATTAAAATTTCAAAATTAAAACTCAGCATAAATTTCAGTTTTAAAAGAATTTCAAGATTAATTTTATTATCATTTTAATGTGCATCCAAAATTAAAGTCCTTGTTGGATGCCTAGTAATTAATATAACAATATAAGCAGACCGGAGTCTGAGTATAAAGGAGCATCTACCACCCCTTTACGTTAATTAACCAGGTTCGTCTAATTGAGCTCAAAGACATACCCAAATTTTCATCATATTACCGAACATCAAACTAAATACCCTTTCTACTTCAACAAGCAAATTTCATCTTAAAATTAAACTTTTATGGTTAGTACAATTTCACTAATGTCCATTTAAAGTAAATCAATTATAAAGTCATTCAATACACACAAAATGTCAAACAAAATAGTATAATTTACCTGAAGGTTACTGTCCTCGTAGCTTCAAAGTATCGTTTCTTTAGTTAATCACACCATTCAACAGGATTATATTTACGGCTTCTGATTCTCTACGCTTTTAAAATTTTCTCCATCACCAGTTGTTTCTGGGCTTTTCCGGAACTCATCTATGTATATCTGACCCTTGTTTCGTGGATCCAGACACGTATTTGAACCATTTAATTATTAACACCCCGAAAATAGCAAAGAAATTCTTGCGTCTGTCACCAATATACGCCAAAACTGCCTACTCTTGTGTATACATTTGTCGTTGTAAATTTTGCTAATTGGTACCGTGAAACTAAATTTTATTACCTTGTATCTAAGTGCACTGAAGTACATTCATGTTAGCACGTAAATAACAAACTATTTTGAATCACAAAATATACAAGCAAACTTTAAATTATCTAATCAAACTAAAATGCACTGTTTAACATCTTCAATCAAGTCGCGTATGTACGAGCTTTTAACGCATCGAATCGTCAAAAGTCTAAGAGTCTAAGAGGGCTTGTTTATATTCATCTCGGTATATATAGCAAAGCCTGTCTGTCGGTCTGTTCCCCAAAACGGGTAATTCTAAAGAATTCCTCATTCTATGTTCCCAGTCCGTCGGTCGCGCGTCGATTTTACGAATTTTCACTCGCCCCATTTAAATCTCAGAAAATTTCCACACGGCACGCAAGCATGTCCGAGAAAAACTAATTAATTTTGTACAGAAATTGTTGTTCTACCTCTGATACTTGCATCCTATTTTCAACCAATTGTGACCCTCGTGACGTTGCTTAAATCCCGCCTTTTACAATATGTGTCTTTGCTTGACGCATTTCTCTTTCCTTCTCTAACCTGTTCGTATTGGTGCAAATTGATATTCTTTATTATCGATTATTTTAGTCCACATGGAGTGTGAAATAACCCAGCTTTAGCAATTCTCGTAACTATTATGCGACGTTTTCCCAAGATTCTTTGAAACATTAATTATCTGCAAACTTTACGCCGAATGTGACATTTAAACTACGCAGGTGTTCAAATATAATATTAATTCTCAGAGCCTTATTCCGTGGTATTTTAATCTTGGATTTTCACAAGTTTTATAGGTATTATATGTTACTAACGGTTTAATTAACTCCAATTAAATTGATTTCTATCCTTTCATTTTTAGCGAATACAACTTAAATATTAATTATTATGTGTACACTTTGTTTAATACCGGTTACTCGAAATAGAGTTAATTAAGATAAATTTTGCACGTAATTTCTCTTTGTTTAGGAATAATTACATTACACGCAGAGCTTTTCAATACTGCTTCTTTTGATATAAAGCGTCTTATCAATAATTTAAATTTCTTATTTTTACTGAAACGACCGAGTTTATTTATGCTTCAAGGTTTTAATAACGCGTATTATTTAATGAAATTCCTTATACACGGTGATTAAAATTATTTGATGTGATTATTTAATTTTCTACCCTGGTCTAAATATGAGTATTTTCCCCCTATTTGAATACAAATAATCCCACTTATTTGAATGCAAATATTAAGCATTTAGCCCAAAAAAAAATTACAAAAAAAATTACCTATCTCTCTCTACCCTTATCTATCTAACTTACCTACCTTGTCTCCAATCCAAAAAAAAATATTTACACCTACCCTATATCCCTATCCTATTCCTAACTCTCACCTAATCTTCACTATACTTTACTTCCCCCTACCTAATCCTATATACCTATCCTATTCTTATTCTATTCCTAACTCGCCACTAATCTTGTAAGAAATATCTATACTTAACTTATCTTATTTTCTTCCTACATTTACTCTTTATTCTCATCCTAAACCTATTCCTAATTATCTCCCATACTTATCCTATACCTAGCTTTATTTTCTATAAACACTTACTTCTACTCTTCTATATACCTATTCTATCCCTATTCTATTTAAATCTAACTCTCTTCTACACCTATTTCTCCTGTGGTGCTGGTTCTCCGATTCGAGTCCTCTCTCGCTCTATTCGATTCATCGCTTAGCTGTTCTAATTTTCTATTGGATTCCTCCCTCGCTCTATTCGATTCTTCCCTAGCTCTATTGGCTTCTTCGTTCATCCTCTCTAGCATTCTCATTATCATCTCGTTTCCTTGATCCCCTGATTCCGTCCTCGACTGATCTCTACTGCCTCCAGCTTCTTCCATTTTCGAAATTTTCTCACACAATGCACTATCGTTACTTCCAATTTCCACTCCTTGACTCCTTAACCACTCCTTTCTCTGCATACGTTCAAATCACTCACACACACTCTAAAAATACTCTTAAATTTATACACAAACAGAAACTCTCTTTCTCAGATCGCCAGTTTCCTGGAATAAAATAACAAAAATTTTATTTGGAACTCGAGCCCTCACGTTGTGGTCGCCAAAATACTGCTGTGTTTTTCCCCTTTAAATGCGGGAACTGGGTCCTTTCAACAAAAAAATTCTAGTCCCACAGATTGGGCGTCATAAACGGCTGTGGTCCTCTTTTCGCCTCGGCTGCTCACCTAATGTTATAAACCTCCTCATTCATAAAAAAAAAACAACACATTCCTACCAAAAACATCAACGTTAACTCTATTTACATCAATATTCAGAATACATTAAAATTTCAAAATTAAAACTCAGCATAAATTTCAGTTTTAAAAAGAATTTCAAGATTAATTTTATTATCATTTTAATGTGCATCCAAAATTAAAGTCCTTGTTGGATGCCTAGTAATTAATATAACAATATAAGCAGACCGGAGTCTGAGTATAAAGGGAGCATCTACCACCCCTTTACGTTAATTAACCAGGTTCGTCTAATTGAGCTCAAAGACATACCCAAATTTTCATCATATTACCGAACATCAAACTAAATACCCCTTTCTACTTCAACAAGCAAATTTCATCTTAAAATTAAACTTTTATGGTTAGTACAATTTCACTAATGTCCATTTAAAGTAAATCAATTATAAAGTCATTCAATACACACAAAAAGGTTACTGTCCTCGTAGCTTCAAAGTATCGTTTCTTTAGTTAATCACACCATTCAACAGGATTATATTTACGGCTTCTGATTCTCTACGCTTTTAAAATTTTCTCCATCACCAGTTGTTTCTGGGCTTTTCCGGAACTCATCTATGTATATCTGACCCTTGTTTCGTGGATCCAGACACGTATTTGAACCATTTAATTATTAACACCCCCGAAAAATAGCAAAGAAATTCTTGCGTCTGTCACCAATATACGCCAAAACTGCCTACTCTTGTGTATACATTTGTCGTTGTAAATTTTGCTAATTGGTACCGTGAAACTAAATTTTATTACCTTGTATCTAAGTGCACTGAAGTACATTCATGTTAGCACGTAAATAACAAACTATTTTGAATCACAAAATATACAAGCAAACTTTAAATTATCTAATCAAACTAAAATGCACTGTTTAACATCTTCAATCAAGTCGCGTATGTACGAGCTTTTAACGCATCGAATCGTCAAAAGTCTAAGAGTCTAAGAGGGCTTGTTTATATTCATCTCGGTATATATAGCAAAAAGCCTGTCTGTCGGTCTGTTCCCCAAAACGGGTAATTCTAAAGAATTCCTCATTCTATGTTCCCAGTCCGTCGCTCGCGCGTCGATTTTTACGAATTTTCACTCGCCCCATTTAAATCTCAGAAAATTTCCACACAGCACGCAAGCATGTCCGAGAAAAACTAATTAATTTTGTACAGAAATTGTTGTTCTACCTCTGATATTTGCATCCTATTTTCAACCAATTGTGACCCTCGTGACGTTGCTTAAATCCCGCCTTTACAATATGTGTCTTTGCTTGACGCATTTTCTCTTTCCTTCTCTAACCTGTTCGTATTGGTGCAAATTGATATTCTTTATTATCGATTATTTTAGTCCACATGGAGTGTGAAATAACCCAGCTTTAGCAATTCTCGTAACTATTATGCGACGTTTTCCCCAAGATTCTTTGAAACATTAATTATCTGCAAACTTTACGCCGAATGTGACATTTAAACTACGCAGGTGTTCAAATATAATATTAACTCTCAGAGCCTTATTCCGTGGTATTTTAATCTTGGATTTTCACAAGTTTTTATAGGTATTATATGTTACTAACGGTTTAATTAACTCCAATTAAATTGATTTCTATCCTTTCATTTTTAGCGAATACAACTTAAATATTAATTATTATGTGTACACTTTGTTTAATACCGGTTACTCGAAATAGAGTTAATTAAGATAAATTTTTCACGTAATTTCTCTTTGTTTAGGAATAATTACATTACACGCAGAGCTTTTCAATACTGCTTCTTTTGATATAAAGCGTCTTATCAATAATTTAAATTTCTTATTTTTACTGAAACGACCGAGTTTATTTATGCTTCAAGGTTTTAATAACGCGTATTATTTAATGAAATTCCTTATACACGGTGATTAAAATTATTTGATGTGATTATTTAATTTTCTACCCTGGTCTAAATATGAGTAATATATATAAAAATCTTTGATTCCACCGACAACCAGATCCATTCCTTCGTGTAATTCTTGCAGCTTGTGACAATCTTTTAATCGCAGCTCTCCTACTATATCCTGCATGTGTATCTTGTTAGCTTGATCGACTTCTTCTTGTTGGTATTGGAGGGAATCCTCCCACTCACTGTTGCGTAGTTGCATGTCCACCACCTTTGGGAATATATGCTTGTTGTAGGTTGTAAGATCCTCGGTTTTAAATGATCCAAAAGGTTCTTTATTAAGCAAATATACAATGTTTAGCGGAACCCCTTTGCGTGTGGTGTACGCTAAGGTTACGAAACCCGCATTCCTTAGTTCATCTATGTTATCTACCATTTTGATAAATATGTTTTTAGAATAACCTTTTAAAAAGTATACGGATTTAGTACCATCCTTTTCCGCAAGGACACCTACATAACTAAAAGAGTCTTTTTTACTAACCACAAATGCATACAGCTTGTAGAACCCGGGTGTATCTAAGTCAGTCCACCGGCACATAAAATAATCTTTTAATTTCTTCCTCATTTTCTCTAATAAAATGTTCTTTATCTAACACATCTTTGTATTGTTCGCGTATTGTCGCAGTGTTTTCCATGTAGTCCAACTTTCGCCTTTTTGTATCAATTTCCTCTAATTCCCCTTGTCTTTTTCTTCCACTTGCAGCGTATGGCGTGCATAATGGGGCAATTTCCTTTAGTGTAAACGGATAGAGTTTACTGTCAATATTTACGCGTTGTCTTACAACCTCTGGACGAATGTTAGGCGTATCTATCAACCCCAATTCCGAAATGATTATTTCTTTTGGAATTGTAGAATATGGTGTTGGAGATTGTGTAAAATATGTACTACCTGCTTTAATGTAGCACTTGTGTAAGATTTTTATTTTATCTTGGCTCTCTTCCTCCTCTACTATCTCCAATAATTTATAGGTAAATAGTTAAAGCTAAAAGTCGAAAGCACATACTTTATCAATTTATCCCATTCCTCTGGTTTTTCGGACAAATTAATTTGCAAGCCAATCAATTACCTTGTAGTTCTATTCCCCCAACACACGTACTGTAGTAGGTTATTATACACTAAACAATAGCTATTTTGCAGCTTGTCTGATAGCTTACTCCACATTTTGGCAAGTGGCACCAAGTACATTGGCTCCTTTAGAAAATATAACTTACTATCTTCCAATAAGGTTAAACAGTCTTTTAAGAGATTATACACCTGTTCCGCACTGACATGGTTTCCAATTGTACAGTTGTACATTGTCACTTCCAATCGCGTAATACCATGTTCTTTGGTCAAAGTAGATGCAAATGTTTCCCTTAAACGTGCATCTGGACAGCGTAAAATATCTAGTATATGATTTCTAAGTTGTTTATTAATACTAGGTTGGTTGTTAGCCATGTTAAACAATCGATTCCCACAGTTTTATCGTTGCCAACTATAATATTGCAGTTTTCTTCGTATTCGCCCTTGTAGCAAAAGTTATGGTTTGTAGTTAAATAATTACACATCTCCAACTTGCTAAATATGCCAGCAGAATCTTGGGTTACATCCATGTATCTATGTCAAAAAGATAGTAATAATTTTTTTGAGTCCGTTTAATAGATCTGGTAATTCTTCCAATAAAGTTTTCAACTTCACATTTTCTAGTTCAAATAAAGTTTCCAACTTAACATCTTCTAGTTCCACTTTGTACGGAACACATATAGGATTTTGGAATTTTTTTATTAAAGCCTTTGAGACCTTCTTTTCCGATAATTTCTTTTACTCCCCAGCCCATCTTGTTAGTGCTTTCCAGAAAAAAACGGAGACATAGCTTTAACACCATGCCTAGCGGAAACAAATCGGTCGAACTTTCCTCGTAGATAGCTACTATTCTAAACTTTTTATTCTGACATTATACATAACAAAATTTAAAAATATTTAATGCGAAGCATGGAGCCACTTTAAATTTAATTTTAATACAAAGTTATACACAGAAAACAGTTCTTTCTTTATGTTTGTTTGGAGTGGTTTTAATTTTATTTAATTATATTCGCAGCTTAAAATTTAAGTCAACGCCCAAGTCCTCTATCTCCTTTTCTAGCCAATAGTTAAGGAAACATATTTTTGTGTATTATTTTGTTAGAATTTATGTTAGTAGGGAGGACCAAATCGTTCTACCCTGTGAGGTCATTAGTATTGTTGACTACCGAGCATTTAAGGAGATTAGCGACCAGTGACTAGATTATCCGGTATACATCCATCGATTTGATATTACTGGTGGTGCCCACCCAATTTTGTCGATGTTTCTGAATTACGTCTCGCTATAATTTACATTTTAGGACAATTAGGCGATCCCAACCTACGACTTTTGTCATACCCACTCCTCGCTGGTTAGAGCTAGCCTGCTGAAAATTCCCTGGTGTCGTAGTGCTGAATTGGCCCGTAACAGTTTTCATTCAGTTTTTCGAAGAAGGGCTCCAGAATGCTGGTGCGGTACCGTTCTGCATTGATGGTGTCCTAAAACAAGATTGGCTTAATGATGCGTGTACGATTCACGGGCACCGAACACGAACTTTCTGATCGTAAAGTGGTAAATCCTTAAATTTATCCGGATTCTCTGTGCTTCACATACGACTCTTCTGGCTGGTTGCCAGAGGGATGGAACCATGCTTCGTCCATAAAAATGTTTGGTCTAGAATCTTCACACGATTGTCCCGTAGGAAGGACAAACCAGTTGCAAAAGTTCAAATCCGGCGGGTAATTTGTCTTTCAGTTGATGCACTATCAAAACTTGGTACGGATACATTTGCAGTTGCTTCCGCAGAATCTCTCAATGAGTAACATTAATAATAAAATATTCAATAGCTTAGGTGATAGATACTTGTAGTACGATACTATGGAAAGATATATGTGAAAGGAAAAGTATCAACTTAGAACCCTTAGTTGTTGACCGCCCAGGGGTAAGCAATAACTAAGAATAATGTGAAAGTTTCGCCTTAGAAACTGTATAACATATTATTTTATGAAGATTGATGTTAAGGAAAAAGTAAATATAAATTTAAACTTAAGAACCTTTTTAGACTATAAGGCTAAGCAAAGAAAACAAAGAAATGACTTGATTGATGCCGACCCTTCAGGGCGATATATGGTTCAAAACAGATGACAATTGTAACTTGCCAACCCAACTAAACTTCGTATAGGTTACAAGAATAGATTAGGGAATACTTACGTATCCTAAATAAATAAAATTGATTGAAATATGAAGACACCAGGGACTCGTAAAAGTGTTTGTTGAAAATTGATAAATTACTTAATGAGAGTAAGATAGCAGGGTCCTGGTCTATATAAGCAACGGACGGAGAGATGTGACAAATGTGTAGATGTGTACGAACAGATGTAGTTTTAACATTACTCCTCTGTCAAGTGCAAATGTTTATTTTTGTGATTTAATAAATAAATGAAGTACAGTGTTTATTAATTGTAAAATTTCTGTTAGAAATTAAACGATAAATGGTTTTTAAAAACTCAATTAGCAAGGCCTAACCTATGCTTAGCGTCGTGACTTAATATTTTTGAGGTTTAAACTAAAGAAATGCTTTAACACGCTCGTTCTTTATGAAGTCGAGGTCAGAGGTTTTCCACTTGAATATTGAAGACTAGATTTTCATTGAAAGATAAAAATAGAACGTATATTTAGTACTAAATTTCAAAGAACAAATTGACCAATAAGAATTCAAAAACCTTCTGAGAATATTTAAATTACAAAAGACAACAATATCGTATTTGCATCATCGGAACTGAACCGAACCAAACACTTAACTTTATTTCATTGGACGAAATGTAATAGGATCCTTCTAAAAAAATTTTTCTTACAACGGCATGACTGTTTTAAATTACCCAGCAGATAAGTATTTTTCAGGCATCCATCAGACGATAATATAAATTGAGCCATATTGACAGATTCGATAGTCAAGTTACTTATTCAAACGCATATGCTTCGACACTAAATGGAAATCAATACTTAACACGGTAATGAAACTTCAGTAAGGACGATATCCATATCATTTTGGATAATGAGCCCGGAATGATGGGAACAAATCATAAAATGAAAAGCTGAAATAACATTGATATTAGATGTTGTGTACAATTAATCAACTGCACCCTTATTGTTGTTATAGAGTATCTAATTACTGTCTTTTTCATTTGAAGTGTATTTTATTGAATACATTAAAAAAATAAAATGAGTGTTTCGTTAATAAGTTTTGATTTGCTCTAAAAGAATACCGGCTAACTACAGTGGCGCGGGAGTGGGTTTCTAAGGAACAAACTATAAATAAAAAAGACTAAAATGACGAAAATACAACAATTACGCTACATTCATCACTTATCCTGAAAAGCTCTTTATATAGTCATAATTTAGGACGCCAAATCGTCTGTCATTGCAATTTCTGCAAAATTATCCCTACACGGAAGACGGTTATTCCGCATTGGTCCCCTTCGGTATTTTAAATTCTATTACATTATACGTTACTTTCTCTAAAATATCGTAAAAACAATTATTAATTTCGTCATAATTAAAGAAACTTCTCAAAATAAAATGCTTCTTCCAAATCACTGGGATAACTGGATATTATTTTACAATTAGCTGATTTTACCTAGTTCTTAAATACATTCAAATAAAATTCAACCGAAACTCAACTGCTATTAAAATAAATTATTAAAATATAAATACAAATATTCCTAAAAAACCTAATTTCTTAACCTCACTTCTGGCCAGGTATTACGAAAAGAAAACCTAACAAAAAACTATTAAATTAAATCTATCGATGATACCATCACTCCAATATATTCCAGTTTCCCATATTAAATTATATAACCCAATAAATCCCTATTTTTTTGAAACACTTATTAACAACATAGAAAACCGTTAAATACCAACTTTCCTTTTATTCTTTTATTGTCCATTCAAAATATTGATGTTTAACGTTTCAACGTACATTAAATTCTACCAATAAAACTTACATTTTAGCATTCCGTGCGTACATATTTCGTACATATTTCTTAACACTTTAAAATGTTTCAAAATTTCTTGCACGAAAACATTAGGCTTTACCTTAATGAGCATTATTTTGGTCATTAATTTATAGTTCAACAAAATAGGTAACTTTCTCCTTCGTTTCCTACTATACGAATACCAACCCGTTTACATTTAAAATTCACATAAACGTTATCACAAGATATAAACATAAAAGCTCATAGTATTAGTCACTGTTTTAAAATTTATCATTTTAAATTCAATCATTTTAAAAAGGTTAAGAATTTCAGAAACCATCATTTTCGCATTGTATCCTTTCAGTTAACACGACCATCCTTCTAACACAGTTCTCTTAACTCAATGCAATCCACTTACTTTAGCTATACCCATAGGTAGTCCTTTATCGCGACACATACACGAGTTTAAAAATTCTATCATGGTCAACCTGCCAAATCTGCAAGCAAAGTCCTACAAAAGCTCGCGTACCGTTTTAATATTCCCATTCTCAGAAGCAAAAGTTACATTTCGAAGATGATTTTGTTCAATTTTTCACTTTTCGCTCATATTCCTACATTTCTTCAAGTTTCCAAATTCAGCTTCTGAGCTATTTTTCGAACTTATAGCTTTCGATTTAAACTTTTAGCTGTTCTCATATCCCACAAACGCAATCTCCTTCCGCCTTATTACTACCTTGCATAACTACAGTTTGACGTTTCCCAATTAACTGCTCGTGGATAATTAATTCGCTTATTTTCCAGGTGGATCTAACTACTCTACTTCCTCCACTATAAAATCCTATTACATGAAAGACTGCGAATTCCTATGATTTATTTAAGTTAGCATTACACCTTACTGTCGTCAGCACTATAAAGGAACACATTGTAAAACGTACTGCGTTTTATATAATATGATTAAACCCCCTGCAACTTGATATTCGTAAATCTTACTAACGAAGCGTTGGTGTTTCTTACTACATTGTAAACTATAGCTGTAATTATTTTGGTATATTATTAAGTGGAATTATTTCTAATGGCCAATGTGCAAAACCTTTTTTAATTTTTATGTGAGAAGTGCGTAACATTGACATCTGTTTTCTTGTTCGTGGTTTCAAAATAATTTATAAACCTCAGTCCCGTCCTAATATGTATTTTACCATAAATAACATCCTGATTGTGTGGTTTGGGTTTATTGCATTACGCCAAACATACATTGCATATTTGCTACATCCTATGGTTTATGAAATCTTCTTTTCAATGGTTTTCATTGTTGCGACGTTTATCCTATATAATGACTAATGCTTATTTCAATATTATATTAAATTGAACCAATTTATTTTGAGAAAATTCGTTTTTCATTGTTTTACTTATACTAACTGCCCTGAAGTTATATTCTCTAAGAGCAAAAAATTAAAATATTATGTGTAACTAAAACTGATTATTCGTAAAATCTACCATACAATGTGCGTCCATATTTAATTTCTCAAATTAAAGTGTATTTTCCCACATAATTTATAACTAACAGAACGCTATGTGTCACAAAATGCATCTTTTAAATGATCTATCACAAAGTATTTTTTAAAAGGTGATTTAAAGCAAGATTTAAAACTTCAGGATGTTATAGAAGGAAATTTCTATGCTATTTAGGACTGAACTACTGAAAAGAACGAACATTTAATTATTTAGAAGCATGCAAACGTATGCAATCACATAGGTATTATCATTGGAAGGCGGACCACATTAGTAATAAAAATAAAAAAGTGAAACTAGAATACTTCGATTGGTTGTACAATCAGTATCGTCAGAGCAAAAAATACCGACCAACCACGGTATATTTTTGTTCATAGCTTTTTGTTGCTTTTTCGCTCCTCTATAAATAAAAATGATATAACCTCACTCTAGGATCTGATACCTTCTGAACGAATATATCTTGATATAACTACTGCTTCCTTCTTTAAGAAAAGTTTTATTTCAACATCTCAGTAATAAATAATAATGTACAAAACGAGACGCATTGTCAATTACCAATACTGAACTTGGTTCCAAATTTGCAGCAATTTTTATTAATTCGGTGATTCAGGTCATCCTAATAATCTCGAGTTTTAAACCAGACTTAAATATCAATGTTGCATTTGGAATAAACCCATTTTTGCAACCTGCATGAACAATTATCACGTTTCCCTTTTAAAATTGGCGATTTAAAACGCTTAGTTGTGCTTTCAAACCAACACTTTGATACAGTGTGAGAATCGTGCAGATATGTTTTTTCATCATTGTACACAATGTTTCTGCCTTCTTCTTTATATTTAATAAGATTTTTAAAAATTATAATGCTCCTTGCCCTAATATTACATCGTTCAACAATAATTTTTCTGTTATTCATAGAAATCCTACGCTTAGAACTGTTTTTCTGAACGAACCTATTTTTCCCGTCTAATACGGGGAATCTTTTTTAAAATTTGTCGAACATTGTCTTCAAAATTGGACTACGTTTATCTATTGCTTCAAACCGATACATCATGATTCTTAGGATCTCTTCGTCAAACCCATTCACTATCGTTTTTGGACTTGGTTCATTTGCATTCTTTCGTGGTGAACTGAATTTGCTGCAGTCAAGTTTGATTGAGGCTTCCTTTACAAATCTTTGCGCGGTTCGCAATGAAACGCCCGTTTGTTCGGCCATTCGTTCTTGCAAATTGCTTCTTTAAACTTCTTGGCGTTTAAAAAATTGAAACACGGTAAAAGCAATTTGTCATCCTTGATTACGAACCACCACCTTCTTATTCGCATTACTCTAAAGAAGTGTAGCGGATCAGTTCAAGTAGGCGGGAAAGACGTTTTTAATTATTATGATAGTTTCGTTTTTGTGTGATAGAATAAAAAGGTTTTTGTATTTTTGCTAAAAAAGGGCCATAAAAGTTATTCGTTGAATGTTTATTCAAGTTTATGTTAGGATCACAGCATAAGATACAACATTGATGACCCCGAGTTCGAATATACGGTTATTTCAAGAAAAAAACCTAATTTTTAAATCGATCACTACCATGGGTAGACAACGCAAACGCCGTAAGACTTTACTTTATCGATCAACGATTTTTATTGTGTACTATGCCTTTTTGGAAAGCTAATAAAAATAAAAGTTTACGTCTAAGAGAATTTCTGCGGAAATGTACAGGTAAAAAGTTATGATTTTTTGAAATATTTATTTTTCCCATAGGGTTCCATATTAAATTTTTCACAATTTTTTTTCCATTAAATAATGTTTAATGTGATCAATGACAAGTATTTTGATCGTAATAGTAGAACAATAATAGTATTTAATTAAATTTGTATTCTGGCTTTATTGACGAAAGAAAATCCTCGAACTTTTCCAAGTATTTCTTCTTCATATCTCGACGCCAGAGATATTCGCATAAGTGGTATACAAACCTATCTCCTTCGGAACGCGATGTTTGCGGAACCAATCTTTTATCGGGCGCCATGAAGCTTCGATTCTGTGTGTGTGTTCCGTCAGCAGCTATAATTGAAATATTTATTAAGCGTTAAAAGTTGTTTAGATGCATACCAACAAATCGATGATTTCACAAACTATGATTAACTTCTACATGATCAGATATGATAGGCAATAAAGTGTCTGCGGAACGGACGTTATCAGGGCAAAAATCATTCAAAAATCGTCCGAGTCGTCCTCAATCATGCCTAGCACCCAATGGCCTTCGATCTGTCTGTCACGATTGAATTTACGCTTGCCAAATTTGCTTTCATCAGCCTGAACTATTTTTTCTTCTCCTCCAATGTTTCCAACTTTGACTTGACGAGCACAAAAATCCAACACTATCATCCCTCTGCAGAAGTTATACCTGAAAAAAAATCTTCTAAATAAGAAGGGATTTGTATAAATTACCAATCGCAAACAGTTCTGGTGCTCAATTGTTCAGTGCTTGGCAGTTCTACTGCTTCCATTATCGCGTCCTCGTAACTAAGATCTTTGCAAAAGCTATAGCATAAGTTTAGAACCGTATGCGGTTCGAGGTGCGACGGTTTGAACCAGCTATTCTTTGCTAAAGCTACTTTTCTACCACTATCTCAATTGAAAGTAACCAAGACCTTCGCCAGCAGATGAATCGAAGATCGTCAACTTCATGGGAACTCGATGCCGACGACACGCTAACACTCGAGTTCCTGTTAGCTTAATGAACTTGCTACGATTCCAAAGAGTCCGGTTCTAAACCCCGCCTGAAACCCTGTCAAACCCGCTCCCTTCTCAACCTGTTGTCAGCTGGTACCAGTATCCATAGACCGGACGGGAACACAAGCTGTGCCACTTAGAACCATCTGAGTTTCCCGTCGTCCCAGATTTGCCTTGTGCAATACAATTCTGGTCAGGGAAAAACAGGAGCAGAAGAAAACGCAATTCACCTCTTCGAAAGCCAGAGAGGGACTAACGAAATTGGGACGCTACTCGTCTATTTATACCCTTGCTTGCAGGGCCATCTCTATTTAAAAACAATTTAGCGCGAAATTTAAAATTATAACCTAAGCAAACCTAACCTAACCTAACCAAACCTAAGCTAACCATCCCTAACCAAGAAATAACCATCTAATAAAAAATAAAAAAATTTCACACGGAACCTTATAGAAAAAATAAATATTACAAAAATCATAACCTTTTCCTAAACATTTCCGCAGAAATTCCTCTTAGACGTCAAATTTAATTTTTAATTAGTTTTCCAAAAAGATATAGTATGTCATAAAAATCGTTGATAGGTAAAGTAAAGTCAAGCCGTAAATGCAAATCCACTGCAAGTAAACAGAGTCGCCATACAGGCTCCGCCATTCTAGAAATCCGATCCAAAAATTTGGTTTTTACAACTGGAAGCGCAATTTGCAATTAATGGTATAACACTGGATGTTACAAAATTCAATACAGTCTTTAGCGCAATAGAAACTGAAGTTCTGTCACAGGTGTCAGGTGTAGTATTAAATCATACCGAAAATAATAAATATGAAACCCTCAAAACTAAACTCATTGGCAATTTTGCTGACAGTGAGGAGCGACGACTTCGCAAACTGCTAACGGAATTGGAAATTAAAGATAACAAGCAGTCTCAATTGTTACAACAGTTAAGAAATCTTGCGGGAGATAAAATATCTGACAATTTCCTAAAATCGTTGTGGTTACAGCGCCGACGAAATCAAACTCAAATAACCCTTACTGTAAGTTGCGAAGATTTAGATAAATTGACTGTAATGGCCGATAAATTAGCTGATATTATTACACCAACAGTTTCGGCAGTTTCAGGCTCTATTAATTTTAAACGGGCAAAATAGACATGGGTCTACCGTGTATATTATATTACACGAACAGTTATGTTAATTAGGCTTAATATTTTAATTCCTTTTTAGTTCTCTACAAAGAATTCAGGCAAGTAACTGAAACCACAAAAACATAATTATATTTTTTATACAATGCATATTTGAACGTAACTAGGGTACAATTTATTTCAAATCCTCAAAAATGAAAACAGTTTTCAATATTACGTGTGACGAATTTAAATACAAAGTTGCAAATACGGGTAATTACCGTAGTGTTTGTGTAAACAGACTAATTGGAAAAGTAAACATTCGTAGGGTGGTCTTAGGTAAGAGAGCTTTTTACTCTTTTAGTAAAAATGAGTAAAATTTAAAAGTTACAGGACACAGTAACCTCAGAAAAAAACATTAGTATTATAACAATGTATTTTAATCATTTAGTTACAGATGATGACTTAGAGAAATTTACAGATATCATGGTAAAAAGGATCTAGCTAGACATAACAATTCAATACAATGCTAAATGTTTCAATGTACCCGGTTGAAAGACCGTTGAATACATAAAGTAATAATAATCACGTATCAAAACACAAAATTGCGTATTTTTCACGTGATCTAATATGAATGTATCGACATACTCCTCGAAAACATAGAAAGTGAGGGAAAGTTTGAGAACTAGACAGGGGACGGAAGCAATCAATAAATTACTCGCGAGCCCCTGACAAGAAACCATGTAGAGGGCAAGCTTGATAGGGTAGTCCAGTAAACCCCTTGGGCGATGAGAGTAGCTATATGAAGTTGAATATATCTATATGCGCAAATTTATGCGACACGACCTAACAACAAAGATCAAAATTTGGGCAGGCTGGTTCCAATCTCACATAGGGGAAAACAAATTACCCGTCGGTACGCGAATTTTAAGCTGGTTCAATCGAATTACTTAGTCATACGACAATTTAACTGTAAGTTTTAATAGCTGGCTCTACATATTCTTTTGTTATTGTTTTGTTGGTGCATGAAGCTTCTTAATTCGTCATTGATAAAATTATAAAGCGTCATCATCGTTTTACGATGTCGCTTTATTGTATTAGATATACCAATCTGGACATTGAAATTTAATTTATAAGGATTGAGGACGTGATACAATGTCTGTGCTTGAATTATAATGTTATGACTAATCAAAAGTAAATTGATTTGTTTAATTTTGAAAATTTGTGTGTACCTGGTTACAGGAATAATGTTATGATGTTTGTATTTCAGTAGATTTAAGCAATGCAGTGAGAAGTAGGAGTTTGTGTTATATTAGGAGCATAGTTTGACTGTAAAAAGAACTCAATTCCACTAGGAAACCGACCTAATTAAGATTCCCTTAGAAACTGGTCTTCCAGAAGATCATCCATAGACCAGGCGAGTTAGTACCCAAGTCTTTAGTACTTAAAAGCGTTTCAAGGTAAGTGTTAGTGGTTACGCAGCTCGATGATTGCAACTATTCATTTTTCCATGTAACGATTCCTTTGTATATTTTTTGTTGTTTGTGTAGGAACCCACTCCCTCGTCACTGTAGTTAGCCGGTGCACCTTCAGTTTGTTACGCGATTCCCGCTAATTTTAAGAAACTCCAAATTTCAGTGCTTAACGATTCTTTTTACACGTATCAAAACATTGCTGAATATTCCTCAAGTGTATAGTAAATACCTGTTTTATAGTATACATATTAGAAAGAATCGCAGTCCTCGAATCTGTTTGTCAGATGAATCAACTTCAAATGAGTATCAAGCAATAATTCTTAATGCTTTAAATTAACGCTCAGATTATTCCCTTCGAGTCGGAATCTATATAATGATATGACGTCTAACCATCTGATGTCAATTATTCATTACGTAGGAAACGTGTATTAGTTTCCAATGTCCCACTTCCTCATTTAGCGGTGGGTGTAGTACTTTCTTAGAAGGTCCGCCAATATTAAGTAGGTAATTGGTCATTTGTTTATTTATTTCTTAGAACAAGCAAGTGTTTGAAAAATATAAAGATGACTTCAATGGAGATTTTGTACTGGGATTTGTAGAAAAAAGGTTCAATTATACTTTATCTTTACCGAAAAGGGCGTGGTTTAAAAAATGTAGCATATACCCAGTTGTGTAGTTAATAAATACATCTGCGGAAATGATTAAAAAAGTATAGCGCTTAATAATAGCGCACCTCTTATTCATACGATAATATATAAAAAATGACAAACACTCAGATATAGACTCGTGATATAAAAAGACAAATCTCTCTAGGAAACAGGACGTACGCACGTGTAGGACATAAGAATATACATGTACTATATTACTTATTATAAAGTAATTATATTTTTATGAAATTTAATGTATAAATATTTGTACAACTTCTATTTTTGAACATCAAATTAATGTTATTAAATAAGTATATACATATTTATAAAATACTGCTTTTATTAGTCTACTACATCAGATTCATATACAATACGTAACTCTGCTTTATAAAATGTTTTCACTAAGGTCTAATAATGCTACACACAATGATGGATATATTGTACGAACCTATGTTTTTAAATTTGTAATTTTTGCCTATCAATATACTTAGCACTGTAACTCAAAAGACTCAACTGTTAATATTATTATGGTATACAAGTAAATCGTATAAACCATTGCTGCGTGTACATATTTAAACTCAAAAGATGACTAATTCAAATTAACTTTTGTCACTATTATTCTGTTAGTATGTAATATGTTGTAACAATTTTTTTGACGACTATAAATTCCTTTAAAATTATTCATAAAATACACTGCATTGTCTATTTAAATAAACAATAAAATTTAGCGATGTAAATAAATATTTAGATCAGGGCAGTGTAACCCAATCACAAACCGAATATTATGTAATAATGTTGGTTCAGTTACTATTAATAAATGTTGGTCGTTTGAATTGCATATCCAATGTCAGGCGATCATAATGTGTTATGTGCGCATCGCGTTGAGCGGACGGACCAGTCTGGCACGATCACTCGGCGTGTAACAAACGCCATGCAGTTTGACAAGATCCACGCCAGCAACCTGCAAGTTGCAATAAGTTGCCGCACGACCAAGTACAAGATGAACTTGAGGCTTTAGCTGTTTTGATAATGCGCTCAAAGGTTTTGTTATAAAATGTGCTCAAAGATTCTCTAATAAAATGCGTTCAAAAGTTTTCGAGTAAAAATGTGCTTTATGGTTTTCTAGTAAAAGTGCGCGCTATGGTTTAGTAATAATTATTTCCTCAAACTTGTCAACTTAAATTTTAATGGATTCATAAAAGGTGTTCTAAAAATTTCAAATAATAATTTGTTTAAACTTGTTGGTTTTAACTTCACTGGATTTATAAAAATATGATTTAAATGATTGGCAAATTTTTGTCTTTACAATTTGTCAAGTTTCGTTCTCACGAATAAAAAATGTGAGGAATGTTAATTCTGGAGATTCAGCGTTGATAAACTTGCGAGTTTATACTTCAAATACAATGTTTAAACGTCGAGAATGAAGTACTACGACATCCTATTTTATGGTTTGGTTTTGTTTCAATTTGCTAGAGTAAAGTGTACATCAACTTCGTATGGATGGTCCCCTGCAGTTTCACCATATTACGCAACAAAATCTGGAACGTAAGCTGACGTCATTTGTTTGTCGAAGGATGGCAGGCAACATCTAGTTACGACAAGGTATTTGTTTCAATGAAAAATTCCAGTTTACAAAATAAGCGTTTTTATATCCATATGACTTGACTACAGCTGTTGCTATAACTTAACAGCGAGGCAGATGATTAAAGCAACATTGTAACATTTTTATAATTTTTGTTTTACAATGTAATTATTAAAATTTTTGCTATTTGGAATTTATTTCAGCACAAATTAGAGATTAACTATTTATGATATCATTGCAAATAATTATGATTATGAATACCTTTATTTAATTCTAACAAGGTTTTTCATTTAAATTTAATTACATCCCAAGTAATCACTAGATCTAATTTTGTTTGTCTTTGAATATTTGATACACACTTGTAAACCAAGGTAACAGATCTGTGTATTTTGGGTAATTTATTTGGAAAGCCTCATAAACATGTTTAATACATTATTAATATTCTTGATTCTTAGTAAAGACGGTCTTAATCTTCATATTCAATATTGGTGTCTAAAAGATTAGACCACTCTAATATTGTATATTTTGTATATAAAATTTTATCACTAAGAAAGCTAAATTTAATTAAAGAACAGCCATTAATTTATTTGAGTAATTGTTTTATTTTGAACAAGTGAGTTCAAGAATAGGGTAATTGATTCAAGAGGTAAAAATGTATAAATACCCTTTACAAAATTAATGTTTTTAGCTCTCACTTGATAACGGAGCACTAAAGAGTCCTTTCAAGAACTTTAATGCCTATAATTGCTTTTATAAGAGTGTTCAAATAATTGATATTAATAGCTATTCCTTTTCTTTATGGTATAAAGTAACGAGAGTGTGTCTCTTGTGTCCTTCATTATTATATTAATAATATTTTTCTTGCAGCTCCTGCTTTAGCAGTAAATACGATATTTATCTCTAAGGACTTCCAAGCCATCCCTTAGGGCAAACCCGTGTTTAAAATTCAAGGACTTAGTGGCGCCCCTTTTGCATCTCCATTTTGTATTATTAGAGTCAGTAAGTGAACGATGTTTTTGTTATACCCACGACCACTCCTCATAAGCTCTACCCGTGGAATAGACCCTTAGCTTAGTCGGAAGATAGTTGAGATTCCATCATCTTGAGGAGACCATTCCCTCAAGTTCACTTGAGCACTCCATTAGATCTCCTTCTCCAATTATTAAGTTTAAATCACACTAACGCCCAGAACGTGGGGCTAGATTATTTCAATGTTACTATACGGTTGAGAATACTATCTATAGTATATCACAATATTTACAGTACTTATTATCATACGGAGATTAATGTGGAAGCTTGCGTTTGCACAGAATCCTGGAAGTCGGTGCTCGTATCTCACTAAGTCTGCTTCCTTTCCTCCGAGAACAGTGGAGGTACTGTACATGAATGACTCGGTCGCCGTAGTGGGTTAAGTGCAAGTCTTAATTGGTTAAGCAAATTGTAGAATCGCATAGCGGTGTATTTTTTAAAATTTACCTGTTATCTAGTTTTTAGTGAATAAGCTCGAAAAAGAAATTTTGATCATCATAGTGTTTAGAAAGCTTTTTGTCTGTTTATTTATAAATACATAAGGCATTATTTGTTTGTATTCTTTGTTTTTTTTAAAGAACAATTGATCCTTCACAAGCACGTAGAATGTATAGCAAGCAAATTTCTGCTATTACGTTCCAGCGCAAAAGCTTGAACATAGCCCATGTTTTCCTATCAGCTTCGCATATTATTCATTTGGGATTATTAATTAAGCACAAGCTGTACTGCCAGCAATAGACTAACTCTAGGGAATTGTGCATTCATCAACACGTGCGATGAGCTATTGTACTCTTTTGAAAATATATATGGCTCATTAAACAAACGAAAGGCCATTTGCTTTAATTAGTAATAAGATTGCCTATTTAGTTTGGGAAGAACGAAGCCAAGAATAACCGGCGGCAAAACCTCACATTTAAGGCAACCGCGTGTTCAGTATATCGATTTGATGAAACGCGAAGCTAAATTGTCTTATATTACATGGCAGTTACTGATCTTTCAGTATTTATTGATTGTAAGGAACGTATTATTAACTACTGCTACTTTAGAGAAGTTAATGATTTATTATTGTAAAGAAGCTATTAACTGTGATATAACAGATAAATGTAAGGTTTCAAGTAGATATTCTTGCATTTAAATCATTTATTGCACAATTGTCTGCAATTTCTTGATTTTGAACGAGTCCTTCGATTATAAAGATTAAAATACTAATTCTCATTTAGGTATTTAATTTTTAAGATTTTACTATCGAGAATGAATACAAAATAGTTACACATTTTCAATAGTTATTATTAATGGATTATTAATGTTTTTGTAGATTTAATAGCCTAATAGCCTACTTGAACGTAAATTTATAAATGGTAAGTGATGAAAATTTATAAACACTTTAAATAGGAGTCAACTAGAGAACTAATATCGCAAAATCGATATCCTTTAAAACACCTCGTTAGGCTTTTGATCAATTTTCAAAATAAGGCACATAACATAATTAGAAAATATTTGTGCATTATAAGTCTTACCTTTTTAAAGTATCCTCTAAAAACAATTGATAATTAATTCTTGTGACACTTAATTTGCAGTTACTGAAATAAAATATCCTATATTATAACAAAAAAAAACAGTGTTGTCTAAAATAACATTTCAGAGCTAGCACACTTAATTTATATGCAAAATAATCAAATGGCGCACGGGATTTCAATACATTATGGAATTATTTGCCCGTCTCTCTGTGGCGCACAATTCCCTTTCAGCTACATATTGTCAAATTAACACAATTGTTAGGTCAGTATCCTGTTCAGCTGGTATTTCCCTTCAGGTTATTTGCATAATTTAAATAGATCCTTCAAACTGCTTAAACATCCAATGCTATTAAAATTTATTCTTCAATCCAAACTATAAAATACATTTATAATTTGCTCCTTATATTATACAACCTTTACTTTAGATATCATATAAAACTTTAAATACTAAGTGGCTTAAAAGTCAATCTCATTATGCCATCAGCAAGCAGAGCCGTTACAAAGCCTTAGGGATAAAAAATTAAACAGGCTTAAAGGAATAAAAAAGCATCAATCAATCAGTAAAATCCGATTCAGCAGTAAAAGTATGTTGGTCTTGACTATGTGATACAAAATTATCGGCCAAAATCTTTTCCGGTACTAACCTTAGATATTCGTTCCTTAATTCTTGCAAGAAGCGGACGGTAGGCAAACGGGTTCGATAAAATGGAGCAAGGTTGCAAAGCACAATGGACAATTGATCATCCTCATTGAAAGATCCGTACCACTGAAACAGGGCCTTAATACAAGTGAAATAGTCAGTAATGCTTTTTGATGAAGCCTGCTGTCTATTGCAGATACAATCAAACAGTCTTATTCCCATATCAGTCATTTTGAATACAAAAAAAATAGTAGAAAGTAGCTAAATATAAATATAAAATAGGAATAGGGCGCAAGCGTTTTTAACGGACTACAATTATCAGCGAAGACACAATTCAGATAATCTGAAACGAGTCTACCAAGGATATAAAGCAATCAAGAAAGAAAACCAAATCAAAATTTAAGAAGCTCGAACCCACGCAAGAAATAAAGAAAATCGAACCACAGGTGAGGGACACCAAAGGGCCAAAAGAAAAAATAAATACCAGTTCGAACTTAAAGAGATAAAAATAAGCAGCATCAGGCCGAGAAATGCGGGTAATGTAAGAAGTTAGGCAGTACAAAAAAAATCGAGCCAGAAGTTAAGCAAAATAAAATCAGGGTAAAAGTTAAGCCAAACAAGATCGGGCCAAACGTTAAGTAACATACAATAAGGGCCCCACGTCAGGACGTCAAAGTTTATGCTACGTTATGACGAGCATGGATTAGACAGAAATAGAAAAGATACTTAAAGTGAGGACCCGCACGAATCACGATTACAAAACTGAACACAGGAAACGTTGAAAATACCAGGCTAACTACCAATGTGGAGAGGAGGATTCTCAGTGAAACAAAAAAATTATATCGTCATCGATTTTCTATTTATAATAAGAATTAATTAGGAAAATTATTCGGTTTAAACCAACAAATAAAATAGTCATATTACAAAGAACAAATTTCAAGAGTTGACGTACGAAGTGCGCATTTCGTTTAACATGAATTCATTAGTATAAGAAGAAAAAAATTAATGTTTATACTTTCTCATAACACCAGAGTGTTAAAGTAAAAATATTAACGGTAGAACAAATTCTAGTAATCATTTAATAAAGTACTATGGAGCACCAGCAACGCACTAACAACAAAAGTAAAAAAAAAAAGGTGCTCCCGATATATGGGAAGACTATCACAACATACCTCCATGTGCCAAGATCTATCGTGTGCCCTTTGCTTCCACGGAGATGAATCAACTAAGCGTCAGGGTGCTTGCGTCCAGATGCATCGTCACCACGGTCGACAGATTTTGAGCGCTGCGACAATCACTGCAACAGCGGAGCACATACCAGTGCAGTTGGTTCTACATAAGAAGAATAATCGGGCCTACATAACACAATTTGGCCTCCAGTTAAGCGCTTAAATAAGAATCTTATTAGTATTAATAGCGTAGAAGAACTTACCGATGCACCCAAGATCTACACTACTTGGTCTAAAAGAAAAAACAACGTGCATCGCCCTTGAAGTAATAGAACGAGTAATGTAGAAAATACATATAAGGACGAACTGCAGAATCAAATTGAACTCGTTTTTCACAAGAATTAAATCCAATCCCAGCGTTATCCAATACACAGATGTGATTAGAAACTCGAAACAAGCTTTATTAAATAAGTACGATCCATTATTTCAACGAGTCTTTAGGATTTAGTATTATAAGAAGTAATTAAACGCTTTAGTGATATGTATCAAGTCAACAGATACCTCAAACAAGGTACCGACTATTTAAATTACACAAAAACTTTTCTTTTCGCAATAAATAGGTTTAAACAAAATTGTAGTAAAGCGTACTTATTGTAGGAAGGTCTAATATACAGGATGGTGTCTGAGTATTAGAAACAGAATCTATGTGAATGAGTAATGAAATAAAAGGCGCAAGGTTTCGCGCACCGTCAGAAGGTGAATGTAGCCAAATTCCCCCCAGCAAAACTAAAAGGTCGGAGTAGGAAAACAAAAGCAACGAATCAGGCAAAACAGTACCAACAAAAAGCAAAAATAAAAAAATATTCGTTTGAGAAAACTCAGGGAAAAGCTTAAAACCGGCCAACAATAACCCACATCCGGCTCGAAATACCAATATAAACTAACAGGATGAACCAAAAGAAAACTCGCTTAAGAAAACTCAAAAATCAACAAAAAGAATCTTTATCCGGCTCGAAGAACCAAGATACCAGACAAAGCCAAAAGTGAAGAGAACCACAGAGAAAGATAGGCAGGTAGTAACAATGAGCAAGGGCAAAGGTAGAACGTCATCAACACTGCCAAAGTCGTCAAAAGACGAATGCTTCTTCCGAAAAGAAACAGTACAGTCTTTAACCTCAAAAGACGATTAGTTTCCTGCAAAAAAAACAATAGTAAAGAAAAGAAATGAGAAAGAAAACTAACAGTAATAGCCAAAACAAAACAGTAACTGTCAAACTTCAAAGTAAACCAGGGAACAACAAGAATGCTGGATAAAAAATTAAAGTACTTCAAGTTGTGGTACCAAAGAATCGCATCAAACACGAACCGAAGAACAGAATAGCTAACTAGACCTAAAAGTCGATTAAGTCGTGGTTTCTGAAGAAAAGAAAAAATGCACTAGAAAGCACCTACCACAGAAAGTGGATTGAAAATCAAACCAAGTCAGCACGAAAGTAAGACCAGCCACAGGAAAAAGGAGAGGAGTGTGGAACGAAAGGAACGAGGAAAAAAAACAAAAATTACAACAAGCAACAAGTACAAGAACCACATTAAAAAAACCTAAGAATAGCACAAAAGAAAATAAAACAGAATCCCAGTGTAATTTATGTATGAGTATGTGAGAGAGTGTATATGTATGTGTGTGGATGTATGTCTATGTATGTGCGCGCGTGTGTGTGTGTGTGTTGGACCGCTTTAGTCGCCTCTTACGACAAGCAGGTCATACCGTGGGACTATTCTATTCCCGAACCCACACGGGGTTGGGGTATAAGAAGAGAACGAAATAAAAGAGAAGCAAGCAGAAATGTGTGTGTTTATGAAGTTTGCGTGTGCGTGAGGTGTGTGTGTGTGTGTGTGTGTTGGATCGCTTTAGTCGCCTCTTACGACAAGCAAGTCGTACCGTGGGACTATTCTATTCCCGAACCCACACGGGGTTGGGGTACAAAAGAGAACGATTGAAAAGAGAACCAAGCAGAAATGTGTCTTTATGAAGTGTGCGTGTGCATGAAGTGTGTGTGTATGTATTGGACCGCTTTAGTCGCCTTTTACGACAGGCAGATCGTACCGTGGGGCTCTATTCTAATCTTGGACCCACACGGGATGAGTGAAAGAAAAGAAAGAAAACTCAGCAAAACGGGAAAATAAATAAAGGAATTGTGAAGTCCAAAAGTTAAATCCTAAGGGGAACAAAATCAGCATACGAATCCGGTGCGCGAGGATTAGGTATTGAATTTAAGACGTTTGCGCCGCCAGCAGGAAAACGAAGTGAGGTCAAGAACATTAGGTTTTCGCCGACATACATCTTTAGCTTCTGAATCAGCATAGAATAATTTCTGCCTATTATTTCTCTCGTT
Organism: Platerodrilus igneus; assembly: GCA_036346225.1. NCBI lineage: Eukaryota > Metazoa > Arthropoda > Insecta > Coleoptera > Lycidae > Platerodrilus > Platerodrilus igneus. The sequence goes on from JARFIW010001381.1 coordinate 3,354,837, forward strand.
AACCGGTTTCGTGGGTTGAGTGACTGGAGCAGGAGGTAATATGGAGCGGACGTTTTCCACCAAACAGGATTTACTGAGGATATAGCAGTTATAGCACGCGATTCTGAAGGTGGTGGCGAGTGTGAAGGTACTGGCGGTTGGTGTGGTTTAGGAAACTCAGAACGCGGTATAAAAGAAAGCCATTTGTTTGTAGTATTGGTTGCATGAAAGTTAAGGGTCAAAAAGGAACGTCATGCGCTGTGAGAATATCAACGTTAGGAAAGGGAACAGAAATGGCTGTAAGAGAATCAACCTTACAGAAAGAAACATAATCAGAGCACAAACACTTCAGCTACGCTAGATAAAGGAACAGAAGCAGATAAAATTTCATCGACTCTAGATAACGGAACAGAATCAGTAAATTTTCATCAACATTAAGTAAAAGACTAGCATCAGGTGGGACTTTCTCAACATTAAGTAAAGGAACTTCGTCAACATTGGAAAAAAAGTAAAAGCAGTATATTATCAGCAAAAGTAAATGGATGAACGGAGTCTGGTAGAACTTCATCAACGTTAGATAATGGAACATCAGCTAGAAATTCATCAATCTCAGATAAAAGAACAGAAGCAAGTAGAATTTTGTCAGCATTAGAAAAATGAGTAAGAGCAGTTAACGTTTCATCAAAGTCCGACAAAGGAGTAGAATCGAGTAAGACTTCGTCCATGTTAGACAATGGAGTACGAACAGGCAAAACTTCAGCCACAATAAGAATGGCTTTTTCGATAACAGTAGCAACAGGCATTAACGATACCGGTTTACTAATTTCAACAGAACCTTCTCGGAAACTATTAAAAGTTATCATTACTTCAGCTACATCTACTATTGCAGACTCGACAGGAATTGTTGAGTAGAATCATTCAAGAAAGCCGGAATAAACTCTTCAGACGCTAGCTGTAAGTCACTAATTTGGAGTATGGGTTGCCATGGCGGTGGAAGCTCAGTCTGAAGTGGAAGTAAAAATGAAGGATCTTTTTGATCATCGTGCGAGCAGCTCAGGACAAAAGAAATTTGGTTCTCATTAGGTGTTCGAAAAGTAGGAGCGTGATAGCCGTAAAAATCAATATTATACTTCAAAGGTTCATATAGCTCAAAAGGATATGATGTGATGGTAATACGACGAGCAGGAGGAGATGCCGAAAAGAATGTCGAACTAGAGACGGAAGAAATTTTGTTCGAAGCTATATTTGATAGTAGTATCAGGATGAGCTGGATGAAGTACAGAAGAGAACGTAGAATTAGAAGCAGAAGAAATTTGGCTCCTAGAGGTGAGAACAGAACTTGGAGTATTATTGGAAGACCTATTAGTAGTAGGATGACAGTTCGGACAGTTGCGGCGAGAAACTCCCTTATGTCCGCAACCATAGCAATGGGGTGTTTAAAGACGAGTACAATGTGTCGAAACATGACCAGGTTTGTCGCAATTAGAGCATACGACCTGACGAGTAGAAGTAGAACTAGAGCTACGAACAGCAGAAAGTACAGAGGAAGTATTTGATCTACCCGTAGGCGTAGAAGAAATCTTAACAATTTGGTCATGTGAGGTAAAAGCATGTTTCTCAAGTGTATCAGACTGATCAGCAAAATCCGGTTCAGCAGTAAAAGTATGTTGGTCTTGACTATGTGATACGAAATTATCGGCTAAAATCTTTTCCGGTTCTAACTTCAGACATTCGTTCCTTAATTCATGCAAGAAGCGGACGGTAGGCAAACGGGTTCGATAAAATGGAGCAAGGTTACGAAGCACAATGGACAATTGATCATCTTGATTGAAAGATCCATACCACTGAAACAGGGCTGTCATACACGTGAAATAGTCAGTAATGCTTTCTGATGAATCATGCTGTCTATAGCAGATACCATCAAACAGTCTTATCCTCATATCGGTCATTTTGAATACGAAAAAATATGGCAGAAAGTAACTAAATAGAAACTAGGAATAGGAATAGGGCGCCAGCGTTTTCAACGGACTACAATTATCGGCGAAAACACAATTCCGATAATCTAAAATGAGCCAACCAAAAATATTAACCGATCAAGAAAGAAAACAAAATAAAAATTTACGGAGATCGAGTACACGCAAGAAATAAAGAAAATCGATCGCCATGTGAGGGATACCAAAGGGCCGAGAGAAAAAAAATTAATACCAGTTCGAACGTTCGAACGTAAAGAGAAAAAAATTAGCAATATCAGGCCGAGAAAAGCAAAATAAAATCAGGGCAAAAGTTTAGCCAAACAAAATCGAGCCAAACGTTAAGCAACACACAATCGGTGCCCCACGTCAGGGCGTCAAAATTTATGCTACGTTATGAAGCGCTCGGGTCGGACAGAAATAGAATGGATACTTAAAGCCAGAACTCAAACGAATCACAATTACAAAACAGAACACAAGAAACGTAAAAATACCAGGCTAACTACCAATGCGGTGAAGGAGGATTCCCAGCAAAACAAAAAGATTACATCGTCATCGATTTTCTATTTACAATAAAAATTAATTAACAAACAATTCTGCTTAAACCAACCAAAAAAATAAATAGTTATATTACAAAGAACAAATTTCAAGAGTTGTCCTACGAAGTGCGCATTTCGTTTAACATGTAGATTTCATTAGTAAAAAAATTAAAGAAAAGTTAATGTTTATACTTTCTCATAACACCAGGGTGTTAAAGTAAAATTATTAACGGTAGAACAAATTCTAGTAACCATTTAATAAAGTATTATGGAGCACCAGCGACGCACTACCAACCAAAGTAGGAAAAAAGATGTGCTCCCGATATATGGGAAATCTATAACAATATACCTCAATGTGCCAAGATACTATCGTGTACCTTTTGCATCCACGGAGGTGAATCAGCTAAGCGTTAGGGTGCTTGATTCCATGTGCAGCGTCACCATGATTGACAGATTTTGAGGCTGCGACAATCACTGCAACAGCGGAACACATACCAGCGCAGTTGGTTCTACATAAAAAGAATAATCGTGGCTACATAAAGCAATTTGGCCTCCAGCTAAGAGCTAAAAAAGTCTTACTAGTATTAATAGCACAAAACTTACCGCTGCACCCAAGATCTACACTCCTTGTCTGTAAAAAATGTGCATCGCTCTTGAAGTAATAGGACTAGTAATGTAGAAAGTACATATAAGGACGAACTGCAGAATCAAATTGAACTCGCTTTTCACAACAATTAAACCCAATCCCATCGTTGTCCAACACACAGGTGTGATCAGAAATTCGAAACAAGCTTTATCAAATAAGTACGATCCATTATTTCAACGAGTTTTTAGGATTGGGCATTATAAGAAGTAGTTATACGCTATAGTGGTATATATCAAGCCAACAAATACCCCAAACAAGGTACCGACTATTTAAATTATAAAAGAAGGTTTAAACAAAATTGTAGTAAAGCGTACTTATTGTAGGAGATCTAATATACAGATAGTGCATGAGTATTGGAACCAGAATTTATGTGAATGAGTAATGAAACAAAAGGCGTAAGGTTTCGTACACAGTCGGAAGGTGAACGTAACATCCGAAAAATGATAAATTCTAAGAATTGTTTTCTTTTGTACTCGTGCATTTTACTGGAGCTAGTAATCGCTAAACTTTTAAAAAGGAATAAAATATTGTACACGCGGGCTTTTATTTATTGCAAATGTTTGGTGGTGATCCTTTTCAGCATTTGTATACTGTGATGATTTACAGATAGTAGACCGGTGCGTGCGTATATGTGTGTGTGTGTGTGTGTATGTAGTGATTTGATAAGGGTCATATAAAGGTCATTGAGCACCATACCGTGTACATACAATACTCCAAAACCAGAGAAGAACGAAGCAATTTTTCTCAATACCCAGAATTCCGTAATTAGAAACACTATATTGTACTTAAGTGCAAGAAGCCGTGATTGATAAACTTTATCAATGTTGCATAATAAGGCCTTTAAATAATACATAGTTCCTAAGTTAAAAACTCGTGTTTCCAAAATATTCTTCTTTAAAATATTATATAAAACGCGTTCAGCTCAGTTCATAACAAGATAAAAAATTTCATCCTATTAAAACTGCCAGCATCTCCTTTTCAGCAACAGAATACTTACTTTCGCAGTCTTTTAACACCCTTGATATAAAGCAAATTGGCACCTCTCTATCTTCCCGAACCTGCACCAATCGCAAAACTTGACGCATCCGTCCTTAAAATAAATGGATCTTTAACATTTGGGTATTGCGGAATAACCGCCGTCCTTGTAACGATAATATCGGAGGGATTGCTGTGACAGATGATTTGGCGCCCCTGAATTATGTCAAAGGAAAAAGCCTCTCAGGTTAAGTAATTAGTGTAACGTAGTTTGTTTGTATTTCAGGCATTTTATTCATCGTTTTCATTTATTTTTTTATTTCAAATTTTTCTACTTTCTTTTATAATTTATTCCATAGGAATCCACTCCTGCACCACGGTAGTTAGTCGACCCTTAAATGGTTACGTGGTCATCGCATCATCAGGGTAAATCAAAATTGATAAAGTAATACTAATTTTAACCGTAGCACATTCGGACAGTCCTATTTGTATTTTGTGCGGTATCGGACGAGTCCCCACTCTTGTTTGAGGGTTTTTATGTGTGCATGCTATTTATTTGCATACCGAGTGTTTATTGCTCAGTTGGTTAGAAGTATGGTTGATTGCATTCTCCTACAGTTTCGTAGCTGTTAACAGGGACTTTTTTTTATTCATATCTGCAGTGAAATCCAATCCCTTTTATACAACAAAAGAAAGTAATCTTAAACAAGCTCAATTTTGTTTAAAATAATTTCTTCTAGAAGGGTACACAACTAAATTTAATAAATAATTCCTGAATATTCTATTAAATTTTCTGGAATTTCATTTGGGATTATAAATTATAAACAAGCTTACTGCCTACAATGGACCGCCCTTCGTCAACATTAGCGGTGTAGTATTTTGCTTGTTTGCAATATATATGGCGCACTATACAACCCAAAGGCTATTTGGTTTAATTACTAATAACTTAACTTATTTAATATTTGAACAGCAACAACCTGAGGTTAAACCGTGTATTTGAAACGTGGTTGTTTTCAGACAACTGAATTCTGTAAACACAAAGGAAATAAATGTCAGTTGCTGATCTTCAAACAGGTATGTTTTAGTTTGCAACTCACATTGTGTAAAAGAGCTTTGGTTAGATATATTTAAGTAGTGTGGAAGGCTCTTTTGTTGTAATGTAGTAAATTACGAGGGATATATGCGAAGAATTATTAGGTGCCTTCCTACAAATAATGTATTGTTCCATTAATGGAATCTACTAATGAAGAAGTATAAAAAGAGCGCATTTATTGGACTTTACTAAAATTATTGTAACTATTATTTTATAATACTAAAATTAATTGATTTGTTCTGCAATTAGAGTTCGAGCATATTAACTAACTAAAACTAATCCTTTTGTATTAGAATTAACAGAACACCATATTATGTATCCGAACCGTTTGACTTAACAGGAAGTAAAGAGATGTTTCGATAAGCCAGTAGTTTTGTGGACTGTGATTTTTAAATGATTGTAACGCCGCGTCGCTTCACCTTCGATCAGAATAATACAGCAGAACGTAAACGAGGTTTCTTTACACAACAGATAATTGGTAGGCACCCTGAGACGTGACATCTTTAGATGGACTTGATTGACAGGCTACAAAAGTTTGTTTTTAAAAAGTTTATTAACCTTACAATATAAAATCCCCAAACGCTATTTACATAATTTTGGTACATTCTCGAAGCAATCTAGGACAAGTGAATAAAATATAAGTTGCTCATTAGGGGGTTTTGGAAGTCCGGTTATTGATTTTTAATCTCACGAACGTATAAATTACCAATTTTAATTTCACTAATTCATGATTTATAAGATTACGAATTTACAGTTCAGATATCATGTTTTAATTTTTGAGTTTATCGTTAAATAATCTCGCTTTAACATAAGTTAAAGAGGAGCCGAAAATGATGTACTTTCGATAGCCCGTTTTACGGATTAGTTTTGTGTTTCAATTTGCTTCAATGAATTGTACAACAACTTGATGAAAATAGTTCCCTATAATGGTTCAGTTTAATACGCAGTAATACATTTAATTTGTAATAAGTTCGAAAAAGAAGATTAAGTTTACGCTCTATAAGCGCAAATATGGAAAGTTCGTTGACGTCACTTGTTTGTCGAGGAATTGTAGGATAACACATGTGGTTTCGACACGGTATTTGTTTTAATAAAGTTCAAAATACCAGTTGCCAAGGTAAGCGTTTGTCTAAGAACTTGCCCAGACAACAGCTGTTCGTATAATTTGAAAACGAGGCGAATAATTGAAACTAACATGGTAGCGTTTTACGACTTTTGTTTTACAAAGTAATTATGAGAACTTTTGTTGTTTGGATCTTATTACAATATAAATTATTGCTTACATTTAATACTACTACAAATAATTAAGATTACTAATCTCTTTATTTAATCCTAAAAGTATTTCATTTAAATTCAGTGACACGTAAAGTAACTATGAGAACTAATTTTATTTAACTATGAATACATAACACATATTTGTAAACTAAGGTAACAGATTTGTGTATTTTGGGTAATTAATTTAAAAGCTTCAGGGTTATGTTTGATACTTTATTAATATTTTGATTCATAGTAGAGACAATCATAATTTTCGTATTTAAATATCTGCGTATAAAAGATTAGACCAAATTTTTGATGTATATTTTGTATATAAAAATTTTATCACAAAGAAAGTTAAATTTAATTCAAGAACTATCATATAATTTAATTGAACAACTGTTTTGTTTTGGACAAGTGAGTCCAAAGGTAGTGTTATTTGAGTTAAAAGGTAGAAGTATATATATATATATATATATATATTGCTGTGATAAGGGGTTGTTTAAGGGCGTACTTTATAGTAAAGGTCGTTTAGAAATGAGAAATTACCATAGGCAGCAGAAAACTGCACTTATTTAGTAAAGAATTGATAAATGGAGATAGTTTGTAAATAGTAAGCAGTCAACACCCTGTATATAAAGTATAAATAGTTTTAAGCGACGCATATAGACATAGGAAGACGCATACTTAGCGTAGGAATAAGGAAGACATGCATTAAGTAGATAGTAGATATTTAACACCATGTAGATAAAGTTTTAGTTAATTTAGGTAAGGCAAGTAATAATATTTTTCAGTGGAAGCACGCGTATTTTATATGTAAACATAATAAAGTGTAATTAAACACGCATTCAAAAGAGTTCCAGACAATTAGGCTAATACGGAGATACGAAATAGAGCTTCAGGAAGCATATAAATGCGTATAAATAGTTAACCATTCTTAATAAGAAAGAAGATTAAAAATTGCGTAAATACCATGCAGATATGAAAATTAAAAGTCGACTTGCATCAGTTGTTTATGGAAAAGCGATTAGATTCGTCAAAATACCGCATGTTTGACAACGAAGACAGCTGCGAGCAGGTCACACTTATTTGAAAGCATAGAAAATTACATCAGAAACTACTTTAAATGCAAATATTTGATTGGTTAAAATAAGCGACGAGTTTGTAGACCATACCCACTGACGGAGTAGGGGAGCAATGATATATTAGCAGGTACAGTTATAACGAACTCAGTTTTGAACTCAACAAAGGCCGAAGTGCGCCACTATGAAATAAAGTGATATGTAATAATAATTCAAAGTAAAAAATTGTATAAGTGCGAAGATGAAAATTACGATTGCCGATTAAACGGCTTCTTAGTCCGGGAAAAATAAACTACGATTATCGAGTCAGGGGAGAATGATAACAAGAATACAATTCTGAAGCCGGGGAAAATAAGCGATATTCTGAGAATAGATGGAATTCTAAGTTTGGGGGATTGATAAGAAGTAATAAGTCTGAATGAGATGACAATAAATTGGAGTGCATAAGTATAAGTTAATAATGGTAGTCCAGAGGGTGATGGCAACAATTTAAATGCAATGGTTCAAGCGTGTGGATAAACAATATTTCGAATGGGCATGTAATAAACCTGAATTAGGGAAAAATAATTTTTATTCAAATGGATGGCTTAATGCATGGAAAATATTAGCTGATGCGTCAATGCGAAGAAAATAGACCATGTTAGATTTTTAGTTATAAGACATTATTTTTCTATATTTTTTATTTGAATATTGAATTTGCTTAATATAAATGAATGTGAAAAAGTCAACAAAAAGAGGACTTGTATGCGTATGAAGTGCGTGATATGATAAGAGGTTTAGAACTTTCCACACTTCTTCTTTTATAAAGATAATAGGTTTTTTGGTGACTTTGGGTTTGATTAAAAAGAATATGATTTTTAGTAAATCTCAACATTAATTAATTGAAAAGTGTATTTTAAATAATTTACAAAAACTGTACATAATATTTGTTTCATTATATAGAATCGAATTAACTGAATTTATAATTCCAAATAAATGCTAGTCGAGGTCATAAGATAAAGTTAATGGGAATGATTTGATAATTTAATGCAATCAAGGAGGATTTGTCTGCATATGCTTTGAATTTCTTCCCTTAAATACTTTCGAGGCAGCTTAGAATTGTACCAGAATTGTACCAAAATTCGATTAGAATTGTCCGCTTAGAATCCACGCACTTTGAATTATCCAGAAATACACCAGAAGTATTATTATCGACGCAGACTTGAAATGTCCAGTATTATTGTCGACACCGACTTGAAGTATTATTGTCGACACAGATTTGAAGCCCTATCATTATAAATATTTAAATTAATTCAATTACCCAAATTCTACACACATTTTCTATAAAAAAAAACGGCAAAAACTCTTCGTAATTGTTGCACTATTTTCATTGTAACATAAACTTCACATTCTACTATACTTTGTTTATGTAACGCGTGGATTTTTGGTTAACAGTGTCGCAGCTTCGATGTGCATCAGTTGTGAACTGAGTTGTGTTAACACAGAATGGGTGTTAAATAGCCTTTTCCACTACCTCTGGGCTGGGTTTTCAAACAGTTCTGCAGATTATCTCAACCAACCAGGTTTTGTCTTTAATATTCCCTGTATTTTGAAGCGGTTTCTGATGTAACTAATTCGAATTTCCGTGTAATGGTGTTTATGTGCTATTGATACTTTGTTTTGTTATCTTTGCCATACGTTGTTTTGTGTAGATCGCCTTTTGGATAATTGTACAAAATAAATGCTGTTTTCGTTCATGTATTTATGCATCTTTGAAACTACGTTTTCTTATCAAAATGCTCATCGTTCCAGCGTATTTGCATAAAGCTTTGTTAGGTTTTATCTACTCTACTGGGTATTTGTTTTATAACTAATTAGACACTTCTCAACGTATGTTTAATTACATGTACGATTATTTCTCTGCTGAATACGCGTTCTATTGTTAAACGATGTGCTCACTTGCATCGTTTAAAGTTAATTAAGGTCTATATACAGGTTGTTAAATGCTTGCTATTTACATAATGTACGAATTACTTAATTTTCTGCTAAATAAATGCAGTTTTCTGATTCCTATTGCTAGTTATTGTTACTACACGACCCTTACTACTCAATACACCCCTAAACAACCCCTTATCACAGCAATATATTATAGTGTCATCTGCTGTGTTTCCTAATCTGATCTACTTATATATAGTGTACGGAAGATATTAGATAAAATATAATTCAAAATATAAGAGTTAAAGAATAAATGATTGCACACATAAATGTGGTGTCGGCCTTTTACGTATTTAGAAACAGCAGCAAATCTTTCCTGATAGTACCGCAACCTGACTTACATGCATATATTTAAGTACGCTAAAAAATACTATGCTAACGTTTGTAGTTTTGTAAAATTTAATAAAGGAAAAAATTTGGTTTATTTATGCCACGGCTTTTGAAACTCACTCAGGGATAATTGTCTCTAGATATTTTACTCTGTAAGAGAACGTGGGTTCTTTTGTCCTCTTACAGGTACATTTAACACATGCGCATAAAGCGTCATCTAGTTAAAACCACTTAACCTCTCGTAGTGCATGTATGGCGTGGTTATTTTCAAAGATTGATAAATATAATCAAAAATGTATAATTTAGATAAACGTTTGAGATTCAAATTACTAACAAATAACTTTAAATGATGTATATATAAGGGTAACTTCAAATACCTGCAATTCCTCTGAAGGTGCTTGAGTTGTACATCGACCTCGATACAGGATACAACAAAACCATCTAGCGAACGCTTGCAGTTAATACCTGTTGAAAGTAGGTTTTAGTTTTATGTTCTAATTAAATTCACTCTTTTTTAGGTTCTACAACTAATAAAATAATAATTCAGCAACAGTATACTTAGATACGGCTCGATTAATAGGAACTCTTGCAATACTTCACCACTTATGATCAAACGTAGTCCTGTACGACTGGGAACCCGCTGCAAAATATTGAAAGCTCACTGGTGCTACTCTTCACCAACACAAAAGACGACCCTTTGTTCGCTTTAACCGGAATCACTCTTCTGTACTATTCTTGGTTGTATAAAACCTTATTAAGTATTATATGATACACTTGTTCTCCACAAACATCAAATTCTTTGTAGTATTACTCCAGCCACACGCTCAAGTAAAAGGGATAAATTTTAAACACATATTAATTTTTTCAAAAATTCATTTACAAGCTCCAAAGCCAAACATCTATACATTACACATTTTCAAAATCAACTAACTAATTATAAACACTTATCACCTAGGAAAGAGTCTTTAAAAAAGTATATCTTAACTACTATATATAAAAGTCTAAGAGGTACATTCATCGATTCAACATTATTTGTGCTTGATTACTATTTTGGAACAGATACTTGTGTCACTTATACAACTTATCATTGGTTGACATTCCTTAAATCTTGCCATCACTCTATGATAACTAAACATGATACAATAAATTCTTTTTTACAAGTATTATGGTACATTAATTAATTAATGACATACAGTATCCTTCAAACAGTTACAAACATGGTATTTTCAACAAAACCGAAACACATTCAGTTGGAATTACATTAGATACACGTTGTATTGAAGAACAGTTAACCAGAATGCTTCTTTCAAACCTCAAACGCTTCACCACTAGTAAATAACATTTTTTCCTCGTTTAACAAGTAATTATTTATCAATCCTTAGTTTATTGTAATGTTTTAAATTTAGAATATCTTGATAGGAGTGGTAAATTAATGTGTTTACCCTCAGTACTAACAACTATCTTTTAAACCATTTCATAGTATTATAATATATATATATATATATATATATATATATATATATATATATTACTCAAATTTAGACCAGGGTAGAAAATTAATTAACGACATCAAATAATTTTAATCACCGTGTATAAGGAAGCTTTGGGAAAAAGTACACGTAATTAAAGTCCTACTGTGAAGATTTAAATCATTCAATTAGAAGGTAGGGTTTGTATAGAATTTTATTAGATAATACGCGTTATTAAAACGTGGAGCATACAAATTTATTCGTTTCATTAAAAATAAGGAATTTAAATTATTCACTAGACGCTTTCTATAAAAAGAAGCAGAATTAAAATGCTCAACTTGTATGTAATTTAATTATTCCAAGTAAAGAAACAAATAGAAAATACGTGCAAAATTTATATTAATTAATTCAAGTTTTAAGTAACGAGTATTAAACAAAATGTACAAATAATAATTAATATTTAATTAGGATTCACTAAAAATTAAAGGGTAGAAGTCAATGCCATTCATTATTATTTTAATTGGAGTTAATTGAACGATTATTAAGGTATAATAGGCATAAAAGCTTTTAAAAAACTCAATAATATTCAAATCGTAGAAGTGTTATTTAAAGTATTACGATTGAACACCTGCGTATTTTTAAATGTCAAATTCTAATAAATTGGAGCTGATAAACATGCAGATTCTGCGTATATTGCAAACGGTCGGATAAACCGTAGCTTATATTAACATATGAATCCACGTGGACTGAAATAACTGATAGTAAAGAGTATCGATTTGCACCACTAAGGCCAAGTGAGAAAAAGACAGATAAAATGCGCAAGACCGAGACAAAGATGATAAAAGGCGTAATTTGAGCAACGTCACGAGGAAACGATTGGTTGATATAAGATGCAGATATGAGAGGTATAAACGTAACGATTTCTATACAAAATTAATTAGTTGTTCTCGGACGTGTTTGAGAGGCGTGTGAAAATTTCTTAGATTTAACTGGCACGAGTGCAAAAAATTTAGTAGAATCGCGTGCCGGACTGTCGAGAAAGGAACATAGAATGCGAAATTCTGAAAACTGGCCGTCGCGGGACAAAACCAACGTGCACGCGAGCTATTATATAAACCCGGACTTTAAACAGTTTCGCTCTCTTAGATTTTCGATTTTTAGTCAATACCTTACAGTTTGCTCTTTATTTTTTTGCTGTTATACCATACTTCAAGCAGAATACGTGCTACGATAAAAGTTATTAAGTGCATTTAGAGAAGATACAAGGTAATAAAGTCTAGTTATATTTGCGAGTATTACTGTACCACTTATCGAAATTAGTAACGATAAATGAATAAACAAAAGTAGGCAGTTTTGGGTATAGCGTGAAAGAATTACGAATTTCTTTGCTATTTTTCGGGGGTGTTAATAATCAAATGTTATTCGTAATCGTGATTGGATCCACAAAACAAGATTTTGATATATTAGATGAGTTCCTGAGAAGCCCTGAAACAACTTTAGATGAATGGTGGTGTAGAAAATTTTAAAAGCGTTCAGAATCAGAGGCCGTAAACATAACCCAGTTGGAATGGTGTGATTAACTAAGGACGATGTACATTGGAGCCACGAGTGCATTAACCTTCAGGTAACTTATGCTTTGTTGTTCGATTTTTGATGTTTTGGTGTGTGTTGAATAACTTTATAATTTGTTTGCTAAAAAATGGCCAGTAGTGAATTTGTACAAACAACAAATTTTTAATTTTAAGGTGCAATTTTCTTGTTTAAGTAGAAAGGAGTATTTAGCAGTTTATGTTCTTGATTATGATGAAAATTTGGGTCTGTCTTTGAGCTCAATTAGACTAACCTGTTTAATTAACGTAAAGGGGTGGGAGATGCTTCCTTTGTACTCAGACTTAGGTCTGCACATATTGTTAAATTAATTAGTAGGCATCCTACAAGGACTTTAATTCTGGATGCAAATTAAAATGATGACCAATTTTAATCTTGAAATTTTATGATACTGAAATTTCTGCTACAATTTAATTTTGAAATTTTAATGTATTATGAATATTGATGTAAATAGAGTTAACGTTGATGTTTGTGGTAGGAATGTGTTTTTTTTTTTATGAATGAGGATGAAAGTTTTAACTAGGTGAGCAGCCGAGGCGGAAAGAGCAAAGAGGCGATTATCAGAAGAGAATCAACAGGGCGAGAATCACAGCAAATCTTGGTGCCAAATTCGAGAGGTTCGAATATCTTTTTTTACTCTGGTGAAATTTTTTGTAGATTTCACAGCAATATATATATATATATATATATATGTATATATATATATATATATATATATTGTTGTGATTCTCCCTTTTAGTCAACAGGAACTGGTCCTTTCTAAAAAACATTCGAGCCCCACAGATTGGGCGTCAAGAATTGCTGTGATTCTCTTGTCCGTTGACTTTCTTCTGTCCTATTCTCTGATAATCGATTACTTGACTCCTTCCGCCTCGACTGCTCACCTAGATAAAACTTTCATCCTCATTCATAAAAAAAAACACATTCCTACCACAAACATCAACGTTAACTCTATTTACATCATTATTCACAATACATTAAAATTTCAAAATTAAATTTCAGCATAAATTTCAGCATAATAAAATTTCAAGTTCAAATTTGTCATCATTTTAATTTGCATCCGGAATTAGAGTCTTGTAGGATGCATACTAATTAAGTTAACAATATTTGCAGACCTGAGTCTGAATAAAAAGGAGCATCTCCCACCCCTTTACGTTAATTTAACAGATTAGGCTAATTGAGCTCAAAGACAGACCCACATTTTCATCATAATCAAAAACATAAACCTGATAAATACTCCTTTCTACTTATACAAGAAAATTTTACCTTAAAATTAAAAATTTGTTGTTTATACAAATTTACTACTGTCCATTTTTATCAAACAAATTATAAAGATATTCAACACACACCAAAACATCTAAGATCGAACAAAAATGCATAATTTATTTGAAGGTTAATGCACTCATGGCTCCAAGGTACATCCTCCTTGCTAATCCCACCATTCCAGCTGGTTTATGTTTATGTCTTCGGATTTCTGGCCGCCTTTAAAATTTTTCTACACCACCATTCGTCTAAAAGGTTTCAGGGCTTCTCAGGAACTCATCTATGTATGTCGGAATCTTGTTTTGTGGATCCAATCACGTTTACGAATAACCTTTGATTACTAACACTCCCGAAAAATAGCACTGAAATTCATAATTCTTTCACGCTATACCAAAACTTCATACTTCTATTTATTTATTTATCGTTACTAATTTGGATAATTGGTACAGTAATACCCGCAAATATAACTAGACTTTATTACCTTTATTTATCTTCTCTAAGTGTACTAATAACTTTTATCGTAGCACGTAATCACCACGTAGTCTACTTAAAGTATCAAATAATCAAAAAATAAAGAGCAAAACTGTTTGAAGTATCGAATAAAATCAAAAATAAAAGAGAGCTAAACTCCTATCAGCACGGGTTTAAATAATGGCTCGCTTGCAAGTCGAATTTGTCCCGCGACGGACGATTTTAAGAAATTCGCATTCTATTTTCCCTTCCGATGTCTCGGCACAATGATTCTACTGAAATTTGCACTCGCCCGAGTTGACATCTAAGAAATTTACACACGCCTCGCAACACGTCCGAGAACAACTAATTAATTTTACACACCAACTGATATGCTTTCCCCTCTCATGTTTGCATCTTATTTCAACCTTACTCGCCAATCTAGTCTGTTCGCTCTATCTAAAACCTGTGCTCTTGTTTTACATATTTCCCCTCATTTAACTACCAATACATTCCATCTCGCTTGTCTTTGTACCACAAACTCGCTTTCTTACTTGCATTCATATAGCTTGAAGCTTATTGACTATCATATACATCGTTATCTTTGCAGGTGTTCTGAGTTCTAATACGCTGAAGACTCTTACGTAACTTCCCCATGTCTTTTATAATTTGTCGATAGTTTTAGTACTTGGAAAGATTAAATTAAATAAAAATTGAACATTTTAACTCTATTTCTTTTTATAGAAAGCGTCCAGTGAATAATCTAACCCCTTTATTTCTAACGAAACGCTTAAATTTTATGCTCCACGGTTTTAATAATGCGTATTATCTAATGAAATTTTACATGACTTCCTTCTACACGTTGATTATGATTATGTACAAACCCTACATTCTAATTGAATGATTTAAATCTAAACAGTAGGCCTTTAATTAAGCGTTCTATTTTCCACTGCTTTAATATACATGGTGTTTAACATTATCTAAACAATATAAACCCTATGTTTAGAAGTAAATGACGAATTTATCCAATATGCCTTTAAATGAAGCGTATTGTTACCCAAAGCTTTCTTATACACGGTGATTAAAATTATTTGCTGTCGTTAATTAATTTTCTACCCTGGTCTAAATTTGAGTATTTTTCCCCTATTTGAATACAAATAATTCCACTTACTTGAATTCAAATATGAAACATCTAGACTGCAAAAAAAAATTACAAAAAAAATTGTCTATCTCACTATACACTTATCTTTCTAACTTACCTAACTTATATCCAATCCTAAAAATATTTACACCTATCCTATATCCCTATCCTATTCCTAACTCTCACCTAATTTTATAAACTGACATTATCCCTAACTTCATCCTACTTGTCCATCTAATCTTATATACATCCTATATACCTATCCTATTCCTAACTTTTAACCAATCTTCACTATATTCACTTACACCTACCTAATCCTATATACCTATCCTATTCTTATTCTATTCCTAACTCTCGACTAATCTTATAAGAAATATCTACACCTAACCTATCTTATTTTCTTCCTACATTTAATTTTCCTTCTCATCCTGTATACCTATTTCTAACTATCTCCCATATTTATCCTATACCTAGCTTTATTTTCTATAAACACTTACTTCTACTCTTCTATATACACCTATTTCTATTCCTATACTTTGTTCATTTAATCTTTGTTTCTTATTTAAATCTGACTCTTTTCTTGATCCTCCAAGTCTTTCTTCTCACCATCCTAATACTCTTCATCCCTATTTCTCCTCATTCTATATCTATACTTATCATCCCTGTTATCTCACATACAATAAACTTATCATCCCTATTATCCTGACTCTTAAATATTGCTTCTTCTTCAGTCCCTACCCTTGTCTGTTTCTCATTTATTATTATTTCCTTTTCTGCGGACAAACCAAACGATACTACCTTAAAATTATAGATTTTTCCCTCTACGGAAAATCCTGTGTACCTTCTAGAATCCTTGTGTAATGGAATCAGCCAGCATGAATTCCTTAAATCTAATTTACTAAAAACAAACTTGCCACTTAACCTCGTCAAAAGTGTGTCCATGGATGGTGGACAATGGAATTGCGGTTTGGTCCGTTGGTTGATTTTTCGTGCATCTAAACATAAACGAATACTGACATCCTTTTTCTTAAGCACCACCAACGGATTTATGAAATGAGTGTTTGATACCTCTATTATGCCATCTTCCAACATTTTATTTAATTCTGCCTTCACCCTCTACCTCTACTACATTAATACTCAACCCCGTGTCATCTTCTGTGACTTCATAAGTGCCCTTCCATGGCACTACCCTATCCTTCCTTTCCATATCTATCAAAACCCCTAACTGCATCATACAGTCAACACCTAAAATGCTCTGAAGCTTCAGTCCAGGTACAATTACAAACTCCTGTTCACAGCTTAAACCTCCTATATTTATCCTAAGCACCACAACACTATTTACTACAGCAAACTTCTTTTTATTTGGAGCTACTAAATGGCTACGCTTTATAGGCATAATTCTATCACAAACCTTATCCCTAATTTTGCTGACGAATTCCTCCGATATTAAACTCGCCTCTACCCCTGTATCAAGTAATACTTCTACATTATTCTCAAAAATTCCTACATTAATAATTGCCAAACCTAATTTTTTCTCAGTTTCTGGCTCTATTTCCTCCTCAATTTTGAAAAATTCACGTGGATGTTCATACACATTTACACAGAAATCTAGTGGTCTGTCGCGTTCTAAATATCCTGTCTCGTCCTGTTTTCCGTGCTTGGTCCTGGTTGTCCTTCTACAACCTGTGCGTACGTCCTCCTCGTATTAAATCCGTGTCCTTGGCTCTATTCGACGTGCTCGTCACTGTCCTGTTTACTTCCGGTAAACTGTTCTGTCTCGTGTAACTAGGTCTTGGCGTCGGTCCCCTAGTCGCACTATTGCTTCTGTATTCCTGTTCTCGTCGTTCCCAATTCGGTCGAAAATTCCTATTGTAGTCAGGCCGTCTCGGAAAATTCTGTGTCCTGTTGTAAAACCTAACCGTGTTAATGTTTCGTTTACGTACCTCTCTTGTCCGTCCTACACATACATCGTCATATCACTGCAAGTATTCTAAAAATGTCTCACGTTCTGTAATGTTTTGTAAGGCCACGTGTTGTCTGATTTCGTGTTCAAAATGTCGTGATAAGTATTTGATTATTTGTCTGTCCGTCAATGGTGGATTAAGTTGTTTGGCCACACTGTATTTTCGGATGGCATATTGTTCCCTAGAACCTGCAAACTCTCCCTTAAATTTTCCTGTAATCAAGTCGTCCCTAATCTGATCCCGTTTGTGATCACTCCAGTAATGCTGTAAAAATTTGTTTTCAAAGTTCTGATACGTGTCTATGTCCTGTCCTACTAAATTATACCATGCTTCCGCGTTGTCTTTCAATAAAGCCTTTATCGTATTTAGTTTAGTCTGTTCGTCGAATAAATTTCCCACTAGATTTCTTACGCTATTAATAAAAATTTGTGGATTTACCCTGTTTTCGCCATAAAATTTCATATGTTGGTCCAATGATACGCCACCTGTATAAAATCTGGGACTATCCCCCGTTAAACTTGACATGTTGTATTTAATACTACCAACTTCGCGTTCTACCCTGCCTAACTGATCCCTACATGAGTCCGTTACTTCAGTCATTTTTATATTTATCTCTTCTTCACAAAAAATACGTACTTCGGACCTTAAATGTCCCATTTCCTGTCGAAGACCTGTAATGTTTTTCTCAATTCTATCAACCCTACTTTCTACTTCCCCCATTTTCACGGTAAGACTATTTTTAAATTCTGTAAATTCTTTAGTAGATTGCTCAATTTTCCCGCTTGTCTGCTCTAATTTTCGGTTGGACTCCGCCCTGGCTCTATTCGATTCATCGCTTAGCTGTACTAATTTTCGGTTGAACTCCTCCCTCGCTCTATTCGATTCATCGCTTAGCTGTTCTAATTTTCTATTGGATTCCTCCTTAGCTAATCGCATTTCCTCTAACATTCTCATCATTAACTCATTTCCTGTTTCTCCTGACTCCGTCTTAGACTGATCCCTACTACCTCCTGCTTCTTTTTCCATTTCTGCTTCTGTCATCTTAAATAAAGCACTATCACTGCTTCCTATTTCCACCCCTTGACTTCGAAGCCACTCTTTTCTCTGCACCCGTCACACTTTTCACCCCCACACACGCCTACACACTTCTTTCACACACATACAAAAAATATTCACATCCAGCTCCTAATTTCAGTGTCGTCAGTTTCCTGAAACAGTTACACACTATCTGAAATTCGAGCCCTCACGTTCGGGTCGCCAAGAATGTTGTGATTCTCCATTTTAGTCAACATGAACTGGTCCTTTCTAAAAAACATTCGAGCCCCACAGATTGGGCGTCAAGAATTGCTGTGATTCTCTTGTCCGTTGACTTTCTTCTGTCCTATCCTCCGATAATCGATTACTTGACTCCTTCCGCCTCGGCTGCTCACCTAGATAAAACTTTCATCCTCATTCATAAAAAAAAACACATTCCTACCACAAACATCAACGTTAACTCTATTTACATCAATATTCACAATACATTAAAATTTCAAAATTAAATTTCAGCATAAATTTCAGCATCATAAAATTTCAAGTTCAAATTTGTCATCATTTTAATTTGCATCCGGAATTAGAGTCCTTGTAGGATGCATACTAATTAAGTTAACGATATTTGCAGACCTGAGTCTGAATAAAAGGGAGCATCTCCCACCCCTTTACGTTAATTTAACAGGTTAGTCTAGTTGAGCTCAAAGACAGACCCACATTTTCATTATAATCAAAAACATAAACCTGATAAATACTCCTTTCTACTTATACAAGAAAATTTTACCTTAAAATTAAAAATTTGTTGTTTATACAAATTTACTACTGTCCATTTTTATCAAACAAATTATAAAGATATTCAACACACACCAAAACATCTAAGATCGAACAAAAATGCATAATTTACCTGAAGGTTAATGCACTCGTGGCTCCAAGGTACATCGTCCTTGCTAATCCCACCATTCCAGCTGGTTTATGTTTATGTCTTCGGATTTCTGGCCGCCTTTAAAAATTTTCTACACCACCATTTGTCTAAAAGGTTTCAGAGCTTCTCAGGAACTCATCTATGTATATCGAAATCTTGTTTTGTGGATCCAATCACGTTTACGAATAACCTTTGATTACTAACACTCCCGAAAAATAGCACTGAAATTCATCATTCTTTCACGCTATACCAAAACTGCATTCTTCTATTTATTTATTTATCGTTACTAATTTGGATAATTGGTACAGTAATACCCGCAAATATAACTAGACTTTATTACCTTTATTTATCTTCTCTAAGTGTACTAATAACTTTTATCGTAGCACGTAATCACCACGTAGTTTACTTAAAGTATCGAATAATCAAAAAATAAAGAGCAAAACTGTTTGAAGTATCGAATAAAATCAAAAATAAAAGAGAGCTAAACTCCTATCAGCACGGGTTTAAATAATGGCCCACTTGCAAGTCGAATTTGTCCCGCGACGGACGATTTTAAGAAATTCGCATTCTATTTTCCCTTCCGATGTCTCGGCACAATGATTCTACTGAAATTTGCACTCGCCCGAGTTGACATCTAAGAAATTTACACACGCCTCGCAACACGTCCGAGAACAATTAATTAATTTTACACACCAACTGGTATGCTTTCCCCTCTCATGTTTGCATCTTATTTCAACCTTACTCGCCAATCTAGTCTGTTCGCTCTATCTAAAACCTGTGCTCTTGTTTTACATATTTCCCCTCATTTAACTACCAATGCATTCCCTCTCGCTTTTCTTTGTACCACAAACTCGCTTTCTTACTTGCACTCATATAGCTTGAAGCTTATTGACTATCATATACATCGTTATCTTTGCAGGTGTTCTGAGTTCTAATACGCTGAAGACTCTTACGTGACTTCCCCATGTCTTTTATAATTTCTCGATAGTTTTAGTACTTGGAAAGATTAAATTAAATAAAAATTGAACATTTTAACTCTATTTCTTTTTATAGAAAGCGTCCAGTGAATAATCTAACCCCTTTATTTCTAACGAAACGCTTAAATTTTATGCTCCACGGTTTTAATAATGCGTATTATCTAATGAAATTTTACATGACTTCCTTCTACACGTTGATTATGATTATGTACAAACCCTACATTCTAATTGAATGATTTAAATCTACACAGTAGGCCTTTAATTAAGCGTTCTATTTTCCACTGCTTTAATATACATGGTGTTTAACATTATCTAAACAATATAAACCCTATGTTTAGAAGTAAATGACGAATTTATCCAATATGCCTTTAAATGAAGCGTATTGTTACCCAAAGCTTTCTTATACACGGTGATTAAAATTATTTGCTGTCGTTAATTAATTTCCTACCCTGGTCTAAATTTGAGTATTTTTCCCCTATTTGAATATATATATATATATATATATATATATATATACCCTTTTATAAAAATAAAGTTTTTAGCTGCGACTTGATAAAAAAGCACTAAACAGCGCTTGTAAGAAGTTTAATATCTAAATTTCCGTTTATAATAATGTTTAAATTATTGGTATTAATAGCTACATCTTTTTTTATGGTATAAGGAAGCAAGAGTGCACCTCTTGCGTCCTTTGTTATTATATTAACACTATTTTTTTACAGCTCCTACTTTTGCAGTAAAAACGAATTTTCTCCCTGGGGATTTTCAAGTTTTCCCTTAGGGTAACCCGTGCTTTAAAAATTCAATAACTTGGTGGCGCCCCTTTGCATCCCCTATTTTGTATTTTAGAGTCAGTCAAAAAGACAATGTTTTTGTTGTGGAACCCACGACCACTCCTCATAAGCTCTACCCAAGGAATAAACCCCTAGCTTAGTCGGAAGACTGTCGATTTCCTTTCATTATAAGGAGATCGAAATAACTGGCTAATGTAAAATTAATTTTAGTTAGTTTTACAATAGCCAAGTGAGATTGATTGGTTTCACGGTTTTTAATTCGAGCTTTGATTAAATTAGTAGTACTTACTGTTAATATAAATTGCCCTAGACTATATAAATGATTGTAGTGATCGACGTAAACTAATTAAAGTGCTTCGATAGTAATTAAGTAAATTAAAATTGTAGCTACGAGTTCTTCAAAAAGCTTGTGTATTCAGTTGATAATAAAGAACTCTTGTTTGTGCAAAGGAGTTTTCGTTACATTATTGTTGAATTTCTTGATAATGTTAATGTAGGAGAATCATGACAAAAAGGGGCTTTGTTTTACAATTAGTTGAACAAACAGCCGGTCTGCGAAAAATTCTAACCATGTTTTATATTGTCATTATCATCATTACGTCTTCAGGCCTGGAATTGGTTAGACGCGTACTTCCATTGTTTCCTTGAAATTTCCAGAGTCTGTATATTTCACTATCTGTGTGCAAGATTCTGATTTAGGTTTACATCTACATCTCTTTTTTCCTATATTTGCTTGTAATATAGACCACATTATTTCCCAAAAATGCCTTGAAACATATCGTGCCTATCTATTTCTCTTTTTTTTTGTTTTTGTGTTTCAGCCAGATATCTTTATTCCACTACTATTTCTATAACATCTTTGTTATTAACTTTGTCTGTTCATGCTATCATCATCATACATCTGAAGCATAACATTCCAAAAGGCTTCTTCCAATTCCTGTCTGCTTCTACTACTGTCCCTATTTCATAGGCGTACAGTTCTGTGCTTCACACATATGCTTCTAACATTTTTTTCCATGTTTCTATGTTTGTTTTCTTCTAACATAGCCGCTGCTCTTTAATTGTTTTGTAAAAATTTATATTGCTTAAGACAAGAATTGCTGTACACATATTTTCATTTTAATCTTCTCTATATGGGCTTTATTATTATTAGTAAAAGCTAGATAATGCTATATCTCGCTTCTACGTATACAGGTGTTTGTGTATTATACTATGTCGTATCTTTATAATTACTTCATTTAATTACGTCTAACTCAGTAAATATATATAAAATTCGCTCATATTAACCGCTATCGGTAACATGAGCTAACTATAACACTTAAAAATGCTTTTTGAAATTTGCAGTCCCTTTGCCAACAATTTCTTGTTTTTCCTTTAAATCACTTTTAATTACGAAGTGGCTCCAAGTCTTATTTTTCAATTAAAAAATAAGCAACGTGTAACGTATTCGCATTACTTTAGACTCCAACAAGATAAGGGAAGTTATACTAACGTTAAATGGGCAGAATAAATGTTGTCGTACCCTGTATATTTAGATTTTACAAATATATAATGTTAATTATACGTGACACATCAATACTTTTGTTTCAAGGGAAGTAAGGAAAACTATAGTATTTAATCATAAACAAAAAGCAATAATATTATGTTCTTTACAATAGATTAAAAAATGTAATAATTCAGTACAATTAATTATTCAAAAACTACAGATTATTCATTCATGCGTGGGAAATGCCGAAATCGCAAACGGAGACAGATGTAAATGAAACGCATTGAGTATTGCGTTATACAGACCCAAACTATACATTTCCCATGGAAAAATAATTACAATAGGCTCATGTCACCCGTACTGACGATTAAGGGCATGTGATAATACCATAATTTAGAGAATAAAACAGATCACAAAAGAAATGCCCGTCTTAAAAGAATAAAGGGACAATAACTTGTCCTCGACGCAGATTAGACAAGCTATGTTGTGAGAACGGAATTTAACCGTAGCTAACATATAGTACTCAAAGAATGGGAAATGATATATAACAACTAAACTCGACAAAAAAGTAAAGTACAGAAGTTTAGTTCACAAATGGCTAAATAACAAGCTAAATGTATAGACCATGGGTCACTCGGCGCAGGTGTTAGTCGGTATTGAATTTTTTGATATCCCTAGCCGGCTGTGTACGCTTGATGACTTCATTATCCAACCAAACAACAAATAGGCAAAGCTATAAAAAAATCAATTGGCCTTTTAACATGATTAGCTAAAAATGGTTGACACATTTTAAATGTGATTTGAACGTAGATTGTAGTTGTTTGGATAATGACGTTTTTATGAATTCTAACAAACAGGCGCTGATGATGGCTTTTGCCGAAAGTGCTTTGCGATTTCATTAATTTTTAATAAATTTTATAGGTAAATATTTCAAGATTTGTAGTTGCATTACTTTTTTTCAACTTTTCTGGATGAATAATGCCAGAATGTTTCAAGCACGTGTAACGTGAAATTTACATAGCATCGCTCGAGAGTTATATTCAGAATTAAATAATAACTCCCGAACGAACTAATGAACTTAATTTCTGTACTTTACTTTTCTGTCGAGTTTAGTCGTTATATAACATTTCACTCTATTTCGTGTAATATATGCCAACTGTGTTTAAATTCTGCTCTCGCAACGTAGCATATCTAAATTGCGACAAGTATAAGGTTATTGTCTCATAATTCCTTATAATTCACATGCTTCCTTTGCGATTTGTCTTACTGTCACAATTATGGTATTTTCGCACGCTTTTGATTGCCGAGACGGGCGACACGAATGAATCATAGTCATCTTTTTTTGGGCAATGCATAGTTTGCGTCTGTATACCGCGATCCTTAATGCGTCACATGTAGATCGGTCTCCGTTTGCGGCTTCTCATGCATGAATGGATAACCTGCGATTTTAAAATAATTCTTGTACTAAATCTTTATGTTTTTTATTCATTTATTTGCTTTTGCTGATAATTAAATACCATATTTTTACTCACTTTCCTCGAAACGTCAGTTCAGTTCAAGTACAACGCCCACAGTCTTTAGTCAATTCATAAAATTAAAACTAAAAAAAGTCAGACAATACACAACATAACATTGCAAGTGCCCCTGAAGGCGGAAAATCGTAAAGCGGCCTTTTCTATTCCTCTAAGAAATAGAACAGTCACAGGAGTCAGGTTCCTCATCTAACGGTGCTGAAGTGCTAGAAGAATACCACCTGAGAAATGGAACCAGCTACATAACTCAGTAAAGTACTATCATAACCCTCTTGGCATAATGTACGAGTATACGAACGACCAGAAAATCCATTCGCAAATGGACTTTAGTCACCGCTCTCTTACTTCTCTTTCTAAATTATCCCACCCACAGAAAAATGCCCCACCCCCTCCAAATGAAACCCCTCAGGAAGATTTAGCATTAAGACCGCCAGGCCCTCTAACAGGAGGGGTCGTGACCCTTAAAAGAACCCAGAACCCACACTCCAACGCAAAAAAATGTTTGGGAAAAGACCTAGTAAAATTGAAAAGAAAAGGAATTGGAAGTTAGGGCACAGCGACTAAAGATGTCAAAAAGTAGAAAGAAAGGTCTGTCAAGTTTTGCAAATGTGATTAGCAGTTGCCAAAGTTCACCTGAAAAAACTTAAAATAAACAAACTATTGGTCTATCATTTGTTTAGGCTTAAACCATTCTAATCCAAATTCTTTGCTTTATCCCCGTTATATGTCAAATCCGGTTTTAAATTTTTCCCGTGTCAACTCCCTCTTAATTGACTCATGCCATCAACTAATTCATACATATTTGTCAAAACTTTGACAACAATCGGAATGGACCTATAATTTTAGGTGTAGACCACTTGGAGGCGGCTCCGTGGCGTAGTGGTATGTGTGTGACTACTACGCCCAAGGTCCCGGGTTCGAATCCCGACACGGTCCGCTTGAAAAATGTTAGGCGAGCATTTTTCATAAAAATACACCCTCGTTCGGATGAGAGGTAAAATGGAGGTCCCGTGTGTGAGTGTTGTCACGCACGTTAAAGATCCCTACCTTGCTTGGAACAGCAAGGGTTCGGCAAAATTCCAAATTTTCCAGGTAACAAAAACTCGCTTCCTGGCCAATGTAGTACCTTCGGGTGGAGCATTGGAAAATCACATGTAATGTAGACCACTTGGTTCTGAAGAAGTTCGTCGCGTTTGAGAGAAAAATTTATTTCCCCAAATTTTATTTCCCACTCAATAAATAACTTAATGCCGTCATAAGTTGTAGCTGTTTTTCCTTAAACTTTTCCCAATTCGGTAACTATTATTCACATCTTAACTCATAATCAATAACTCAATTCGACTGCCCCTTCAACCTATATTGCACATAAATACATAAATTTCATTTCTATACTTTTCCGGTCAATTTTTATCTCACAACCTCTCAAAATAATTTTTTTAGAAAATCTTTAAAAAAATACTACATTTGATCAGCTGAATTTAAAAAAAGAGAAACAATGTACAAAAATTCGAAACTTTAGGAAAGAAAACTTGCACGCTGAATACCAAAAATACTGTTAAACGTTAAAAAAACAAGAACACGACCCCAAACATGGTTAATGTTAAACACTGAAAAAACAAAAAATCGACCCTACACGTTAGCGTTGAAATTCTGTTAAACGATTTAAGAAACTGCCCCACACTTGCGCCCAAAAAATACTGTTACGAACAAAATTAACGATGTGTTATTAATTTGTATTTACTCTGAACGTGCGAGAACACGCAACAGTTTAAAGCGCGTACGTGAGAACTACAGTGGTGTGGGAGTAAGTTCCAAAGGGGAAAATGCATAAATATAAATTGGGATAGATGAATCGAAAAAAAACTTTGTCACACTGGACACTTACTTTGAAAGACTTTATCTGTTGCCATAATTTGGTAGACGCCAATCCGTAGGTTTCAGCAAACCTTTCGATATTCCTCCCCATACAGATGACGGTTATTCCAAATAGAACTCATTTGCCTTTAGTTTCAGAATTAATATTCTACCTTTTATCACAAAAACTTAAAAGTCTCATTGGTTTTGGTCACGTTAAAGGAACTTTAAAATGGAGAGTCTCGTTAATACGACTTCATCACTGAGGTGACTAGATATCCTTTCACAAATTAGATTACTTTTAACTATTTTATAAATACGACTCCGTATCCAACTTCCACTTAATTTCTATTAACAGTAAATAATGACAATGTAAATTCAATTAATACACTTTCCTTAAGAACGAAAAACATAATTTTCTAACACCAAACTGTCCAGGTATTACCAGAAACAAATCCTTAATATGAAACAGTTCCGCAAGGGATTCGTCATATTTGTATGCTACGTATTGGGCGTTCTCTGTTGGGAAATGAGACACCGTTTCTCATAGTTAGGATGTTTTAGTTCTAATCCCTCTAGTACATTGAGAAGGTTGTTAAGTTGGGTATCCACGCTGTCAGAATGTGATACTATCCTTGCTAGAAACATACTCTTGTCTAATCGACTGTTCGTCAATGGTGTTCTACAATTTTAGGAGTATTTGTTCATTCATTTATATGTTGAAAGAAATTTTGTGCTTAATCCGCGTTTAATCTTAGATATCCAGATGTATTTCATATTTTGCTACGAAATTTGGACCTAAACTTGGAACCTCCAGCTACAAATTTAAGTGCATTACGGTTAGCAAGGATCTTAACTCAACCAAGTTCGGCGATAGTTTTGCAGTCTCTAAAGTTTTAGATTAATTTAGTAAATCATGTTTAATTGTTTTTGAATTTCGTTAAATTTATTTTCGAATTTTAATTACTCCTTTAGTTCCAAGATTTCGATCAACTAAAAACTTTTAAATGCTTAGTATTTCATTTCTAAATGCTCTAATTTGGAAATTGTTTCAGTCATCCATCCACGTGCGTTAATTGTGCGATCAAATTTCTCTTTCAGGGTTTGCATCGCAAAACGTAAATTGCTTAACATTATTTAAAAACTAATATTTAAATTTTTACTATTTACTGTTGTGCCCCATTTCGCTTCACAACGATATGGGATTTCTATTCATTAATTTAAAGTATATTACACACCTTGTGCAAAATAGTTTTGGTATCTAGGAGTATTGCACATTATAAATTCGGCTACAAAATAGATCGCGTAATTATCCTCGGGTTTTTTTTTAAATACGTTTAAGCTATTAAGTATTATGCGGTTTTGAGTTCCCAGCAATTATTATTGTATTTTGCAGACTAGACGTATTCCCACGCTCCGAAATAAATGTACCTCAGTGTTTCGGCCAATGAGAATGAAATACGTACAAGGAGTGGTGGAGAGTTTAGAAAAACAATGATAGCCATGATGATATTTGATACACAACTGTCGTATCCGAAAGACTTGTGCAGTAGTGCTTTATAATGCAATGAAGTTTACCTTTGTAGGTTTTTATCTATATCTCTGCCGTACCGTTTGTTCTTATATGTTGTTAGTAAAGAAACAACGAACTTCACTGCTAATTTGATCCAAAGAGGTCA
Organism: Platerodrilus igneus; assembly: GCA_036346225.1. Lineage (NCBI taxonomy): Eukaryota > Metazoa > Arthropoda > Insecta > Coleoptera > Lycidae > Platerodrilus > Platerodrilus igneus. The sequence continues at coordinate 3,382,844 of JARFIW010001381.1, forward strand.
CTGAAACCCCACGCCCTGTAGAGCCAAGGAAAGAGGAACAGTATCATTGGTATTTCAGCGTGGAACACGTCGTAATCAAGGATTCATTAATTGACTGCCGTAATCTAACTACTTAGAAAGACTAAAAAAAAGCTTAAATCTAGTACTTAACTCATACTGATTTTGTAAACGATTTGATTAAATCTGTTTGTCAAATTTGAGCAATATTCTTATGCACTCTGTACGTGCACACAGCGTCTAATTGGCGAGTAGCAACTCATAAAGGAAATTTCTTTATTGGCTGGCATTACTGCATTTTGACATAATTTTCTTCAAGACAATATATGACTATTTTTTCAACAATTAGTAGCAAGATTTATAAAAAATATATAGATCAAAAGCGGTGTCTAATTGTCAACATTGTAGTATGGGTGAAGCTATGATAAATATTAACATTTTGTAATTGGAAATGGAATTATAGCATAAGTATTTACAAAAGTGCAAAGTACTAAAGAACTGGTTTTGAGAGAAATTCTGCGTATAAAACAAATAAAAAGAATGGCTGGATAGAGTATAGACAAGTATTTGTGAAAAACCTCGATTTTAAAAAGGTAAAAGTAAATAATAAAAGATGGAATGGTAAATAATAATTTTGAGGCACGTTTAAATAAACAATAATTGGAACCCTTCATCGCAAAAATATTTAAAGACCAATACGTACTGCGATTACTATGAGATCATCATCAGTAGAAAAATTTACTAAGTAAAAATAATAAAAAGTGCTGTTTCGGAACACTTCTAAGGGTATTCTCCTACCCACGTAGGCTGAAGTGAACCTTTCCAACATACAATTTACCAATATTGCTTAGAACGTTGTTGAGGATATTCTGTTCGCCACTTCGGCTAGTGATATGTACAACAATAAGTGAATTAAAAGAAGGAGACAAATAAAGAATTCTATACAAAAAGCATGAAAGGAAACAAGATGATAGAGGATGAAAAAAGAGCTAGCGAAATAGATGTAACTAATGAAACGTCAAAGGAAATTTAAAGTAGAATGTGCAAAATATCTCGTTGGAGAAGAATGGAAAATATAAATAGCATTTACTAATAAACAAGAAAGAAAAATAAGCCAAGAAACAGAAAAATTAAATAAAGATAATGATACAAGAAACTAGAATAGTAAATTGGCTTCATAGTTTATCTAACACGGTCCAGTCAACAATAAGATCAATATGATTTAAAAATGCCAAAACACACATTTTAAAGTGATAACAGTGGGTAAAGAATCGCCCCAGTCAGCGCAAAAATAAAATAGATATAAAATGTATGTAAAAAGGTGCATAATGATGTACCAAGAAAAATTTGGGATTCTCTAGCACAAACTAGAAGTATTAAAATTGCAGGAAAAGATGAAATTAAAAGAAATGAATATTTTTTTGTGAAAAAAAGAGTATAGCTTGAGAGTTTTGCAAAAGCGTGCAAGAAACAGGATTCTGGCCTAAAAAAGTGTGTTAAAACAATTATAGTAGTCCAGGAAAAACCTGGCAATACGAGTATGTTAGTGAATAATAACCTTAAATAGTCATGCTTCGATATAATTCTGTAACTATTGAATACAAAACTACACAAAAAAGCAAATAAACATAAGCAGAAATTCATATTCCGAGAAAGAAAAGTAACAATGGAAAGGCTAACAAAATATTAGGTAAGACAGTTGTCTCTGGCACCGTACCTATTTCACGTATAATCTCAAAGAAGTATAAAAAACGTCTGGCTATAGAACATGGGGTAATTGTCGGAAGGAAAATGGTAAAAGATGTTAGGTTAGCAAATGAGATTGCCCTACCATCCAAAGCTTACACAATTGGCGTGCTTAAAGAATCAAAAATATCTGCAAAATCGTCATAAAGATCAACGTGACGGAAATAAAGATGATTAGCTAGAAACAGGACAATGCGGGTATAGAATCTGAATAAAAATCACGAACAACATAATGATTTTAAACATCTTGACCCCCTACTAAATGAGGGCACGCGATGTAGAACGTAATAGCGTCAGGTATAATAACGAATATTCTTACGAACTAAAGAATAATGAAAAAAATACATGTTTTGTGTGCAGTACAGGTCGTTGTGAAAATAAGCACGGAATTCCCAGGAATGCGAAAGGAAAGAATTAGGAGACATTCGAAATGTGGAATATAGGTTGGTCTAAGCAGGTTAATAAGAATATTATAAATAAATAGAAAAAAAAATTATAAATGCATAAACAATAAGATAGGACACTGATTACAAAGCAACTGCGTACTAAAGGATGCCATATAGAAAGTCTGGTAGAAAGAAAGCAATTGTAGATAGATTGAAAACTGTATGATTATAGTAGAAATGATTTCCCAACAATCGTACAAAATGGAGACAGACTAACTGTGAAATTTCAGCTATGAATTAATAAACCTAGAGCTTAACGGAATACAACAAAGTCATGCAATAAATAACAAAACATGCAAAAAAATTGGTAAAGGGTAAAATACTGGGAACTTCGTTTAAGACGAAATTTAAACACCTCCAAATACACAAGAAACATTTGTTTTAGCTATAGCCTACGATTAAGCAACTCTCAAGAAGCTACCGTAACCCAGAAGTTGCCCATCAAGAGTCACGTGACAAAATGGGTATTTAATATAAGTAGTTCTAATTTTCAACCTCAAAATCGCAACGTTGAGTGATCGAAAAAATTCTTGAAAGAATCACAGAAGTAAAAAATGAACAGAAATAAATGAAATCAAGAAGCTCCGACAAAGACAGTCGCCGCCAAACAATACCAAATCAAGAAAGTCATGAAACACCATTACGGATGAATGGTTAAGCTAAGCAGCCAACTGTTGCGTAAGTAGCGTAACAGAAGTACTGGAGGATCCCAATGCTATACACGAGGTATAACTTGTATAAGAACAAAACATGATTGGTATGTGTTAGTTGGCTAGTGTTTTGAGTTCTATACTTTGCTCTCCGAATTTAGAGCAGTTTGATAGATGGAAGTTCGTATTAGGTCGGGTAAAAATGTTAAGTGTTTTTATCTGATATGAGATCCTAAACTTATTCAGAAACCTGATGCACACTAATATACATCAGGATCCTTTTATTTGGAAATCAATATAATTTTTTAATTCCTTTACATCTGGTATTTTGACCAAATTGGCATTTGCGTTCCGGCTACTTTCATGCTTTTGTATTTTACTATTTGACAAGATGTTACGTACAGTTTTGGCCAGACAAGCTCTAACCGGTAATCCACGGAAAAACTCGGTAAGGTACCTCGCTAAAATTCTGTTTCGGTAAAGAAACGAAAACCTGGACTGTACTAAAAAAAATTGTTGTCGACTATCTCAGTGGGACGGGCGATGTAAGTGTTTGAAGAGGTCCTAGAATGCTATTGGGTGTGAAATATATCTTAATCTGGAAATATTTTGGACGCCACCTAATCTCAAAGTACATACGTTCTAGGAAAAAGCCTCAGAATTATAATAACTTTACTATTTTCCTATCTCTGCTTGTAGTGTATCCCGTATATTCCCCAGAAATGCCTTAGAACGTATCCTGTCCTTCTATTTTTCCTACTTTTTCATTTTCCACAGATATCTTTATTCCTCTACTATATCTACAACCTATTTGTTATTTACTTTATCTGTCTATGCTACCATCCACATACATCTGAAGCACAACATTCCAGAAGATTTCTATCTCTTTCTGTTTGCTTTTCCTACTGTCCCTATTTCATAGATGTACTGTGCTGTGCTCCACACTATGCTTTTTACAGTTTTCTTCTTGTATCTATGTTCGTTGTCTTCGAACATAGATGTTGTTCTTTCTCGTTTGATGCAGTTCGGTCACCTTCTATTGTTTTACAGTTATATACCCTATTTCCCCGATATTCAGTGGTATAAGAAGGGGGGGGGGAACAGCCTTCGGCTGGCAAGTTCCCCCGACACCTGAACCTTTGTCAAATTAAAAGTTTTTCCAGTTTATCCTTTCGCACAATCAGCATTAGTTGAAAATATTTCACAACCATCACCTGTAGTTGTCTATAATAATCATCAGATTTAAGAGCACTTATTTTGTCGTCATTGGGTTTTACATTTTGAAACTGGATGGACTTGTATCTCAGCTTATTTATGTTCTGAGCTAGCCTACACCGCTCCCTGCAATTCTCACAACAGCCGATATACAGCTCGATTCCCTACTATTGTTTTCTAATTATATGCCCTATTTCACAGACATTCAGTGGTATGTGAAGAGGGTTAAGCAGCATGTGGCTGCCAAGGATCCCCCAACACCTAGACATTTGCCGTATTAATAGTTTTCAAGTAAATCCTTTCGCAGAATTAAGATTAGTTGAGAGTATTGCAAAATCAATATCTGTAGTTGTTTATAATAATCACCATGTTTAAATACAGTTATTATTTTTGTCATTAGTTTTTCCATCTTGCGACTGGTTGGAAGGGTACCTCCATTGATTTCTATTCTGAGCTAGTCTACACATTTCCCTGAAATTCTCACAGCCTAGATCTTTCACTATCTGTGTGCAGTAGTCTAACCTAGGTCTACCTCTACAACTCTTTTTTTGTATCTCTGCTTCTAATATATTCCGCACTATTCCTCATGTCTTAGTATGTACCCTACCATCCTATCTCTCCTATTTTTTACTGTTTTCCACATAGCTCTTTCTTCCCCTACCATTTCTAGTACCTCTTTGTTCTTAACTTTGCCTGTACATGGTATCTTCATCATACGTCTGTAGCACCACATTTCAAAGGCTTTTACTTTTTTCTTGTCTGCTTCTCCTACTGTCCAGGCTTCACAGCCATACATTCCTGTGCTCCACACATATGTTTTAAGCAATCTTTTCCTTGTTTTTATGTTTGTGGTGTTTGAACACAGTAGTTGCTTTTTCTTGTTAAATGTAGCACGACCTTGTGATAATCTTTGTTTTATATCTTTTGTGCTTTTTCCGTCTTGCGTTATTTGACTTCCAAGGTAGCAGAAATTCTTAACCTCCTGTAAGTTCTCGTTACCTGTTTGTATTCTTGTTTTTGATTTATTTCCCCCACCTTTTGCATACTAGAACCTCAGTTTTATTTTTGTTAGCTTTCATACCATATCTCTCAGTTAGAACTGTTTCCATTTCATTAAGAGCAGCTTCTAACTCTTCTTTACTAGATGCTAACACCGCTATATCATCTGCAAATCTAAGCATATCAATCTTTTGTCCCTGCATATTAATTCCAAATGTTTTCCTACATTTGACAGTATTCATTGCTTCTATGTACAAGTTAAAAATTAATGCGGAATAAGCACATTCCTGTCTCACCCCTTTCCTAATATTTACTTCTCTACTTTCTTGCTCTAATTCTATTACCGTTGTTTGCTCTTTGTATAAGCAATGTACTATCCGTCTATCCCTAAAACTCATTCCAATTTGAGTATTTTTTAAACAAAAAATAAAAATGAATTATAACAAAAATTACTTAGCCTAATAAAAAAGGTTTTTGGCAAACAAAATTACTATCTAAATTCCTTTCCTAATAACAAGAACGTATTGTAGGTACATTTATAAATTACATGCAATTAACTAAAAATGTTCAATCATTTATAGAAACGTTTAATCATAAATACCTGATGAGTTATTTTTGACTAATAACTTGCACACCGCTAAAAGCCTTAATCGCTTGGACGTATTTTGTTTTAACAAATCCATGTGAAACTTTGACAGGACAATTGATTCAACACGCTTTTGTCCAACATAAAGTTGTGAATTTAATAGGAACCAAGGTGTTCACAAAATTAAATGCAACCAACATGCTAGGGTACTGTCGAAACTTTAATGACTAACTGTCTTAATCAGTTCGATACCATCTTCAAGATAAACTAACCTACCCAAGTTACATGTTATTTCTTTGAGTGTTGTAGAGGAAATGCTTAATCAAAATACATTTTCCTCCATAAAATGATTCGAGGTATCTTCGGCAAAATTCGGAGAAATGAATTAAGACTGCAAATAGAAATTACTTTGTGTCGTTTTTCTCTATGTTGTATATGTAAAACAAACTTAGGGAAAGGTAAACTAGAACTAAAGAAAAGGATTTCCTATTTTTTGAATCAACACAATTTTGTATGTAAACGTTTTCGTGACCAGACTATAATTTCATAAGCACCAGCGTAAAATATTATTAACCAAAACAAATGAGTGATACTACTGTAATAATTTTAGAATATAAAGTAGCCATGATATTAATTCTTAACCCTAAAGATCACGATAATGAATTTGACAACCTTTAAGCATGCTCAACATAAGATACTAAAATAATCCTTCTTTAGATCAAAATGCATGTAATGTAAAAATTATATTTCCTAAGGGAAATAACCTAAACCTATTGGTGGGATTTAATAATACAGAGATATCAATATAAAGCATTTGGTGTTCTAAAACTCTTTTTCAATTTGGTTTATCTACTGCGCGAACGCAAATAAAAAGGGGAGCGGGAGTTCTGTCTATCGCTAACCGCTGGGAATTCAGTAGCTATGGATCGTTTCACAGGAGTGGAGCGTGCGTGCTGATGCGCGTGAATTATACAAAAACAATAATTCTGCCGTTTTAGTGTGGCGAAAATGTTGCCATTTCTATTGATTGCGTTATGTAAATGAAGCACCGAGTACTCACCTCATTAAAACATGGGTACAAAGATTTGAAGAGACTGGATCAACAATGCGCAAACCACGCAAAAGGGCAAACGTCTTAAATGTTCCTATAAGTTCCCTACATCGCATAATGCGTACAGACTTGTGTCTCTGCCCCTACAAAATACAGTTGATTCAAGAGTTAAAGCCCACAGATGGCGCTATCAGGGCTAACCAAATGGTTGATCGATTTTCGTACTTTAACAACATTTTGTTTTCGGATGAGGCACATTTCCACTTTAACAGCCATATTAATAAGCAAAATTGCCGTTACCGGAGTTCCATGATTCCAAGATATAAATATGAAAGACCACTTCATTCACCAACAGTCACTGTTTGAGTCCCGATGTCGGCACGAGGATTAATCGATACGTACTTTTTTCGCTGATCAAAGAGGTCGCACAGTAACTGTTAATTCCGAGCGATATATAGAGATGGTTAACAACTTTTTCACTTCAGTTTTACAAGATTTTGTTGGATTTAATCGAAACACGTGGTTCCAGCAAGATCCAGCAACATATCGCACGTCTGATGTGTTTATACCGGTTGTTCGAGAACTTTTTCTTAAAAAGTTGATACTCAGGCGAGGTGACATAAACTGGCCTCCACGTAGCCCTGATTTGACACATTAAATCAAAGGTATACAACAACAATCCTACCTCTCTGGATCGTTTAAAACAAAATGTCCTAGAAGAAATGGCAGTGATCACGGAAAACACGCGTGGCAGCAAAATAACGGGACACATTTAGACGCCATTATTTTCAAGAAATAAATTCCCAGGAACTGTACTTTAATTTCTAAATTTTCTTTTTTTATTAAACTAATACGTTATTTAAATATTAACTTTTCATTTTGAGAACGACCTTTGGGACACTTTTTATTATTATAAACATTTCAAAGGAACATCACAAAGTTTTATTTTTTAACATTTTCTTTGAAGTTCCTTATAATAATCAAATTGCAACATATAAACATCTTAATGTTTGATAGCTTCAACGATAGAATATAAACAGGCGATATCTGTTTATTAGTCCTGTTCCAAAACGATCTAGCATGCTCATCTCTTGAAGTCATTGTGAAGAGATATCATACTCACTCATACACTTTAAAATTTTAAAAACACTTTTTCAATTGATTTCATAGGGTATTTTTGAAATAACGAGATTCTCTTAAAATTTCCATTTACAGTTTTTTCCTTTGAATCGACATAAACCGACAACAGATTCTGACAACATTATTTCTTATGTTTGATATTTATGCTCATATACAATATACGGGTAGTTTATAAAAAAACTCCTTGATTTAAAAAATCATAATTAAAAAAAAAAACCAGTAATAAACTTTCGGGTTTTGAACTTGAGTTCAGTATATTGTCAAGATTATTTGCTAATATTCAATCGCAGTGCGTGGCCTTGAAGCGAGCGTGATGGGAGAAGAGTGCTACTGCTTCCGTCGGCCGGCAGTCGCCACTCACCAGTCATGGCTACACTACAGCAGAAAGTTCATTGTGTGATTTGGTTTATTCAATCGAGTTCAGTGATGACAGTTTAGCGTAATTATCAACGTGAATATGGCGGTGATGCACCTACTAACAAAACTATTCTACAGTGGTATAATCACTTTCGGGAAACAGGTAATGTATTAGAAATTAAGCCACCGGGTAGGCCTTCAGTCTCTGAACAGAATGTGGAACGGATCCGTATATCTTGTATTCGTACCCCTAAAAAGTCATTGACAAGGCGAAGTTTGGAGTTGGGAATACCTAAGTCTACCATGTACAAAGTGATGCGAAAGAGGCTTAAATTACGTGGATATAAGATTCAAGTTCTGCATGAAATCAAGTCCAATGACAAAGTGAAAAGATTCGATTTAGCAGTCTACATGTTGAACAAGATGAAGAAAATGAGAAAGAAAATGTTATGTTTTCAGATGAGGCGACTTTTCACGTAAGTGGGTCTGTCAATTCATAGAACATCAGCGAGACTCTACCAAAGTCAATGTTTGGTGTGGATTGATACATGATCGTATCGTAGGACCTTTCATCTTCGCAGAAAAGTCAATTAATGGGAATATTTGTAGTGAAATGCTTGAACTATACTTTTCCCACAGATAGATGATATCGAATTAGAAAAGGGACCGATTCTCTTCCAACAAGACGGCGCGCCACCTTACTATAGCAACCGTGTCCGTGATGCTTAAAACTTGGGTTTTCCTGACAGGTGGATTGGTAGACGTGGCCGATTGCATGGCCACCAAGGAGCCCAGATCTGACTCCACTAGATTTCTTTTTTTGGGAACATGTAAAATACATTGTTTATACCGAGAAAATCCGTGACATTACTCATTTGAGGGAGATGATTGTTGCATCTGTAGCATCTGTCACGCATGATGTGCTGTTGAATACCTGAGAAGAAACTGATTATCATTTAGACGTGGCCAGGGCAACATATGGTGCACATATAAGTTTTATTAGGTATCAAAAAATACTTGAGACGATTCTCTTTAATACTATATACGTTTAATAACTATTATTTTAACTTTACTATGTACAAATAAAACTTTAAATCTAGGAGTTCTTTTATAAATCCCTGTATTTTCTAGCTGAAAGAACTTTACGTCTTCAAACTCTCTTTTCTAAAGTTGCGTGATTGATAAGTAAGCATTTACCGGTAAATGCACAAGTGTAAAAATTAGAATACACTGCGCATGTAGAGCACGCAGTTCCCAATTGAAAAATATTTAGTTTAGTATGACGTATCAAAAAGGAAAGCTGTATGGTTGTTTGCTGTCAGGAATTAATATAATCCTAATGGAAGGTCAGGCGTAATACTCTGAAAATTCGTTTCATGATGCGTAGAGTTTTCGCAAACATCCCTCCGATTTGGTTCACTGAATCAAATGATTTAAATGAATATAACGTATGTTAATTGGAAATTTTTACACGGGTTCAACTCATTTACATTTTCACGCAATAAGTTTTATTAGCGTTTGGATTTCATTGAATTTCCAGATCGGATGACAAATGCAATTTAAATTTCCTTTTGTGGAAATGTCGACTAAATTGAAACCATTTTGAAGTCAAGCTCACAATAGTTCTATTGTTAATTAAATTCCTGTCAAAGCTTACTACTGGGATTAAAGTTAATTTTATCCAAGAGACATCAAGCTAATTTAACCTGTTTTTAATTAGAAGTCCTAATTTAATCTTTGTATTCAATCACCTTTCATTTTCAGATTCTAATATATCCTGCAAGCATTGCCGATAATGTGTGTATATATTTTATTACTAGCATGCCATTGTATATTAGGTAATAGCGGAAACGTGCCAAATATAGAATAAGATTTTAGCATAAAAAGAAAATTCAACGGTAACTAATAATCCACAACTAATTTCCAGAGACGCTTACAGTAGATAGTTAAGGGGGCGACTGCCGCCACATTTCCACCAGCATCCACATTTCCACACACATCTGGACCAAATAGCTTTTTTCGACTAGCCATTTTCATCTTTCGAGATAAATATATCTCGCATTTTCATCTTAGCATCCTCATTTCCTCCCACATCTGGACCAAATAGTTTTCTTCGACTACCCATTTTTAATCTTTCGAGATAAACCTATCTTGTTTGGTATCAATTAATATTAGATATTTCTCAGCTACCCAAATCTCTAGGAATTTTTCAGATAGCATTATCCCCAGGAGCTACCCTCACTTTAAGATTTTTACCGGTAGCGATTTCCGGCCGTTCTTATAAATTTTTCAACCATGCGATACATCAAATTAGTCTAGAATTGTACGCGGAATCAGACTCTGCAAACAGATTTAATATAGGACCACCCCTTACCGTTTTACACATATGCCCTCTGCGAGATAAATCTTTCTCCACATTTCAACCCACGAGATAAATGTACCTTGTTTGACATCAATTAATATTAGATTTTCTCAGCTACCCGAATCTCTAGGAATTTTTCAGATAGCATCATCCCCCAGGAACTACCCTCACTTTAAGATTTTGTACCGGTAGCGATTTCTGACCGTTCTTATAATTTTTTTAAACACGCGACACATTAAATTAGTTTACAATTTTACGCAGAATTCGAATCTGTAAACAGATTCAAAATCGGACCACCCACTGCAAAGTTATAACCATTTAAAGTCCTGAATCTCTAAATTTTGCTCTTTGCTCTATAAGCTAACCTAACAAATAGTCTTCTACGGCTAGTCATTTTTACACACAAGATAAATGTACCTTGTTTGGTATCAATTAATATTAGAGTTTTCTCAGCTACCCGAATCTCTAGGAAGTTTTTAGATTGCATAATCCTTAAGGAAGCTACCCTTATTTTAAGATTTTTTGCTGGTAGCAATTTCTGACAGTCCTTATCAATTGTTTAGACATGCGACACATCAAATTAGTTTAGAATTTTACGCAGAATTCGAATCTGCAAACAAATTTAAAATCCGACCACCCCTTACAAAGTTACACTTTTAAAGACTCCGACCCTCTAAATTTTTGCTCATCTATATTTAACTGCATTTTTAAAACCTTTTTCGCTATCCAAGACATATGCTTTAACCAACCATCTCCGAAAATCTAAAACCGCGGGTGTTTTAGAAATGAGCCCTTTATAAGTCATAAGTGTTTAATATTTAAAACTATTTTCAAACGGTAATGTACTGTTTTTAAAATATTCAAAACCATGACTTTTAAAATTTTAAACAATTATCAATTTTCTGGTTTAACATTTTTAATTACTAAGCACGTCATAACATAATTATATACTCAATGCTAAATATGTACTTGGAAAATACAATTCGTTTCCGAACTAATTTCTTGACGATTATGGATTACCCAAATTACATGTGAGAGCGCTGTATAATTTCTTTTTAAAGGTGTATATCTTCTCCAAACAAATACGTTAATTACAGAGGGAAAGTACGCTAAATGCAAGCCAATTAATAGCAATTTAAGACGGCTTACTGACCAACCTTAATTGTTTGTACAAGGAAACACAATAAAATATATACAAATATAGCAACTATCTTATATATTTATGCCTCTCATGCGTAGGTTGCTGTACTATTAGGAATGATGTACCTTTTGTCGTCCTCGCTCGACAAACTAATTTCATTAATTAATTGAATATAAAGTTGGTGTTTACATGGTTTAGTTTAAGACCTCGTACATATTTTCCAGATTACTAGAAGACGTTATAACCATATTTTTTGTGTTAAAGGATTTCCCATCGGTAGTCCCTTCTCCCATTTTTGTGTAGACGCCGTAGAGTTCGCAATAGACTTTTATTGCTGTATGTTGTGTTCTTTTTTTCATTAACTAATCGAATAAACCGCTGTTTGTGCTTCCAAAGAAACTCGGACACTCCATCGTCGACACCACCATACATTCCGCGGCACCATTCTTTTTTAGTCCAACGATCCGATAGGCTTCCACCCACTAACACCTAACGTATGTTTCCTACTATTTGTTGAACAAAAACTACCGGCATCGGCATGTCCGTATGTGGACGTAAGCAGATGTTTGTAAATGTATACGAGAATATGTAACCATATACATTAATCAGTCTAAGCTATTCTATTTAGTCCAAGAAAACTACTATTTTTCTAAACCACAATAATAATAGCCTTTATAGATTTAACATTTCTACCATTTTCCAATGACTGGTGCTACGTACATGGAAACTTTAATTTCTTATCGGAGAGAATCCTTATTCTCCCACGCACTGTTGCGTAGTTGCATGCCCACCCCTTTTGGGAATATATGCTCGTTATAGGTTATAGGCTCCTCGGTTTTACTTAACTATACTTCGTGAGACCCCTTTAATCTTTTAATCGTGTCTTTCTCGCTTACAATACAGTAGGACTTGGCTTTTGTACAGACGAATTCTAATACTAGACCCCCATTAAATTCGTCTTTAAATTTCACTACAACTTTTTTGTTGACAAGTGGAATATTGTATTTATTATCCGCGAGGTAGTCACTCTCTTAAGATAACTATATTATTGTTTGGTATCAACTAATATTAGATTTTTCTAGGGAGCCCAAATCTGCAAATAGATTTTAAATAGGACTACCCCTTACAAAGTTACGCCTTTCGAAGAACCAAACCTCTATTTTTTGTCCATCTATAAAACCGTTTTTTTCGCCACCCAAGACATATGCTTTAACCAACCATTTCCCGAGAAATCTAAAACCGCTGTGCCCCGCGAACACCACGTGGAGATAACATGTATACTTTGTCAACCAAGATAGAAGCAGGAAGGATTTGGAAGAAGGGAAGATGGGAGAAGAACTTAAAAACTATGGAATCTTAAAACTAATATATTCAATAGATTTGCAAAATCTATACAAATATAAACAACTATCTTAGACCTATATCTTTATGCTCCCATGCGTAGATTGATATGACGTTACGCTTGTCATATTCGCTCGATAAACTAACTTTATTAATAAGCTGCGTGTACAAATCGTGTTTTTTACTCCGGATACACACGCCGGCAAGTACTCCATACCACCCAAATAGGAATTCGATGCTTAGTGACTGTTAACTTCCGCTTCCCTCGTGTACGCCCAGACACATCCCAGCCCATACGCACCCTTGACCATGCGCACCCCTGCCCATGCGCATCTCAGCCCATGCGCACCCTACCCATGAGCAACACTCTCTGTGTGACTGCTATTTCGTGGTGACGCCATAGCCCTTTATAAATAAAGAACAATGTAATACTATTCTAAAATTTTTATTCTGACATTATACACAACAAAATTTAAAAATATTTAATACCAAGTGGTTTTAATTTTATCTCATTTTATTCGCAGCTTAAAATTTAAATCGACACCCAAGTCCTTTATATCCTTTTCTAGCCAATAGTTTGATACATAGCGACCGTCTAGGTTTTCAAACTGCAAAATGTACCGAAATTTGTGTCTATATATAAAGTATTTGATTCCACCGACAACCAGATCCATTCCCTCGTGTAATTCTTGCAGCTTATGAAAATCTTTTAATCGCAGCTTTCCCACTATATCCTGCATACGTATCTTGTTAGCTTGATCGACTTCTTCTTGTCGGTATTAGAGGGGCCTTATTTGCCCACTCAGTATTACGTAGTTGCATGTCCACCACTTTTAGGAATATATGGTCGTTATAGGTTGTAGGGCCCTCGGTTTTAAATGATCCGAAAGGTTCTTTACTAGGCAAATATACAAAGTTTAGCGGAACCCCTTTGCGTGTCGTGTACGCCAAGGTTACGAAACCCGCATTCTTTAGTTCGTCTTTGTTATCTGCCATTTTGATAAATACGTTTTTAGAATAACCTTTTAAAAAGTATACGGATTTAGTACCATCCTTTGCCGCAAAAACGCCTACATAACTAAAAGAGTCTTTCTTACTAACCGCAAATGCATATAGCTTGTAGAACCCGGATGTATCTAAGTCAGTTCATCGGCACATAAAATAATCTTTTAATTCTTCCTCATTTTTCTCTAATAAGATGTTCTTTGTCTAACACATCTATGTATTGTTCGCGTATTGCCGTAGTGTTTTCCATGTAGTCCAATTTTCGCCTTTTTGCATCCATTTCCTCTAATTCCAGTTGTCTTTTCCTTCCACTTACAGCGTATGGCATGCATAACGGCGCAATTTCCTTTAGCATAAACGGATAGAGTTTACTACCAATATTTACGCGTTGTCGTACAACCTCTGAGCTAATGTTGGGCGTATTTATCAACCCCAATTCCGAAATGACTATTTCTATTGGAATTGTAGAATATGGTGTAGCAGATTGTGTAAAATATGTACTACCTGCTTTAATGTAGCACTTGTGTAGGATTTTTATTTTATCTTGGCTGTCTTCCTCCCCTACTATCCCCAAATAATTTACAGGTAAATAGTTAAAACTAAAAGCCAAAAGCACATACTATATCAATTTTTCTCTTTCCTCTGGTTTTTCGAGCAACTTCATTTGTAAGCCCGTCAATTTCTTTGTATTGCTATTTCCCCAATACACGTACTGTAGTAGGTTATTATACACTAAACAGCAGCTATTTTGTAGCTTGTCCGATAGCTTACTCCACATTTTGGCAAGTGGTACCGAATATATTGGCGCCTTTAGGAAGTATAACTTACTATCTTCCAATAAGGTTAAACAGTCTTTTAAGGGATTATACACCCGTTGCGCACTGACATAGTTTCCAATTGTACAGTTGTATATTGTCGCTTCCAATCGCGTAATACCATGTTCTTTGGCATAAGTAGACGCAAATGTTTCGCTTAAACGTACATCTGGACAACGTAAAAATCTAGTATACTGCCAAGTTGTTTATTAACACCAAGACTTGTTATCTGACACACAAATTTGTTGTATATCTTAATTCTTGCATTGGTTTGTTAGCCATGTTAAACAATCAATTCTCACAGTTTTATCGTTGTCAACTATAATATTGCAGTTTTCTTCGTATTCGCCCTTATAGCAAAAGTTATGGTTTGTAGTTAAATAATTACACATCTCCATCTTGCTAAATATGCCCACAAAATCTTGGGTTACATCCATGTCAAAAGTTAGTAATAATCTTTTTTGAGATCGTCTAATATATCTGGTAGTTCCTCCAATAAAGTTTCCAACTTAACATCTGCTAGTTCCACTTTGTATGAAACACATATAGGATTTTGGAATTTTTTATTAATGCTTTCGAGGTCTGCTTTTTCGATAATTTCTTTTACTCCCCGGCCCACCTTGTTAGTGCTTTCCAGAGAAAACGGAAGCATAGCTTTAACACCATGCATAGCGGAAACGAATCGGTCGAATTTTCTTCCTAGATAGCTGTTAAATGCACCACAAGTTTCTTTTTTTTTTACGATAAACATACTTTTGTTTGCAGATGTTTGCTCAGCGTCAGAAAGGTCGCAAACTTTAACCAACATTAAATTGTCACAAAATGGTTCTGCAATTGGTGTGTGTAGTCCACCAGTCAGCATCTGTTCGCCTTCGACATAACGAATATTACCAATATCTGTCACCTTATTATTGTTGCACATATTTTCTGCCAACAGCCACAATCCAAATCACTCATTTCTAGGTTTCACTTTATTCCGAAGAAGTTGAGAAACGTTAATCAACTTGGAGACGCTCATGTTTACCGTTCTAGCCACTGCCGAAAATTAAATTGAATACGAAAATTGCCCTTATGTACCCTACAGAGTGGGGGCGCATATTGCCGAAGATACCCGAATATGTTGGACACAGCCATTTCGCTTACATTCTCTTGTTTAGGAACAGTTTTGTTATTCGATCTAGGTCGGCAGGGTTGCGCATCGACATATATCCGGTAGCGAAAAAGGTTTTAAAAATGGAGTTAAATATAGATGAGCAAAATTTAGAGGTTCGGAGCCTTTAAAAGTGTAACTTTGTAAGGGTGGTCGGATTTTAAATCAGTTTGCTGATTCAAATTCTGCGTAAAATTCTAGACTAATTTGATGTGTCGCATGTCTAAAAAATTTATAAAGACGGTCAGAAATTGCTACCAGCAAAAAATCTTAAAATGAGGGTAGCTTTCTTGGGAATAATGCAATCTAACAAATTCCTAGAGATTCGGGTAGCTGAGAAAATTCTAATATTAATTGATACCATACAAGGTATATTTATCTCGTGGGTGGAAATGTGGAGAAAGATTTATCTCGCAGAGGGCATATGTGTAAAACGGTAAGGGGTGGTCCTATATTAAATCTGTTTGCAGATTCTGATTTTGCGTAAAACTCTAGACTAATTTGATGTGTCGCATAGTTAAAAAATTTATAAGAACGGTCAGAAATCGCTACCGGTAAAAAATCTTAAAGTGAGGGTAGCTCCCTGGGAGATGATGCTATCTGAAAAATTCCTAGAGATTCGGGTAACTGAGAAAAATCTAATATTAATTGATACCAAACAAGATAGGTTTATCTCGAAAGATTAAAAATGGTTAGTCGAAGAAAACTATTTGGTCCAGATGTGGGAGGAAATGAGGATGCTAATATGAAAATGCCAGATATATTTATCTCGAAAGATGAAAATGGCTAGTCGAAGAAAACTATTTGGTCCAGATATGTGTGGAAATGTGAATGCTGGTGGAAATGTGGCGGCAGTCGCCCCCTTAACTATCTACTGCTTACACTTCCATCAGGAATTTTTGAATTTTTTAATTGTATCAGTATTATATATTTTACAAAAAGTAAAATTTAAAAGTGCATTTTTTAGAAAATGGTTGCCGAATACGGAATACCAAAATTTGCTATATCAGATGAAAAAATACACATTAATTCGTTTATTTACTAATAAACGTCAAAAGTACACTAAGTACACATTAGAGTGTAGAAATAAAGTTTGTATAGTTTCAGTTCGTTCAATGAGTTTTTAGTAACGAAAGCACCCTGGAAGTTTTGGTGGTTTACATCTAGTAGCATGGCTATTTCAATAGAATATTAAACTAGGGCAAATAAATACACTAAAAACACAAAGTACATTTTTATACAACTAGAATAAAAATCGAGGAGATGACCGGTAACGATAATATTTTTATAAATACACATGGTCTTCAAAATACCACAAAATCATAAAAGTTCACAAACTTAATGCGTTTATATGGAGTGTGGATACTGAACTCAACCAGCTTTAGACGCATAAAGTGTGAGAACAAAACTTTCAAAAGAAGAGAAAAACGGGATATAACGATTAAGTTCGGAATTGGTACTTTAAAAAGAGTGATAGAGGACGTGTATAAGCCATAGGTCCTCGGGAACCGATGCCAAATTGTTTTAAAGTTTTGCTGAATAACGAGGCCAAAAAGATCATGCGCGTTCGGGATCACTAAACTATGAAAGAGTCATAGATTAGGATCACCCATCAATAAAAATTAGTGTTTAAATAGATGGAATGAGGTGACCTAACGTGTCGAGGAAGTTTATGCCCGGCAAATCATTAACGACCCTGGATATCCTGCATCTTTATGTGTAAAAATAATCTGTAAAATTAAATCTGTGAGTACCATATGAGTTTTATTGTTTGTTTATGATGTATAGTTATATACCGGTAAATTTTAATAAAAATGGCTTATATTTAGTCGGAAATTAATATTCCGTTACATAGCGTTTCTGATGGACTATGAAATAGCGCCGCTAATAGTTTTGTTTAAATTTAAACATAATAGTATTTGCCAAAAAGTTTGAACATTTTAAAGCAGTAACAAATATATAAATGATAGCTCAATTGTGGAGCTATTGCTAGTTAAAAAGTGAAAACTCGGTATTTTTAATGGAAATTGAATAATTAACTAAAAACTTGGTATTGCGCTCTGCTTTTCTCTGTATTGTTGTTAATGGCATTTCCGAATAAATGGAATTCACAATATCGTATAGATCAATCTGAGAAATTAAGATAATGAAACGCATGATTAATGGATTAATGGATTATCTGGAATATCTGGTCAGTCAAATGTAGATTAGGTTTGTGTTTTTATGGTCAATGTACATGCAATTATATTATCGAAACTTACGGTAAGAGTTTCAACTTCTATGGAATTTTATTTAAAGTTATTTATAATATAGGAAGAAGTAGAAAGAAAACAATTGTGAAAGGATATCCAGCCACTCCAGTGATGAAGTACTTTGGGAAAAGCCATTATTATGAAAATTTTCTTTATTCGATAAAAAGTTACCGAGTATTTTTAAGATCTGGTAGTTAAATGTGACCAAATTTAGAAAAGATCGAAATCATATATGTCCCCATACAACAACCTAACTTTCAATTACGTTTGGCATTTTGACACTATCAGATATGATTGACATATGATTACCTGTCTTTTACTCCCACGATCCTTGACAGATAGTCTATTTAAAGGTCAAAACGTTTTGAACTTTGACCTCAAAACTTTTTTAATTAATCCTTCACGTCTCGGTAGATTTTCCTACCGTTATCAAAAGCTAACATGGAAAAAAAACAAACTTGAGTAAAAATACATAATAAAACGCATATAACTTACCGTGATCTCTTTAAATTTGTAGAAATATAAAAAAAGATTTACATAATAAAATAGCTTGAATATTAGCACAGTCAAAAGTGCATTCAAACGAGTATTTATTACTTCAACATTGTTTAAAAAATCAATATTGTATAAAGCAGAGTAAACGTTATGTACTTTATCAACATCCATTTTGTTGTTAATATAGAGTTTTCTGTATCATAAAACCATAAATTAATATGAGAATTTTGAAAATACTAAAATAGGCTAACCTAATGTTTGTTATTGAAAATTAACCTCACATTACAAGCAATTTTGTAAACATTTTACAGCCCACATCAAAATAAATTAACATTAAATGATAATAATAATAATGCAATGCCCATAGTTTAGCATTTAGTTAAAAGCAAGAAACATTTAAAAGTGTTTGAAGAACTTACCTCAGAATCCTTTGCTAGACAATGGGTTTCTACAGTAACACTAGTACTACAACCAACACACTTAAATTTATTTAAAATTGAATCTTAAACTCAAATCACAAATGAATAAATACCACAGATGATCACAAAACCTAAATATTTGAATAAATAAATATTCAAATGGAAAATAAAGTTTGTCAAACATATGTGAACATATGACAGACGACAGATTTGCCGGTAAAGTAGTTTTTTTCCTTATCCTCCATATTATAATTAGCGACGGCAATGCTTCGGTGTAGCGAGTACATATTGAAACATTGAATTGTTAAATGCCAGGAGTGCGCCTGCCCTGATCATGCACCATTACACCAAAAGCTACTGGGATTAGGTATGGTTGTGAAAGTGCCCCGAAATAGCGTCCGAAGTTTACTATTGGATAAAGTATTAAATACCCGAAAGGATTCCAAATATCAAGAAAATTGCCTTTATTTAAGAAGTGTTCTAAATGGTCATGAGTTTGGAGTGTCAAATATTAATTGTCATTTTTCCATAAACATGTTGCTTGATTGACACACGCTACGATTTTGCGAACTTTTGTCATCTTTTTACGGATGTTTTCTCATTATTGGTCATTAACTTAAGCCTTCCAAACAAAATAAACTTTAAGAAATAGGCGTTAATTTGACTATCTTCACACTATATGAATGAGTTTAATCTCAAAAAAGCATTTACTTTTTTACGTAGGTCAAAGTGTTTATTCTCATCATTACAGTTAGGTTTTCACGGTATGCTTTATGGTAACATTTGACAACTGTGAGCAAAGACGGCTTACCTTACCCATTATTCTTAACACGATTAACAGTGAAGGACGTAGCATAATATGAACCAAATAACCCTGAAAAAGTATAATCTCATAAAAACCTTGTAAAACCACTTTTCAACTAGAAAATATAAAATCATTTCTTATTCAACACATTCTATTGAAGCTTAGGAGATGTTTACGATGTCATTACATGTTAACGCAATAACGAAACAAGAAACACGAAATTATCCTTTTACGTTCCAAATCAAATAAGTTTTGAATATCCAACATATATGAAATTATCTTATTGTTCACATTAGCTAGAACCAAAGAAAGAAGTTTTTAATTTTCTGAATCAGCATAACTTAGCGTGAGAACTTTCGTCGTTCCAAGACAATGAGGTCATAGGCGCCAACGTTAAACATATTAATCAAAACGATTGAATTATAAAATTGCACTTATTTGGAAAACAAAGTAGCTATGATATCATTTCCAACTTATAAACCGCCATAATGAATTTGACGACCTTTCGGTATGAACAATGTAAGATACAAAAATAGTTGTTCCTTGGATCAAGAATGCATACAACCTAAAAGTGTATGTGTTAAAGGAAATAACCCCAACCTGATTGGTGAGATTAATCAATGCAGAAACTATTAAAAGGAAATAAGATTATGAACATTTCAAAGGAATGGTACAAAGTATTTACTGTTCTAAATTCTGAACTTTGAAATTTTGACTTAAAAAATAAACACAAGTGATATTCTTTCATTAAACGCCTTCCCAACTATATCGTTTCAATCAAATTGCGTAGGTCTAAGTGTCGATTGTAGTAATTATAATTAGGTTTTCATGGTATGCCTTATTGTAACATTCGGCAGTCATTGGCAAAGATGATTATCCCACCCATTTTTTTTAACGTAATTAGTGGTGAAGTACGTAACATAATATGTACAAAATAACCATAAAAAAGCTTACTCTCATAAAAACCTATTAAAACCACTTTTCAATTAAAAAATATAAAATCATTTCTTAGTTAACACATCTTTATGAAGTTTGGGAGATATTTACAGTATCATAATGTTTTAAGGGATTAACAAAAAATGGACCACTGGTTACTGTAATATCTAAACAAGATATAATTCTTTTACTTCGCAAACAAATAAGCAATGAATATCTAAGGAAACAACAAGGCGTTCTCGTTTATCCGAGGGAGACCTTTTATTCAAAGGTTTGATTTTTGGGATAAAAGTGCATGCTGAGCAAACTCGGAAGTATGTAATAAAATTGATAAAAGCCCAAACTCCTTCTCCTTTATGTAATTATGAGAACCGTTTCAATTCTATCGAATATTTTTATAGGCAGGAAAGGAAAATTTTCATAGAAATACGTGTTTTGTGCTTTCAGAGCTGCATTAACTCTGGAAAATCAAAGTACTTGAAATTGGTTTATTGATTTTGAATAGCAGCGATTATTAAAAACGTACAATACAGCATTATCCTTTCTACATAGACACGTAAACGTTTTTATGTATTATCCCGTGCTTTGGAATTAAAATAGCCACATTCGTTCTAGCGCAAAATCGCTCATTTTTACAAATTTTTCCGTAAAAAAATTATAGGAGTTGATTAAATCATATTCCAACGTGTTTTCTGAAATGCCCGGGCGAAACAATTCATATGAGCATGAAATTAAAATGAAAGATACAACGCCTTTTAGGAAGCGGTTGTAGCCGATACCGGTGGCGCACAAGAACGAAGTGAAGGAACAGATCTTGAACATGTGTAAAATGGGCGTTGTTAGAAAATGCCCGACCGAATATATATCGCCGTTACTTACGGTAGTGAAAAAGAACCAATCGGTGCGCATTTGGTTAGATGCCCGATACCTAAATACGCGTATGTAGAAAGATTATGTGGCTCCTACGCCTCCTGATGAATCGTTAACGAGGTTTAAAGGAGATCAAGTGATCAGTTTACTGGATCTGGCATTGGGATATTGGCAGGTGCCTATTAGAGCAATGGATCAGTAATATACGGGTTTCATATTTGAGAATAAAACGTACTGTTTTCAAGTACTTCCTTTTGGTTTGGCGACATCCGAGACAAGTTTCATACGCTGCGTGGACAAAGTGCTAGGTGGCGACTGCGATCAATTTACGTTGGCGTATATAGACGATATGTTGATTTTTTCGGAAGATCCCGAACAACATTTTATGCATCTAAAGCTTATTTTCGAGAATTTTCGTAAGGGGCATATGATCATTAAATTGAGAAAAACAAAATTCGCGCAGAGTGAGATAGTTTTTGGGGCACTTGATTTCGCAGGAAATTATAGCAGTTAATCCGCAACGGGTTGCGGCAGTTTAAACGGCCGAAAAATATTCGGGAACTTATAAGTTTTTTGGGATTTATCAATTTTGAGCGACGGTTTTGTACTAATTTTGCGGAGCTAACGGTTCCCTTACTGCGTTTACTTAGGAATGAGGTACCGTGGGCGTAGAATCAAGTCAAACAGGAAGCGTTTGAGAAAAATAAAAGTAGCCTTTTAGAGGTTACCATGGTGTATCATCCGGATTTGGAAAAAAAATTTTACGTGCAGTCAGATAGTTCCGATGTAGGAATTGCGACTTTTATTTATCAATTCGGAGACAATATGGTAATAATAAAATTTTAAGTTTTACTAGTCGTACGCTCCGCGGTGGAGAGTTACGTTATACGGTAACGGAAAAAAAAGCGTTAGCCGTCGTATTTGCGCTATAGCAGTGGCGCACACTTATTTTGGGTAAGGAATTAGTTGTGATAACCGACCACAAGGCTTTAACTTTTCTAATGAATTGTAAATTAGGCTGTACACGTCTTATTAGATGGGTTCTTTTTATGAAATAATATAATGTTACTATATCGTACTGTGTAGGTAGCGAGAATGTGATCGCGGATTATTTATCCCGTCATTCAGTAAAAACTGAGGTTTCCGTCGAATACAAGAGAGACTTTGAAGGGTAGTTCTCTCAATATGTTGAAGAAAAATTTAAAGAAAGTATTTAAAATTTTTTCCTCTTGTACCAACGACCTTTTATTGTTCTTGGGCAAAAGAAGGAAGACAAAATGTTGTAAATCTTAAGCCTTATATAACTGTCGAATAAATTACTATTGAAAGTGGCGCCTTATGTTGTCGGGTAGTTGTAAGCTAAATTAAATTTTTTGGTTTGGCAGCGAAAATTTAATGTGGGGTAATGTAGTGTACGCAACAATATAGCCGAACGTCCCATTAACGCGCCACCAAAATAGGTTTAGTTTTAAGAATTTGATAGATGTAAGAGGAGTTGGTAGTCAGTCGGTGCAAAGGTTTGATTAGTTTGATTAGGAGTAATTCTATGTTTTTGTCGTTTTAATATTTACGTCTGTAGCTACACTGAATTTGTGGTTATTATTGTATAATGTTTTTGTTTATATGAAGTGATGCTTTCTGAATAATAGTGCAAGAAATGGCAGTTAGTTGAACTATTATGCTCATTAAAAGGACACAGAGTTCGGTGTTTGTGAGTGCCGACGCATAACCAGGAAAATGCGATTATTAATGTAAGTTATTTATTTTGCGAATAAGCCTGTATGACATTGCTTATTGATGAACTATTTCTTGTATTCAATGGGGTGATTACTTCTATATGTAATTATTTTTTTGTAAAACTCACATTTACAGAAGTAAAGTAGGTTATTTGTAAGAGGCTTGTAACGGTCGAGAACCCTAGAACTCTAGAACAAAGAGTATACAAAACAGCGTTATCGTCAACGTACATTTCGCAAGTAACTAAGTAAGATCTATTTGTATAGTTATTTAAGCCTATTTGTGTATGTAGAATTAAAAATTGTTTTACATTTGTCGTCCTGTTTTCCATAGAGTTCAATAGAGGCAATCTGAATTCGTCATATTATTGTGTGGTGAAAAATTCAGATGCCCCCGCCTTTAAACCAGCAATTTAACATTATCTCGTATCTAACTTCATAGAAGTTACAATTAGATTAACTTTAGCTTGTTCGTTTCAGCAGAGTGATTGTGATTCAAGTTAGACAGCCAACAAAAAGAAAACTGCATTCTGGATACTTCTCAGATTTTCATAATTATTACTTATTAAAGTTGCATTTTTGTGTTTGATTATCCTTTCACGTACAAATGTTCTACAAAAGGGTAAATTGGGCCATGTGTCCTGCTCTTTCGTTCTTTGAACCCCCCCCCCTTCTCAAATCTTCGACTACATTTAGCGGGCCATTCCTCTTCTTTGCTTTCCTTTCTTTGTTACACGTAATTTGGGCGGGCATTCCGTTACTGATTTCGTTCTCTTTCCTAGCCTTCTCGTTGTCGGGTAACAAATGGTCCAGGTACTACTAATAGAAATTTAAAAAAAACATTAATCGATAACTATTCCTATCATGCTATTGTTCTAGTTTCCAAGATTAAGCTATACATCTTAAATCCCATTTTCTGGAAATGTTGGTTATAACAACATATTGAAAAAACAGTTCAATACCAACTTTTTCATTAACCATGCCAATGCTTACTAAATATACTAAATTTTTTCTGCTTTACCAACAATATTTTTTACTAATAAAACTTATTTTTTAAATCAATACACATTAATGCCATCGCTAATTTAGTCCAACAAAATATTTACTTTTATTATTTATTAATTTCTACTACTAATACTTGCAACTTAAGTTTAAAAGTCACATGTACATAATTAAAAAGTGTGATAATAAAACTCATACATTACTCACTGTTTTAATTCGTCTTGTAAAAGGTTACGAATGTTAAAAAACCATCGATATTTCCATTTCTTGTTTTTCCAGTTAACACAGTTCCCTTAACTCAACACAACAACACGGAATCCAAATATTTCAAAGGCGAATCTTTAGGTTCTAACTCCTATAGCTTGTCGTCGCAACATTAATTCCACGAACACGTGAATTAAAATGTACCCTGCAATAGCAAATGTAGTTAAAAAAAATAAGTCGCACGCCGAGTTTTCTCCTACCAAGAAATTTACATTCAATTTTGAAATTGCGTTCCGTCCGTTAATTTTTATCCCGTCCTTATAATAACCCCAACAACGCGGCTATTCCGTTTTATTACGACCTTTTCAATTACCTGCTCTCAATGATTCATTAATTCTTTTCCGTGGGGTGACTAACAGTATCACCTCTCCCACTTTGCGTTTCTTTCGGGAGTATATCATGGTAGTCTTCCTATTGAGGTTGTATTGCAACACGTAAAAGATCCATGACTGCCTATGGTTTAATACGCGCTTAATTTTTCCTTACATAACTGGGTTGTTGCATTGTAATTTTATATTCTCTAATGTTTGATTTGTAATCTAATGTGTTCATTTCACTAAATAACAAACTCTAAATAATCAGCTGTCTTTATATTCACTCACATTGTAATAACCCTACATTTATCTTGTCTTGATATATTGTAAACTATAATTACAATTTTTGCAGTGCATTATTAAATTGAATTATTTCTAATGAACGATGTACAAAAGTTTTCACTATTTTATGTAAAAAATATATAATATTGAAATACGTTTCCCTTTTCTTTGCAGTTTTGAAATAATTTATGAACCTGAGTTACGTTCAAATATGTATTTTACCATAAATAACTATCTGACTTGATGGACTGAATTTATTAACCTATGCAAAACTTAAATTTATCAAAATGTCTTGCTTAATCAATACTATTATTCATTAATTTATAATATATAAATACATTCGTATTTATATTATTGGTTTATGATTAATTTTCTCCTTTTACATATAGTTTCTATTTAGTGTAGCGCCAACGCGTTATACTATTTTGTTTAAATCAGTTCTTTTCCCGTAAGTGCATTTACAACTGCTTGGCAAATATTCACCCCTTCCGTTGTTATTGGTAAAGATGTTATAATAATTTATTCCTCTCTAATATAATTCCTAACACAATAACGAATGAAAATTTCTAAACGAACTGATCGAGTTATATCAACAATTTTATCAAGAGGGAGACAAAGTTAAAAAAAAACTTTTTTATTTTGCTGGTAAAGTTTATTTTTAACCATATCCAAAATTATTTCACCATGTCCTAGCATTAAAAATCTATAGAATGTTAGTGATAAACCGGGCTGAAAATATTAACATTTATATTAACAAAACACCACCCTTCTATTACTTGCCAGTCACGAAAAAAGAGAAAGCACGTTTTTTATCATAAGGATTTGTAACTGCCCAATTGGATTCTAATATTTATCATAGAAGAAGCAATGCAAACTATCGCTAGACATATAGTGAACTTATTTAACTAATGTATTTATAAAATTGTTTTCTGATGAATAATCACGGAAATTTTAAAAAAATAGAAACGAGTTTGAGCATATTTCTATCATAAACCCTTACCTGATATCACAAGGTCGAGAATTTCGTATTAACAATGGAAGCCCAAGGTAAAGTTGGATGGAAAACGGCTCGAGGAAAAGAAAAAGTCTTTAAAAATAAACGGCTAGTAGAGTGTTAGCTCTGGGTAAATCATGAGCTAGGCTCATGGGATGTCTGTTGACCAAAAATGTAGATAATGAGCGCCACCGTATTTTTCAATACAACAACCTACAAATAGACAAGTCACAGTGTAAAGAGAAGAGTTAATCCTGAACTAGCAGACTCACTAGCCCATTCATAGCCAAAAGGTGTCTTACCCATTGGCTATGAATGGGCTAGTGAGTCTGCTAGTTCAGGAGTAACTCTTCTCTTTACACTGTGACTAGTCTATTTAATATTATGTCTTAACTTTTAATATATTTATTGTCCTGATGAAGCCCCTTACAAAAGTGGGCGAAACGTCGACCTTAATTTATAAAATGACACGGTCCCAACCCGGAACCATAAATAATTATAATGACTCCGGCCGTGAAAGCCTCCGACAATACAACAACCTACAAAAATTATCTGTACTTGTATTAGGGGAATGCGGAAACCTTACATCTTCACCGCTTATATAGCCACAAAACCTGAATTTCATCTTTGCAAAGCACTTACCAAAATCTCAATTACCAGATGTCTTACAGATGTCTCGACTTAATCTGTGAACAAATAAATGCACAACTTGGACACCGTTTGTGTCCTTAAAAAAAATATTCACCAAAAATAATATAATAGAATTTATGTTCCGAAAGTATACACCCAGGGTATTTGTTATCATTAGACACAATGTTTGCTCACGAATGACCTATAAATTTTACTTGAATTTTTAATAATAAAAGAGTTATGCAAAAATGGTTTCTATTCAATTAAATTCACTTGATTTGTTTTAACATAATCTTTTCAACTAAAATGTTTATAGAACAGAAAATTAGTATGGTTCTGTATTAAAAAAAAACATAAAGATCTCTAAATTGAATATTTCTGAATAAATTTACTATAAAGTTTGACCTCTCTTAATAATTCATATTACATATTTTAATCTTTAGCCATCTGTAGTACTACGTCGACTTCACAATTAAATTTAATTATTTAACGTCTTATAAAATTGCATCTTTCAACATAGAGTTAGTTTTACTTGATATGTATAAAAAAAATCCTTCACGTTGTTTAAGAATCAAATTACATGACCTCAAAATTACTAAAGATATTTTTAAAATAGCGTAAAATAACATGTGATATTTAAATTGGATAGCTAGATACTTTGACATTATATGTCAATAACAGCTTTTTCAGTGTAGTCAACGCTATCTGTTTGTGAAATAATTACGATAAGCAAACTGCATAGCCATCTTTAAAATTTTGCAAGATTACAAGTTTATTAAGGAATCGTTCTTTTTCTAAATAATTTTTAAGTTAACTAAATCAAGGTAAAACTTCAACCTTCTACCTTTCGTAAAACACTTAAATAATTATAATTGGGATTAGAGACTAAATATCACTCACGTGTCGAACTACAGTGCGACCAAAAGAATTTGAACTTATGACATCAGATGTGAATATTCCATAAACATCTGCGATGCACAAACAGGAAACACATCAATACGAATGAATTTAACGCTGGAACTATAAAAGATCTTCTGAACAAAACATTATTTAACCAAACCAATTCTTCATTAAGTACGTCCTATAATTTTCTTGTATTTCAAATCTCAAACTAAATTTTCATTTCAGCATTATATACGATATTTACGATATATACGATATTTATGATATTGCACTATGAGGAAAACATTAATAAAATTTATTTAATTAATTATACCAACTGTTCTTCGGCCAGCAGGAATCTATTGAGCTGCTACAGGTGGAACACAAAATGAAATCTGTACGCTACAGCTGCCAAGAACCACATTCCGACACATTGCGGACCGTATTACAGGCCATGTGCCTGTCTAGCATCTTGACTTTTCCACGCTGCTGATAGCAGCTTACCTGTTCAAACGCTGATAGAAAAGTGACCCGAAATGACAACTTGACGATTCTTATTATAGGACTTAGACCTATAAAGCGAAGGAGCGCATATGCTATTGCAAAATTTATGAAATATTTTTATTGATCAGAAATTTATAAATTATATTTTTATTTTATTGAGATATTATATTACATTAATAAGCAGAGTGTAACTGAATAAAAAGAATGTGTTCTTTGTATGCGGCCATTTCTCTCCCTTTGAATATAAAGTTCCCGCAATGTCACAATTACATCTTAACTATTCGGAAATTTTCGTTCAACCGTTTGTCTCAATTTAGTGTTCTATGGCTACTATACAGGATAACATTAGTTTTATGTTATTAAATTGAGGAGGTAATAGAGATTGATTGGCTAAACAAAAACCCTGTAAGACATTTTGAACCGATTTTTAAATTCCCGATCTAGGTAAACCTAAGTAAAAGTTTTAAGACTGCTGTTTTACATAAGTTTATATTGGTATAATCCTGATCACATCACGCACATGAATTGATTCTACAACAAGTGTTCAAAATGACCACTACCTTCACGCAATTCACTAAACTAGATAATCCTCAAAATATCTCCAATTACCTACATTACATGTGATTTTCCAATGCTCCACCCGAAAGTACTACATTGGCCAGGAAGCGATTTTTTTTGCTTGGAAAATTTGGAATTTTGCCGAACCCTTGCTGTTCCAAGCAAGGTAGGGATCTTTAACGTGCATGACAACACTCACACACGGAACCTCCATTTTACCTCTCATCCGAACGAGGGTGTATTTTTGTGAAAAATGCTCGCCTAACATTTTTCAAGCGGACCGTGTCGGGATTCGAACCCGGGACCTTGGGCGTAGTAGTCACACACATACCACTACGCCACGGAGCCGCCTCCAATTACCTACAACCTACTATAATTACAATAAGTCTCAACACTATCTTCAAGTATATTAGCAAAGCAGGTAGTCCGACACCAGTAACAAAAGTTGTAACGTGTAACGTTACCACAAACTGCTTGACTGTAATTATAATAATTTTGAACTAAGATGGACTAAAAATTACAAGTCGAAACAGTGAACCCGGGGTGGTTGTCAAAGAAAATACAACTCACCTCTACATTCACAAGGGCCACGAAAAAGCTGTAAAATAATCCGTTTAAAATGACGACCTTTGGAATCTTTCGGACTAACTTGGAACTCTAACTTCCGCGATTATTTCAAAAGTCTGTTGGTGGGGTGGGGTATGTATTAACGGATAAAGCCGAAGCGCCATTACTTTGTTAATTATTATTTCTAACGCAAAAGCACTAATAGGCAAAAGTTGAAACCACTTAGTGTACAAGCGCATCTGAGCACAAAAGCTTTGTTGTCACACACCTAACCTTGTACTTGCAAGAAAAGGTTAAATATTTAAATCACAAGGGGTCGCTATTTGCGTACCTAGATAACACATCAAAAATATGAAATATTTACACCTGTGTCCGCAGCTGTGCCGGACCTAAATTTTAGACATCATCTTGTTCTATAAATACGGTTAATATTGGAATGACATTTTCATGCTAGAGTGAATATCTTTTAGATAAAATTTTATGACTGGTAATTCCTCAATCATAAATACTTCGTGTCATTTCAGATACCAATAATAAGTGTTAATACAAGAATATTTACATTTATTATAACTGAAATATTATCTTAACAATTTTTAGTTGATAGTTACAAGTTCAAACTTGGTGCTATTTCAATTAAATCATACAAGCTGACCTTTAAATTTCAGAATCGCCCCTAATTAATTTTTGGGCATTTTATAAATTTTATTTACATTATTCCTCAATATCGTAGTGGGCAGATTTGATATCTTCGATTTACACCAGTACCTGTTTTATATTAGTATGGTACAAAATTTACGTAATCAATAGTTAGTCAAGTTAAATGTTTATCTAATTCCTGTAGAGAATTTATTCACACATCAAGTTCTACTACGTTTGAATCTCTAATTAAACTATTCCTCCTTTTTTTTTAAAATGAAATTTTTGTGCCCAATAAACCTTCAAAGATAACATCGTTGGACTTGGACACCAGGAAAGAATTAAATTATCAACACTCACCATCTGTTTTCCTACGTCACGGAATGTCACAAACACTTGAAGCAAGGACGCACCATATAACTGCCGTATCCCATTAGGACCTCTTAGCATCTATCTCGGATTTTGACGAAAGGGGTGGAACAAATCTTCAGGCCGCTGCCAACCAATGACATTGACGACTAGTTTGCAGAATATAGGGTGGGAATCCAGCCGAATCACCACCAGGTTACGCTTTCACATAAGTGCCATAACAGAAATCTTCATACTATAAACGCTCAGTTACAGTTGAAATAAATTTTAAATGTGCCTTCCACTTTTCAAAATTATTAGCTGTATCGCTAACAATGCGAATACAAACAATTTAAATATAACTTATGTTATTACATTATAGAATTTAATATAATTTAAATTAATTTAATACAATTGCACATTGATTACTATCACCCAAGTTCTTTCTACATACCTGTTTTTATGGAGGTCACAAACTCGATGCGATTCTCCAATCGGCGGAGCTTGAAATCGGGAAAGACATCCTTGCTCTACGACAGGTAAGAAGCGACTCTAGTTTTTGAACGTTGTTGATAGGTGTCGCATAGCGAAACAAACAACATTAGGCGTGACCTTGTATCTAAAACTGCACGGTTTCTGGAGTAACCTTATTTGAACTTGAACAAAACTAATCGTAAATTGAAAGTTTTAGGAAAGCGAAACTTCGTTTATGAGAGACAAAAATATACCGAGTGCTTTATAATTATATAGCATTAAATATTTTATCAAAACGAATATTTATTAAACTAAAAATGATTCTGAATCAAAAGTATTCAGTTATAGGGGTTCTGGAAAATAAACATGCTTGTAAACAGAAGAAACACGCGTATAAATCATCTAACATATGTCGGTTAGTTACTTTAGTGAAAAAAGTACAAACAACTTAAAGTGGATTATTGTATGCTGCACTAGGCTGAATTGTGACAATCTCCAGGCAACAGTCCATCGAATTAGCATCATAAAATTTTATTTTTTGTTGTAATTATCATCAGAACTTCCATATATTTAAAAAAAAAAATTAAAATGATTTTCGTAGCAGCTAAAGTTCATTGGATTATTTTGTTTTCTAGCTCACATACACGGTATTTAATTAAATTATGTATACAGAATAACACAACTCTATTGGTCGACTCCATAGGATGATGTTATTGTGTATTTGAATTGTATCCTAGTTAACATTGCCGTAGTTCTAGAACAGTTTGGATAATTTTTTTGTGTTCATTTGTAGCTTAGCCAATCGTTTTAGAACAGAGACTGATTAACAAATTTTGTTCGTCTGATTGGTCTCTACGACCCGTTTAAATTAATTACATAAAATTAATGCAACCCTGTATATATGAATATGTGACTTTGCAGTATGGAGTGCGGGTGGCCGTTCTAGTTGTCTTTTACGATAGGCAGGCCGTACCGTGGGGCTATGCTTCAATCAGACCCACGCGGGGATGTTTAATTATTAAATGAAAAATACGTCCCAATTTAAAATATTTTTAAAAAGCGTTTTGCTCGTTGAAAAATGATTTAGAGCAATGCAGAGGCGCGTTACTTATGTGTTTTTATATAACTTCACATTAATTCAAGAATTATAATCTCCTATACGCAGCTGTTTATATTATAAAAATCTTAATCCTTGTAACAACAAACCCTTGGCAAAAACAAGATATAAATTAGGTCTTTAAACGCGTAATGGTTATTTATCACTTTTATATTTCCATGCACGCACTTTGGGCTATACATATAATCTAGAATAATGAACAGAGGGAGTTTATTTTACAAAGTATAAAGTATCACACTGTCATGAATATGAATGAGTTTTATTACATCAAATTGTGATTAGAAAATGACTAAATTTGCATAATAATAAATTTTGCTAAAAATATTTAAATTAAATTTTAATATTGCCTTGAAAAAGTGTTCGATTTGTATAGTTTGAGCTGCGGACAATTTGTAAAAAATAAAAGCAAAGCGCAACGTCATATATTTTGGGTTTTATTGAGCACTAAAGGTTGTTTTAAACCTGGCTTTACTAGGATTTTAATTTTACTGTAGCATTAGATGCGAATGGATATTTCTAATTACATTTTTTAAAAAGTTCCAACATCAAAGAAGTTTAATACTTTTCTATATACAGGGTGACTCCACACGAACTGGTAATATTTTACAGAACAATTTCTGGTTTAATTATAAGCGGAAATGTTCCATATACAAAGTTCTAGACCGTTTCAGGGGTATCGAGGGTGAAAGTTGCCAAATCTACTGAAAGTAAAAGGTATCTAAAGTAAATTTATTTTTAGGTTTAACCATGGGATACTCAATTTTTCTTATGAAAGCTTGAAGAGAATTTTACAGAAATACGTAAAACTGTAACTGTTAGCAAATAATATTTAACACTAAAATTGCTCCATATGACAGTCACATTTTATCACGCATACCTAAAGTTTTACTTAGTCATCCTCTTTGATATTTCTAGATTTCCATACTACCTCTAGAAATAAATTAGATGGGAAAGGAAAAATAAGTAAATTTGAATGGATAAAATAAAACTAAGCGGACCATGTGTAATAAATTTTACAAATACTAAAAATAAATTAAACATGATATCTCAAATTTTGTTTTTCCGCATGCATTTCGCGTAAATAAATAATTTAAAATAAACAAATGTCGTCCGTCCCGACCACCAAGGACATTAAAATAATATCATACCACAACACTAATACAAACTACATACAAGTTAACGTGATAATAACTGATTCAATCAGTATAGATAAAACATTTCATTGTGAAAACGAACTTTTATGTAGTGGAAGAAATGATATTCACGCTAAATAATTAATTATTCGCGAGTAGGTAATTGAAAAGACCAAAATATAGTTATACAAATAACTATTAAGGCTGGATGGCCGTACTGTTGGAAGTTGGTATAAGGCCATATTAAAATTTAGTGTACAAAACAGAGATGTCACGGTGGATTCCCCGAGGGGGATAAGTAAGCGACGTGCGATATACAGTTGAACTACGTTTGCAGCGGCAGAATAGATTTTACACATAAGCGGAGGTGGGGGTAAATTTGTTGTCGTTACGACCGATTAAACAGGGGTTATGATCTGAAATGGATTTGTGTTTATTGCGTTGAAAAAGTTAAATGTAAAAGAAACTTGGAAAGAATGATGGTTTCTGTACATTCTTAACGTTTGGGGAAGTGAATTACAACAATGAGTAATATGTGAGCTTTTATGTTTATACCTTTTAATTCTGTACATGTCTATTTAAAACTGAGTTGTGAATGGTTCGTATTTCTGTAGTGGAAATTAGCAAACCATGAAAGTAATTATTGTTGGACTAAATTAGTGATGGAATCAGTGTATATTGATTTTATAAGTAAGCTTTATTAGTGAAATTATTGTTGATAAAAGAGTAAAATTTTAGTATTTATAAACATTGGAACGGTTAATGAAGAAGTAAGTATTGCGCTGTTTTCGATGTATTGTTATGTGTTTCCATAAATTGGAATATCAAATGTTGTTGAAATCAATCTTGGAAACTAGAACAATGGCATGGTAGGTTTAGTTATGGATGAATGTTTTTTCCGGATTTTTGTTAAGAACATCTGACATTAGGTTTGTTTTTTACGATTAATGAACGTGTATTCATTCATATTTCAGGAATTCACAGTTAATTGCGTTTTGGCGTAGGTAAAAGTTTATTTGAAGTTATTTATAGTGTAGGAAAAACGAGTCAAATTGTAAAAGGATATCTCCAGCCACCCTAGCGGTAGGGTCATATTTGGGAAAGGTATTTTATTTTCCAATTATATTTAATTTAACTAAAATTTGATGATTTACGGAATTGTAAGAAAAGGTAATGTATAATGTAAAAAATTTAGCAAACCAGAAGCAAAAGAGCCCTATGCGAAATAACTGTCTTCTGCGTAAGTATACTATCAAAGGGATTGCTGAAACAAAGCGGTTTGGCGCCTCGTAACCATGACAACAGAAAAAGCATTTCAGGATAGGTGAATACTGTAGCGTAGAGTTTTGTATTTCAGTAATTTTATTATTTTTCATTTTTATTATTGCCTTCCATAGAAACTCACTTTTGTACCTTTGTAGTTAGACGGAAGCATCTTTGAATTATTACGGGGTTCCAGCCTCTCCTGAGAAAATCTATAGTTATAATGTCACACTCATTTTACCCGTAGCAATACCTTCAAAATTGACTATTGTAAAGAATACTTTTTGTAAATTTTTGATTTAATTAGTGACTGTTTCCATCAATTTTATCATAATTGAGCAAAAGTATGAAAATTGACAGATGATTTTTGTTACCTTTGCAGGAACGTTTTTTTTCTTCAAGATTTGTTGTTTTTATTTTCATAGTTTTAATTAAATAATTTAAGCTAAATTATGCAAATGATTCCGTTCCAGCACTCGAATGAGGAATACTCAAATACG
Source organism: Platerodrilus igneus (assembly GCA_036346225.1). Lineage (NCBI taxonomy): Eukaryota > Metazoa > Arthropoda > Insecta > Coleoptera > Lycidae > Platerodrilus > Platerodrilus igneus. The sequence goes on from JARFIW010001381.1 coordinate 3,417,826, forward strand.
GTATTTGTTCGGGTTATGTGCAATGGACGTTCCATCAGAAAACAAAAAATTATTAGTGTAGACTTTATAATCGCCGTTATACCAAACCGTCACATAACACAATACGTATTCCGGTTGTTTGAGAGAAAACAAATGCTTTCCAAGGCATTCACCCGAGGAAAAGTTCTGTGCAAAGATCTGGCAAACATTATCTTAGAGTGCGCGGATCAGGACAATTTCATAGCTACCAGAAAACTTGCAGTTCGGATTTGAATCAAGAAAACTATCCTTTCAAAGCGCTCCATTAAAAATCCTTATCACATTGAAAAAATTCACCATTTGTTACCAGGCTGCATCCCGAATCCTTTAATCAAATTCAGTGAGCTGTTAACTAAAAAGGTATAGTCTAAATCATGAAAGAATGAATTCACGTCATAGGTTTCTGAATTAAAAAACGACATACTTTTAAAGGATCTATCGGAGTATGCTTAATGCATAAAATTTGAAAGTATTCGTTTTTTAATTCAGCAACCTATGACGTGAATTCATTCTTTCATGATTTAGACTATAAATGTATTTGCACGATCTTTGCTTGTGACGAGACAGCGTTTACTAAAGACGGAATAATCAGTTATTATAATGAACACGGTTTCAGAACTTAATAGCAGGGCCTGCGACCTACTTTCAATACAATTTTGCTCTCGGGCCATTCATAATAGAAGGACGCCCAAAGAGTGAAGACTACAGGCGTATTCTAGAACAGCGCTTTAAAAACTATTTTCGTAGCGGCATCCTTGTCGAGCTAAAAAAATTTTGCGGCACATCTACCCTAAAGCGGTTCGAATATTTAGAAAAAGTAGAAAAAAAACTGTAAGAATATAATGTTCAATTGCCTTTAATGCGACGAATGAAACTGTTTAGATAAATTTTTCATTATTGTGTTTATGTTTATGGGAAGTTTAGTTAATTTACCAGAAAGATTGCTCCTGTATATGTTTTTATATAAACGTACAGACTCACAGAGGTAAATTGAGGTAAACCGCACACGTATTTTCAGTGCAGCCATGCTAGCAACATTATTTTCTTAATACACGAGCACCCAGAACGCTTCTTGGCCTCTTTTGCGGTATTTCTGTTTTAAACTGCTGCCCTCGCTGGTCTAAAGCAGATTTTGATAGACTTTATCCGTCATTCCAGTAGGTTATATTTCAGATCACAGGAAAACAGGTTCATCTTTGAACTGTTATCATCAGAGTCATTGTCAGGAAAATAATTAACTATACTTTTTTAAACCTTACAAGTGGGTAATAACAATTTCGATGAAGTTGGTTTGACGGGTGATCTCTTTTGTTTTGACATTCCCTTACAACCGAAGAAAGTTGAAGGTGTTTCGGATCTCAACACCAACTTTAAAAAATGTAATTTTTTCCGTAAGGCTTTTATTTTCTCTAGTTGTGCTCCATCTTTCCCTTGAAGAGAAGTAATTGTTTCGTTTAGTATTCAAAGATGTCGTTAAGGTAGCCCAATTACAGCAGTCAATGGACATCAGTTAATTGTTGGATAAAAAGCTCCTCTGTAAATGTGAACACCAATGAATCTTTTAGTTCAAACAGTATGGCTAAAATTTTTCCCCTTATAGCCACCACACTTCTGTGTGCAGCAAGACTTGGAAGTGATCCATATCCAGACGAAAGGCGTGCTGGAAGCGGACGGTTTTTAACATGATTAATTATCTTCACAGCACTATCCAATACAACCTTTAAATCTTGCGGTATCCTTGTAATTGTCAAAGAATGCCGATGAACGACACAGTGGCTGCTAGTGGCATTCTCTGCCACTTGCTACATCCTAAACATGGCTCTCTTCACATTTCCAACCATTGCACCCACTCTATCGCTGCAAATAACCACTTACTTGTTCTATTCCAAATATGCCAACAGAATTAATTATTAGTATTTTGAAAGAAAAGTGGAATGTAATTGAAACACATGGTAAATTGTCACTTAACCTATTTATTAGCAGTATATATTTAATAATTAACAATGCACACTTTACATTTTAAAATCAATTTTATCAACAAATATCTGGTACACCATGGGTTCCCCGATCTCACCAATTCTTGCTCAATTAGTTATGGACAAATTGATCAAAACTATAAAACCACAGTTATCCTTTTAACTAGAATTTATTGTAAAATACGTACATGACATAATTTGTTGTTCCAAATGTCGAAATCGAAGAAACTTCTACGGTATTCAACAAATTTCATCCGAAACTTCAGTTTACCATTGACATTGAAAAAAATGGAAAAATAATTTTTTTAGATACGATGGTTATTAGAGATTCTGATAATAAACTTATATTTGATATATACAAGAAATCCACAAATTCAGGCCGTTATCTAAATTTTAACTCAAACCACTCTTTCAACCACAAAATTAATACTGCATTAATATTAAAAAAAAGAATTACAAAAATTTGTAGTCCGATTTTCCTTAAAGCAAATCTTAAACATCTACAACAGACACTATTAAACAATGAATACCCTAAAAAAGTAACCAATAAATTGATTTATCAAATAAAACAGTCACAGCCTGAAAATATACAATCTCAACCTATTAAATATAAAACACTATCATACATACAACAACTAACACCGTCTTTAGCAAAAATGTTACAAACTTCAAAAATAAAAATTTCAACTAAATATAAAAATAACATCAAACGCACTTTTATAAAAATCAAAAATAAAACTCCAAAAGCACTACAAAGCAACATCATATATAATATCCCCTGCAGTTGCAGCAAACAATATATAGGTCAGTCCAAACAGTGGTTACGGAATAGAATTACACAACATAAAAGTGACCAAAAACTAAATAAACAATCTTGTGCTTTATCTATATATTTAAATGGTTATCACCACCAAGCAGACTTTGACAATACAAAAATATTAGATATAGAAAAGCATATAGAAACAGACTATTTCTAGAATGCTACCATATACAAAAACAATCGAACAGTATTAATTTTAAAAACGATATAGATAACTTAAACAAAAGTTACGCATTTCTATTCTCTTTTAATAATTTATAATTAACCTACCTCTTAACCTAATTAAAATAATCATAAAACCGTTACATACATTAAAAAGACACATTTATTATCCACCACGCTCAGACAGTACCACCCACACATGTACAATCGAAGTTAAATTAAAATTAGATATAAATAAAAGTATTATTAATGTTTATAGTATATTATTATTATTTAACAACAATTTTTTCTTTTGCAATATTTTCAATTTTTAATTTTTAAACTTCCAATTATAATTAACTGTTAAAAATTTAGTGTTAGAACCTAGTTAATATAGCATTTTCTATAAAAACAAAATAATGTACAAATTTCATAAAACCTTATTATAGCATCAACAATCATATGTCAAGTAAATGTAAGTTTCGGTATAAGATATTCTTCAATTATTGTAACTTTTAAATTAAATTTCAGAACTAAGTTTAAAGAAATATATTTTCCGAAACGTCAATTAAAATGACATTTATATAAATATTGTATTTGGACGAAATAAACCCCACAAGATTTCAAAATATTTTTATTTACATATTAATACGTCCAGGAATATACTACGAAACATATATATATATATATATATATATATATATATTGATGTGACTAGAGTTCATAGTGAGATTATATTGCATCATCTTATAAACATTCGAAGCCGTATACTCTAGAAAATTCGAGAAAATTCAAATTATGTAAATATTTATATGTATAGAGTTTTCATCCTTATTAACTAATTTAATCGCGAAAGTTTCATGCTTTAAGTGAAAGTAAAGGAAATTATTACGTTTTACTCCTAAAAAAGCAATTTTTAAGATTTTCGTCCACCTTTTATAATGACAGCATTGTATGTAAAGAAGTAGGCAATGGTTTCTAAAATCGCTTACTTTAAAAGAGTTTCACAAGTAATTGGTCCTGTTTAAGTGCATAAATATCTAAGAGAAATTTACAATTAAATTTTAAGTAATACAAGGCGAATAAAATACTGATAAATGCATTTAACTACTTAATTTTCATACAGTAGCAAAGCAATGTGCGTTGTTTAATAAAAAGCCCATTGATTGAGTTTATTGACTCATGTTTTAGAAAACATAAGTAAACGACGTGAATAGCCCGGGGCGACAATGAAGTGTAGAAAATTACGATACTTAAATTCATAAAAGCAATAATATAAAATAGGTAAACGGCATCGTCCAAATTTTAATATAACCTAAAGCTAATGAAAACAATAATTTCTCGGAAATTGACATAGAAGTGTATGACACATATTCGAGAACACACCAATATGAAGGTTCAGGAAAAAGCTAGAACGTATGGAAGTTTGTTATGTTAAAAGAGGCTCGCTTTTAAAAATCACTTAATGTTGAATAGGAGAAGAATTTTGATTGAAACGTTAGCATGCAATAGACCTAATGATAATACGTTACGTAATAAAAGTGATACAGTATTTAGTAGTGAAATTTTTTAAAATATGGTTATTGAAATCGCCGTCATAAAAGTGCTGATTAGTGCAAAAACGGAGGTAGATTAGTTTAAAAATGAAAAATAAATAATAAAAAATAATTAAAACCACTGGAAGAAAGTACTTTTGATTGTAGTAAGGCATATGTGATTGCAATGGTTTGTTATATATTATATAGATTATTTCGTATGAACAGAGTTACTTTTAAAACTATTTAAACTATTTTGAAGCATGGTTTAGTTACGTTCTGGGGAAAGTCAACGACAAGCAGATGGGTTATGGTAAAGCTTAAAGAAATTTGTTTCTAAAAGGACTCATGTTTATAGAGTAGTTAGTTAAGTTTTCATAATAAAATTTTTTGTGTGCAAGTGTTTGAGAGAGTCGTGTGCAAAAGTCAATATTTTAATTAAAAGGGTTGGCAAGTCAACGATACAGGTTTTCAGCAGTTTACAAGATAATAAATAAACCTAACTGATATCAATTAACGGAGGATATTAAGTTTATATCTTATTTGGGTAAATTTTGTACATATTAAGAAAGATTTAATTATGGAGTTGTTTATGAATGATAATTACGAGATTAGAATTTGTGTAGAATAAGTGAGTAATCATCCCGGTTCTAAAGAGAGATTTTGGACTCTATTTTTAGTATATAAGATTTGTGTTGAGAGGAAGTCATATTTTTTATCGATGTTATATTTAAGATATTCTTCGTATACGAAGCTGTTTGGGATGCGTAAATTGATTGTAAAATGATAGTTGGTACTATTATAAATCTGATGTATGATTGCAGTGGTTTTATTAATGGGGGAGCTAGCTACAATAATTAGACAACAGGGAATTTCAAACAATAATCATATGCCTCTTTTATTCAGCCTCGTTTAGAATCGATCCACTGCAATATTATACACATACTTACATACATACACCAAAGACGATTCTTGGCGTATGTTTACCCCAATATTTGTTAATTATGCTCTATCTTGAAAATAATAAGGAATATATCCATCTGTCTGTTAAAAAAAAGGTTCCATTTTTTTCTACTAAAGGGTTTGTATTGGAGAGCATATTGTTTTATGAAACCTAAGAGTTTATAACCAATAAACTTGTTCCACATACAGCTTCTATATATACTTTATACAAGTAACGAAAGGGTTGTGCCATTCCAAAGAACCAAAATTCACTAAGTACACAACAAGATTTAAAGACTTTTGTCCATTATAGACCACCATCCTGTGTACTTTAAGAGCAATGAAATCGATTTTTCTTTCTTTTAAATTAAAGCGCAAGTGCTTTTCAGGTTAAATGAGATACTCGGCTGTGAAATCTTATAGGAATACGCAAAGAAAATTTTGCGCGTTGGTTTCAATAGCCGTAGCCATTAGAATAATCATAATAAATTCAAAAAACAAAATGATGCTAATAAAATATTCAGTTCTAGAAGCCCATCCATTAAAACCCTCTTTAGGCATAGACGTACTAAAAGCAATTTTTGCCACAGCAAAGCGTATCATAGAAAACCGCAATTGAAAATTGCTGATATCGTAATTTGTTCAAGCTTACAACGCAATACGTTTAGGAGAAATGTATACATTCTCACGTCACAAAGTAATGAACATCTAAAGAAACCGCAAGGCGCTCTCGCTTATCCGAGGAAGAATCTATTACGAATTCCGTAAGAATTTTTATTACAAGAATGGAAATTGGAATATGCTGAACAAGCCCGGAAGCATGTAATAAAATTGATAAAGCTAAAACTCTTTGCCCTGCGGAATTTTTAGGAGTCAACGATAAGAAAAGTTTTAATAGGAGACAAGAGTTATGTGCTTCAAAGATGTAACAATTTCGGAAAACTCGTAGAATTAATTATTCACATTTTTGACCTTTTGTTTTTTACATAATAGCAACTAGCATACTGCGAAAGACCACTTTGATTTTATTACAGAAGCATATAAATCATTCTCCTTTGTATATAAAGGCAAATCTAAAACGTAGTCATTCTGGACAGTTTGTAAGCCATTCAACATAGCTAGCAACTTCTAATTAGAAAAAAATCACCACTTGAGGAATACGCCATTTTTGGTTTAGTCATCTAAATCTCTGTACACTTCGTAGAGATTTACAGTTTGGTATCTTTGAATAAAGCTTAAAGTTGAACAAGTTGATAAACATTATTTCTTTCATTGTAAGAAGCTAAGTTTAGTAGTGGTAGTAGTTGTTTCGTTTTTAATGTATATAATAATCGCTTGCATTATTTTTGGCATTTAGGATTTGTTAATTATTTACCTCCGCTCAATATTCAAGGTCATTGCATTACCGTGTCATTACTTCAAACACCGCGCCTGTGTTGTAAGTGTTGCGATATCAATAAACTATGTTGTTTTCGCATGTGCAAGGTCTATCTTTATCACCTGCCATTGTGAAGGAAAGAAGAATCTACTTTCGTTTTCCGTACTAGACGGCCGCAATAAATAGTTTCCTATCGCTTTCGTTCTAAAAGGCTGCAATAAAATAAATGTGCTACGCTTCGCTATATCTACAAAGGTAATTGCTTTGAAGTAATCGTTATTTATTATCAATATTGGTCTTTAGAATGTCCACTTTTCTCTACCACTTAGTTATCGAAATACCGCCGCAATAATTAACATTGGTCCTTCGAGCCGGATGTGACTATTAAAGTACAAGTTCCAAATGATAATGAATTCATATATCATACCGCATAGCCTGCAAGTGATTAAATATAATTACATTTACGATAGGTTACCGCATTGTACGTGCCTTTGTATTTATCATTATTAGATTGCCTGAAGGTTGATCGGTTCTTTTACACATTCATTCAGTGTAGTAAAGTGCTAAATTTTAAAGGAATTGCAAAGTTCATTTTTGGAATTCTACTACATTCGTGATTAACCATTCGCATCTTTCGAATTTGGAATTAAAAGTTCTAACTAATTTTCTGTTAATCAGGTGTAGAATACGACGCATGTCATTAATCATTGCAAATTTTAATAACCTCATTTCTTTGGTTTGAGTTGTTTACTAGCCTTTCTTGATATCTGGTTTGCTACCAGAACTTTGTATTGGGCTTACATATGTATTACCGCCGCATTTGCCTTTAATTTAAATATCAAAGTATCGGTTTCATTTTGTGTGCCCTTTTTGTATTTGCTTAATTTTAATTATGGCAGAGAAATTAAAACGTAATAATTTCTTACGTAATGTATGATATCGCTCAGACATCATATATATATATATATATATATATATATATATTGCTGTGATCCATGTATTCTAATCGAGCCTCACGAATTGGGCGTCAAGAATGCTGTGAATCCACCAAAATCCGGGAACTACGGTTTTCGAATCGCGCCCCACAGATTGGGCGTCAAGACTGCTGTGTTTACCTACAAAAAGGTATTAACTTAACTGTTCCGTTGACTTTCTTCTGTTGATCGCCTCTTTACTCTTTTCCGCCTCGGCTGCTCACCTAGTTAAAACTTTCATCCTCAATCATAAAAAAAACAAACACATTCCTATCACAAACACCAACGTTAACTCTATTTACATCAATATTCACAATACATTAAAATTTCAAAATTAAAATTCAGCATAAATTTCAGTATCAGAAAATTTCAAGATTAAATTTATTATCATTTTAATGTGCATCCAGAATTAAAGTCCTTGTAGATGCCTACTAATTAATATAACAATATATGCAGACCTGAGTCTGAGTACAAAGGGAGCATCTCCCACCCTTTTACGTTAATTAACCAGGTTCGTCTAATTGAGCTCAAAGACATACCCAAATTTTCATCATAATCCAGAACATAAATCCTAAATACCCCTTTCTACTTAAACAAGAGAATTTCACCTTAAAATTAAAAATTTGTTGTTAGTACAATTTCCCTACTGTCCATTTTAAGTAAATCAATTATAAAGTTATTCAACACACACCAAAACATCAAAATCGAACAACAAAGCATAAGTTACCTGAAGGTTAATGCACTCGTGGCCCCAATGTATATCGTCCTCTGTTAATCACACCAATCCAACTGGGTTATGTTTAGGTCCTCGTATTGCTGGTCGCCTTTAAAATTTTCTACACCACCATTCATCTAAAGTTGTTTCAGTGCTTTTCCGGAACTCATTTATGTATATCTGAAGCTTGTTTTGTGGATCCAGACACGTTTACGAATCATTTAATTATTAACACCCCCGAAAAATAGCAAAGAAATTCATACTTCTTTCAGAAATATACGCCAAAACTGCCTACTTTTGTGTATTCATTTGTCGTTGCAAATTTGACTAATTGGTACAGTGATACTAGACTTTATTACCTTGTATCTTCTTTTCTAAGTGCACTAATTTACATTCCTTGTAGCACGTAAAGAACAAACTGTTTTAAATCACCAAATATACGAGCAAACTGTTTAAATTATTCTATCAAAATCGGAAAACTAAAAAGCACTGTTTAACGCATTGAATCAAATCGAAAATCTAAGAGAGAAAAACTCATATTAACCCGGGTATATATAGTGGTTAGCCGGTCTGTCGGTTTTGTCCCCAAAACGGCCAGTTTCTAGAATTTCGTATACTATGTTCCCATCTCGACCGCCTGTGCGTCGGTTCTTATTAAATTTGCACTCGCACCAGTTAAATCTCAGAAATTTCGACACGGCTCGCAACGTCAGGGAATAACTAATTAATTTTTATACAGAAATGTTATTTTTACCTCTCCTGTTTGCCTCTGATTTTCAACCAATCGCAACCCAGTGACGTTGCTCAACTCACGCCTTTTACTATATGTGTCTCTGTCTTGCGCATATTATCTGTCTCTATCTACCCTGTTCCGAGTGGTACTAATCGATATTCTTTAGTATCGGTTATTTTCAATCCATGTGGACTTGTGAAATAACCCACCTTATTAGCATTTCCCGTAAATATTAAGCAACGGTTTCTCCAACATTCTCTGTAACCATTTGTTATCTGCAAATTTTACGCAGAACATAAAACATTTAAAAATACGCAGGTGTTCAAACATAATACTTCTACGATCTGAATATTATTGGTTTTTTACTAGCTTTTATACATATTATATGTTACTAATGGTTCAATTAACTTCAATTAAAAATAATACCCTTTAATTTTAGTGACTCCTAATCAAATATTAATTATTATCTGTACATTTTGTTTAATACCGGTTACTTAAAATTGAGTTAATTAATATAAATTTTGCACGTTATTTCCATTTGTTTCTTTACTCGGAATAATTAAATTACACGTAGAGCATTTTAATACTGCTTCCTTTTTTTATAGCAAGCGTCTTGTAAATAATTTAACTCCCTTATTTTTAATGAAACGAATGAATTTTTATGCTTCACGGTTTTAATAACGCGTACCTTTTCCCAAAGCTTCTACACGGTAATTAAAATTATTTGATGTGATTATTTAATTTTCTACCCTGGTCTAAATATGAGTAATATATATATATATATATATATATATATATATATATATATTTCAAGAAATATCTATGAAAGTTCTCCTAAGCATTCAAAACATCTTTCCTTTGTACACATTATCTAAAAAATTTCTTACATTCAACAGATATAAATAATGCTTATAAAAAAAATAATTTACAGCTTAAGCTTAGACACAAATTTCTATCTAATGATTACTTAAAAATAATCCTCACCTAGCCCTTGTTAACAATCGCAGAATTCAAACATGTCCTATGTGAGGTACAAAATTCTCTTTAAAGTTTCCGGATAATTTGCCTATCCTTTTATTATCCCGTTTGTTAGTGTAATTGGTCAATGACGCTGAACAAGTAATTTAGTAAATGTCAAACTGCTTCAAACGCTGACCTCAAAAATTGCTGGAATTTATCTCCTTGAAAATAATTTTTATAAAATTAAAACTTTATTCTAGCTTAATTTACTATTGGGTTACAAAATACAAAACAAACTTATACTTGCAATTGGTATTGTCAAATACTTCTTTACAGCGCTTATAAAAATATCATTTCCATTGTAATTAACAGTCATGAATACTCTATTTCTATTCCGTCTTAAGGTAGATATATCAGCTTGCAAGATGCATTTATTTTTAATGAATTAGAATTAGCATTGCTCTCATACCAAGATTATTAATGTCGAAGATCGTATAAATTTCGTAGTATTCTTAAAAATAGTTATGTTTCATAATTTCTGAGTTACGTGTGGAGTGCCAACAGAATAGATTACAAATTACTCAAAACGTATTTATTGCATGTCGTAATATAAATTAAAGTTTAGTCTTTACTCAATACTAACATGTTGCTTGACGCTATAATGAATGAATAACGGATGCTTCGTTTTAATTCAATTCCTGTTTATATACTAAAATTTTGTTCATTTTATTCTAGATTTATTTCGAAGCACAACACATCGATGGCGTAATAGTTGCGCTTGTTTTACTAAGCTAATTAAGTAAAGCTATCGTGGTCGTAAAATCTTCCATTTCTTACCAATAAGCAAACTGGACCTCTGCTATCTCTTTCTTAGAGTTATTAAGCGCGTTATCTATTTTATTTTATGACTTTTCTGATGGTAGCCTTTCTTCGAATTGGAGCGATTATTTATTTATACAAAATAATTAGCTTATTTAATGTAGACATTTGAAAATTCGGGAATTATTTTGAAACCAACTTCTTTGAAGGAAATATTCATTTTATTTAAAACTCATAAAGTGGTATTTCTAACGAGATTAATATTTTACTTTTGTTTTAAATGATACATCTACACACGCAAAATATGCTTTGCTTTAACGAAAATGCAATAAAAACTTGTTATTACAAAAGTATAGAATGACCATTTACAAAATGTAATACTCGGAATTTAATTACTTAATTAATGCGGACGTCATCTTTTGCTTCATAAATGTAATAAAATTTGTATACGTTAAATAAAACGTGTTCTAGCGAATAATGTGCACACGGATTAATGAAGAAATACTAAAGGATTCTTTAAGATAGGGTTTCCCTTTTTAAATGGTATGTGTTTCTACATGGGAGTTTTATTTTCTATTCTAATAGAATACGCTTACGCGTGTATACAGAGTGAAAAATTAAATATAGGGAATTTATACTGTTCTCGGTTTTTCTTCTTTTTGGGACGGTTCTTTTCATATAACTTGGCGTTAAATAACCTTTCGTAAACCCATTATCAGATCAATATATATATATATATATATATATATATATATATATTTCTGCAGAACCCTTTAAGAATCGTGCCCCACTGTTGGGCTGTCATAAAATTGTTGTGTATCCTCTGGAATCGGCTCGCTAATTCATGCCCCTCTTATGAATTTGTACTTACCCTAACTGAACTCAAAACCAAACTCCTCCTATCTTTACGTAATTCAAACAATTTATGCTTTCCCAAGCTAATCTTCCACGGCTACTCATCTCCCTCAACATCTTCATATAAAAAAATTAAAAAAATTAAAAAATAAAATCGTTCGACAAAACATACACCCTTTTATTCATATGATATAAATTATGATTCACACAATCTCGATATTTACAATCTATTTACAGTAAAACATTTCACACTTTAGTTCAATTTAAAAGTCTCGTGACTTTTATATTCCTCTATACTTCAACATTTCATATAGAAGTATATGGGCCTATCCTGAAACCCTAAATTTACTTTTCCCAGGTCTACGATGAGCTCAGTATAAACCCCTATATTTCTGTATGCAAAAATTATTGCATTATCAAATTACACTAGAGACCCGTTTACTCCTTACATTAAATAAAATATTGTTCATGTATTTACACCCTTAGATTTAAATTAGAAAAGTGTCTTTCCATATGTTAATCAAATTAATTTTCAGTTCATAAATTTTTCACCAAGTAACTCAAATCACTCATAGTTTTTATAATTCAATACCAGCACAACAGTTCAATAAAAAAATTCCGTTACCTGAGTGTTCTTCAGAATCACTACCTCTGTAGATGACGTCCACCAAGTTCATGTTCCTGGACTACACCCAATTTCTGCTTTCTAATTAGGACAACCATTCCATCTCAACTCGTTCATCCAATTTTCCTAACGATTTATGGATGCCTGCCATGCAGCTATTCATCCAGAGTCCAAACTCTACTTAACGTCCAACCAGCACTCTCGTTCAAGATGTAATTCAATCGCTTACCTCAGTAACATCCAACATTACTCGTTATAGTTATTTATTCAAATATGTTCAGCCCGTTTACTTCAATTGCACCTACTTGTGCTTTAATAACACTAAAAAATACATTCGGCGGACTGCACTATCACTCAGTTTTAAGCTAGAGTGTCTTCTCATCAGTTCTCAAAGTAAGGGAAGTGAATCAAAGAATAAGCGAAAAATAAGAGAGCTCTGCCACCGCCGGCAAGGTTTATATAAGCTTAAAACCCCCCTTTTGTTACGTATTTTCACTCAGCTTTCCATAAATAGTAGCAACCGCCACACCATTCTACAAAATTCTCCCGTACAAACAACATAACGAACTTTTAAAACTACGAATTTCACCACTCCAACAATATTTTACTTAAAAAAACTAATTAAACTGGTCAACCGTCAGTATTTTCTATGTAAAACCGTCCGTCTACTATTCCTTCTAACGAATCCTAAACACACCTCTTATGTCGGCGTCTATATTGTTATTGCACTCATGCTCTAATAATCACCTTGTCTAGTCTCTGTCTTGTCTGCCTACTTACAAAGTCTACGTTATTTCCACTCTACTGCTATCTTTATCCAGCGCATATTTTCCATCCTTCTTATAGTCCCACTATTGCCATGTCATCTGCGATTAATGTTCCCTTCCTACACGTGCGCCTTGATAAATTAATAACGTTCACAAACATGTTGCATATCCTTCCCGCCTATTTATTTTTAAACTACACTCTTCTGTCACGCTCTTAAAACTGTTTGTCATATCGCCACCTGCTATATTTTTCATCTTACTCTGTTACTTTATAACGATTCTCTGTCCCTTAATTTTATTGATTTGTTTTGAACTAGTCAAGCGTTCTTGTTAGCCGTGAGTCGTCCGTTAGTACAAACTACCAAGAATTATTTTCAACGTAAACTGGTTTTCCTATAAATGTTTATCTACCCCTATCGTCTGTTCTATAAAATACTTGACGGTTTTATACGTGTTTTTGATGTTCAAGCTGGTAGCATTCTTCGAAAACTTTTAAAATATGCTATATTAAATAAACGTACCTTGCATAAATTATTGATTTTTCTACTGCAAGCTTTGATATTATCAATTAATGTACACGATTTTTGACCTTGTCGTCGATCTTAATTGTTGTCCTTGTCTTATATTAACGTCTACCAATTAAACCTACACTATAAATTGTAATTTAATCCCAATTCAATTATTAAAGCTTTTAAATAAATAAATGATTGATTTCTATTTACAGGGTGTCTATAAATAAATAACTGCTTGTCCTAGTGACCTTTCTAAGCCTTACCCATCACCGCAATATATATATATATATATATATATATATATATATATTTAGGTAGTTAGTTACACAAGGTAAGTTGATAAATACTATCGTATTACAGTGAATATGATAAAATAATAACTTATATTTTTATGCAAAGTCTGTCCAAGACCTTATATTTTCTATCTTTCTATTACTAGCTCGTTTGAAATGATCATTTGGGCTTTGCATAAAGGTCTAAGTTATTATTTCATCTTATTCACTGTATATATATATATATATATATATATATATATATATATACGGTGTGTAAAAAGTATCGCACCAAATGGGATTACAGGGAAAACGTTTGACATTTAGACTTGCCATTGGTTGGGGTTAAATTAGACATAAATACCCATATTTTGAGTTGAGTCTCATTTGTTTTACATGACTTGCATTAGTCAGAGGCCGTCATATTAAATTTTTCTAAATAGCAACCTAGGTTTCTTTGGTGTGATTTAAAAGGCTATTTAATTAAAAATACAATGTGGTATAACATTGGCATGTTTATTCTAAAATATCGACGAAAGTAATTATGTAAACAAACATTAAAATTAACAAGAAACTTTAGAAAATCACAATAGGTGTTCAAAATGTTGTCTATTCACTACTTGATAATAAAAAAGTCTATTGACAAAAGCGCCCAGTGTATTCAGTAGATATGTCGGAAGAATGTTGGTTATTCCAACTCTAATTCGTGCTTCTAATTCATCTGTTGTTGATCTATTTTGATACACAGATTCACATTATGATCTGTTGCAAGTTGTCTGGTTACGGTTTGTGGTGCTTCACAAACATCCAGTGAACAGAACTATACTATGGAAACCGTTTGACATTCAGTCATTATATTTTTAAAGGTTATTTATCTAATTATAAAATTCGGTGGACTATTTCAGACACCTTCAACAATAGCTAGAGATCTTTACTTGCACAAGTTAGAATGCTGAAATCTTATGCAGGATAACTGGAACTTAATTTTATTTAATCGTATAAAGAGTAAGTAATTTCATGGGTCTATTTATTTATTTGTGGTTTACCTGTTTAGCCTTTCTATTGAAAATATGGATTGATTTCATGGATAAATTATCTAAGCCTGATTAACCGCGTGGGTGTCAATAGGATGTCAAAATTTAGAAATGCGTTCCCCTTCGAAGAATGATTGAGATATATGTAAACAAGCTTATTTGGCCAGGGTATTTAGTAAGTTTAAACGCTCTTGACAACAAAATCTATTAACAGTTACAATAATTGTTTAGGATTAAAAAAATGTTGAAAGAAGATATCGATGTCTAACATAAGTATTTCAGATTACATACGTTTTAAGTATTCGATAATAATGAGTATCGATTACATGGTATAAAGGTTTTTGACGTCGTAAGAGAAAACTTTTTAAATTGAATGACAGAGTTTTGTTTAACCAGATCCCTAGCGAGTTTTTATCTATCCCAAAAGTTTACATATTTTGCGAACCCTTTTATTGGGTGTTTAGGCACGAAAACAACGGCGTAAAATACATTCAAACGACAACCCTTATCTGCCTCTTTACATCCTCGTGATGGAACGTTTCGAATGTCGTTTCGTTATCGGTTTTAAGGGTAATGGAGGTTGAAACTCAACTAATAAATTCTAATGGCTTCGCTACTGTGCAATATGTTCCCAGATTAACTAATCTTGATTTTCTTATTTTGTATAATCTTATTAAGTACAACAGCTATATTTGTAGAGACATATTTGACTGTCCTCTCAGTTCCCTTCAATAATGTAAAGTATCAATATTGATGTAACCTCTACTGATTTGAGTAGATAGGCAGGCTGTATTCAGTATGCAATGCTATTATCTAGGAGTAGATTTGTATTCTGATTGGTGCGTTATAGGGTGTTGAATATTCATTGCGAACTATACTATTTGACTTGACGTGTAGTTGGTTATAAATTTGATGATAGGAGGAATAGCATTATTCCTTATCATATAGCTAACGCCAAGCCTGCTGGCCCAGGTTTGTAGTTCTAAATGCCAATATATTACATTTATATCTCCCTACAAAATACCTACACCAAAATCACTTAGCAAGTAGACAGTTATCTTTCAGGAAAAATCAAAGGGCTGCTCTCAACTCCTTAAAATAAAAGTACAAAACTATTACTCTACACCCGTGTGTGTAGATCATTGTTGAGATGAATTCTGAATATTTTTTCTTAGACCTTTCGTAGACGTAAATAGCAACCACTACGTAAATGAAAAGCGTCGTTATATAATTTAAAAAAGAAACCAGAATTCGTATTCAGATTTTAAAAATCTTGCTGCTTCGTATTACGCATTAATACAATACTGTAAATTTAATACTGCAACAAATTTTGTAATTGACCTTTAGCTTTTATTTCCAATAAATACACGCCTAATGATTACTCTGCACAATCACAAGTATTTACAAAGTCTTGTTTACATTAACACTAGCTTAATAACTATGCACTAACTTAATCTTCTAAGTACAACTAAATAAACACTATTATAGCACTAACCTTACAGATAATTTATTTATCTGGCATATTTATATTGCATATGTAAACTTTTGTTTACATTAATTAATGTACATCAAGCGTTTATTAGGGCCGAGTTCACACTGATCTATCGCAACGGGACTCGCGTTTATATTCAATAATCTTTTATTCTAGTGAAATCAAGAAAACATCTAGAATGCGCGTCATCAAACCTATTGTAGTACGATTCTTATTAATAGGTATCTCTAGACAGATATTATTGTAATACGATACCTATCCTTTCTTATCGCAAAACAGATATGAGGCCGCTGTACTAAAAACCGAATAAGCGTAACTTCCGGAGTGTTCTATTTACTTCCTAATTACGGTTATAATAAGCAATCCTAAAAGAATGAACTATTCTATTGTTTGATTTTATTGCCCTTACAACAAACGACAAAATTTGAATCTGGTTGTAGTCGTTTTAATTTCACATTGCTTATGTTGTACCCTTTAAATTGCTAAAATTGTTCGATAATTCGCTATAACCGAAAGCTAGCGCTTGTAATTTATTCAAATTGCTTCCGGTTTTTTATACTTTGACTCGCACAAACCTTTAAAAACAGTTGATGAAATTAATAACTATATTACAACTGTATCCCCAAATGTTCGTCTGCTACAAGCAGCTATTAAAAGCAACATAAAGAGCAACTTGAAAATCCTCTAAAACTAGAATTTAATTTAGGATACATAAAATGTTATTTCTATAAATTCAAGCAATTAAAGTGCTTGTGAAAAACAAGGAGATGAGTAGAAGGACAAAGACAGAACCAGCCCACTTTTTGCTGATGCTCCCGTAATTCGGTTCCTGGAATTTTTTTTTACTCGACCTGTTAAACATATCTTATCCGGAATTTTCCAGGGAATCCAAATCCGTTGGAATTTTTTAAATCTCTTACAAAGTTACACCTCTTAAAACCCAATACTTCTCAATTTATTGCTAATCTCATTCATATCTAACCTAGATAAAAATTTTCTTTGACTAGCCACATAAACCTAAAACAGAATTTCTTGGACAATCTAAAACCGTTAAAGTTTTTCAAATTCAACTGCCCCCTTACAGAATTGCGCCCCTGTAAACCTCTAATTTTAAGAAGTTGACCGGAACCGACTTTTCTTAGAGTATGATACATAATTTTAGTCTAGATTTTTCCAGCGAACCCGAATCTGAAAGAATTTTTTAAATCGCAGCAACCTCCTGCGTGCTAACACCCTTGTACCTAATTTACAAACTCATTAAAATTTTAACCATATATGAAAGGATTTTAATTCTAGCATTTTTTCAGTAAAACCCCTCATATTAGCGTTAAAGACCCCAATTGTACAATTTTCTCAAGATGTGATACCTTAAATATCAATTTCGCTCTGCAGGTACTTTAAAACCTTTAAATTTTTTAAACGAAACGCATAAACTTGAATAAAATTGCATTTATTAATAAAACAGTATTACAAGCGGTACGCGAGTTAAGGTTCGGGACCTTTGGAGCGGTGTTTTTAAAAAAACGTTTCCAAACTTTAACAAATTTATTTATCTTAATATTAGGGTGAGTAGCTTGAACAACGAAGTATGGAGTTCGAAGACTGACTGCCGGGCCTTGAGCTCCCGGGCTTTTTATAATAACCTGCCCCTCACATGGCTGTGGGAACTTGCAAATCTCATGTCTGCTTTTCTCTTAATTCTACACTTTATTACATTGTAACAATCTTATTTCTAGGTAATTGCGGTATGTTAACCGTCTGTGACCTGCCACCTGCAGTATCACTGCCCTCTCGGATACAAAGTTGCATATCCGTTCTCATGAACTGTTAATAACCTCTCTGGGTTATGCTTGTATTACATTGTTGCAATAAACTTATACTTTATTTAACAATTTCTAATAATTCCTATTAGATAAAATATATTCAATATATATATATATATATATATATATATATATGTAAATTGGGGGATATAATACCTCTAACATTCACCAACATAGTGAAACACAACATCGAACTAACAGATAACAAGCCAATCTTTACAAGAGCATATAGACTACCTCATGCAAGCCACTACCAAATATATCCGAAATAATAGAGGTATTCCTTCGCAGTGAAATATGTCGCGGTATTCAAAACATAAGTTTTTAATTGTTCTTTGCTCTTCTTGATTGATGTCGGTATTAAAACGGATGTTAGTTAAATTTTCTCTTAACATTTTGTCATGTTCTATTGTGTTGTAATCGTTTTCTAAATTTTCGTCTATTTCCATTTCGTTAAAATTTAATTCTTCTACGTTAATTGGGTCTGTCAATGATAATTCTACGGGATAGTCGTTTGAATTTAATATCGTTGTAGTGGCATATATATCTTTTATTTGTACTAAGGCAGTTGGGGTTTCTACTTTCTTGTTAGAATTTAGTAGGATTTTTATTTTTTTTTCCGTTCGGGGTTCTATTGTGTATTTTTGTTCGATTTGAGTGTTTTGAAATTTAATGGGGATCTTTCCGTATTTTGTCCTTAATAAACGGTTCTTTATGTCAATGTTGGCTTCTAATTTTCTTAGAAGGTCAATTCCGATTAAGCCGTCATATTTGTCGTTGAATTCGAAAATACAAAATTTATGTTTCATTTTTACATTGAATGTTCTCGGTAAGGGTATATTAGCTATGAATTGGTGTATTGTCGTTTGACGGGCTGTTTTAATTTTAAATGGTTCTCTTTCTACATAATCTAAATAATGTTTCTTCACGGTTCTGGGGCTAATTAATGTTTTTGGGGATCCGGTATCGATTAATAGTTTAAATTCGGCCTGGGGTATTTCTATGTATGGTAGTACTAGGTGATTTATATTATTTAGGTCTATTAAGTTTGGTCGTTTATGAATTGGTCCATTTGAAAATTTGAGCACGAGTTTTCTTCGTTGTCCTCCTCGTAAGTTTCGTATTGTTCGTCGCGTTCATAAGTTTCTGCATGGTTTGATTCATCGTTCGTACTTGTCGGAATGTAATTATTCTGGTCATTGTCAAATTTTTCTACTTCTTGGTGAAATAGTTCTTCCGATGTAAAATTGCGTTTCCGATGTGTGTTTGGTCGGATATGTGTTATCTTGATATTTTGTCTGCTGTTTCCAGATATATAATAATTATTAGGGTTGTTATGATTATTAGTCATCGGTGTATTCTACTGGGGTTCGCGCTGAATGTTGGTCTTTGTTGGTTTAGGTTTTGATTGAATCTTGGTTGGAATGCGGGTTTCGTAAAATTTGGGTTAAACGTTGGTTTTGAAAAATGTTTATATTGATTATTAAAATTCGTATTGTTGAAACTTGGGTTATTAATTCGCGGTTGATTTGTTTGTGTGTTAAAGGGTGTGAATTTTTGTTGGGGGATTGTTTGTCTCGCGGCTTGCATAGTTTTTATCGGTGAATAACTTTTATTTGCGTTTGGTTGTATAGTCTGTTGCGGTAATACATTACATTTTCTTTTTCTATTACTAGGTTCATAGCTTCTTCTAGGTTTCGGGGACGTTGGAATCTGATCTTATCTGATAGTCGTTCTGGTAAAGCGTTTATATATGTGTCCAGTGCCATTTCGTCATACATTTTTGTTTTTAAGTGTCAAATATTTTGATCGGATTCTTCGATTTTTAATTTTGTTAGGATTATACTTCTCACGTCTTGGGATTTCATTCTGAATTGATATGGGGATTGGTTGTGTTCCATTCTGAGGTTTATCAGGTCTCGTACAAGGCATTTTATGTTACGTTGATCTCCAAAATATGCAATTAGTATTTGTTTAAATTCTTGCCATTCCTAAGGGTCGTCTCTACTGGCAATTAAGGTTAGTGCCCTTCCGGTTAGTTTACTTATTATCAAGCGTATAAGCAATGAATTCCTTTCGTTATCTCCGGGTTTGTAGAAGGTTTTCAAGAATATTTCGGATGCTCCAATGAAATTTGCAAGATGCGCTTGAGTGCCATCAAAAATTTAGATTTCCTCCAAATAAAGCTTCATGTCAGCACTACTCATTTTGGTTAAGGGTTGCTTTCGCTTTTGAGTAATTTCAAAACAATTTTTTTTAAATTGAGGTTTATTTCTCTATTTGTATTGTTATTTTTGATTTGGATTTATTAATTTTCCGTTTAGGTTGGGTAATTTCAAATTTTGTAAAAATTGAGTTTTATTTTGCTATATGTATCGTTATTTTTGGTTTAGATTTATTAACTTTCCGTTTAGATTAGGTAATTTCAAATTTTGTAAAAATGAAGGCTTATTTTGCTATTTGTATCGTTATTTTTGGTTCGGATTTATTAATATTCAGTTTAGACTGCGTCGGGTTATTTTTAGAATCGTAGTTGCTGTTATTTGTACTTGGTTACACGGTGCCGTAATGAATTTGTGAGATTTATACTCGATAATGTTGATTTAATTACTGTAGCCTTGAATTTGCTTGCTTTTATCTCGCGGGCTTTAATTTGTCGTGAGTTCTGCTTGAGCTTTGCTTTCTGAAAGAATCTGGAGTGGATAAATAGTTTCTCGCGGTATTTACTTCGCTTTGTATGTTTTGCGTTAGTTAAAGCTTGTATTCGTTCAGTTCTGCTGATCTTATCAGTCTGTTTTTCCGTGGGTTTTCATTGAATTGCATAAACGTATAGTTCGTCTGTCTCGTCTCTTTGAATTCTAAATATAATTTGCAGGTTTTCAATTAATTACTTTGTTGCACTTTATCGTTTCAATTTAATCACAAAGTTATGTCTCTCAAAGATGTAGTTTAGTTTCTTGGTTATTTAATTGCGTAAATGCTGTATAATATGTAATTGTACTTGTTAAAATAATTAATACTTACTCACAGGTGTTAGTTTCAGTTTGTGTGGGAATTAAATAATTTGCTTCTTTACTCGTTAATTGCTTGTATAAATGTTGCGTTTGATTATTTTTAGATATCTCCGTATTCAGTTATAATGCACGTCTTGTAATTGTATCTCTCCGTAATGTAGGTTTTAGTTTCTATGATGAGCGTTTTGCTTTATTCAGTATTTGTACTGGAATAAATAGCTTCTCGTAATGCAATTTATTTATAGATTGCGGTGGTGAATAGTTTTTATTAAATGCTGGTTGTAATTTTATGCGCTTTTATGGATTAATTACTTGTGGATCGTGATGCAAAATGCGTTGCGTTAATTTATACAAAGGTTAATTGTTTAAATAGCAGTCTCTCTGAGGTTTTAAGTTTGTAATAAATGATTGTTTCATTCGCGAGCTTATCTTAGGTGAGGATTGCGTTAATTTGCACAATGGTTTTAAATTACAGTGGTTTAGGTTACTGAAGAGTGTTTTACTGTAATTTATAAAGTATGATAGAGGTGAATGTTTTAAATAATCTTGTCTGTAATTACTTGTTTGAAAATTACGTTTAGTTTTGGTGTTGGAGTTAATTTGCGTTCTGTTTTAGTTTACTGGATTAACCGTGGCGTTTTGTATCGCGCTAGTTAATTTGTATTTCGGTATTAATGGATGTGCGTCAGTTATTTTTGGTTTATTTTTCGGTTTGTTTTAATAATTGTAATAAAAATCTCTTTAAATCAAGTCTCTTTTGCTTTAAAAGTCTCTTTAAAATTCAGGTTTCATTAAAAATTTTTTTCAATATAAATTCTCGTTTGAAAATAATTTCTCTTTGTAAACTATTTTCAAAAAAATATTGGCATAAAATAACAATAAAATAATACTAAAATAATAATCAAATAATAAAATGATAAAACTAGCATATATCAATTATAGGTTGTGAGATCAATTGGTTTTAATGGAAATGAACTTACATTAATTTCTTAATCTGTTTCTTTTGTAGGCTCGATCGATGCTGTATCTTGTCCACGTTGGTTTGTTGTGCTGGATTCGGTCGATTTGTGTACTCCCTCCAACCTGGTTTGGGTTTTGTCAAAATTGCGAATTGAAATTTTTGGTCACCAATCTTCCGATTTTTAGATTCTTAGTGCCCTTTTGACACCCTACCGACTACGCCAGTTGGGGTTCGGGCCTTTGGAGCGGTGTTTTTAAAAAAAAGTTTCCAAACTTTAACAAATTTATTTATCTTAATATTAGGGTGAGTAGCTTGAACAACGAAGTATGGAGTTCGAAGACTGACTGCCGGGCCTTGAGCTCCCGGGCTTTTTATAATAACCTGCCCCTCACATGGCTGTGGGAACTTGCAGATCTCATGTCTGCTTTTCTCTTAATTCTACACTTTATTACATTGTAACAATCTTATTTCTAGGTAATTGCGGTATGTTAACCTGCCACCTGCAGTATCACTGCCCTCTCGGATACAAAGTTGCATATCCGTTCTCATGAACTGTTAATAACCTCTCTGGGTTATCCTTGTATTACATTGTTGCAATGAACTTATACTTTATTTAACAATTTCTAATAATTCCTATTAGATTCAATATATTCAATATATATATATATATATATATATATATATATATATATATATATATATGTAAATTGGGGGATACATAACTCGCGTTATTAGTCAACCAACATATTGCAGATTAAGAAGACAACAAATATTAGCCGTCCAATGAACACCACGGGGAGGTAACACGCACACCCTGTCCACAAGTATAGAAGGGAAAGGATTCAGTAAGCGGGAAGGTAGGGGAAAGAACTTAAAAATTATCGTAAGTGTATATTATTATGCCCCTTGCATAAGTTGATGTATATCTAGGGATGACGAATCTTTTGTCATTTTCGCCCGACAGACTAACTTTATTAAATAATTCAGTGAAAATATCATGCTTTTACTTATGATACACGGCATCATATTCATGAGGGCATCTTTATTATTAATAACTACGTCCTTAAAACCGCCCACACCAATACCCTCCACCACACTACGACTTATACCTTTAATTTTCTTTAAAACATCCTTTTCACTTACAATACAATATGATTTAGCCCTACTACCCACAAACATTAGATCTTCATTTAACTCATCTTTGAATTTCTCCACTACTTTTTTATTCACTAACGGTTTATTTTATATATTATCCGCAAGATGGTCGCTAGTATCGAAATGGTTAATGTTCACGATAAAGTCACTAAATAGATCTTCGGTTTTCCACACTATATACTAGGGAATCAGAATCTGTATATAATAGTTGGATTTGATTACCATACGAGGGCCTCATAATACCATAATGAAACTCGTACATAAGAGTTTTCGACAACTCCAAAATCGCGAAACCTGTATATATAAGCTTATCGTATGAAACTTTTACCCTTTCCATATGTACGATAACCAAATCCTCCCTTGGTATAGTATAACTGTGGAAATTAGGCCGGACAATTAGTGTACTCGCGCACAACCAGTTACCAGAAGCATACCACCGGGTTACTATTTCCACATCCACAGGTTTGTCGGCAGTCTCCATGATTTCCCGAATACTGCATTATTCATTAAATTATAGAAATCGTTTTCGAATGCATTCTTAGCCGACATCCTCAACCCAGTGTTAAGATCAATATACGTCTCCAACCATGGAGATTGAGTAAATTCTAGAACCCGGTGCATTATTGCTTATAGTTTAGGAACAAACACTGTTGCAAATTCCGGTAATGGAGGGTGTAGTTCTTCTTGTTCTAAAGAGTTGCTAGCAGTTTAGGCGTCTTCGATTTAGGTTACGGAGACATAATATTTTCAGAACAGAAGGGTAAATCGTTGTGGGTATTGTGCAGAGATTCGAAATATTCAAGATCCACCTCTAAAATGTATCCTTTGTCAGTGGTATCAGATATTTTCATAATATTTTCTTTTAGGAGAGCAATCTTTTTGTCATCCATCCATCTGTAGGTATTTGTGGTCTCATCGCCCACCATATACGTTGTTTGTATCCAGGTAAGCTAAGTATGTTGAAACCTCAGTAAGATTGTAATCCTCCATGTATTTATTATTTTCTCGATCATATCGTTTACTACATTGTGCTAGACCTCCTCTGTTGCCAGCCTTAATGAAGTTGTGCATGTCAATATCCTTTGCAGTTCCATTTTTACACCGTCAGGTATTGGCATGAAATGTAGTATATAATCGAGCACTAGGACAATCGATATAAATCCACAATTTGATCTCCTATCTGCTTGCTATTAATTAGAGGGCATGCTTGGTATGTAATTGAACGAAATAATAACAAACTACATTTTAAAATTGATGTTTAATAAAAACCGGTTATAATATCGTAACGACTTAAATTCGTACCGCTACTAAAGTAAACTTGGTCCATTTTTCTTTTTAAAAAATGCATACTTAATACACTAAAAATATGTAAGAACTGCACTTACTAAGTGGATCAGATCGATTACTGGTACAGATTCTACAATAGCAGGAATCAGTCGTGTCCTCGCTGATTATTCGAGTACGTAGACGCATTTCGAGGGCATAATTTTTCATCCTCCAACAATAGAATATAAGCGTATAAGTATTGGACACGCTCGGACACAGAGCCCCGGTATTAAGCGTAGGTCCTAGTTTTGATACCATTTTTGACTATTTAGGAAGAATTTTTATTTTCATTCTACATGGTGACACCTAAATCCTTTATGTTTGCTGCCGGTTGTTATAACTTAACCACTTTAATGCTTATTTTTTAATTTATGTCTACGTATTAGTCTTCTACATACATTTCTAGCCAGTAATTGAATATGTACAATATGTCCAGATTTTCGATCTGCAAAATATAACCGACTTATTGCTAAATCGAGTTTACAGGAGTGAATACAACTCATTTACCTTACATGTGGTTTTCCAATGCTACACCCGAAGGTACTACATTGGCCAAGAAGTGAGTTCCTTTTACCTGGAAAATTTGGAATTTTGTCGAACCCTTGCTGTTTCAAGCAAGGTAGAAATCTTTAACGTGCGTGACAACACTCACACACGGGACCTCCATTTTACCTCACATCCGAACGAGGGTGTATTTTTGTGAAAAATGCTCGCCTAACATTTTTGAAGCGGACCGTGTCGGGATACGAACCCGGGACTTTGGGCGTAGTAGTCACACACATACCAACTACGCCACGGAGCCGCCACAACTCATTTACTGCGCACCGGGCCGAAGCGGGCTACGCAACCCGCCGAGGCGGTCCGAGGTGGGCCGTGTATCGGGTCCAGGCGGGTGCGCACCGGACCGACGTGGGGTACGCACCCTGCCAGGCGAAAAATAATTTTTAAATCAAAACAATTTTTTGTAAAATTTTACAGCTTTTGTCAAATACTCTTTACTGTATAACAGGAAAAATTGATAGGTTAGGTCAGCGTCGCCGGTGACGCTGTCCTAACCTATCAATTTTTCCTGTCATCTAACCTAAGTCCACACAAGTCCAACTAACCTACCCTAACTCCAGACAACGCTAGCTAACCTAACTCATGAAAAATCCAACTAACCTCGCCTAACTTCAGACAACACAGACTAACATAATTGTAAACAACGTAAACTAACCCAAACCCTCCTCCCTCCACCCTACTTTGTCGTCCTCCCTCCTTTTGCTTCCGTACGACATATATCCGACATATGTCCAGCATACATCTGACATATATCCGATATATGTCCGTCATATGTCCGACATATATCGGACATATGTCCGATATAGATAAGTATACAAAGAGACATTTTTTAATTGGAATCAGTTGTGATACAGCATTTTTAAAAATGCAAGCGTCAGCGAACGCTACACTGAAGTCTTGGACAATAGCTGTAATATTTTATAAAAAACCGTTTTGTTTTTAAAATGATTTTTGCCTGGCACGGTGCGTGGTCAGTGTCGGCCCGATGCGCAGCCCGCTTTGGCCCGGTACGCGGCCCACCTCGGCCCGCTTTGGCCTGGTGCGCGGCCTACTTCGGCCAGGTGCGTGGAAAACGAGTTGTATTCACTCCTGTAAACTCGATTTAGCAATAAGTCGGTTATATTTTGCAGGTCAAAAATCTGGACATATTGTACATATCCAATTACTGGCTAGAAATGTATGTGGAACACTAATTCGTAGACGTAAATTTAAAAATAAGCATTAAAGTGGTTAAGTTATAACAACCGGCAGCAACCATAAAGAATTTAGGTATCACCATGTAGAACGAAAATACAAAATTCTTCCTAAATAGTCAAAAATGGTATCAAAACCAGGACCTACGATTTATACCGGGGCTCTGTGTCCGAGCGTGTCCAATACTTATACGCTTATATTCTTTTGTTGGAAAATGGAAAATTATACCCTCGAAATGCGTCTACGTACTCGAATAATCAGCGAGGACACGACTGATTCCTGCTATTATAGAATTTGTACCAGTAATCGATCTGATCCACTTAGTAAGTGCAGTTCTTACATACTTTTAATGCATTAAGTATGCATTTTTCGAAAATAAATATGGACCAAGTTCACTTTAGTAGCGGTACGAATTTAAGTCGTTATAGTATTATAACCCGTTTTTATTAAACATCAATTTTAAAATGTAGTATGTTATGATTTCGGTCAATTACATACCAAGCATGCTGTCTAATCAACAGCAAGCAGATTGGGGATCAAATTGTGGATTTATATCGATTGTCGTAGTGCTCGATTATATATACTACATTTCATGCCAATACCAGACGGCCCCAAGTTTGAGCTGGGATGCCATGTTTAAATATACTGGCTTAAAAATGGCACTGTTCAGGGATATTGGCATGCACAAGTTCATTAAAGCTGGTATCAGAGGAGGTCTAGCACAATGTAGTAAGCGATATGATCGAGCACATAATAAATACATGGAGGATTACAATAAGCGATTCCAGATGGATGGATGGATGGATGGATGGATGACAAAAAGATTGCGCTCTTAAAAAAAATATTATTAATATATCTGAAACGAGTGACAAAGTCTACATTTTAGAGATGGATCTTGAATTTCCAGAATCTCTACACAATACCCACAACGATCTACCCTTCTGTTCTGAAAACATGATGCATCCGTTACCTAAATCGAAGACGCCGAAACTGTCAGCGACTCTTTACAACAAGAAGAACTAGGCTCTCCGTTACCGGAATTTGCAACAGCGTTTGTGCCATGGTATTAAACTAAAAGCAATTCACCTGGTTCTAGAATTTACTCAATCTCCATGGTTGGAGACATATATTAATCTCAACGTTGGGTCGAGAACGTCGGCAAAGAATGCATTCGAAAATAACTTCTATAAATTAATGAATAATGCAGTATTCGGGAAGACCATAGAGAATGTGGACAGACGTGTCGATGTGAAAATCGTAACCCGGTGGGATGTTTCTGGAAACTGGATGTGCGCAAGTACACTACTTGTCCGGCCTAATTTCCACAGTTGTACTATATTAAGGAAGGATTTCGTTATCGTACAAATGGATAGGGTCAAAATTACGTACGATAAGCCTACAGATGCAGGTTTTGCAATTTTGGAGTTGTCGAAAACTATAATGTACAAGTTTCATTATGGTGTTATGAAGCGCTCGTATGGTAATCACATTCAACTCTTATATACAGATACTGATTCCCTAGTGTATAGTGTGGCAAATCGAAGATCTGTACAGTACCATTTCGATACTAGCGACTATCCTGCGGATAATTAATACAATATACCGTTAGTGAATAAAAAAGTAGTGTTAGAGTTTGTGGGTAGTAGTGCTAAATCATATTGTATTGTAAGTGAAAAGAATGTTGTAAAGAAAATTAAGGGAATAAGTTGTAGTGTGGTGGAGGGTATGGTGTGGGTGGTTTTATGGACGTAGTTATTAA
Organism: Platerodrilus igneus; assembly: GCA_036346225.1. Classification (NCBI taxonomy): domain Eukaryota; kingdom Metazoa; phylum Arthropoda; class Insecta; order Coleoptera; family Lycidae; genus Platerodrilus; species Platerodrilus igneus. The sequence goes on from JARFIW010001381.1 coordinate 3,446,187, forward strand.
TAATAAAGATGCCCGCATGCATGCGATGCCGTGTATCAGCAGTAAAAAACATGATATTTTCACTCAATTACTTAATAAAGTTAGTTTGTCGAGTGAAGACAACAAAAGAGTCGCAATCCCTGGATGTACATCAACTTATGCATGGGGCATAATATTTAGATTTATAAGTTTTTAATATGCAAATTAAGTAAATAGTAGTTTTAATATTTTATAATTTTTAAGTTCTTTCCCCTACCTTCCCACCTACCGAATCCTTTCACTTCTATTCTTGTGGACAGACAGAATTAAAATCTTTTCATATATGGTTAAAATTTTAATGTGCTTGAAAATTAGGTATAAGGGCGTTAGCTTACAAATGTTTTCTGCGATTTAAAAAATTCTTTCAATTCGGGTTCGCTGGAAAAATCTAGACTAAAATTATGTATCATACTCTAAGAAAAGTTGGTTCTGGTTAACTTCTTAAAATTAGAGGTTTACAGGGGTGCAACTCTGTAAGCGGGTAGTTGAATTTGAAAAATTTCAACGGTTTTAGATTGCCCAAGAAATTCTGGTTTAGGTTAAAGAAACTAGTCGAAGAAAACTTTTATCTAGGTTAGACATGGATGCGATTAGCAAAAAATTAAGGAGTATTGGGTTTTAAAGAGGTGTAACTTTGTAAGGAGTGGTCCGATTAAACAATTCTAACGGATTTAGATCCCTTGAAAAATTCTGGATTAGATCTGTTTAACAGGTCAGCGAAAAAAACTTCCAGAAACTGAATTGCGGGAGTATCAGCAAAAAGTGGGCTGGTTTTGTCTTCGTCCTTCTACTGAGATGATATTAATGGAAATAGAACGAGCAAGCATGAAATATGTCGATTAGAAAGCGTAATTTGGAATCGTGCTTTCCCGGTAGAATATCTACTAGTGAAATAATAAGCCCGCCCATCAAAGATCCAAGTGAGTTCTTAAAAGAAGTGTTAGAAGCTTGAAACGTAAAATAATTGCATCACTCAGGAAATCCATACTAAAAGTGGACATTGTATTATGGAAAACCTAATTAAACCGCAAACTGGCGAATGAAGACATTTTATACCGCCAATCATTCTATTGATGTCAAAACAAATATTAAACTTTAGTATACAGGTTACCTATAAATAAGTTAAAAACAAAGTTGGAAGTTTCGTGAAAGAGCCGGTGGTTGGGGTCTTACTTCCCAAAGTAAGTGTTAATTGTTATTCACCTTGAAAAGAATATATTCAGCTTTTACTAAGGTTTCTAGTAATATAGCACGGAAATGAGCAGCAGTAAATGTAAAGAATAAGCTTTGTTTCCTTTAAGTCATAGTTTCTACTGTAGCACGTATAAATGCCACTCTTTAATTTGCAGTATTTTTTGTGTATATTCTTGGAATCGATTACTTTCTATCTCCTAAAGCCTTAATTATTAGTACTGGATAAATTAAAAAGCTTTCAATCTAATACCTACACGTATTGTGGGTTGTGTTATATTCAGGCGTTATAACGCCTTTATTATAAACATATGTGTGTCGTTTTAAACACAGTCGTGCCTGTGCCTCCACACGCCTGGTCCTGTAACAAACGCTTTTCGAAAAAAAAACAGCGCATGGTGCGCATGGTGTGTTCCACTAAAACCTCGTAAAGATACTCAAGTCTTTTCAGAGGAAGTGCAATCTGAGAATTGCCCTGCAAATTTAGTAACATGAGTCTTGGTTAGTTCTGTAAATGATCTCTTCGTTGAAGTTTTGTAACAAATTTGCTTTTGGTTATTAGTAATACCGTTTAATTGCAGCTATAGTTTAGGAAAAAAATAAAAACATTTAGCTATAGTTTGAACAGTTATTGGTTGTAATGGCGTTTTAAATACATGTTTACACGTCTTATTATTAAATGAAAACCTGAAAACATTCTTTGTAAACATTATCCACCACACAGAATTTGAATCTTTCATCATTATTATTTGGTAAAGTAATTTCGACGCTTATCGTTTACTCCAAATTTCAAATGTAAGCTGTGTTTTATGTCTGCTAATGACTTGTGTATGATTTAAATTGTTACAAATATGTTGGTTCAGGTTTAATATCTCATTTAGTTCACGTAATGAATAAGTATTACCAGACAACAGCGCTCAAACAAACTTAATTCATTTTGTCCTGTGGCCATTACGCGAAACTTACTTCCCTTTGTTCTGTCGCCAGCACGTGTAGAAGTGGCTTAAACTTTATTCGTTTTTTCTCGATTACTCTAGCCACGCCAACTATATAAAAGGTAAAACATATATAAGCAGCTCCGAATCCACCAGGAAGTCAGTCCTTCTGATCGATATTCAAGGAGTAGTACTGATAATACTTTTGTGATTGTTAACCAAGTGTCGTCTAGTCTTGCGCTTTGCAATCTATGCTAAATAAACCACACGTTACAGAATCAGTTATTGTTATCCTAATTAGTACGCAGTTATTTCCTCATTAGACAGCCAATGACTGTTACCCTGACGAACACACCACTATACTAATATGACACGGTCAGTGATCGTTATCCTGACAAGCACTATTTCTTGCTTACATTCTACTGATATCCACTACCTCTTGAAACGGACGATGGTTCAACCGCCGGTGTCGCTGGTGAAGCGTGACCGTTGGCTACTTAAACCCGTGGAGAGCACCGCCTCAATGACGTCGTCAAACCCAACCAGATTTTGACCGCCGATCCATGTCACCCTTCGGTATATAAGGCATACCACCACGAGCTTAACAAGCTGTGAGAAGCCCTAGCTTCACCACCGCCACCGACAGTCACTTCTTAAACATCTGTATATTAATTTCTGCAAGGATTAGTAATTATTTATTAATCTCGTATAATAAACATTGCGTTAGCTTAATTTTGTTTATATACGTTGATTGCAAAAGAGAACCATAATTGTATTTCCCTTTCCCTAATTGCGTTGAAATTAAAATATTCGTTGTACGTTTTTTGGTACTAATTTGGCATTAACTGAGCGAATGCGTGGTAGACGTTTGTTCTTGTTTGTGCTTATTAACACGCACTCGTGCTAATCCTGTAATTCGTATTGTGTTTTGCTTAATGTGCTTGTTATGTGAACGTTTTTTCTTGTTTGTGCTTATAACACGCACTTGCGTTAATCCTGTAAATATTCATAATAGATTTTGCATTACTGATGATGTGTTTGTTCTATATAGATTATTGTAATTGTTGTGCTTATTAACACACATTCTTGTTAACCTTGTAAATATTCAACTGTAATTGTCATAAACTGATTGAATGCGTTTGTTATGTATATTGATGTTTGTGCGTTTTTATAAATGGAAACATATGGACGTTTGCTTTTTTGTGCTAGCATGCACTTAATTAATTAATTCTGTAAATATTCACATCGTGTTTTGTATTAACCCACTTAATACATACATACACACACACCCAGAGATATATATATATATATATATATATATATATATATATATATAATTGTGATATTTGGTACGCTGAAAGTGTGTTACTGTGCAGCTTGAATGTGATTTTGGATTCAGCATATTAAAATACATCAAAAACAAATTTAAAAACCTGTAAACGTCAATGTTAAAAATTTAATTTTTTTCCAGAAATTTTAAGGAATTTCAAGTTTATTTTCATAATCTTTCAGGTGTAACTACCCATAAAATATGGCTCATGGCGTATAAGAAACATTCCGAGAATAATATTCTATTTAAAATTTAATGTTTTAAAACACAAAATTGTAACGCTCATATTTAATAATAGTCAAGTTGTTAATTATATTTTCTAAAAGCTTTTCAAACGATTTTTAAACAGTTTACTTTTCCTTGAATGAAAATAAAGGGGTCTAAGAAACGAAACAAACAACAACGATTCCATGTAGTTTTAGTTCTCGCTATCAATTAGTGCATTAGAAAAAAAATTTACGACCTCAGGAACAAATGTAAACTTGATAAGAAGCATGAGTTCAGCTGTCGTTCAAACAACCTAGATTGAAAACAGGACGACAGAGAGCGTTGATTCTAGTACATGCGTATGGTTGAGATAGAGATAACACGTGTTCGAAAGAGGCGTATTCTAGACGTTAGTTTTCTTCGACTTGGTGTTTATACCAAGGTTGTCGAAGCATTGATTTTTCGAATATTAAAAAGGTTGTAGCGCATGTGTTCATTTTGTTCACTTCGAAGAGGATTGTACGAAGAAATATTTTAAAAAATATGATTAATTTTACTAATGAGTTTGTTTTGAGGGCTAGAATACGAAGAATTTGACTACGTGTGAATTTGTTTATGTGAGGGGTTTAGAACAAAAGAACTTGGCCTTGTTAATGTCTGTATTTTTGGGAATTGAAAATAATATATAAAGAAGGTCTTCAGAGATGGGGAATAATTATAAAACGAGCGGGACATGGATAAGAAGCTCTCTTAGCTCATAGCTCTTAGCTCTTTTAGCTCTTAGCTGTTCTTCTTGCGCGTGCTATTACACTTACTTTCTGCTGATCTCGAATAATCTCTTGCGAGTTATATGACCTCTTACGATCTCAACTAGTAAGGCAGTTTGATTTTATTTTTTTACACATGCTGTGTAAATTAAGTAATTAGTTTTTAAAATGATTAAAAGTCGGCTTTTAACCAGTTGAGGTTTACGGCCACAAATTGTAATTCACGGGGGAAATTTTGGTCCACGGCCATAATTTCAGGAAGAATTTTGATGCACAGCGAAAGTTTGGGCGTACTGCCGAATGTTGAAAGATTGGAAACCGATTGGTAATTTATGGTTACAGCGTGAATTTGGGGAGAGAAATCCTGAATTGGGGTTTCTTCTTTCATGCAGCAGTCCCATGAAGAATGTAAGCTATTTCCGCGTGTACATTGTTCGCAGGTAACTGTACCTTATAGTTTTAAGATGTGTATACGTTATTGATAATTTTTGTGGGGGAGGGGGGGAGGATTGATTTTATGTTGGCTAGAGGGATAATTTTAAAGACAATAAAAGGAAAAGTTTTTCTTTTTTTATTTTATTTTGGGTTATTTTCTATTATTTATTTTTTCTTTTATGTGCTACAAGATTTCTTGTGAATTTATTTATAGGTTTAAGAGTATTTATAATATGTAAATTACTTGATATTATGTACAAGGTAAGAGGGTCAGTTTGAAATATTTGTGTTCAGAAATTTGCACTAAAGGTACAGGTTATACTATGAGCTCGTATTGAAACAGAAATGTTCAGTAAGAAATATATGTTGAAGCCCTATTACTTTCCTTTAATCAATTGAATGTATTATCACGTGTAAATATTGATCTTGGAAATGTTACTGTTAAGGGATTATTTTAAAGGGGATGTATATAACTTGTTAAAGAGGTGTGGAAAAGTATAATTTTGATTGTGGCTGGTTAGATTAAATCCTGTTGGTTTATAATAAATGTTGTCTGTTTACCCTAGTTGAAGTTTTTGTGTTAAAATTTGATTTTCAGGAAAGTGAGCTGAGCAGTCGTGGCATTTTAAGCATTTATGACACTACCAAGTAAGGGAAGTAGAAATATCAAAAACGCAGACACACAGGTCGTAGCAAATAAATGGCACACTGAACGTAAAGCTCGAATGCAGATAATTCAATTTATTTCAGGAGACTGACGACCAGGAGATTAAGGGTTGATTGTGTTGGATATTTTTGTTGTGTGTGCGAGTGTGGTGTTTGGAACTTATGTTGAGAAAAGAGTGGTTGAAGAGTCAATGAGTTGAGATCGGAAGTAGTGATAGTGGTTTATTTGACAAACCGGAACCGGAAATGGAAGCGGAAGCAGAAAGTAAAATGGATCAGTCGAAGGCGGAATCGTGAGACCAAGGGAGCAAAATGCTTATGAAGATGTTAGAGGAAATGCGACAAGCTAGGGAAGAACCGGAAGTTTGAGCAGGTGAGTGGGGAATCAGACCAGAAGTTTGAGAAAATGACTGAAATGTTAAGTGGAAAAATAGATGTCAACTAAAGAATTTAGTGTTTTTAAAAATAGTTTGAATGTAAAAATAGATGAAGTCGAAGTGCATGTAGAACGGAATGAAAGGAGTATAGCTAGGACTAGACAGAAAATAGGATAGCTGAAAACGGAAGTAAGAGTTTTTGTGAGGAAGAGATTAATTGTAAGATGACGGAAGTAAGTGACTCATGCAGTGACCAGTTAGGCAAATTTGAACGGGAAGTGATTAAAATAAAAAAGAATATGACTGCATTAACAGGAGATGGACCGAGACATTATAATAACAATTTATCGTTAGACCGGCATATGAAATTTTATGGGTATAATAGAGTAAACCCGCAGATTTTCATTAATAGCGTCAGGACATTAGTACATTCTTCTTAATCTTCTTTGGGAATGAAACCACTCATAGTTTTTAAAATCTATTTTATTTACGTTTCGATCCATGACCTAGGATCGTTGTCAAAATAATAAAAACTTCAAGTTTGACGTTTATGACATAAATTGAAGGTTACTTTGATTTATTGATGTTTGAAATATTTGGTTTGAGTGCACTAAGCAAAAATTTTTAAAGTTTAAAAGAATGATTGCCTTCAATTTGTGTTGCGACCTGGGATCGACTTTCCTATGGTAGCCAATACGCTTAACGTGAAATCAGCTGATTAATTTTATTGGTGAATTTTATATAAATTCAATAATTTGGGAAACATTTTTTAACATGTTTCTATTTATACAATTGAGAGATTTCTGATTTTATGTCTTATTTTATCGAGATTCAGTGAAGGGGGTTAAGCAACCTGTGGCTACCAAGATCCCCAACATTTATAATTTTCCGAAATAATGGTTTTCTAGTTAATATGCTTATTGTTATGTAATTAGTTATTGTATGTATAAATAGAAATCATGTATGTAGGCTGTATTGAAGGCAATCATTCTTTTAAACTTTAAAAATTTTTGCTTAGTGCACTCAAACCAAATATTTCAAACATCAATAAATCAAAGTAACCTTCAATTTATGTCATAAACGTCAAACTTGAAGTTTTTATTATTTTGACAACGATCCTAGGTCATGGATCGAAACGTAAATAAAATAGATTTTAAAAACTATGAGTGGTTTCATTCCCAAAGAAGATTAAGAAGAATGCTAAACAAACCACAACAAACATACAGGGAGTATTTACATTAGTACATAATTTATATGATGAGCAGGCGAAATTGAATATAGTGAAAGCTTTATCGAAAGACAATGCAGAAGCTTGGTTAATCTTGTGGAACAAGACATTTACGCGTATTCAGACTTCGAATGTAAATTTTTAAAGTATTATTGGGGAGATCACAAACAGGATCGAGTAAGGGACTACTTAATTACTGGGAAATACAAGGGAGAATTTGCAGGGTCTTGCGAACAATATACCATAAGGCAGATTATAAAATATTTATTGAGACATTTTGAGATAGAAGTTAGACAGCATGTAGCACTACAGAATATTATAGAACGATAGACATTCTTAGAGTATTTACAAAAATACGACGACGTAAGTACAGGAGTACCGTGATAGGAATCAAGTTAGGTTTGAAACAAAGGGAAATACTTTCAATAATAGGGAATATAATATTAATAACCAGAGAACCAACTTTAATAGATCACAATTTAGGATAATTGGGAATCTAGAGGAAGAAATTACAGGAGTAGCAGCGGCACTAGAAATGCGAATCAGGGACTGAGAGTTCAGAAACAAAATAGCTTACCGGAGATTTCTAGAGAGCAACCTAGATCAAATAATAATACTAATGAAGTTAGGGGCAGATCGGAAGTAAGTAGGACTTATGCGCAAGTATTGGAAAGACAAGGGGGGAGAGTAATGAGACTCGTGTGAGGCAGGATTTTCAGTAGAGGACAAACCACTAGAATCAGTAATTTGCAAGTATGAACATCCGCAAGAATTTATGACAATTGAAGAGGAAGTTGAACTGGCAGTAGTTGGAAAAGTTTGTTTACCAATAATTAAAGTTAAAGTATTAGATTATAAGGTAGGATCGTTGCTCGATTCATGAGCTGAACCAAGTTTGGTATCAGAAAAATTTGTGAAAGAAATTAAGGATCAAATTAGTGGTCGAATTATGCCAATTAAGAAGAGTCATTTAATGGCTCCGAGATCTGCTGTAGTGAATAGCGTTGTTGTGTTAAAAGTAGTTATTGGTCCGTTAAGCTATGAACATGAATTTGTGATTGTTCCAGAACTTAAATTTAAAAGTATCTTAGGGATGGATTGCATGTTGAAGTTAGGTCTAATTATAGACATGGAGAAAAGGTTATTAAAGGTTAGGGATGTTGTATTGCCCTGAAAAGATTGTTATGACGTCAGTGAAGATGACGTGTGTTTAAGTGTTAATTTAATGGAAATAGATGAAGGGGAGGAGATGAGTTAGATACGATTAAATGTCTGGAAGAGAAATTACATGAAGTTCAGGCACTCTTTCTGGATTTTTGTTGATTTCAAAATGTGAAGCTAAGCCAAAAATATCACAACTTCTTTGCCTTCTTCGGAGAATAAAACGTCTGGATCAAGAAACTGCATATTTTTAAATAAATTGTTTAAAGGTAACCTCTTTTGTATTTAAACGGCAGCAGTTGTTTAGAATTTCAAGCAATCTTTACGGACACCATTTGTCGTTTACACAGGTCAGGTTTTCAGCAATTCCCTACATTCATCTCCAACATAAACATCGTCTAAAGACTTAAAATTATTTGGATTTTTCAAGTTAATGGAGCCTAAATCTAGTTCTAAAATAATATCTATTTTTAAGAAATTTTGACTTACTGCTTTGTTATGGTTCAATTTTACGTAACGCGTTTCCCAATTTTTAGCTATACTTCGTTCCCAAATACAACGCCAATAGTTTATTTCTTATTGTAATTTATCAAGTTCCGTTCATAAATTCAAGTTTTAATTCTTGTATGTTGATAGCGTGCATAAAACTAGTTCTTATCACTTCAATACGAGTCGTGATTAATTATTCTTCCTTTGAATTTGATCATCGATGCTTGGTAACGTGCATCTTATTGTGAACTAATTTGTAGTTCCGCCCTTATTATTTTAATTGGGGAATTAATAATCCATTGTTTTAGAGCGAATTATAATGGAAATTTTATATTTGCTCTGCTCTTTTGAGAATTTTATAGAAGTTCGAGGTAATGTTATTTATAATATTTATACACGTAAACTTCATGCAGTTGTTATCTTTGTAGGACACACATTTGAAAACTCGTTGATAACATCGAGTTTTGTTCTTATGATTTAAGCCCGTTTTGTAAAGGAACCGCAAAACGGTAAAGTAAATAGTAGGTGTGTTCACTTCTAATTATAACATTTTAGGGTTGCAATTTTACAGCTTTGCAGTCTGCAGTTTGTAGTTTTGTAGTTTGCAGTTTTACAGTCTTGTAGTTTTGCAGTCTTGTGGTGTGATATCGTTATGAGTTGAAGGTACTGTTAGTATTAAATTTAAGGTACTTGTTATTTCAGTCTGGTACATTATGTACGTATTTTATTGAAACAAACTCAGGCGTACCTGCTAGATACGATATCCGCGCTCAGGACCTGTTGTGGTAAGATCTTTCCATATTATATTTTGATTGTACGTGTCGCTAATCTGGTACCCATGCTAGCATTGCCACCTGCAGATAATATTACAGAACCATCTCACATTATAACTGATATTGTAATGTATTTTAATATCATTTTTGTAATAGTTATGCGTCGGAATTAATTTAACCAACGAGTTATTGTACACATTTGTTTGATAACCGTTTTATCTGCATAATCGTACGCACAACCGTTGGTACCACCGCGAGCAGTGTTCGACTGATTTTAATTTTATACAAAGGCAACATAATGAAAATATACTGCAGCTATTTAATTTCTTATAAGTCTAAGTTACATATTGAAAAGTACGTTGGTTTCATTAACCCAAGCGCTTGAATTTAAGCCTAGTTATGTTGTAAAATTGATGCTTATGTTAAACCCTATGAATATTAGAAACCATGACTGTGTCAGTAAACGATTATATGTTATTTGTATTTCCTTGTTGTCGAGTTTTATGTCCGTTAAGCATCTACAGATTGCGTGAGAAATTTCCTAGATTGATTTCGTGGAAGGCGTACAGTTCCGATTTAGGTGGCGCTCTCCAAGACTCTTGTTCACCGTGTCGACCTTAGGTTACTTGTATCTTAGTGCAAATTCCCACTCCCCCTCAACGACCAGAGTCTAGTCGTGGTAAAATACTGTTACTCATGCGGCTAACGGTGTGTATGTTTTTTTGTGTTAGGAAACCGTGTTAGCTTCAATAATAAATATGATTTTGAATATAGTAAGTGTATCATTGTTGAGCTTGATTGAAACATAGCATTAAATGAATAAAAAAGTTTAGCACAAACTTCAGAAAGTACAAATATGCTTTGTTGCCAATATTATTAAGAAGCTCCAAAATGTGTTCTGCAGCTAGCAATTTATCTGTATCCCCTGTAATTTTCTAGGAAGCGTGTTACACAAGCATGTCTTGATAATCATCTTGTAGTAGAAACCTTCAATAATTTCTTCTTATCTAAACTGAAAACTTCCCGAATTTCTCCTAATATGGAACATCTTTTTGCACTTTCAGACACGTAGTTGTAGACACATCTACGTATAAAATCATCTGATAAGCAATTTATGATTACCTCATCAACTCCTCGGGGGATCTACACAAATCTTCAGAAGCTTTACTTGCTACGATGGCTGAAGAATGACAAATACAAGATATAAATAAAACATCTGGCATTTCACTTTTAAGATGCGAGTAATATGACTTATTTAAGCCAACCATTGTGTTGCATCCATCCGATACCATTCCAATAATATTCGAAATAAAAATTCTGTTATTTTCTAAACATAATTTGAAAGCACCATACAAACTTTTTGCAGAACAATCACTAGCATCTACGAGTAGTTTAATTAATTTAAGAAGTTTTGTTATTGCAATGCCATTAGCATTGACATATTTCACTACAACACATAAGTGCTTTTGTACTGAAATATCGGTGTTTCATCAACCATAATAGAAAATTTATTACTTTTTAAGTCGCCTACAATTTTATCAGTTTCCACTTTTCCCAACACGTTCTTTATTAATTCAGTAGATTTCGTTCTCTTCATATCCATACCTTTTAAAATTTGCGAATCAGAAAAAATATTCTTTAAAACTGAAATCAAATGATCGATTGTATATATACAGCTAAATCAGAGTCTGCAAAAAAGCAACATAATTTTAAGTGGGCTTGCTTTATATGTATGTCGTGCTGTTACATGCCCAAAAATTGGCATTGTAAGTTTTTAAATTTGTAAGTGAATTCGCGCCAATAATTTAAAAATATTTCCGTCATTTCTGACAGTTGCGTTTGCGCAAAAGAATGCGCAGACGCGACGTGGCGGAAGGGCGCGTTCTTCCTGCACGACGGGACTAGTCAACGAAACTTCGAACAGGGAGGTTAATCTGTGTGCCTTTTTTTGTCTTCTCTTTCAGATATGTAGGTTTCCTGCCTTTTACCTATTATCGTTCCTCCTACCTGGTTGATCCTTTACCGTACCGCTACACAAGAAGAAGGAAGACAAACTAATCTGGTTTTGACGAGGGGGCGACGCCCTACCCACGCCCAACTAACGCCAACATAGCTGCAATGTTGTGAAGAGCTCCACAGATTACGTGAGTACATTTTGTCTTTTCTTATAATCGCAATAAACATTTTTTGCATGTGATACAATAATTTGATGCGTAATAATGACGTAACCCCTTATTGCGCAATATTACGCAGGTATTTATTATGTTACCATCGGTCGTAGTGGCTCTTATAAATTACGCGTCGGGACTTTAACAGTATACCTTAGAATATAGGAAGCGTAGAGTATAACAGTGCATGTTTTCTTTTACACTTGGAAAATTAACAGGCTGTTGAATCGTAAACGTTTTTATTTTATTTATATGAGTTTTACTTTCCGCATGCTTTAATAGATCACTCTTTCCAGCATTTATAACTTTATTGCACGCCTTACATCTGAAAATATATAAAAATTGGAGATTCTTCTTCATCTATTACGCAAGTGTTATATTGGCAAAAACAGGTGAAGATGGATCATGGAAGATTACCTGGCTTTAGTCTGTGATGTGATGACTTTGCCTGTTTTATCCTCGCATCTATGTAACCACAAGCAAAATGAAAAGTTTTTTAACCAGCATTCTTGGAAAACTTTCGGTTTGGACTTGTATTTCTTTTTCTTAGCACTTTGTTCATTTGTATCAGATAAATTTAAGTCGGAATCTGTACTAGTATTTGCGCTATAGTTATTATGCTTGTTTTCAAACAGCTGTTGTATGTAATTATACATACACAATAAAAATTTTTATAAGTTAAGATATTACGTTATGCTAATACCCAATTAAATATGTGAATAACAAGAACAGTTACCAATATTAGAAATTAACAAATTTGATTGACATTAAGCATCACCAACGGCAAAGTACAAATTAAAACTTCTATCAGTTAGATTAGAGGTTGTGCGGTGAACTCGCGCGTATTTGGCCAAAGTTGGAAAACAGACAATTGATGTAAAAGTACTTTTCGTAGAAAATAATTAGTACAAGAATATATCCCTTGATTCAAAATTTCCCAAAAAAATATACATTTTCGTACCTTTTTCCCTTTTTCCCATTTCAAGATTTTTGTTGCAAAATTTCCCACGAAAAGGGAAATTTCTCAAGTGCGCGCTTATTGCGCCTATGCGGTAATCCCCCACTGCTTACAAGATATGAAGTAATTAAATACGATGATTAATCAAAAATATTGCAATTTAGAGAGTGCAGCAAATAAACTTGCTACAATTATACCACTGGCCAAACAAATGTTCGTATGGAAGTGATATTCCATACACCCTTATCCTCACCACCCAGGCTTTACTTCCTTGACTTCCTTATAAGGGTTAACTGAAAAGCAGTGTTTACTGCAGTAAACCGACTACCGTACTCAAACTTACGACGAATGTTGGTCGAGAGATTACAGACAACTTGCACGTTTTGCGTCATTGTTGTTAGAAATGTAGGTGCCAGCAAACGATGGCGGTGATTTAGTTCATCTAATTTTTGGAAATTAGTTTTGCCGTGTGTCTAGTTTTATATAAATACACATTGACTTACATACTAGCTATAGTTCTTTTTTATTCGAATTTTGTAATATTGCAAAGCATTATGGCTTGCCTTATATTTAAAATACCGTTATTCATAGTGTATCTTACATAATCAACGCATTCTAACAAAATCATTGATTCGAATAGTGAAAAATAGAACCTATAACTGATACGTCTCGCTCAAATCTCTTGCTACTCTAAGATTCGCTAAAAATTCACACTTCTTGTCAATCCTTTTATGTGTCTGTACTGCAAACAAGGAAGTAAAACACATTTTAAAGCGGATGGTTTCCCTTCTTAGATTTTGCGACAAAAGGTTTGATATTATCATTCTGTGGGTATAATGTAAGGAGAATAGAAATGCGTCTCGCTTAATAAACTCCTGCACACAGAGTTCGTAACAATGCTAAGTTACTTTGCTTAATCAAGTTTAACACTTTAATTTCCTGTTATCAGAAAAAGCTTTTAAGAGGCATTTGTTTTAAAATCCTTGCGCCTTTTCTAAGCCTTACATTTTCCATTATGGCAATTATCAATATTGAAGCAAGAGACCAAGATTTGCGGAGGAAATTCATGTTCATTATTGCTGCTTACTCATTTATATTCTAAAAGTTGTGCTTAAATATTTTAAATCTTTAAAGAATATTATAATTTGAAAATTCACTTTGATGTCTGAATAGTGTTTGAGCGTACAGACTTAACCTTTCGGTGGTCAGGTGAAGACTTAACCTTTCGGTGGTCGGGTGAAGAATACTATCGCCATCAGTAGTCACGTCGGTCTCACAGGCCGAGGTAATATAATGCACTTTATTATCAATAATATTAATGCAATATGAAGAATTTTTATTTTAGTACCAATAGTAAGACGCTAATTCAAAAATTTATGTGTTTATTGAACTTGAAAAAGTGTATATATTTATCGCTAACCTAAGAATCTAATGATTACGTAAAAATGTTAAGAATGTGGTTGTAGTAAATTATCTTAGTTTTCAGTTTCTTTACAGTTACTACAAATGAGAGTTATGTGCGCCAAACACATAAATGTACCGCAAACAAAACACGAGTATTTTGTTTTTCTATTTTCTTTAGAATCGCAAAGCGCGCACCTGCCGTGAGCATTCTCAGATGGTATTTCCTTCGTATTGCTAATTTTAGTTACTTTGTTTGCGCAACAAGTGCAATATTCAATTTAATTTGGTTTTACCATTTCTGTCAAATTAACTGAATGCACACGCGGTCGAAAACAAGACAATCCTCGCGTGTGTTATCAGGAACAGTCGAGTTCCAAAGTACCTGTAGAGATGTCAACTTCGCGAATCTGTCGGGTCGGAAGTGCTCTCGAACCGTCTGATTGTGTGGTGCGAGTTGTTGTTTGTTCCCTTTCCTTTTCTTCCCCATACATCCTCTTACAGCCTAAGTGATGCCACTGGACCGCTGCTGCTACCACCATCGGTAAGTCTTTGACTTTGTTTACGTTCTTCTGCTATAAACTGTTCAACCATTTACGTATTTCCCGTTGGGGTTTTGTCGTAACAATGCACGACTGGTTCACTACTTATCGAAGGAAAATTATTAAATTTACTGCCGTGCGCTGTTATACAAAACCTACATACTTCTTGCAGTCTATGTTTCAAGGTCCTTAGTATATTTGTCATTGTAGCCCTAATACGCATATGTGGTAAAATTGAATTCATAGCCAGTGTCCTCAAAAAATTTCGTCGCATAATACTAACGTTTGGGTTATTAGCGGTATATATCACCTTCGAATTTATACCAGAAATATTTAACATGGTATAAAATACCACAATGGCCACCTTCTTGAATTTCTTGCACAATTGTAGCTAGCAGATAGTTTATCCACAACGTCGACACCTCCTTTGATACTATTATACATTGTTATTGATGTAGGCAATAATTTAGCCGAATCATCATCAATACCATCGTCGTGGTGCATAGTGGATAACAAAAGCACATTTTCCCCTTTTTTAGTATATATGACACCAACGTACACTCATTGGTAAATGCAAACATGCTAGATTTTTAGGTCGTCCTTCAGGTTTTGACAGTTGTAGAGGAAGATCCCGCTTGTTTTTTCTTATAGCTTCAATTAGTGTAATTTTGTGGTCACGAATTAATGTTTCAGCTAGGGGACTGAGGTGAACCAATTGTCCATGGTGATGTTGCGGCCAGTTCCAACAACATGATTGCATAATCTTAACACAACATCTTTTGGTTTATTCAAAACCGCGTAGGCTTCTTCAGGTAGTGTTTCAACATATAGTTCTAAGCGGCTGCTATAAAACATCCTGGCACCACAAACTGCAAATAGTTTCGATCCAAATTTATTTGGTTTGTATGGTTTATACTGTTTAAATCCGCAGCGACCATGGAAACCAGGAAGCATTTCATCTATTGTAACATATTTCGAATGAGTGTAGCCCTTCTTACAATTTTCAATAAAAATGTTGAATATATCGCGAATAGTAGCCATTTTATCAGTCAAGGAACGTTCTACACGGGTATCTTTGTTATCAAATCTTACAACACGTAAAAGAAACCTAAATCTTTGTAGACTCATAGCAAGACGAAATACTTCAATTCCTGAGCTATCTCTTTTCCGTAAATCTTTCGTAATCAGGTGGTCTACATGGTATATACCGATTAAGTATAGCAAGCTCACAGTGCGCGAATTTCTATCGAATTTATGTGGCACGAGTCCCTTTCACGAGCAAAACATTCGGATATTGAGGATATACATCGGTTAGTACTCTCCACTATAGTACCAATAATTGGTTCAGTGAAAAAATACTCCCAAACATCTAAGATTTCCTTTTTATTTTTAGTTAGATGTGTAGGTCCAGGCAAACGTTTTATTATATTTTCTTTTCTGGTTCTTTTCTGGTTCGCCATACCGTTGTCTTATCTTTTCCCAAATAAATCAAACCACTACTAGCAATTTCTTCTTCTTCTTCTCCCTCTCAAACGTCTTGTTCGGATTCAGAATTGCCTATTTGTGTTTTAGTTTTATCATCTTGATCATCATCAGTATTATCATCATCGCTACATCTTCTTGTACTTCCTCAAAGACCTCTTCTAAGAGCTTCCGCATCCTTTCCTGCTCCTTTTAATAAAAAAGTTCATCAGTATTATAAGAAAACGTTTTTAAAATAGGTTTTATCACTTCAGTTATAATAGTCACCCAAAAGTTTTAGAATATAACCTACAATCAAAAATCACTAACAAAAGTAAAATAAAAATCCTTTCAACAGTCACGCCGGTCTCTGAGACCGAATGTTCGAATACTTACTAACGCACTAACACCTCAACGACCGCACCGGAACTGATGGTTTGGGTAGACAGATTAAAAAGCTTTTTTACGCCAGAGGTTAATATCTTTATGTACACTATAGATACACGCATCTACATTTCGAATGGGTTTTACGGACCGAGCGCGACTACTGAAGGGTTAATGCGTTTGTTAAAGGTGATGTACATTTCCCAAGAAAGATACGCTGGATTTTTTATTAGTGGACTGCATTCGAAATAACGCAACTTCTTTTTGTTAAAGTGTAAATTGAAAGTTTTACATACATGTTCGCTCGAGTTGCCAAACGTACGGTGAACACAACACTCCTGTTTGTCGAATAGACATTTACAACAGGTGTGGGACAACATAAGCGATTATTAAAATGTTTGATATAATCTCCAACATGCCACCGGCAAAATTCAAATTTTTACAAAAATTTGAAATTTTTAGAGATACATAATTTGCTTATACTCTATCATGTAAGTAGAAATAAATATGAACAGTAAATTATATTCGCGTAAACATAGAGCATAGTAAACTTGTACAAAAGTAACGCACAACACGCAATTTGAGCGAACTTAAGCACTAAACTCACCACTAGAAGATTTCACTGGTAGTGACGTGACAGCTTTGGAAAGGAACGTCGCACTATGCCTGTTAAGGTCTGTAGGTCTGTACTGACGCAACCAGGATGCACTTGTAGAACTCCACCGAGCTTCCATTTCATTGAAGGTAGATTCTCTTCTTTAATTAGAACAAAAGGTTCCTGGCTTCAGCTCAGACGAACTTGCCACTTTTGGCGTACTTGCAGCTCTTAAATATAATCGCAACTCGATTGTTTCCACAACTGTAGACGGAATTGTTGAACGCGTTGAAAAATTGATAATCTGCAATCGGCTATCTCAGTTACCTCAAGATCGGGAGCAGTGCTCAATGATCTTCCAACCAAGAAATGGGCATGAGTGAGGAGTTGCAAATCATTAGGATCGGATGAGATAGTATACAAAGGTCTGGAATTCAAGATTGCTTGCACCTGCGAAAGCAGTGTGCAAAGCTCTTAATAGATCAAAACGCAACTACCTACTATGCGCATTAAGTTCAATTTGCAGAACCTAGCTCTCACAATCCCCAAAGCGAGGACTTTATGCCGGTACAAATTGTCAAGTAATCCTCTCGCACCCAACTGCCTCGAGAACTATGTTATGTTAACTTTGAAAAACTTACCAAGATCTTGTAGCTCGGAGTTGACACAATGAAATCCATTATCAGAATAGGCATGGAAGGGTTTGCCACGTCAAGCCACAAATCTGCAAAATGATAACAAAAAAGATTTGGTCTGTTTTGTCACCAATTCAATATGAACGGCCTTTGTGGCAAAGCACACGTATAGAGAAATTTTAGCCTTCGAGGTCTTAGAACCTCGACCTTTTCAATCTTTAATCAATAAGGGTCCAGCAAAGTCGACGCCAGTTATGTGAAATGGATAGAAAGGACCTACACGGGAAGCGGGTAGATCTCCCATAATGGTTTGAGTTTGATTAGGAGAAAACCTGTAACAACGAATACAAAGATTAACAATTTGTTTCGTAAGATTTCGACCTGAAGTGATTCAAAATCTATCACGTAGTAAAAAAAACGCTGAGCACTAGCGTGCATCAATCAGATCTGTTCACGCTTCACAATTAGTTTCAGTAAGTAAGTGTTTCCCGATAGTGATATAGGACGCTCCTTACTGGAAGAAAATTGAGAATTTCAGAGTCGCCTTTCGACACGAATAATGTCTTTAGTATCTAAAACGAATTTGGACCTCCCAATGACAAACTCTTTAAAGATTTACATTGATTGAATTGCTTAAAGTCTTCTGCAAAACACTTAATTTGAGCAATTTTCATTAACGACACCAGTGAGTTCTGAATTTCAGTAGGGTTAAGAGGATTTGTAAAGCGCTCACCCTTGATACAACGACAATTGTAAAAGAACCTTAAGCTTTAATTATCCTTTCAAGCAAAGCGAGACTTGAACAGCTTATGGCTAGAAACAGTTATTCCGTGGTTAAAAGACAATGAGATTGACTTTTAACTCTAGGAGCATGACAATAGTCGCGTTTGAATCGGGTCAGGTAGGTTGATGCTGAGATAGCAATGAAGGGCCATGCCACTACAGTCAGAGCTTTTCAAACTTTGAGGCGTAGTTCCTCTTAACACTAAATGCGCAGGATCGAACTTAGTGGAAATGAAACATCAGAGTGCATCTGTGGCCAAACCTTGAATCTCTGCTACCTTTATAGCAACAAACGTCTTTAGCAAATTGGGATTGGTTTCCAGCCACACAAGAACAATTGTTGAATCTGTCCAAAAGATATAACTTGAAACTGAAATATTTAACGCTTTCAGAACTTAATCTGCAAGCTTAACAAGACTTCATGCCTCACAAAGCGCTTCAGTTTTGGCATTGTAATTGCTTTGACGGCAGCACCCTCGCCTTAGCACAAAGTACATAAACTTGAACACGATTATTCATATCAGTAGAACGAAGGTAAATACATACATCATAAAAATAAAGTGCGGCGTCCTAGAACCGATAAAGCTGAACATCAAAATGATTTGGATATAGCACACGAGGTAGTATCTTAAGGTCGTTGAGACCAACAAGATCCTTGGGATAAGCAATCCACCTTAAATTGATACTAGTTGGAATTGAGTCGTCCCAGCATAACTTTTCCAGCAACAGCTGTTGTAAAATAATTTGTGCACTTCTAGTACATGGCGAAAAAAGACCTAGTGAATCAAAGATCTGAGAAACCTCTAATAAGATAGGTCGAAAAGGACCAAATGAGACCTAACGTTTTGGTATGCCTTTGAGAAGCAAACTCAAGAACGCCTAGATAAAAATGAGCCGGAGGAATGTCTGAGAGAACAGCTAGATCATTGGAGATCCACTTTTGAAGTTTAAAACAAACTGCTTCTAAGACTGTTGAAAGTTGTGAATAAATCTCACGAGTTTCATTTGGACTGTTTATTTCATCCAAAGGTAGAAATGCTAATTTTTGGCAGATTGGACCCAGACGACTCTTTTGTAGGTGAACTAGATTGACGTAAATTAACCCCGAAACTTCGTGTGCCCCGACCTTAGCCTGTAGGTGAGTCAGCGCGTGAACTTCTCTGCCTCTGACAGAGCTTCGAATTCTTCATACTCGGTTTTTGCCTCGGATGTAGCATTTGAATCCTCTACTGTAATAATTTCAGCACGAATAGACTCATAATCGGATAAGAACGCTAAGGCATTGGCTTTCCTAAAATTTGAGTTTCTAAAACCGTCTGATTTGTATAATCGTGAATAACCCTCTGTGCACACAGGTGCTTTATAGTTCGCGTCAACTTAACTTTAATTATGCGAGAACGAATTAAAGTCTCCATAGTTGTGAGCTTTATACCTCTGAATATCTGAATAATTAATTTGTACAAACAATGAATATAGAAAATAAGAGCATACAATTGTACGTAGCCCTGCTACTCGAACTTGGCCATGAGATTTTATTTATGTCACTTAATTGCAACATAAGCTGTACTAAATAAACCTGGCATCAACAGTTATGTAGCGAAAATATTACTTAACGAGCCTTACACTAATTTAATCACTTTTATTTTGTTAACATAAAAGCTTTGCATATACAAACACAAGCAAATGCGTAAATTCAACCGTACCTTGATGAAACAATAGAGTGATTTCATGGTTTGGAATCCTTGCTTTGAACGAAATATATCGATCGCATATACGTATGACGTACCTGAATTCGAACCAGAAACTTGGAGGTTGGAAGCTAGGGTTGCGTCTACGGTTATCCTACCTGTTCACGCTTAAATTATGGGATGCTACTGCTCTCACCCTTGTACGATTAATTTCAGCCACTTTCTACAATTTGTATGTTTGAAATTCTGGATTCTTACTTACGGTTGAGTGAATGTAGACCAGACCAATATTGTGCATCCATTCTTCTTATTTCAATTTAAATTGATAATTAGGAGTAAATACAATTGAAAATTATCTTGAACTATTTTCGAATTACAAGCTGCAGCTTTGTAAACCTTTCTTAACATTAACACCTTTTGCTTAATAATCCGGCTCGAAGACCAATTTATGTTTGGGCGTACAACCTTAAGGTGTCTGTTCAAGATGAAGTACATTTCCCAGGAGAATGCTCCGATTTTTTAAATATTAGTAAACTGTATTTGAAATAATATAACTTCTTCTTATTAAAGAATATATTGAATATCTTACATACATACTGGCTTGAGATGACAAACGTACAGAGAACACGACACGCCTGTCTGTCGAATAGACACTTACAACAGGTGGCGGGGCAAGATCAGCGAATATCAAAATGTTCTACATGATCCCCACAAATCGCGTATGATGATTCTGGTAAAGAACGTTTTGACATGGGTTAAATAATAGTCAATTCAAAGTAATACAAGAGTCCGTAAAGGGTATCCACTCAAAGACATGTAATCTTGATTAGAAGAAAAGAATATCACTTTCCACTTAACGCACCTTTAATAATGATCTTTATATTGAATTTAAGAATCGTGAGTAAGAATTAGCTTACCCCTTTGTTACGGTATTCCGCGCAAACACGAAAGAAAACAGTAAAAGTAAAGAAATCGTTTACACCGAATACCGCAACAGAACGGGGATAGAATGGTAGAATTTGGGCTAGCTCAAAAACGTCGGAGAGGGGCGTGGGTGAAATAGAAAGAACACATTGGAAACCTCTGTAAAATTATATTGTTAACATCAAATCTTGAAAAACTATTTACAAAACAATGAAACAAATAAGTTGCGTAATCGTTTTTTATGTGGTAGTAAACAAAGCGTCATAACATAAGCATATAAAAATGGGTAAGAAAAATATATAACATCTTATAGTCTAAATACTTGCAATGGTTCACCTTAAATACATATAAAAGAAAATTAAACATAAACTGTACAGTAAATCTAGGATAAGAAATATACCTAAATTATATATACATGCTGCTTTGTGAAGTGCACCTCCTCAAAAAATAATATAACATTAAAATTAGACACCCTAACTTAAATTAATCAAATACTTTTAAAAGACAAAAGAAACAGAAAAACGGACTCTACCAGAAACTTTGAATAATTAATTTTTAATTTAAAGAATGATTATTACATCGTCGCCCGTGCACTGTGAATTTGTGTTTGGTAACGTGGTGTTGGTAATTTATTAGATATTCATGAGTAGCAGCAAATAAAATGTCTATACTTCACAGCAGCATAAAAGAATTGCGAAAATAGAAAACTGTACCTTGAACTAGTTGGCTTCGTATCATGTTGTGGATGGAAAAATGCGACTGCATTTCTTTATTGGCTGCATGCTGGACCCACCAACCTCACTTAAATTAAGAAAGCACTTTTAGTAGCGCGACTTTACAACATGTGTCTTCGGTAAGATGATGTTGTATTCAATCTTTAATGGAATCTTTCAAAGCACGGTCTCTATTTTATAAAGACAGAATCATGTGTGGAGGTAGAGTATTTGGCTTTCAAAGATATCGCCGAAGAATCATGTGTGCAGAATTCCCAGACAACAGCTGCCGAAATACAAACTGTAACAGCTTGCCAACAAGCAGATAGTGCAATTATCAAAGGATTTTAGACAAAGGAAAACAATCTTATTACTTTGTAACATCTTAACAGTTGCAGAATACCAGATAACAAGTCCATTGTAAGCAAATGTAGGCAGGTAGTAAGTGGTCCTATCTTTTAGAAGAAATCTGCGCATTTACATGCAGCTTTTAATTATAATGTAATCACTGCAGGTGCTAGAATTTATTACAACTACTTTGTAACGTAAAGTTTCCTAAGCAGCTGTTTGATTTTATAAGGCAAACTTTTGTATAGAGTAATTACTTGAAAATTTTTATAAAATAATACTAATTCAAATGGCGGGAAATCGAGGTTGCCGAGGAATTTTAGGGCGTTTTAAAAATAAACGCAGAAAAAATGGTTTGCAGGGTTTTGAACATAACATCTTTTTAAAGCTTGTCTTAAACATCATTTTATAAATTGAAACAAGAAAAAAAGATCAGTATATTCATTAAAATTCTCATTATTACTGTGTTCCAGTCAGCATAGTTTTCTCGAATCCACCGGGAAGATCAAATATCTCAGGACTAAATTAGATTTTCGGTAACTAAACATCACTCTTTGTTAAATACAAATATTTAAGTATTATCGCTACTTTAAGTTCCTAAAAATATTAGTAAGTGCTGGTTAGCTTGGCCTTGAAACAGAATCGGACTGCAAATGTGTTCCCAGTTTTTACTTGTGCTTTCGGTCACCATAATGAAATCATATCGTTACAAATATACATTAAACGAAAACGTTCTTTTCATGTAGCACTTAAATTATCTCAAAATTTAGCTAATAGCTGTAACTCGCAAAATAAAACCCTTTTCGTAATTTTTTCACTCTTATTTCTACGAAAGTTGTTCTCCATCCTTAAAGAGATAACATTTTTAAGGCTTTCTCACTTTATAAAACTAAATAAAGGATCCTAGTGATAATGCCAGTAGAATAATAGTAAGAATTCTCGAAAAAATCCTACTCTTAAAAGTTTTACCATAAATGTCGGTAAAAACGTTGTTCTTAATGGACTTTAATGAGACCTTTACCTCAACCTTCCTTTCTGTACGGGTGAAAGAATCATAAGACTGTAAAATTTTGAAATTGCCCAGAAGGGGCGGAAAAACTGTAACAAATTAAGGGTGCAGTGGCTAACTACAGTGGTACGAGGGTTGATCTATGTATAAACAAATTGAGAAATTACACAATGTAGAGGGGGAAGTTAAAATCATCAAGCTATATTACCATGAACAATTACCCTAAATGGCTTTTTCTTTGGCACTGTCTTAATTAATGGGTGGCAACTAATCTCACCTGGAGTACAATCCTCTGGATGACAAGTGTTCCTATTGGATCCTAATTATGTCGACCTCCTCGTGGAATGACATTCCTTTTACAATAAATCTATATTCTAAATAAAGAATACGATTACTTTCATCTCACTGTGTCATTTTATTATATTTCGCAACAAAAGTTATAATACTTTTCTGTTACATTATACAAATTTACACAGCTACTTCCCAAAATCTTTGATCAATCATTGTATTAAAATACCCAGCTACATTTATTTCATTAAATCGTCAGAAGTTCTATTTAACCCTTTTGTGGCTGAAGGTGGTACCCGGGTACTTTTAGTGCATCAAATGTGAAGTATTTCATTTTTGGTAAACCAAATCAGTGTGAACTTCTAGGACATCTTTAAGTAGGTCAGTAATCACGAATTTCAAATTTTTTTGTTTATGGTGGATGCATGGGGATTGAATTTTTTACCATGAAGAAATTTCACAGTCTTCAGGCGGATGTGCAGAATGTGTATTTTATACAGGAAAACAATGGAAAATGTTTGTAAGAATTTATTGTATTGCTAGTATTATGTTTTAATGTTATAAAATATAATGAGAAAATAGTAGATGAATATTTATTCTGACATTGAAGACATTTAACTCTGTATCTATGTGCTGAAAGCACACTCGTTATACGAGTTTTTCTATTTATTTTCTCTTCGCTGTGATAGCACATTTTGCATATTCCCTTTAGTGGGTGTGCGTCTAGAGGAATCCCGTTCATTTATAGAATTAGAATTTTGTGAAACTTCCAGAAAAATTCCCAAAATGCTTTCAATCATTCTTTTAATAAACCCATTTCGCAATATTATGGCATTTTCACTTCTTTGGGTTACGGCAGGTAAACACAAATCACGAGCTAGGTCTTTTTGAATATACTGGCTCTTATTTGTACTATTATAGATGCGAGGATTGTTGTTCGTGACGAAGGCAGCTAGACCTGCTACATCCAAAATGTTGTAAAAGAACGTCAATGGCCAGCGACTATTTTGCATTTTATCCATAACATCAACGTCTGCTTAGTATGGTTATAAAAACTAATAATTTTAGGTTTTTTTTCAAGTTGTCATTCATTGCATTCGTAGAATGTATATTGTCGATAATAAAACTACAGCTTTATTTACTTTTGGGATAAAGAAACACAGCATGCCATCTTTCTGGAACGCAAAAGTAGTAGACTGGGGTTCTACCTTTTTCTATGATAGCTAGGACTTTAGGAATGTAGAGTTTGTTTTTTCTGAGAGTATAACAATTTTCTGTGACGCCTATAAAAGCATATATTGTTTAGTTATTTTATACACTGCAACGTCTATTCGGACAGATAATTAATTTCACAATATTAATGAATATTCAGAGATGTATCTTATTGCCCAATCACGAGTCGTATAATATTTAAAAAAGATATTATAAACACATTCTTTAAACGATGGTTGTTTGAACAGTACTTCAAATGACAGGCGACTTTTGTTCGTCGAGTTAATTTTGTCGACCGAGTACCAGTCGCTCTCGGCCTTTAACTGCGATAAGAAGCAACAATGGTTTTACAAGGATCCGAGTCAGCGATTTGAGAGTAGCCAAAAACATGCCGGTGCTTTCTAGTGCTAAAAACACTTGAGTTTTTTGTTTCTGTTAACGGTAAGCAAGCAAAATTAATTATTAAGGTAAACTAAATAATTTTATTGTAGCGTTCACTTTATTAGCTCACGTTATTGTTTCACTTTATTATCTCACCTTATGATATCACTTAATATCGACTTGATATTTCACTCTGTTATATCAATTAGCAATAAAACTTAAGTATGTCAATTTAATAATAGCTCATTTTATAACTTGTTGAATAATCCATTTTATGGATATATTTACTTTAATTGGTGTACTTCCACGGATCAAGTTATCAGTTTATGAAAATGTAGTTCAGTTTAATGGCTCCCTTCAATAGTTCTCTTAAATTTTAATTCGTCAAGAGTTTAAGGAAAGAAGCTCAACTTTAAATTTAGAGGGTTTTACGTAGCCTCATCTGTAAAGAAGTTTCGTGTAAGAGTATTTACACTTTCGTGGGATTCAGATCTGGAAAGTCCAGTGACTTAAGTTGTTTGTTCAGGAATCGAAAGCTGCCACATGGGGTAACATCAATCTATTGTTTGTAATGACGTTTCTATGTACTATCAACGAGCAAGGTAATCGATTAGCTTAAGGATATGACCTGTGAACAGCTCTTTCCAAATAACTTGTCTACGAAGCAAATGCTTAAATTTAAAATGGTAACGTTGGACTTAAAATTGCATTACGAGGATTTCAGAGAATTTACTGTTTGAACATAGTTATATCATCTAAATTATCGCTTATGTTAAAATCCGCTACGTCATTTGTTAGGATTATTAATTTCATTAAGTAAACTTAAAAAAAGGCATATTCATTCAAGTCAAGTAATACTAAAAATTAATCTTGAAAATTATTTTTATTTTGGATTGATTTCATAATAAATAATTGTAAACCAAGGTAAACAGATCTGTGCATTTTGGGTAAAAACTTTGAGGTTATGCTTAGATCATTATTGAGATTATTAGATATTTTTATATTTACGTATTGAAGTCTAAAAGATTAGACGACATCATTATAATACATCTTGGTATATAAATTTTAGAACAAAAAAAGATAAATTCAATTAAAGAACAATCGTCTGAGTTAGTGAAACAACTGTTTTATTTGGACAAGTGCGTCCAAATGTAAGGAAAATAAGCTAAAAGAGTATAGATCTTCTTTTATAAAGAGTAACGTAATTGGCTGTGACTCAATCACGAAGTGCTGAAACAGCGCTCCTAAGAAGCTGGATATTTAAATTTCCTTTCAATATTTATGTTTAAATTTTAGAAATTAATAGTAACTCTTTTTCTCATTAATGTATAAGGTACCAAGAGTACATCTATTCTGTCCTTCATTTGTTCTAATAACATTATTATCTTACAGATCCTGCGTTCTCACAATAAAAGCGATATTTCACCCTGAGGATTTCCAAGTTCTCCCTTATGTTACCCCTTGCTTTAATAAACCTACGACTTGGTGGCGCCCCCTTCACCCCTTAATTAAGATTGAGTCAGTTTTAAAAATCTTTGTTATAAAACCTACAGCCATTCCTCATAAGCTCTACCCGAGAAATAGACCCTAGCTTTGTAGGAAGACTGTCGATTTCCCTTCATTATAAGGGGGTCAAAAACCAAGCTACAAATAAAGTACCAAGGTGTTGCAAGGGTATCAACCAAAGTAAGACCAATCGATTTCAGCATGCTAGCAAGGGGCAGTGATGTGAACAAATTGTCGCCGGTAATATTACGTCCCGAATGTTTGTAAAGTCGACTTAAATAAATAACAGTTTTTCACCAATATTCACTTCTCCTCTACTGCCAACCACTTTTCCAGTGTAAATTGACCCTTGGCATGGATAAAACGTTCTGGTATCACATACCCAAAATATCTTAATTCTATACTTAGCAGGTTTGGAAGGCATGCACTGAGTCAACTTTTTTCGTCGACGATATGGAATAAGTTGCTCATCAACAATTAGGTGTTTATTGGGCCAAAAACACTTCAACAAATTTTGGTTTAGCATTAGCCGAATGTCGCTTACTGCAGCAGCATTATCCGTTTGTACTCTATCTATCTGGTCTTATTATGGGATTCTAGAATCTGATGAAACGTAGAATCTTTTGAGGAGTTCTTTACTCATTGATGCTTTATATAATGGTAAGGCGCTTGATTTCCTCAATTCATCACTATGGCCAGTATTTGACTTATGAACGCCTGCCACTAATAGATTCTCCAATAAGGCATCAAGCTTTTGAACTGTAATATCTTTCCAGACTCTCAATATCAAAGGCGAATTTTTGTTGAAATCACCATAAATTTTGTAGCTTTTCGATTAGACAGCTTTATGATAATCGATTACATTTCAGATGTCACTAATGCACAGAACGTGAATACAAAGCAGTTACTCTAGTTGGATCCTCTAAAACGAAAATCCAAACGTTAGAATGGTTAGCATGGGCTATTACTTCGTTTTTGAATGATATAAGACCGCGTTTAACTTGAAGGTAACGGTTTCTTGTTCCAGATAGTCTTATCTTTAGGACGATAAACATTATCTGACGGTGCTCTTGTAGTTTCTACGTCTGACTCTATCATCAATTCCTGTTCCTCGTCGCTGTCAGCTGTTACTTGTATTTCCATGGGATTCTCTATAGCGCAAACATCATCGACATAAGAGTCTTCGTTGCTTGCTGGTGGTACATACTCCTCATATGACCAAGGTCCCGGGTTCAAATCCTGACACGATCCGCTTGAAAAATGTTAGGCGAGCATTTTTCACAAAAATACGCCCTCGTTCGGATGTGAGGTAAAATGGAGGTCCCGTGTGTGAGTGTTGTCACGCACGTTAAAGACCCTTACCTTGCTTACAACAGTAAGGGTTTGGCAAAATTCAAAATTTCCAAGTAAAAAACTCGCTTCCTGGCCAGTGTAGTACCTTCGGGTGGAAAAGTGGAAATCAAATGTAGGGTACATACTGCTCCTGGTCGTCATCGTCATACTGATCACTAAATTCTTCGTCGGACATTTCATACAAACTTCCGAGGTTTTCATCCGTTATTCTATATGCATAAAAAACACTAATCAATAATAATCACAAAAGCTGTAATTTGAATACTTAGATATCTACATAAACAAAAATGTACTAAACCAACTTACTTATCTGATTGAAGATACCCTGTTGAATTATATAACAGGTCAGCAACAGGGGTTCTACTTCTAGAAGGTCCATTACTAGAGGCTGCATTGCTACCAAAACTACATTCACTGCCTTCAAAAGTACTTGGAATATTATGTTGAATTCTACGCATTGTTATTATAACACTGCTAAACAGTATAATGTACCACATTAGATCACAAAGCATATTAAACATCCGTTTCTCCTATCGATGGAATGAATGTATAGCATATCTTAGTTGACACGATTATGATAGGACACCTGAAATACTGTAAAATATACCGTGGTACTCAGGTAACACCTGTCGCCATGTACGTAAAGTTATTTTTGCGATCTTATTAGGGTTAAATTTCATTTGTTTGCATAATAACATAATCCTTACACCATACAACTCTGACGGATGTTTCCTATTTTCATCAATGTTCATCTTAACAAACGTAATCCATAAACGCCGCCTACAAAAACAAAGCTAAATTCCAGTCTAGATATTGATTTTTATTGAGTTAAGCTCGAGTTCACTTTGGAACGAGTGATTATTTTCCAACTTATGTTGATTTGAAACCAATCTGTCAAAATTTCTAAGTTTGTTGTTGGGCTATTGTTGAATTGATCCGCGGAAATCACCACATTAAACTCCCGTTGGCCATTCACACAGTTCCAGGGGTTTCCTCGACCACCATATCAACGATTGCCATTACATATTTCCTAATCAATGACTCGCGAGTAATTAATTCTTTGTTTTTGTCCGTTTTCTAGTTCTCGCCCCTTCCCCATTTTCTATGTTCTTTAAGAGTATGTCGTTGTTCCGGTCACACATATCGAGCTTAGATTAGATCATGTGAAAAATGCGTGATTCCCTGTGATTTGATAAGTAATTATTATTATCTCGTCTTCCGCAATCTGTAAGTGGTTACGTTGCAACACTTTATATTGTATATTACTGAATTCCTCTTAGGTGATCGGCTTTACCTTGTTCATTTAATTATAATGTAGCAATATTGTTTTTATCTTATCTGGTTACAATGTAACGGTAGTTACATTTATTTTCTTGTAACTTTAAATTTAATCATTACTGCTGAAAGATATAACTAGGCTTTCCCAAATACCAGACAATTATATGACACTGTGAATATTAACAATCCCACTGTTATTATATCATTCATTATCCTGAAAACTTTCTTAAAAACAGCATGATTCCGTTATAAAAATTTACTGTTGCAATTGAGCCGTTTACCCTTCTCTTTTGTAATAGTTGTCAGCGTTCTATAATGAAGGTATTTATCTACTTTAGGGATATATATATATATATATATATAAGTATTTATATATATATATATATATATATATATGTATATTATTGCGACAACGCCTCGCGTTAGGCGTCACTAAAGATGTGCTGTGACACGGATGCACCTTGGAGCGAGAAATAAAAGAATGCTGTGATAATGGTAAAGCAAATTGTAAATTTGAAATTATTATCTTAATTCCTTTTATTTACTTCGGCTGGCTAGCTCAACCGAAGTTATGGAATTTACAAAACGAAATAAAACACAAACACAGCAATCAAAGAAAATATCTCTACATTAAAAAACATTTTTCTTTCCTACAGAACAGTTTATAAAACAATTCACAGTTTCAGTTCACACAGAATATAGTTCTTACAAGTTACTTAATTATTAAAATATTTCTTATAATTATTTATGGTTCCGGGTTGGGACCGTGTCATTTTATAAATTAAGGTCGTTTCGTTTCGCCCACTTTTGTAAAGGGCTTCATCAGGACAAGAAAATAAATAATAAAATATAAATAATAAAGATAAGAATGATAATATTAAATAGACAAGTTAAAGTGTAAAGAGAAGAGTTACTCCTGAACTAGCAGATTCACTAGCTCATTCAAAGCCAAAAGGTGTCTTTTAATTAATAGCTGCGTAGTTTGCCTATCTCTTATTACCACGCTTGTAAGTGTGTTTGGTCAAAAACGCCTCACGGATATTTCATTAAAGATCCGTAGACTTCGAACTTCGAATCAAAATTCTCTGCAAATTATCCCCTTCACAATTAAATAAAAAATATCGAAATATTATCAATTAACGAACAAAAAAATACAACATTTTATACTTATTGCTATTTGTTAAAAGCGCTTATCCAAACCCTCTTTTTATTACCGTCAACGGTATTAAATCCTTCCTGGTTCAAATCCCAGTTTAAAAAATCATCCATATTATCTTAAATCTCTATTTGACGTTAGTTTGCAAAAGTGCATCTTCTATGTTTAATTAATTAATTTTAGAGTAGCTTTTGTATAGAAGAACGCTCAATTCTCATAGTGTTCTTAAAAAATAAATATGATTCATATTTATGCAGAGTTACGTTCTAAGAATTAATTCTTTACTGAAAGTTACATTTTTATCTGTCAAATACTGTATGCTTACCGCATACTTAATGAATGACTTCATTCAAAGTAACATGTTCGACATCTTAAAATAAATCGTGAATTTATGAATGAATCCTGCTAATCAAGTTCCGGCTTTTATATTAAATTATCTCTATACGTCACATTTTTCAAGAGTCTTTGCTATTTAATTCGATTCGTCACCAACTGATGCAATATTTCCGCGAATTCCACAGTTTTAATCGTCTAATTAACGTCAAACTATACGGCAGAATGATTTACGAGCATAACAAGGTGTTGCCGATTTTTGTCTAATATATTGAGTTAATTTGCTGTTTCCCTCCTTATAGTGACACAGAAAACTATAAATAATTCTTACCGATTTAATGTTTGCTCGAGTTTTTCGAACCGGCGTTTATTCATAATTAGCTATTTAGTTGTTTTTAAAAACATTTCTTAGCATTTGACGTATTCGTTTCTGAATAAAGAAGATTCTCGATTAATGTTTTAAACTCGTTTTAAACTCTTAAAATGAAGTTAAATAGTGTCAGTGTTTGCTTTAAATTCTTGTGGTAAGATTGTTGGTGTCTTCGTTGAAATGTACCAATTTGGACATTTCATAAATAATGATTTAAAATTTTGAGCAGATAGGGCGTTTATAAGTTTAAGTACCCGTAATCTTTTGTTATCAAAATTAATTCTTTATTAAAACATTTGTAAGAATTATAACTACGATCTAGTTTTTTCTAACGTAATATTAATTTGTATGTCAGTTTGAAATACCAGTTTAAATAACACTTTTGAAAAAATTTTGTTTCAATAAGACCTTGCATTGTTTGTGCCTTTAAAATACGAAACATTTGTAAAGCAATTAGTTGAATAATACTATTCTGTAGTTGATACACATCTTTATCTAGAATTTTATTATGTTTAAAACATTCAAGATATGTGCTTTCTTTAGTGAGTGAGAATTTTGTTTTTGATGATACAAATCCGCAACAAACATGCCTAAAATTGAAAGTATACATAAACTTTGTACAATCAAGCATTATTCCAGAAATTACTGGGGAACCTTTAAATTTGAGGCAAATAACAGGCTAGGTTTATAATATATGACCGGCTTCGGCATACAATTAGGTAGATGACTTTCTATGATGGGAGCGATAACTACAAAAGCTACAATTTAATGTTTAACAGCTTAAACGGATAAAATCCGCTTTAAAAGTCTAGAGATGCCTAAACCTGAATGCTTTGTAACTTAAGTTAATTATTGAATTTTGACTTAGTGTGTTGTAAGCCATTCGTGGAAAATTGAACAAAGACGCTTGAAACTGCCAAGCCTCTAATTTTCACTAGGATTCTCCGTAAATTACAAATTGTATTAGCTTAAGCTGAGTTCATTAAATCAAATTCCTTTCTAATACAAATCCAGTTGATGAAGCATTGTGAAATTTACTACTAAAATTTTAAGGTATTATTTATATACAAATTCTAGAACTGTATTAGAAAGTCGATAAACCAAATATGGAACTATCAGAAAGTCATTCTAAAATAAATAAAATCAGGATATGGATTTTTAAAATGAATTTATATAGAATTTATCATAAAATATGTGATAAACAGTTTAAAAACTTCTTTTTCGGTCTAGTACGGGTCTGAGTATTCACAATTATTTACAGGGTATCTTCTATCAACTGGAAACCGCTATAGCAGTTTAAAATCGTTACTAACTTCTAACAGCGTTTACTACACTAAAGTCTTACTTAGCACGACGTGTATAGTCGAAATCAGGAAAGAATGAATGCGCGTCATAGGTTTCTGAATTAAAAAACGACATACTTTCAAATCTTATGCATTAAGTATATTCGGATAGATCCTTTAAAAGTATGTCGTTTTTTAATTCAGAAACCTATGACGTGCATTCATTCTTTCCTGATTTCGACTATACACTACATTTATTACAAATTCACCTGTGTTGCTTGTATTAGATTGATGCTCTATTAATTTACTATTACACATACACCAATAGATTAATTAATATAACCTAACCTACAAAGACACTATCAAGTTATTTTCGAAACTCGGTTCAGTAATTAATTTTATATCACTTGCACTGAGATTAACAACTCGCGTTCAGGCAGACGCGACGGTATTTATAGCTGTCATAATTCATACGGAACCATTGTAAAATGCACTAGAGCATAGGTTCCCAACCTTTTCTGAACCACCGCCCCCTCTACTGGAAAAAAAACTTTCAACGCCCCCCTCCTCATCAAAGTGCATTATAACGAATATTAAAATATTGTTGCATAGTATCTATCTATCTATATATATATATATATATATATATATATATATATATATATATATACATAGATACTCATATACGAACGTTGCACTTTGGACTGCTATTACAAGCGTTCACTAAAGCGTTGGACAAGGTATATATATTAAAAATCGCAAAAGTAAACCTTAATTAAAACGACTATCAAATGTAGTACAAACTTGTTTATTAAAACTTAAATATGAATACATAATGAACAGAAAAAAGATTAAGAAGAAAAATTAATGAGATAGTTGAGGCTGGTGAAGTTTTAACAATTTGCTAATGTCGGGTTCCAATTTCGTTAACATCAGCCGCAAATCGCCACGTTCAGTAATGTGCAGTCTGTTCCTTTTCTTAGACAATAAATTAGCTACTGCACTGAACCCACGCTCAGCCAAATAAGATGAAGGAAATGCAATTAAAAATATCTGTACTCTTGACCACCATCCAGGGTAAAGAACTGGTTTTGGTTTTTGAAGCCAGAACTCTTGATATCCATTTCTGAATTTTACTTTTAGTTCTTCGTTAGTTGTGAGTTCTACGAGTTCCTTTTCTAAATTTGATGATTCTGCTGTATCTGCATTTGCGAAAGGATCTAAAACCCAACCCGGTATATTCATGTTTAAAATATCCTGGAATCGCTCCACACAATCAACATGAAGAACGTCCAAGTGTTGGCAGTAAGTAAGTAAATCTTCATGTTTTGCAGAGACTGATGATAATGTGGGAAAGTGGCTGTATTCACCTCTCCCTAGATTTCGTTTGAATAGAAGAAGTTTTCCCACAAAAGCAGCTATGACGTTTTTTGTTCTAATTAAATTCAATTCGTCACCTTGCAATTGTAAATTGACTTCATTAAATATTTTAAACAAGTCTGTCAAATAAGCGATGTCATTTTATGTATAATCAGGTTTTCGCGCAATTTTTCGTTTCTGTTTTCAAGAAAGTCCAGTACTGAATCAAATAGTTGAAAAAAACGGTTCAAACAAGTACCTTTTGAGAGCCAACGAACTTCTGTGTGCAGCAGCAAGCGATTGTAATCTTCATCATTTTCACTACAAAGTTGGCTAAATAATCTGTCATGCAATGAATTGCTTCTAATCGTATTTACTGCTCTAATAACGTAATGAAGCGACGAATGCAAACGTTCGTTCAGATTTTTTGCAACCAAGTGCTGACGATGAATAATACAATGTATAGCGAGAACATTTGGTACTGCTTGTTTCAAATGAGCTATGAAACCCTTATGACATCCCGTCATTGCTGGAGCACCATCAGTAGCTGCCGACAAAATATTATGCATAGGTATTTCTTTCTCTTGAAAAAACGTACTCATGGTATTAAATATCGTTTCTCCCTTTGTATCAGTTTCCAAATTTTTTGCAAATAATAACTCTTGATAAATTGTTTCGTCTTTTATGAACCGAACGTATGATAACAGCAGTACTTCGTTATTTGGTAGAGTGGATTCATCAAGTTGAATGGAAAAATTGCAAGTTTTAAGTAATCGCATAATGATATTTCAACGTCTTGAGCCATTTCGTCTATTCTCCTTTGCACTGAGTTATTACTCAGAGGAATTTTTCTGATGACATCTGCCGATGTCTTATGATGAAGAACAGTTTTATTACCTCTCTGACTGCCGGCAAGATAAGTTCCTCGCCAATGGTATGTGGTTTTCCCGTTTTGCGATTAACAATGAAATGTTATATGATGCTCGTAGTCCATCATCTTCTTGTTTAGAAGACGACGCAAATAGGTTTGATATAGTTGGCTGTTTCAAATATTTTTTCTGCAGTTCTTGAAAATAGGACAAATCTTTGTCCTTTTTATCAGTATGCATTTTATTTAAATGTTCTTGTAGCCTAGAAGGCTTCATGGCTTCATTTGAGAAAACTTTTTGGCAAAGTAAACACATGGGTAATGATGAGTTTACAGGAGAGTGCGTAAATCCATATTTCAAATACAAAAGACTGTACCGCCGGCATTTCTTCTTAGATTCAGACATTTTGAAATCCAAAACTTGCCACGGTTTAAAATAAATTAACTTTTCAACGAATTTATAGATAATTATAAAATTAATGGTTATAATGACTTATATAACTTATCACTCACGAACATGGATTATTTGCGAAGCACAAAAATAATAACACATTCCTAGAGCTATCCCTGCCTTTTATACGTTTGATTTCATACAAGCATCAACTTGTATGTTTTATCTTGTTTGCGATGCCGGTGCACTTTGTAAGCAAGTCATATCGCGTCTTTGCTTATCAACTTGCAAAGACTTGTTGCGGACAATATTAAACGGAATTAGGTATTCATAGACCTTATGCTGAATTAAATGTTTTAAAGTATATTTTCTCGATAACAATAACGTAGACATTTTAGATAGCTAAATAAACTGTCTATTCATGCCAACTAGGTATTTTCAAAGTATTTTAATATATTTATTTTCTAAAAAGGTAAGTACGTCACGAACGCCCCCCTTGATCCTCCTAACGCCCCCTTTTGCTCCTGTACTCGCTACCGCCCCCTTTGAAAGCTACAGCGCCCACTGGGGGGCGGTACCGCCCCCGTTGGGAACCTATGCACTAGAGCATACTCGTGTCTTCCCTTCATCCGCTCTTTCTATCGGTTCTGCAGTATACTTTTGTAGCTGTCAATCATACCATTGTTCGCTTAATAGACTTTATAATTTGAATTTCTAAACGGTCCGGAGGCAATGTTATAATACTGAGTTTTGTATTTCTTAAGTAGAATACCATCTAAAACCGTTATAACAATTGTCTAAAGTTTAACTTTCTTTGAAATTTGTCGGTCAAAGGTTGCTAGTGTCTAGAACACTAGATTAAATAAACTTGACAAACAATCTCGCTGCGAGCTAATACATTTGCATTAACTTATTTTTAACAAATGTTTGAACATTTTTACCGTTATTACGCTTCCTTAGAATTCAAATGTTCGTGTAACAATCTCACTGGTACGATAAGTAGGTAATGCAGGTTCGCCATTTAGGAATATTAAACTTCTTATTAATTAGGATTACTTACATTGAAATGGTTTTTATTTTCAAACATCCGAAAGCGGTTAATGATAAGACTGCCAATAAAACCTTAGAAAATATACCACATAAGAAGTAAGTTATATATGTACACTAAAATAGGAATTGAGTTTGTTCATGTGTATGCATAAATAATCGAAAATTGTATGTATCCGTTTGCAAGTTAAGATGATAAATACTTGTTAATAAATAATTGTTATTCAAGCATTGCCTTTACAAAAATATGTGTCATTGAGAAGGACCCGTAACGAGATTTGAAACGTTTTAAAAACAAAAACCAATGCTTCTAATTTTAGTGATTTCAATTGACCTAAAACCCAAAAAAGATTTTTTTATGGATATATATTACTGTGGTAAGGCCCGCGTTGTGGGCGTCACTAAAAGAGTGCTGTGATACAGATACAGCAAATTGTAAACTTGAAATTGTTCACTTACTTTCCTTTCTAACTTTGCCTGGCTAGCTCAACGGAATTGACGGAGTTTTGAAAATGAAATAAAATACAGCAATATCACAAAGAATTTATACAGTATGAAATATTTTCTCTCATACAAAAGCATTTACAACATCGTTTCTTTCAAACATAAAATAATTTCTAGGAAGTACTTATGTATAAAAAAAATTGTTCCTTATCTTATTTTAAATTTACAGAACCAAATTTCCTTTTTTGTGGATGGTTTACCTGGTTATGTTTATTGTCACGCTTGTAAGGTTTGTTTGGCCAAAAAAATCATCGACAGATAATCTATTAAGAGGTCAGGGTGTTTCAAACTCCGATTACAAATTTTCCTGGTAAAAATGCTTTGCAAAAAAATTATTGGGATCTTAAACTAAATACCAATTCTCCGATATTAGTTAAAAACAAATCTAAAAGTAATACCTGCAGAATCTACAAAAACGCTCCTCGCGATTAAATATCTTCCTATTTGAAATTGAAGTCCAAATCAACTTACAAGATTTTTCATATTTAAAATCCTAGTTTCAAACGGCAGTTACCAAAGTACATTTTTGGTTAAATCTTCGTTTTGATTATTTAATAAAATTTTTAAAATAACGTTATCTTGAGGAATTTTCCTTCTTTATTGTAAATAATAAGTTCCATTCTTTTACATAATTTGCATTTAGAATTTCACTTCTATACACATTGTACCATCGTAATTATTAAATTACAGTATTCTTACTGCATACTACAAATATTATCTTCACAAAGCAACAGTTCGCGACTTAAAATAACATTTCACGATCGAATTTAAGAATCGACTAAATCAAACCCATCAAATGAATGTCTTAATTAATAAACGCTTTCTTATATATACAACTTATATATTTTCTAGAACCTACTAGAATGTATATAGAACATTATGATGCAAGAATCCGCAGAACAACTCATTATTGTCTAAAACTGCGGCGTAATTACCTCGTAATCTTGTCCCTGTAATTAGTGACGCACGCTGTTTGTCCTTGTTTAATACATATACGATTCTTGTGGCGTCACAAATTATTGCAAAATATAATCAATGTTATCGGACATTTCATGGATTTTGTAGCTTTTTCGTGTTAGGCTGCTTCTCGGAATAAATGTTTATTTATTAATGAGGTCATACGAATTCTAAATGCGGATGACTCATGCTTTATATTCCTAATATTTTAAAAAATTCTTTATTTAAAATTAATTTCTGTAATCCACGGGGTAACTAATTTAAACTTTAATTGCTTTTTAATGCAAAAGAGGTTGCATTTTATAGACATATTTGCTTTTATGGCAAACCGTGTTTCAGTACACAAAATTAATATTAAAATTGAAGTTTTTAAATACATGAAATTATTTATTTTTATGCTGAATCCGTAAAGCTAGTACTATTCTATGCTATTTACAGCAAATGAAAAGCATTTTTTATCAAAAATGCATTGATAATTAACAAATGAAAATAAATGACTTCGTATTTATCTTAAAACGATCGATTTGCGTTCGCATTAAATGCGTTTTACGGTATCCTACAATTAATTATTTTTACTTATACAACTTACGTTACTTGCTATGTATTTACAATATGCTTATGTAATACAGGGTGATTATTTATACATACGCAATTTGCGTTTTTGCATGGAACTTTAATGAATAAGAGTACGTTTGTATTTTACAGGGTGTAACCATGAATTTACGGAGATTTCAGTTTTTTATGATACTTTTATGTTTTGGTGGGATTTATTTGTAGAATTTGGGTTTCAATGACCAATCGTGACCCCTTAACACGTCAATAGATCTATAAAGTTCGACATTGGGGTGCCAATATAAGAGGCTGTGGATTGATTAGACCTGTGGAGTGCCAGTAAAGCATGTTGTGGCTCTATACTATTCTAGTTGGCCGTCAATAAAGGGTGCTGTGGTTTGTCTAACTAAAAATTGCTATGATGAAGTTTCAAACTGCCCTTCGTCTAACGGTTTTTGCTAGCTTTCTGAATAATAAAACCACGCAATCATACATAGGGTTTACAATAATATCAAATATCCTTTCACAAAAGTTAATACCTCTACAACAGATTGATCTTACGAATTCTAGAACATCGATAAAAACATATAACTTATACGCTAAATATAAAGTCCAAAATCTCTCTTTAGAACTAGGATGGTTGCTCACTAAATCTACACAAATCTTAATCTCGTAATCATTATTCATTAATAACTCCATAATTAAATCTTCCTTAATATGTACAAAATATACTCGATTAAGTTGTACAATTTAATATCCTCACTTTTAAGCAGTTTAAACTTATCTAATAGCAGTTAGGATCAATTATTATCTTGCATACCGACAAAAACCTGTATCGTAGGCTTGCCAACCCTTTTAATTAAATAATTGACTCAATTAAAAACTTGCACACAAAATAGAATTTCATTATGTACCCTAACTAACTACTCTATAAATATGAGTCCTGCTTTTTGTTACCTTTTTCCAGAACGTAATTATCAATGCATGCTCCAAAAATAGTTTAATCGGTTCAGAAAGTAAACTTTTTCAAATATTCCAATCTTATATACCTTATTCCAATTAAAAAGATTTTATCTCGCAGTCATTTAATTATTTTAATTATTCTCCATTTTTGAAATCATTGTAAGTACTTTAAATAAACTATTCACTTCTTAGTATCCAAGACACTTTATCGTTGGCTACTTCAAAAACACACCTTTTAAAACTATATTTAAATAAATTTTGGCACTAAATACTGTAGCACTTTTACCATTATCATAAGGTCTACTTCATTCCAACGTTTCAATTAAGACTGTCCTCCTTCTCAACATTTAATGGCTTTTGAAGGCGAGTCTTATCTGTTATCAACATTCAAAAATTTATTGTCTTTCTACTGCTTCACTTATGCCGTTATAGCAACTATCGTCGCTCCTGTGTATTCATGTCGTTTATATATGGTCTCTAGAATATAGGTCAATTAACTCTTTTTTACCTTACTGCTATTCGCTTTAATTCGAAATACAAACGCACTTGTATTATAGAATCTAATATTTTAAACTTAATAAATGTGCTTTTCATAGAACGCAAATGACGTTGCTGCTGCACGAAAATAAAGATATTTCTACACGTGGTTTTACATAATGTTTGCCTTTAAATTTATTTTAAGAATATTTGACCAGAACCAATTACTTATGAAAATCTTTATAGAACATGTGACTTCACACAATGCTTTTATTATAAAATTTCAATGAAACTCTTTTAAAAAACGCTTATTTAAGCGTAGAATAGATTAAATGCGGTTATTTTTATGTCAAACATGGTGCTTTCGTCAGTGAATTACCTAGTATGAATGAAAACTTTCTTTAATCACGGTTTTTATTCATATAAACTTTTTATACGGATACCTTACAAATACGCTTTCTATACAAATAAAGTTTACGATATTGGATGTTTGTTCTGTGATGCAATATGACATCTCCAGGACCTTTAATCACATCAATGTATATCCCAAAAGTAGGTAAATGCTACCATTATAGAACGCTGACAACCATGTACTGCCAAATAAGTGACTTTGCAGTTCATGGTATTGCAATTAGAAAGTGCATAACAATGTTTCCGTGTTAATAGTTTAAATTGCTTAATTTACTATAAATACGTGTTATTTAAGAATGTACCAATAAAGCGTAGTTTGGTTATTAAAATAAATTAATAAGTAGGGTATTTAAAGTAAAGGTTAGATTTTTTATATACAGCAGGGCCATTTCAAAAATTACTGGTCGGTTAAAAATTATTTACAACTAGTATTGGGTGATCGAAAACAATTGTACAAGGAACTTCAGTGTTGCTTTGGGTTTAATATAAA
Source organism: Platerodrilus igneus (assembly GCA_036346225.1). Classification (NCBI taxonomy): domain Eukaryota; kingdom Metazoa; phylum Arthropoda; class Insecta; order Coleoptera; family Lycidae; genus Platerodrilus; species Platerodrilus igneus. The sequence continues at coordinate 3,486,552 of JARFIW010001381.1, forward strand.
TGTAATGCAGGTAAATAAAAAAACCAGTAATTAAAATGACTTTCGGAGCTGCAAGATAGAAAAAATACCAAATGATTATCGTACGTAGATGATTATAGGTAACTAACTAGGAATGCTACAGATTTAGTAGGGCTACTAGTTATTATTAAAATGTTTTTAAGACAATTGGTTCCGTTAGAAGTAATAGAATGCAGCTTTTGTATTTAATAAAGACTACAGTACATAAATTCCTTTAGTCCGTAGGAATACAACCTGTGAAGGTGGAGTGACAGAGAACTGTACCCAATTTTTTTAGAGATAAGCTAAACGAAAATAGTAGTAATGCGGGATGATAATTACTGTAGCAAAAGCGCCGAAGAGTCGAGAAGATAAAGGGACAAATTTATTATACTAACAATAGATTGATAATATTATAGACTGTATAGATGCTTTGTGATATTGATGTGTTTGATTTCATTTTATATATTATATTATTTCCGTTGAGCAGAGTCAGGCAAAAAAAGTTAGAAAGGAAGGTAAGTCAACAATTTCAAATTTTACAACTTGCTATATCTGTAGCACAGCACTCTTATAGCGGCACTCCCAACGCCGGCCGTTGTCACAGAAATATCTCTTGTAGTCAGCACTGATATCTATGGTCTAACTAACAAAGCCTTCAGAAGCTATGTTTTATATGGAAAGTATAAACGAATGCAATAATCTGTTGTCAGACATAAAACTAACATAACCCGTTCAGGACGTTCACAACAATGCGATGTTCCACGCCAAAAAGCATTTTCAGTTTGTGAATTCTAGCCTCACATAAATGAATCTTAAGAACAAACTATTACTAATCTCAGACATAAATTTTGTGTGAGGACTAAATTGAAATGCATCACAGAAGAGATTTGAAATCTCACTCGTCGGATGAATCTGTAAATTGGAAACAAATAGGTTGTGAGGGAAGCGTTGCAGATTAGTTCCGGTGGATGAATTGGAATAATTTTTCAAGTACATGCGAAAGGAAAATAAACGGAGTGCGCAACTACGTGACTTGCTTAAAAATTTAGTGTTTTGCTCAATGCTGTATGTCAAGCTGTGCTACTGAATGGTGTTTATACCTTGTTGATGATTGCTTAGGAATGAGATTTAGAAACATATATGGCGATTACAGCAAGTTGAAAATTAAAAGGAAATGCAGAAATCTACCGGTTTTAAACAAATAATACGTCATTGCTCCTAACACTAAGAAATAGAAATCAAAATAAAAAATGACTGCCTTGCACTGAAATATCACTGGAATACAGAGGTAAAAATGTTTACATTTTAGGACAACTGTTCATACAAACGAGTACACTCAAGGTGCTTGCAAAGATTGGTGGAATTAAAATAAATATTTTAACAGTGATTTTAAAAAAATTTTAGACCAAAAATTCTTTAAATATCCCATCTGCTATAGTAATCGTTTGTGTTAGAAGTTTCTTCGTCGTGGAGTAATGACGTTAACTTTATTTATATTTACGAAGATGCCATTTCTGTGATAGCTTTGTATAGAGTGAGGAATTCTAGAACCAAATGCAAGATGCGCGTTGCGGCAGGTCTAATGATTTTTAAAAATTAAGACAGACCCGTTAAAAATCAGTATGTCAATGTTTTGTAACGGTCGTAATCTGTTTAATACTTGCTGGAAACACTAAATAGTAATCCCTTTTTTAATTTTTTAAATGCAAGCGCAATTATTGGAAATAATTAAACAACAATACTGTAATGATACTTCACCTTTGAATCACCTATTGGGTTCTTTGATTTTCGCTGCAGGAGCTATCGAAAGGTATGTATTTTAATAACACCGTAAAAATTAATACAATATCTTGCTTATTGAAGGTTGTTAAATAAAAAACAGCTAAGTAACCACCAACAAGTTCATTTATGCTAAATAAAAAAAAATTAGATCAATAAGTACAGTTTTAAAGGTTCCGCATGAAGTATAGAATGGCAAGTATTTCAAGCAAGTGCGTAATAAGGCACGTCATTAAAAATAAAATAACAAAGTTGGACATTAAGCTCAAAGTATAGCTATCAGCATTACAGTCAATTAAAAAATTACTTCTTAAAGGAGCGGATAGATAGATATGAAATTTTTCGAACAATAAGTTTGACAGTACACGTGTCAAAAATATCAACTAGAATTGTACAAAGACGGATCGAAAAACGGGCTGAAGAGATGATCAATTTGGGTTTATGTGAAATAGGAGAACAAGAGAGGCTATTTTTACTCTTAGCGTAATAATGGAGAAGACAATAAAAAAGGGAGAAAGCGTGGATATAGGATTTGTAGATGTAGAAAAAGCAGTCGACAATGTAAAATGAAAACAAATTTTCGAAATACACAAAAAGATTGGAATGAGTTTTACGGATAGACGGATAGTACATAGCTTTTACAAAGACCAAACAACGGTAATAGAATTAGTGCAGGAACGTAGAGAAGTAAATATTAGGGAAGGGGTGAGACAGGGATATGCCCTATCCCCGTTAATTTTTAACTTGTACATCGAAGAGGCAATGAACACTGTCAATTGCAAGAAGACATTTGGAATTATTATGCAGGGACAAAAGATTCATATGTTAAGCTTTGCAGATGATTTAGCGGTATTAACATATAGCAAGCAAGAGTTTAGAAGTAGCTCGTAATGAAATGAAAACAGTTCTAACGGAGAGATACGGTATAAATTTAACAAAAATTAAACTAAACTACTAGTATGCAAAAGAGGGGAAAATAAATAAAAAACTAGAATACAAATAGGAAACGAAAACCCACAAGAGGTTAAGGATTTGTGCTACCTAGGAAGCCAAATAACGCAAGATTAGAAAAGCGCAAAAGGTATAAAACATAGATTAACACAAGGTCGTGTACGCGTACAACTAGTTCCAAGATGGAAAACCTAATGACGAAGAAAATAATTGCACTTAAACCTGATAATTATTATAAACAACTACACGTGTTGGTTTTGCAATAATTTCAACTAATGTTGATTGTGCGAAAGGATTTATTGTAAAACTGTTAATTGGGCAAATGCTCAAGTGTTGGGGACCCTGGTTATCCTGTTGCTTAACCTCTTTCACATACCGTTCATTTACATTCCCAATGCTCCACCTGAAGGTACTACATTGGCCAGGAGGCAAGTTTTTTGTTGCCTGGAAATTTAGAATTTTGCCGAACCCTTGTCGTTCCAGGCAAGGAAGGGATCTTTAACGTGCGTGACAACACTCACACACGGGACCTCCATTTAACCTCTCATCCGAACGAGGGCGTAATTTTTGTGAAAAATGCTCACCTGCCATTTTTCAAGCAGTCGGCCGTGTCGGGATTTGAACCCGGGACCTTGGGATCCGTAGTCCTACGCTTACTACATTGATCCACGGCGACGCCTACTTTCACATACCACTGAATATAGGTGAAATAGGGTATATATTTAGAAACAAAACAAAAGGAACCGAGCTGTATCTAAAAGAAAAAACAGCGGCTATGGTCGAAGGCAACAAACATAGAAACAAGAAAAATTTGCTGAAAGCATATGTGTGGAGCACAGCACTGTACGTCTATGAAATAGAAGCAGTAGGAAAAGCAGACAGGAAAAGGAAGATGCCTATTGTGCTTCATATGTATGATGATGATAGCATGGACAGATAAAGGTAATACCAAAGAGGTTCTTGAAATAGTAAGGGAAGTAAGATATCTATGAAAAACAAAAAATAAAGGAGAATAGAAGGATAGGACACGTTCTATGGCATTTGGGAGTGCGGGATATGTTACAGGTAGAAATAGGAAAAACGTGAGGTAGAGGTAGACCAAAATTAGATTATTGCACGCAGTTAGTGAAAGATGTAGACAGTGGGAATTTCATGGAAATGTGTAGGTTAGCTCAGGATATGGGGGTGTACGCCTAACCAAACATAAAAACAAGGAAAAAGTTGTTGAAAGCATATGCTAGAGCACAGCACTGTACGGTTACGAAATAGGGACAGTGGGAGAAGCATACAGAAAAAAGATAGAACCCTTTGGGAATATTGTACTTCAGATATATTATGATGAGCATGGAAAGAGTAAGTTAATAACTAAGAAATTCTAGAAATGGTAGGGAAAGAAAAATATTCGCGAAAAACAAAAAAATTTAGGAGAAATAGGAAGGCAGGATACGTTCTAAAGCATTTTTGGGAAATAGTGCGGAATATAGAGATATAGAGAGATAGATGTAGACCTAGATCAGACTATTGCATGCAGATAGTGAAAGGTACAGACTCTGTGAATTTCAGGGAACTGTGTAGGTTAGCTCGGAATAGGAAACGATGGAGGTACACGTCTAACCAGTTCCAGGACTGAAAACCTAATGATGATGAAATATTTTAGTCAAATGCATAATTTATTCATTAAACCAGTTTAAATGCACTTAAAACAAATCCGTTATATAAAGTAATGGTGATTGATAGACACGTTGTAGAGGTACGTAGCCTAGACACCCGTTTCTCCAGATGTCTAGTGTTCCGGTGCTCAAATATTTTTAGAGTAAAACTTCTAAAATACCAAACCAAAAGAGAATGTTGATAAACATCTACATGTAAACAAAATTTCTAGCTAGCATTTCATACTAAATGAGTAGGTATTCAGGGCCGGTCCTAATTCAAAACGCGACAGACGTATTTTCCATGTGTAAAATACGTCTGTCACGTTTTGAATTAGGATCAACCTATATTCAATGTAAAATAGTTGTGAAAACATTTCAATGTAAAATAGTTGTGAAAACATGAATTCTTATATACTTTCAATGTAAAATACTTGTGGGCACGTTTTGAATTAGGATCGGCTTTATATTACTTTCAATGAAACACACGTATGTTGAAAAATGTAAGTGCAGAGAAGAATGTGTGTAGCTGTTTTGAATTCGGTTTTCTAGCGAGAAGTTACACGTGCACCGTTTTGAATTAGGATCGGCGTTGTATACTTTTAATGTAAAATGTGAAAACCTGAATTCTTTTCAAATGTAAAATACTTGTGGGCACGTTTTGAATTAGGATCGGCTTTATATTACTTTCAATGGAACATATTTCAAAACACACGTATGTTGAAAATGTAAGTGCAGAGAAAATGTGTGTAGATGTTTTGAATTTGGTTTTCTAGCGAGACAGTATGACAGATGCAAAATATCGCATTCAAGTCAATTGTGTTTTAATTAAAGTGGATTCTGATTTATGTTTAGAGGCTGCAAATACACATGGGCCGGTTTCAATTCAAAATGAGTTCACTCTTGTGATAGGTTGAAAAGTGGGTTGGCAAAGTACGCAGATGGTGGTAATCTGCTATATAAGGAGATTGCTCCTAATATTAATTTAATTAGTCGAAGTCTACTGCATATATTTACATACAAACATGTATATAATTGATGTTCAGAGATTCAAATACAAGAAAAACGAGTTTGTGTGTAAAGAAATTGCGGTTTTGGACTTGTTGAAAGGTGATGTTTGGCATCAAATTTTTAAACTGCCAATGCAGTCCAGTTGTTTGAGTCAAGATCATATAAAACATAACGACTGGGTGACAAGGAATATTCATGGTATTTCTTGGGATGAATCTTCAACGGCTGGAATGGTGTCATCATATATAGCGCTTTATTTGAAGCAAATTATCCGACCCGGTGAAGAAGTATTTGTGAAGGGTCTAGAAAAGAAGAAATTGATTGAAACATATATAATGCAAAACTTTGTAACTGATATGCTTGCACTAGGTTGTCCTAAGCTATCGGAGTTAAAATCAACAATCGTTTAAAATATAACATCCATTGTTGTAGACACAGCAATAATAATTTGCAATGCGCAAAACAAAATACCTTTTATTAAAAGAATGGCTTGATAATAATAAAAAAAACAATAGAAAGATTTTGTCTGTATTATTTATTTTAATATAATTTTACAATGTTAGCCTAACAAAATTCCTTTATAATAATAAAAAAAAACAATAGAAAGATTTTGTCTGTATTATTTATTTTAATATAATTTTACAATGTTAGCCTTATTAACTTCTAGCAAACATTATTTTTATCGATTCAGCTATTGTGTACGTTAGAGAAACCTAACCATTTTACAAATACTTTATTTCCACTCTTTCTTAGGACTTTTCCTACCAGGTAAATTCCTGGATGTTTAACCTTTTGCAACTCCGTTTCATAAAATGCACCTTTGATTTCTTTCTCATCTTGATCTTCTAATATATATGTTGTAGGATTGGTTACGTTTACCTTTTTAATCTTAAAAATTTCATTTGACCAGTTTGGCGTGTAACCTTTCGTAAATGCTTCCCTGTGTTTACTAATCCTCACACTGTCTTTTATTGAATATTTTGGTATTTTGGTTGCAAGTTTGATGTGGGTAAATGATGATTTAAGAATAGTTTTTCATTTGATTTATCAACTTTTACAGGTTTGACTCCGATAGTATTGTGAACTGTATTGTTGTATTGTTTCACAATATCGCTTAAATTTTTATCCAATTGTAAGAACCGTTCAGGTTAAACAAGCGCCACATTTTTCCCTTTAAAGTTCTAATTACACGTTCCACAATGCATGCTTTCTTTGTAGAAAAAACACTATAATGGTTTATGCCATATGTCTGCATTAAGGATTGAAAGTGTTTGTTATAATATTCTTTACCAAAATCAGACTGCAAATTTCTTGGCGGATTTTTAAATTTATTTAAAATTGTTTTCATTGCAGCAGTAACATCAATACCCGTTTTACTTTTAAGTGGTACAGCCCACACGTATTTGGAGAAACAATCAATAACTACTAAAATGTATTTAAATCCTTTGTTTGTTTGCGAATATGGTAGCATTTCAATCAAATCGGTCTGAAGAAGGTCATTTAAACCTTTGCGTCTCTTGAAATTTATTCTTGCTGGTTTATGAAGTTCATTTACTATATCCTCTTTCACTTTTGATTGAGCAACTATCATAATACTTTTTTCTAATCAGGATTTATTAAATACAATTAATGAAATACTTCTATGTTTGAATGTCGTGGGCTCCACTTGCTTTGAAAGGAACTTTTAATATAAAATCAAGAAACATTGTGGTATTGTTTATAATAGCACCGCTGTCACGAAAGCTGATTACATCCATACGTTTAAGCAAAAATCCTTGTAACTGTGCAATTACATAACTTTTTTTGTTTATAAGAATTTCAATGTCTTGCGGGTATCCTTTAATATTCTCAATGACTGCTTCCTCATAAGGAAATTCATAATTATGTTTAATGTTGAAAATAAGGAATGTCTTGTCACCGTCGAGGAATGTATTAGAGTAAAACGTTGCTACTACCGTGTAATGTAGCATATGTAACTTGTACTCAATCAAGGTTTCAAAACCTTCACTTTTGTTTTCATATTCCTGTTCACTTATATCTATTTTACGGTTATGTAAGTGCCTTCCAAATTTGTCAATTGTCATATCATCTAATTACTTTCGCCTCACGCAATTCTTCAATGATCGAATTTATTTCGTTGCCGTGACCTGTGTGTCCAGCAGTCTGAGATGAAACTAAAAGTCGTAATCTATCAACAAGTTCATTGGGATCATTCCAATATAAATAATCTATAGCGTTATTTGATACTTCCATTGTCATACCGTCTCCAAGACGCTTTCTATAGGGTAATGTTCTAGGTCTACGGGTGTTTGGGAAGTATGTTTAATGTAGATATTATATTTTGTACTTATATGAAGTATTACCCTGAATTTGTTCTGTTTCAGAATAATATCTTCTATTAGCATTTGTTCTTTTACAATATCAAGGTACGACTTTAGATCTTGATGACTGTACCCGACAGGATATTTTTAAACAGTAGTTCGTATAATCCAGGAGTACCTTTATATTTCAAATCATTTATTAGAACATTTTCATCATCCAACGCGAAATTCGAATTGCCTATCATAAGACCATTTGAATCAGGGTTAAACCTAATACCATATTTATGATCAAATTCGTTCTTAACATCTTTAAACATATTGTAAATATATTCTCGAGGTAGCGGATGTAGCTGTTCGAGATAATGTGTCATACCAGGTGAATCGGCAAAGCTTTGAATATATTCCTGGGCTTCTTGTGCATTTCGATTAATTTCTGCTTCGTATTCATTCTCAACATCATCATCATCATCATCTACCTCTATGGCATCATTTTTTATATTTGGTATATGCTGAGCAATAACCGGTGAATCAATATAGTTAACGTTCCTTTCTAGCAATTTAGGTTTAATTTTTTTTACACTGCTATGAGGCAGTTCTTCTTCTTCTTTAAATTTTTCTTTTTTTACCACACTTTCCCCATCCAGTTTATTAGCAATAGTTTCTAATCGTGATGTTATGGGTAAGATTAATTCCACTTGGACGACTTCATTATCTTTTAACTGACGCAATTTGTTTTTTACAATGTTTCTTTTCTTAATTAAAATTCTTTTAAGTTTTATCGTTTCCTTGTTCATTGCGTAAAGTTTATTGTAGTAAAAAATTCTTCGATACTAACGATACTTGCGTCTCTCAAGGTTTAAATATGTATGAAGTGATCAAAACCTATTCGGTACCTTCCTTGATCTGGATCACTATCTTTGTCTACAACTACGAAACCGTATTTGTCTTGCCAACAAGCAGCACATATTTCACGGAATTTATCATACTTCATGTCAGTATTGACGTGATCGTCATATATGTGTTTTAAGTTTAAATCATCTTGTTTAAATAAAACTAAAAGATTAGCATTATCACGTAGTAAGTGCTTAGGTATACGAGTATAACTTTGACAAAGGTAAAAACTGTCTACTTGTTTATGACGCCCCATACTAAAGTATTCCCTAATGATACCTTGTTTATCGCAAGCTACATCATCAAAAATAAATATAGAATTATTTCGAGCATCAGATGGTGATATAATATTATCAAAACTAGAAAATGTATAATATTTGATCCCTTTTATTGGTTGCAGTAGACTTTCAAGGTATTAATACTTTGGTTGATAAAGTGATTTAGAATAAACATATACGTTTTCAAACTTTAAACCATTAGGATGTTCTATCAGCCCAATCATAACGTTGGTTTTACCTCAATTTGATGGTCCAACAACTAGACATCGAATAGATGAAGGCAGAAGAACGCTATGTTTTTTCTTTTTAGCTAAGGATTGCACGCCAATGTCATTATTGTTTATGGTTAAAGGTGTTGATTGTTTCACAACACGCATGTCTGCAAGTACTAAATTCGATTTGTAAAAAAAAAGTGGAATTATATATATATATATATATATATTGCTGTGAAACCTCCAAAACCGTGAACTACGCTTTTCGCCTCGGCTGCTCACCTAATTTTATAAATCTCCTCATTCATAAAAATTAAACACATTCCTACCACAAACATCAACGTTAACTCTATTTACATCAATATTCAGAATACATTAAATTTTCAAATTAAATTTCAGCATAAAATTCAGTTTTTAAAAGGAATTTCAAAATTAATTTTATTATCACTTTAACGTGCATCCAGAATTCAAGTCCTTGTTGGATGCCTACTAATTAATATAACAATATAAACAGACCGGAGTCTGAGTACAAAGGGAGCATCTACCACCCCTTTACGTTAATTAACCAGGTTTGTCTAATTGAGCTCAAAGACATACCCAAAGTTTCATCATATTCCCGAACATCAAAACAAAATACCCTTTTACTTAAACAAGCAAATTTCATCTTAAAATTAAACTTTTATGGTTAGAACAATTTCACTAATGTCCATTTAAAGTAAATCAATTATAAAGTCATTCAATACACACAAAATGTCAAACAAAATAGTATAATTTACCTGAAGGTTACTGTCCTCGTCGTTTCAAAGTATCGTTTCTTTAGTTAATCACACCATTCAACAGGATTATAATTACGGCTTCTGATTCTCTACGCTTTTAAAATTTTCTCCATCACCATCCATTCAAAGTCGTTTCTGGGCCTTTCCGGAACTCATCTGTGTTTATCTGACCCTTGATTCATGGATCCAGACACGTATTTGAACCATTTAATTATTAACACCCCCGAAAAATAGCAAATAACTTCATGCTTCTGTCACCAATATACGCCAAAACTGCCTACTTTTTGTGTATACATTCGTCGTTGTAAATTTTGCTAATTGGTACAGTGAAACTAAATTTTATTACCTTGTATCTAAGTGCACTGAAGTACATTCATGTTAACACGTAAATAACAAGCTATTTTGAATCACTAAAATATACTAGCAAACTTTAAATTATTTAATCAAACTAAAATGCACGGTTTAACATTTTCAATCAAGTCGCGTATGTACGAGCTTTTAACGCATCGAATCGTCAAAAGTCTCAGAGAGCTTGTTTATCTTCATCTCGGTATATATAGCAAAAAGCCTGTCTATCGGTCTGTTCCCCAAAACGGGTAATTCTAAAGAATTCCTCATTCTATGTTCCCAGTCTGTTGCTCGCACGTCGATTTTTACGAATTTTCACTCGCCCCATTCAAATCTCAGAAAATTTCCACACGGCACGCAAGCATGTCCGAGAAAAACTAATTGATTTTGTACAGAAATTGTTGTTCTACCTCTGATATTTGCATCCTATTTTTAACCAATTGTGACCCCCGTGACGTTGCTTAAATCCCGCCTTTTACAATATGTGTCTTTGCTTGACGCATTTTCTTTCCTTCTCTACCGTGTTCTTATTGGTGCAACTTGATATTCTTTATTATCGATTATTTTAGTCCACATGGAGTGTGAAATAACCAGCTTTAGCAATTCTCGTAACTATTATGCGACGTTTTCCCCAAGATTCTTTGAAACATTAATTATCTGCAAAATTTACGCCGAATGTGATATTTAAACTACGCAGCTGTTCAAAATAATATTAATTCTCAGAGCTTTATTCCGTGGTATTTTAATCTTGGGTTTTTACAAGTTTCTATAGGTATTATATGTTATTAACGGTTTAATTAACTCCAATTAAAATTGATTTCTATCCTTTTCATTTTTAGCGAATACAACTTAAATATTAATTATTATAGGTACACTTTGTTTTACTACCGGTTACTTAAAATAGGGTTAATTAATATAAACTTTGCACGTAATTTCTCTTTGTTTAGGAATAATTACATTACACGCAGAGCTTTTCAATACTGCTTCTTTTGATATAAAGCGTCTTATAAATAATTTAAATTTCTTATTTTTACTGAAACGACCGAGTTTATGTATGCTTCAAGGTTTTAATAAAGCGTATTATTTAATGAAATTCCTTATACACGGTGATTAAAATTATTTGATGTGATTATTTAATTTTCTACCCTGGTCTAAATATGAGTAATATATATATATATATATATATATATATATATAAGAAACGGCGAGTATATAAAGAATCATTAATTCATAATATTTTATTTATTTACTGCACAGCTTGAGAGGATAGTTGTCCGCTAATGATTACATATAATAATTCTAAAACTACTGGGAACGGACTATTAAATACTGTAATTAACAATTTACCATTTGAAGCGCATATTCCGGGTTACAAATTTTGCGGTCCGGGTACAAAACTAATCGAACGGTTAGCTCGGGGAGACAAGGGAATAAACAAGTTAGACGAGGCTTGTAAGGAGCACGATATTGCATACTCCAAAGAAAAGGATCTATCTAAACGTCATCAAGCAGATTCGAAGTTAGCTCAGTTAGCTACAGAAAGACTAAATTCTGGTGACTCGTCTTTAGGTGAAAAAGTAGCAGCATTTGGAGTAGCTACCGCAATGAAAGCTAAAGTAAAACTTGGTATGGGTGCCTGTGCATCACTGAGAACAAAAAATATCAATAAAATAAGAAAACTGATAAAGAAACGTAAAATAAGAAGTACGCTAGGTATTAAAAGTATTATCAAACAAGCACGTACAGCTTTAAAAAATACTAAAGGATCTAAAATTATGGATGCAATCAACATAGCAATTAAGGCAGCCAATACAGCAAAACAAAAGAAGCATATTAAATCAGCTCGTATTATATCAATTCCTAAAACAGGAGGTTTTCTACCACTAATACCAATTTTGCAGGCCTAAGCGCTCTTGGTACTCTTACTGGAGGTGCAGCTGCTGTTGCAAAAGCAGTTTCAGATACTAAAATAGCTAAGGAACAACTAGCGGAAAAATAACGTCATAACAAGGCAATGGAGGACATTGCAGTCGGAAACGGCATGTACATCAAACCTTATAAAAAGGTTTTGGTCTTTTTAGCCCTGCAAAACCTCAAAGGAACGCAACTTGATTTTACCTAATCGAGCACTAAGCAATGTAGAATTAATAGAGTTTGTTAAGCAATTAGAAGTACCATATTTCCGTGGAGTGTTCATGAGAAACAATCTTCCCAAGAAAGTTAATTTAAAAGAATGTGGTATAATTAATTTAGATGGAATAGAAGGTTTAGGCACGCATTGGACCTCTTACAAAAAGTACGGTAGTAGCGCTATTTACTATGACAGCTACGGAAACCTGCGACAGCCAACAGAGTTGATAAGTTATTTGAATAGCGGGGGTAAATGTAAAATTCTTTATAACATTAACCAAGAACAATCGTACGGTACTGTGTTTTGCGGTCATTTATGCTTACAATTTCTAAGTAGTGCATAGAACTGCGTACGAAGTTGTTATGTCGTACACTTTTACTCTAACGGGAAACACTTCAGTTTTAACTAGCAATTTTAATCCGCCTATAAACTTGGATAATGATTCGGAGTACGTATTAGAATTAACAAATTGTGAGTCTTATAACACAATTCCAAACATAGAAAAAGGAATAAATAATAAATTTTATTATGGATCTAACGGAGAATTCATAGAAATACCTGAAGGTGCTTATGAGATTAGAGAAATTAATAAATATCTTCAAAAAGCTTTAGGTGATAAAAGATGGCGTGGTCGTATGGATCAATCACGAAGCGCTAGAAAGACGCCAGTGTATATAGAAATTACAGCTGACAATAATACACTTAAATGTAGTATTAAATGTAGTCTAGATGTGGATTTTACCAAAAGGATTCAATTGGTTCTCTACTTGGTTTCAATCCGCGAAAATTGCTAGCATTTGTCACGCATCAAGCAGACTACGCGATCAACATTTGTAAAGTGAATGCAGTTTTAATCGATTGTAATATTGCAAGTGGATCCTATTTAAATAGTAAACCAGCCCATGTAATACACGAATTTTTTCCTCAAGTACCTGCAGGTTTTAAAATTGTCGAGTGTCCACCTACGATTATATATCTACCAATCAGGTCACGTATAATGAATGAAATAATAGTTAAAGTGTTAGATCAAGATGGAAATTTAGTTAATTTCAGAGGAGAACTGCTAACTGTAAGGTTGCATTTAAAAAATCTGCAATAGCCATGGGTATTAAGTATAATGCACGCAACATGTCAAGAATTGATATAAATGCTGGAAATTTCAAAGCAATCGACACTCGATTGATTGTTTCAAGACCGCTAACAACACAAAACCGGCAGTTTCTACAATCGTTAGGACTGCATTTAATTAAAAAGTAGAATGAATAGTGAAATACTAAACGTGCGTGAAAAAGTTTACTTCGACAATGCAATTGTTAATATTGAAAAACATACTCATCAACCTTATGCTAACACATCTTTAAACAATAATGATGAAATTCGAATCCCTATACAACAACAAGATGTATACACCTTACCATCGAAGAGCATGCTGTACATAGAAGGCAAATTAATTAGAACAGATGGAACGCCGTCTCAGACAGCAAAGTTTGTAAATAATGGAATTTTGCTGCTTTTTGATGAAATTAGATATGAGATTGGTGGTATCATTGTAGATCGTGTTCGGAATCCTGGATTAACGTCTATAATGAAGGGTCATGTTTCATATAATAGCAATCAAAGTAAACATTTACAAAACGCTGGGTGGTTTCCTATGGATGATTCGCAAATAGTTGATGCCAATGGGAATTTAAATATTGCAATAAACCTTTCAATGGTTCTCGGATTATGCGAAGATTTTAAAAAAATTATTTTAAACCTCCGTCATGAGTTAGTCTTACTACGTTCTAGTTTTGATACTAATGCTATAATTAATCCTACACCCGATGAAGAAATAAAAGTTGTTTTAAACAAAGTTTTATGGAAAATGCCGCATGTAGCCGTTGATGATACTCAACGAATTAATTTAATAGAATGCGTTGCACAAAATCAGGATTTGCATATTCCGTTTAGAGGATGGGAGTTGCATGAATATCAACTTCTACAAGAAACGCAACGTCATACATGGAACATTAAAACAACAACACAATTAGAAAAACCAAGATTTGTGATTGTTGGTTTCCAAACCAACCGAAAAAATAGATACATGAGCAACTACATTCGTTTTGATCATTGCTATTTAACCAACATGAAACTATATTTAAATTCAGAAATTTTCCCGTACGATAACTTAAATTTGAGGTTCGAGAATAAACAGACTGCGTTGTTATATGAGATGTATGCTCAGTTTCAGCAATCATACTACGAAAAGGAAAATGAGCCACTTTTTAATCCTGAAGATTTACGAAGTATTGCACCATTAGTAGTCATAGATTGTTCTAGACAAAACCAAGTGTTAAAATCTAGTACTGTCGATATTAGATTAGAATTTGAAACTAGCAGAAACGTTTTGCCAAATACATCTTGTCATTGCCTTATACTTCATGATAAGATAGTCAAATACAATCCACTCTCAAACAGCATAAGAATATTATAATTACTTTATTATTATTATTACTGTACCTTTACAAATTATGAAAAAACTATAAATCATTTAGCAATCACAGTCTATTTATTAATATTTTTACATGTTTTTACAATATCTTTTACATGTTTGAATTATTAAGTGATTTAGTAAACAGCCATAAACATTGACAATTTTAAATAAAAATTTTGTTATACATTTCTCAAATAAACTAACTGGTATGTTATTAACAAACTGGATTTTTTTAAACAGAACGGTTACTACTACTACTACTATTTTTCTCTACAATACATTTATACTAATATATAGTTCAAACTCGGGCAGATTGAAAGGTATCCTATTTTTAGATACATCCAAAAACGAAAATCGGCGTACTTGTGCAGGTATAAACATAACACTGAAGTTTTATAACTAAAAAATATTATATGTTAATCTAGATAAAATAAATTGCATTCTTTATTTGAGCCAGTGGTTGAAGCTTTACAAGTCATTTCTGTGTGTATAGTTATACCCCCAAGGTTTAGTATCAGTGGTTAAGGTACTAAGAATTCTTTTATCATCACTTGGATTAAGAACAATTTTGTTTTGTTTAATAGTACAGACATCATGTTTGATTGATCTAATTAAACATTGCTGTCTCTGTACAGTCTGTTTATAAAACAAAGCATTCTTATAATCGTCAAAAGAAATTTGCTTAATACTTGCTAAGGAAGATCCCTTTGACTATTTTATTATACTATCCTGAACTCTGTAAGTGTACATTTTAGATCTAAGTCCTACAAACTCTAGCATGATGTCACCATTGTTTTCATCTTTCATAATACGAGGAACTTTTTTATTTGATAATGGAATATGATATTTGTTATGAGGGTCGTAATCGGAAGTATCAAATCTATGAATATCTTGTTTGATATAAGAGTAAATATCTTCAACGCTAAACTCGTATATCAAACTATCCGTATCTGTGTACAGCAGCTTTGCTTTGTTAGCAAATTGCGATTTCATATAACTATAGTGAAATTTATATAAATAGGTTTTTGAAATATCTAGAATAGAGAAACCTACATAAATGGGTTTGTTTAAGTAAACCTCTAATTTATTCATTTCTATTAAGACTAGATCTTTGTCTAACACAGTGCAACTATGAAAATTAGGCTTCGCTATGTAACTACGAGCTCCAAACCGTCCTTCCCATTTGGTCACTAATTTCACATCTTTCCTTTTCCGTACGTTTTCCATCATCTTTCCATAAACCGAATTTATCATATTTTTATAAAAGAATATATCGAAACTGTTTTTAAACTGTTGTCTTAATTTCGTATTCAAATCAATGTATTCTTTTAACCAAGGAGCTGGTTTAAACCGAAGAACCTTATGAATCTTTTTCAGTTCTAAACCGTAGCTTAAATACATTTTTAAATTCTTGTAGTGAATAATATAGTTGAGTTTTGGATATAAAGTTGTAAGTAATTTCTTTAAGTTTGATTTATTAGAAGGTAATGGTGGTATCATATGTTCAGGCGCCAAAGGTAAGTCACTGTGAATTTCATGTAAAGATACTGGATAGTGTAAATCGCATTCAAAAATATATCCTACATCAGAATCATTGGGAATATTAAGTATGTCTAAACGTACTATATCTGGACTGGTACCATCTAAAAATTCAAATTCTCCATATGGAAGATATTCAGACATTGCAGCCCCATATAAATTATTAACATCAAAATACATTAAATATTTAGAATCGAAATTTGGATCATAATCTGCATTCATATATTTGTTATTTGCTTTAGCATATCTATTCGAACATTGAGAAACACCGCCACGAATTCCTCGTTCTAAAAACATTATTTTTTCAATATCAGTAAGCAGCTCGAGTTTAACGTTCGTCGTTTTTAACATTGCATCTAGAGCTAAACCAGGAGCCGTAAAGTGGTGAAGCGGATCTAACTTATACGTGAACATACAAGTTTTCTAAAGTTTTCAAATATATCAGTCAAGAGCAGTACATCTGTTTTTAAATATAGGTCTGAATAGTCCCCTAGTGTTTTTATATTAAATGTTTGCCAAACGTGTTTAGCATGATTGTAGTCTTCATCTGAGATTTCTTCATTGCGCAAACGATTAAAGAATGCTGTTTTACAGGGTAAATCGGTTTCATTGAGCCTATCCCAAGAGTTAATGTAATCATAGGGAAATATGCCTTTACGCGTAAGTAATTGAAACTCATTATCGGTGTTACAATTTTCCCTGGTGATGGATTTTTTATCATCATCTAAGTATGAAGCTAATTTTTCGATACTAGATGCCATAAACCTGAATGAATCGATAAATCTAAAACTAACTTTCGTACCATTTATATATTTTGTAAAAGATATGTATTTTCCTTATTTATTGGTAGAATTCTTACCAAACCTGAAAACCCTAACGCAATTTTTTAATAATGAAATGCGAATCGTAGCCTGATAAGTTATGAAAAACTACCGGTATCATATAAAATTATGATAATTGATGTTGCAATCTTGATGAGCCGCTCCTCGAAATTCACCTGTAAAGTGGCAGTGATCGCGAACTCTAATATCATCTATACTAAAAGGTTTATTGCAAATGTGACAGTGAAGGGCAAATTTAAATGCTAACTTTTGTTCTTCTGTTAAAGGATTCATAGGTTTTGGGTTACAGAAAATTTTATTAGTCGTTTCTGAAATCAGTTTCAATTGAGCAACAAACCATTCTATACAATCCTTTCCGCGATACAATTGAAATTTGGAATATTTATTATCATACGAGCATTTCAAATAATACGCTACACTAAAGGGTATATGCCTTTGGTAAGAGACTGTGTTTAGTATTACCTCCGACTCATTGCATGGTTCTAATATATATTCGAGATCTGCATAAACTACAAATGATACTTTTTCTTGATAGTGGAAATGTTTAAATGTTAGATACTTTTCGGATTCTTCGGGTAATCTTATTGAGCAAGTATTCTGTTTTCGCAATAATTCGAATGACGCTTAAGTAATTCTGCTGTACTAAAATTATTTAAACATCTATAACAAAAAAATTTTCTATGTTCATGTGAAGACAACTGTTTTGCAAATAATTTTGACATATCCTTAATCCAAGTAAAATGAAAGTGATTCTCATTAGCATTTGTCGGACGAGAATATTGTAAGGTATCATTATTTAAAACTAACAGATTAATAGGTTCAATTTTTTTAAAATTTTCACTTAAACAAAATGGCAGTATTTTAGTATTTTCTATACAATATAGGTTAATTGCGAGATTGTTAAGCTTTTAATGCGATTGGAAACTGAATTGAATTGTAGCGTAATACTGTATCAAAATGTGGATAGCTAGATATTCTCTAACTATTTTGTTTAGCAGGATATAAAGCGGAAACCAAGCTCCAAAGAATGCAATGTTGATCGTTATTTATTACATTTACCACAGCTTTTTTTTTTTTTTATAAAGTCCGGAACCGGTACAAACGTTGAACACCCTCCTTTAAGTGGATCATGATTGTTTATATTTACCTTCAAGTGTAAAACTTCTTGGATTGCCCAACCCGAATCTTTCTCGCTAAATTCTTCTAATCGCTTCGAAATCTTGTTCAATACGTTCTCCTTATACCACAGCTTGAGATTGGTATTTATATCGATGTGACGATTTGCAGTAGGAAAAGTTTTCAAATCTATTTCGCCAGTTGTAGGCTTAACAAAGTTAGCGGCAAATATTACATTAACTTTCAACATTGACTTTTTTAAGCAAGCAACAATCTTGCGTTTAAAACTAGCGAACGCCTTGTCTAAGAACACTAGAGGATCTCTATAATTTAAATTGTTAATAAATCCCGTAATTATTCGACTTCCAAAACATGATTGTACATCATGCCAAATCAAATTTTTTCGAGTATGACCTCTAGAAAGCGTTGCATCAACACCTTTACCACGATATTCCAAAGAGCGTTTCAAGTGCCTCAATCGTACAAGGTAGCTTTTAAGATGTGCTAAATTAGATTCCAGCCTACTAGGATTTTCTTGTTGATTGTCTTCGTATACCTTATTTCTAATAGCAAGCTTCAATATACTAATATTTGCTTTGATAATTAAAATGTGTTTCGTTATTTCATTCACTGATTTAATTAGATTCACGCATTTTACAGTTAATCTCAAAATTGCGCTACTAACCTCAAATACGGTTTCAGCATTCATGATTCTATAGAAAATCAAAATACACTACTTAATAATATACGTATTTTCTCTATTTACTATTTATATAAAATATCATCTGACGTAAGCAAAACAACTCCAAAAAGGTTCATTCATCTGAGTTTACGGAAAACGCGTAAGCAAAACAACTGTAAAAGGAAATAGCATACAAATCGAAATAATTGCATAGCGAATTACTTTGAATGCAATTGTTAAAAAAATCGCCTTTATTTACGTTTTTATTCAAGACGATTTTCAAGCTTGAATCGTGCATGCGATCTAAAAAATTGCAGAGTTGCCTTCAGTACGTGACTATGACAAACAATTCGCTATGCAAGCATTTCCAATATTTACATACTGAATGCAACTGCAAAGGAATTAGCATTCAACATCATTTTCATTCCGTATGCGTTTACTACAAAAATGTTTTATACGACCTTTGATTTATTATGTGTACAGAAAATACATTATCATTACAGCGCTATTTTTTTATGATTACATTGAAATATTTTTAAATAAAAACAAAGCAAAATTTGAAAAAAAAAATGTCTCAGATTAAACCGTCTTGTTTAATAATTTACACGCACTCATGGTTTTTAAAAAACCCAGTATTAAAAAAACATTCTGCAGTTTTATTATATAACAGTACCTTTAAAGAATTTTCACACAAATTACCTATATATATGCATGTAAATTGTGTCAGCGGTAATCTAAAAAAACTTATTCTATAAATATTACTACTTAAGGGATTTATTAGCATTGCATTATTTTTAAACGAAAAATTAATCTGAAGAAAAATATCATAATTTACACGCACTCATGGTTTTTTTAAAAACCCGTTATCAAGAAAAAACATTTTCCAGTACGTTGATAGTACTAAAGAATTTTTCTTATTCAGCATGATTAGCGTAAACATACACCCGCACAAATTACTATATCCCTATATATGCATATAAAGTCAATTTTTGTTAATTTTTTATGGAAAATAAATTATGCTAGCAGTAATATAAAACGAAATTAATCTAATTTAGGTTTTATTATGCGCCTTCTTGCAATTTCTGTTTCAGTCAATGAATGTAATTCATTATTTCTGCTGAGCAGTACCTTTAAATAAAATTTCTTATACAGCATAAAATCGCATAAACACACAATTACCTATATTTGCATATAAATTATGTCGGCGGTAATCTAAACGAAATTAATCTAATTTAGGTTTTTTTATTATGTGCATTCATTGCAATTTCTTTTTCAGACAATGAATCTAATTCATTATTTCTGCTGAGCAGTACCTTTAAAAAAATTTCTTATACAGCTTAAAATCGCTTAAACACACAATTACCTATATTTGCATATAAATTATGTCAGCGGTAATCTAAAACGAAATGAATCTAATTTAGGGTTTTATTATGTGCATTCATTTCAATTTCTTTTTCAGACAATGAAACTAATTCATTATTTCTGCTGAGGTTTAATTATATTCGCTTACATACTGTTTTGTTCATTAGAATAGATTACAGAGCTGAATTTTTTCAGAAAACGATGCAAATTTTTAATTTTTTCTAACAGATCAGTTTATTATTTAATATAAATACTTCACGTAGATTTTACCAACAGTATTCAATCAGATCTCTTGTATAATTATTAGTTACTATTACTAGCAACTTTTAAAAATGAGTAACTTGTCATCAATCAAAAATTGTAATAGTACCAACGTAAAAGTTCTAGAGCAATTTATATTACATTCTGACGAAGACGTGATTAAAGAAGTTTTGGTTGTTCTTCGCCTCAATTCAACACTGCTGCTATTTTTGATAGTGACGTAATAGATATATCACGGTAAGTGCTTTTTTTCACATTTATACATGTGTTTTTAAAACAGTACTAATTTATAAGTTACATTAGATCAAAAAACCATTCTGGAAATTCTGAGGCTATCGTAGGATCGTTGACACACTCTGATCCTCTCAGAAACATCAGGTAGTATACAAATGAAAAGGTGAACCTACAATAATCTTTTATGTTATGCTCACAGACCAGGCAAAAACATGTCGACTATAAAAAAGTTATGTACAGAATCTAATATGGCTGTTTGCTGTGAAGATGACAAATCCTACGAAGATGACACAGTAGAGTTGCTTAACGCATTTAAAAAGCGTGGAGAGATGCTACTGCGTCGTATAGATTTGGAACTAGAAATAATAAAGCAAAAAAGAGAGGAACTAACAGCGAGGGAGCAGCAGATACTTCAAGAACGGGAGTTAATAAATACTTTTTCATTTATAAATAGTTAGATCAAAATATTCAACAATTTGTAAAATAAAAAGTATTTTATAAAAGTTTCTTTTGAAACAAGACTTTCTCTAAACAAGGTAGTAAACTCAAAGTAAAACGCACATAAATCAGAACCCACTTTAATTTGATACATCATTCTTTATACAATCGACTTAGATGTGTTATAATAATAAACTAATTTCTTAAATTAGTGACATATTATTCTGAAAATTCTATGTTGACAGTTAGACCGATCGATCCCTTACTAGTTATGTATACGTGTTTGTTTGAGCCAATACTTTCATTTAATTGTTTCACTCCATGTGCTTGAAGGTATTCAAAATATCTCAATGGCAATATACTCTTGAACTCTTCTGTTTCCACTAATACTCTTTCTCCATATTTTGTCTTGATTGTTTCCACTTTTAAAACTTCAAACCTCTTATTCACTACAAGATCTTTTGAATTTACATAAGGTTTGCGATATGTGGTTTTATTAAGAGTATTAAAATCCATATTGCTCTTCTTTGACTAATTAAATTAATATTAGGAGCAATCTCCTTATATAGCAGATTACCACCATCTGCGTACTTTACCAACCCACTTTTCAACCTATCACAAGAGTGAACTCATTTTGAATTGAAACCGGCCCATGTGTATTTGCAGCCTCTAAACATAAATCAGAATCCACTTTAATTAAAACACAATTGACTTGAATGCGATATTTTGCATCTGTCATACTGTCTCGCTAGAAAACCAAATTCAAAACATCTACACACATTTTCTCTGCACTTACATTTTCAACATACGTGTGTTTTGAAATATGTTCCATTGAAAGTAATATAAAGCCGATCCTAATTCAAAACGTGCCCACAAGTATTTTACATTTGAAAAGAATTCAGGTTTTCACATTTTACATTAAAAGTATATAACGCCGATCCTAATTCAAAACGGTGCACGTGTAACTTCTCGCTAGAAAACCGAATTCAAAACAGCTACACACATTCTTCTCTGCACTTACATTTTTCAACATACGTGTTTCATTGAAAGTAATATAAAGCCGATCCTAATTCAAAACGTGCCCACAAGTATTTTACATTGAAAGTATATAAGAATTCATGTTTTCACAACTATTTTACATTGAAATGTTTTCACAACTATTTTACATTGAAATTATATAGGTTGATCCTAATTCAAAACGTGACAGACGTATTTTACACATGGAAAATACGTCTGTCGCGTTTTGAATTAGGACCGGCCCTAAATACCTACTTAAATGCATCATTTTGTTTCAAAGACTAATTACTAATGCCGTCCAAATTTATCAGTAGTCTCTAACAATTTTGTGATTAGAATTCCGACCCTTCGCAAACATGGCGGTTTCAATAAAATGGAAAGCTTTGAAAGTATGTTCCTTCCTAGTTGCTAAATAATTTACATCCTAAAGAATGAAATTTAATTGTTACGCAAGAAAAATCTTATCCCGTACAGTGTTTGAATTATTTCAATTGCCAGTTGAACAATCTGGTCACAATCTTGTTGAAATACTAAAAATAACCAGACAAGGTGATCACAATCCATCGTCCACCAAAAAACATTAGGAAATGGAAGCAGGACGACACGCGGAACTGCGTTTTGCATAAACAAGTTAAACCGCACATGCCTTTGATATTTCACATGCTAGGAGGACAAAGAGTAGCTTTTCTCGTTCATACACTCATAAGGCACGCACATAAACTTGCTTAACTTCCCAAACTCGTAACAGGGAATGATTCTGTTACAGTTTTTATAGATTATTAGCATACGTACTGTAAGAAATCAAAAATATAGAAAAAATAAAGCAATAAAACAAGATGTTTGAATTGTTCATCATTTTGCGTAAATCAGCCCCCACTGTATACCGAAATTCTCCACAAATATTACACTGTTTCAGGTGGAAATAATTTTAATTAGGAGCAAATTATTTCCTATAATTCTCATACAGATTACGGATGGGCTATACAACCTTATAGTATACGAGGGCCATTTTTTTTCAACCTCCGATCGTTCCGTGCAGATGCTACGCGGGTAGCAGAAAGCGGGCATGCGCTGTAGGCGACAGCGCAGCTCTTGCACTACACACTCCGCCATTGTTGAGATTCAGGCGTCAGTCGGCGTTGTGCTGCAGCCACGTTAACATGTCCGCTATTATTGATGCTCCCGCCAAGTGTGAAATGCGAAGTGTGATTCGTTTTCTACAGGCTGAAGGCCATAGTGCTGCAGAAATGCATCGAAGAATCAGTCGTGTGTATGGGGAAAACTTCATGAGTGATGATGTTGTGAGTGAATGGTGTCGAAAGTTTAAAGTTGGCCGTAATGATGTGCATGATGAAAGGGGCCAAGGGCGCAAATCTGTCATTTCAGATGATCTGGTTCAACGTGTTGACAGAATGGTTAAAGAAAACCGCAGATTCACCATTACTGCTTTGTCTACGGAATTTCCAGAAGTTTCAAGGAATGTTTTGTATTCTATTGTTACTGAACGGTTAGGCTACAAAAAACTTTGTGCACGTTGGGTCCCAAAAATGCTGACGGACGGCCACAAAACTCGACGAATGGCGTCAGCGTTGGAGTTCCTTGAGCATTATCATGATGAAGGAGACAACTTTTTGAAATCAATCGTGACTGGGCATGAAACCTGGATTCAATACGATACACCGGAAACAGGACAACAATCACAACAATGGATGCATTCAACTTCACCAAACAAACCAAAGAAATTCAAACAAACCTTCAACAACAGAAAGACCATGGCTACTGTGTTTTGGGACCAACGAGGTGTGTTGCTTGTGGAGTTTATGGAGCCCGGAACCACAATCACTGCAGCTGTTTATTGTGAAGCTTTACGACGGTTGCGTAGAGCCATTCAGAACAAACGAAGAGGAAAGCTAACCGCTGGAGTTGTTCTGATCCACGACAACGCCCGTCCACACACTGCGGAGCAACTCAACGGCCTCTCGAACAATTTGAATGGGACATTTTCGATCATCCGCCATACAGTCCAGACTTAGCACCAAGCGATTTTTATCTTTTTCCTGACCTGAAAACGTGGCTTGGTGGGAAACGCTTTCAAACCAATGAGGACCTTCAAACCAACGTCAAGGACTACTTGAATTCATTGGCGGCAACTTTCTTTGAACAGGGTATTGAAAAGCTTGTCCACAGATATGACAAATGTCTTAATCTCTTCGGTGATTATGTCTAAAAGTAACCGTAAGTGTACCAATCTTTTGATAAAAAAAATTATTGTTTTATATGAACTTCTTTTATTTATAGCCTATCGGAGGTTGAAAAAAATGGCCCTCGTATAAATAACTCGTAAAAAATCCTACGGTATAAGGTCGGGTGATGATGGACGCCATTCAGCTCTCTTTCTGCCAATGCACCTCTAGAACTACAAATAATTTCAAGCCGTTGACAAAAGAGTTCCTAAGTAGGCTCTTATTAAT
Organism: Platerodrilus igneus; assembly: GCA_036346225.1. Classification (NCBI taxonomy): domain Eukaryota; kingdom Metazoa; phylum Arthropoda; class Insecta; order Coleoptera; family Lycidae; genus Platerodrilus; species Platerodrilus igneus. The sequence continues at coordinate 3,511,334 of JARFIW010001381.1, forward strand.
ACCATAAAGTGTTAGACGCTTCTGCTTATTTATTATTTACATCAAGCACCACTACAATATGCTTGGTGTTTAATTTGTTATTCAACCCTAAGAAGCAATTGTTTAAGAATTCTGTTCTCAATAATTTCCTACCAAACAGAACCTCTTGCAAAAACTGCGAGTGCGCTTCATATATTTAGTGAATATTGAAACGTAATTATTTCACAGAATTCTGCTTTGTGTTGAAGAAACACGTAGCTAAATTCCTGTAACAATTAAATCTTCATTGGAATGACATTAACCTAATCTTAAAATTTCGTTATTTGCAGGAAATTTATGTCAAATTCGTCAGTTTTGAAAGACCATCCTTCTTCGATTACTCGTATCTCAGGAAAATTCAATTTATAGTTCTTTGTACATCACAGGTAAACATGATTATTTCCAATTATTTACAGAGTACGGTTTCAGAGGTTACTGATAATAATTGCTACAATGTTTACTAATACTAATTTATTTCTTAAAGCGGCAGTTATACTGTACTTGTAACTAAATTCTTCGGCTTGATATATCTAGACTTTTTTTTTGACATTATACGTACGTATTTTTACAATCTATTCAATAATTTATTTCATAATGCTTGCAGATTCAAACTTCGACTTCTTTAATTATCGGATCGTGAAATTTTATATATCTCACTATAATTATTCCAAATCCTTCTAGATTTTACGATCTCATAATCGAATTAATCTTTTTGTATGCTAAATACACCTTTGTAGCTATCAATCAATCGATTATCGATTTAACGACATTATCCCTTTCAACTTTAGACTCTTCGGTGCCATTGTTGCAATATGAACAAGCTGCTCAAAAATGTTTTGATACAGCAATCTTCAGTGTACGGGTGCCAACGGTCGGAAACGTGCACTGCGATCGCGGACAGTTCAGTATCTGGTATTCGTTGCCGATGATCAAAACTGAGTAAGAAGCAAGCAAAAATACGATAAAACACAAAACACACACATCACACGCACATATGCACACGCATTCACACTTACGAACACTTAGGAACGGTATAACAACAACCTCCTTTTTTTACAGGTGCCGGCTGCCAGAGACGTGTACCACGAACGCAAACGGTTCACTCTTTGATTTGCTGGCGTGTGCACACACACAAAGAGAAAAACACACACTCAAAGCCAAATAATATCGACATTGTTCCAACTGGGTCAGGCATGCGTAAATTGCCAGACAGTATGCCGAAAACTGATAAGAAGAAACAAAAGAATATAAAAATATTCAACCTAGTCTCCTCTTAAATTAATAATCTTGATATAGCAATCCTGCAATATTTCTAACCTATTAAAAAAAAAGGTTCTTCTTGGTCGGTAAACCAGCTCTCCACGGCTTCTATTACCCCTTCGTTACACAAAAATTGAGGAAGCTAAATCTTGGGAATATGATGAGTTTCCAGTAATTCAAATCGTATATCCAAAATTGAATTCGTGGCAATGTGCGATTTATTTGTGCGGAAGTGCATTGTTTTGCAAAAACAACACACCTTTCGCTAACACGCCACGTATGTTTCCTCAATTTCCTCTTTCAGGGTGGTTAGTAATTTAGAATAATAATCTTTAGTGATGGTTTGTCCCTATTTTAAATAATCGACCCTAATTATTCCACGGATATCCAAAAAAATGCAGCAAGACTTTTCGAGCAGATTTTTAAATGTTTTCAATCTATCGATTGTTGTTTTGCTTCTGGATCATAAAAATGGAATCATGTTTCGCTCACAATTACAAGATGGTTCAAAAAATTTGTATCTTTTTCAAAACAGACATAGATTAACCGTGATGCTTCCACTTTTACTCGTTAGCGTTGGTCGTTCAAGCATTTGGGACTTCATTTTGCAGAATTTTTTCATATCTAAATCGACGTGAAATATATGATGGCATGATAATACCGTGTTGTTTTCCGTAAGACGAGCGGTCCAGTAAGAAAGGAACACAATCAGTAACGGACTGCTCGCCCAAATTACGGTAACAAAATAAGGGAAAGAAAGAAGCAAATGACACGCTAACACAATCGGACATGTGGGGGCGGAGAACGTAACAAAAAAACAAACGACCCACGTCGTCCATTTTAGGACTTTTGTAACTTAAATGATAATTAAATACTAAACACTAATAAGTAACCTCCATGAATTTAGATAGCAAACAATATTAAACTGCTGGTCTAAAGAGGAATATCTAAATTCTTCACTCCTCACATAATAATATTAAATGTAAATTATATCTAAGAAACGATTAAACTAAAGGGTGTTATGTAGACAACGGAACTACACCATTATATACACGTTATAGATTGCCGCATATGGCTAACAACACTAAGTAACATCTAACAAGTGAAATTTATAACACTGCATTGACACAACAAACAACTAATTAATTGCAACTATACAACCGTTAAAACACAATATCGTGACGAATTCAGATTGCGTCTTTTAAATTCGATAACACATAGAAAACATGACAGCAAGCTACACCATTAACAATAGTATTCTTTCCTGGTCAGTTACTTCTCCAAGCAAACCAGTCTTTGTTATATAACACCAGGCTGCAGAACGTCTGGAACCTTGAGATGGGCTTGAACATACTTGGCTCGTTTAGTTTTATTTTCTTCCGAATTCATTGTAACCGGCTCATTGTGAACCTGCTTTACTGTAAATACTCTACTTTCCGAGTAGTTACCTACTGCTGACACAGAAACGTCTACATTGAAAATGTGTAATGTTTTACATTTTATTTGTTTCCATATAATGTCACAATCGTCTTCTATCCAACAAAAAATTAAATTAATTTGTTCCTCAGTGAGAGGTTTTGGCTTCTTGCCTCCTTTAGGTATTGGCGGCTCTTCATCGGATCAAAACCAATAATATGCAGCCTTGTACGAAACGTTCAGCTAGATACTCGTTGCTACTCAATCTTCAACTCTGTTTGCACATCTGACTATTCTTTCTCGATCTTGAACAGCATCTTTCTTGTAAAGTTTTCTCACAATACATTCTGTAGCATCAACATTTCACTGCAAAAGAGGCACCGTTGAACTCGGTTTTCATTGTTTTCAAAATGCATTTGTAGATTAGTGGCACATTTTTCGTGCAACAAGAGTCTGTAAGGCAATAATCGTGTGATTGGGTTTTTTAACATAGGCTTCATACAAATTCCGCAATTATCTTTAAACTCCATTCTGGTAAATTAAACAAACACACACACGCCGAACGCACGCTCGCTCGCACGCACGCACGCACGCACGCACACGCGCACGCACATACGCGCGCGCACTCACGCGCGCGCACTAACGCGCGTGTACGCACGCATGCACGCACGCACGCGCGAACGCGCGCACGCACCCGCCCATGCGCGCACACGTACGCACACACACGAGCGCACGCACGCACCCACACGCACGCACACACGCGCGCGCGCACGCAACGCGCGCGCGCGCAAGCACGCACGCACGCACGCACGCACATACACACACACAAACACACACAAAGACACACATACACGCGCACGCACGCATGCACTCACGCACACACACGCACGCACGCACGCACGTACGCACACACGCACGCACGCACACACCACACACACACACACACAAAACTACTTACGTCTGATAGATTTTTCTGATCAGAAATATGTGCAAAGTATTTAAAAATGAAAAAAACTGTGGGGTAATTAAAAGAGCGTCAGAAACAAATGTTGCTAATTATGCTTAATACAACATTCCTGTTCTATTAGTTCTTTTAAGAAAAATTTTTCTTTTACAAAATAATCATGAAAGGAAATTGCAAAAATAAAAGGAAGTATTTTGGGGTGATATAAGTAATTACTTGTACAATAACATGTACATTGTGAAAATATCAAAATCTCCGTGTGGACAAATTTGGCAACGAATGACGTAGACGATTTTGTTAAAAGTACTCGTAACGCCCGTGATGATAACTGCATTTGGTTTCAAACCGAAAACATTCAATGTATTAAAATATTGACTGTTTGTTATGGGTAAAATAAAATTACGTTAAATATTTCGATTTGCTCAGAAAGGACGGTAACCCTGTAACTATTTTAAGAGTGCACCGGGTAACGACAGTGGTCCAGTACTGAATTCCTATGGAAAAATGATAAAAATGCCAGAAATGCGAGAAATCTGTAACTACTATAAAGTACCACTTACCTTGGAAGGCTTTACAGAGTTGTCAAAAATAAAAAGTGCCTAGCCGTCTTGTCCCAGAAATTGCTACGCTGCTTTTGCTAACCGGAAGACGGTTATTCCAAATAAGTCTCCGTGCGTTCGGTTTTCCTAAATCTCCTCATCTCATAATTTACCGTTATCTACTATATCTTAAAAATGCTCATTAGCTTTTTATTGAATTAAAAAAAGTTCAAAGTAACGGCTTCTCTCAAAATACGTCTTAAACACTGGAGATGCTGGATATTCTTTTATAAATTATTTTTCTACCTCTACCTACATTCTTCAAATAAAATTTCATCTAACTATTAACTTTATTAACAGTGAATTTCGGAAATGTAATTGCATGTAAAGTGACTTTGAAAAAACACAAACCCAATCTACTCCCACTCACCAAATATTATTAACAGAACTGTTAAGAAACGCCAATCCGTAAGTATAACTAATATTCCATTTCTATAGTTTCCTAGATTGATCTATACGGCATTTTGAATCCCATTTATTTAGAATTGCTCTTAAAAAATATTCAATGAAAAGCAGTGCAATATCAGCTTTTTACTTAGTATTCTACAGTGTCGATTAAAAATACCAAGTTTGCACCCTTTAGCTAACAAAAATTCCACACTTGAACTAGCATACACATATTTCTTATGCTTTCAAAATGTTCAAACTTCCTTTGCTAATAATACCATGCTTAAATATAAACACAACTACTTCTGTCGCTATTTCATAGTCGAATATTTAAACTCCAACTTCCCTTGTCGAGTGAACCTAATTTGTCAGCCTTTATGTTTTAATAACCACGAGCGACACAAATATAAATTCCACGATCCACGGTGTTTGATCTTTCTGGCCTCCGTATCCAGCACAGCTCAAAACAATTCGGCATCGACCCCTGAGGGCCCACAGTTTACACACGTCCGCTGTCACTTAAACAAGATTTCTTTCTTAACTTACTAATTCCAACCTAATCGTTTCCCTTTTTTTTAAATTCTTTTCTGACACTTTGTGCGCCTAACGCTGTCAAGTTCAATACTATCCATCTGTGTAAACCGTCATTGCTCCCACACTTTACAGTCAATACCGAAACCTGGTCATTCATTGTTCGCAACGCTTTAAATTTTATGACGCTTCAAGATTCTGTATTTCGAACCTCATGCGAATCCACATAAATATTATTGTTAACGATAATGTCGTAATTTAATATCACTTTGAAATAGCGCCCCCACAAAATATAAATTACTCAAGCTTCTATAAATTTTTCAGGGAGACCCTACCGAAAACTCAAGGAACGAACTAAATTATATAAATTTATTTCTACGACCTAATGTGTATTTAAGTAACGCGCGAGTGGTACATGTTTTACTGGTAATTTTTTGAGAGAAAAAGGATGACCCGATTTGCAATATCTGCAGTTCATCAGACAAATAAATTCCTCACTTCGCAGAAAAGTTAAGAAAAGTCTTGGAATTATAAACATGTGAAAATATCCAGAAGGTTCTCTAGGCAAATTCAACAACGTATACTGTATATGGATTTATTAAAAGTATTCACAACAGCACTTTCAGTAAAGTAACTTGAATATTTGGTGTTGACATTAGCTAGGAAGCGGTCTGAATATTTTTGCAATGTTTGAATCATGTGTATGTAATTTCATGACTCTTCTTTAATTCCTATGAAGAGAGAAATGCATCGATCTGCTGAGCTGCGAATACAGTAAAACCCCATCTTAGATGTGCCCTCTTTACAACTTAACAAAACAGTCAAAATTTTACTCGATTAACATATGTTACATTGACTTTTTCACAAATTACTATTTTATACCTAATCGACAAACATCTCAAAATGACGCTAGTGTACTTCGTTTCCGTTAACAGTGTTTTAGATGGAACTGTGTGACACTGTCGAAAGTCATCAATAACTCAAACTCAATGCCGTATGACAGTAATCACCAACTTGTATATTACTCGATACTACTGTGGTCTAGCCATTGTTAAACTTATCTACTACGTCGCGCACCTGTCTTAATATACCAGCATGCTGTGAATCGATATATAACACTAAAGAGTTGAACCAGAGCATAAGACCGCGACGATGGACAAAACGTCCTTATACTGTAGTCAAAATGTCGGCTATAGGCTCAACACTAGGGTACAAAACGTCGGCTATGGGAACGGCGATTAGTATTATAACATCCTGATGCTGACTATAGACACAGCAAAACAAAGAGAGTAGCTAACCTTTCAGAACGAGTCGGTAAAACAGATTGGAGTCTTTTGCTGAAAGCGCGTGTTTTATATAGCAATATAGCCTTGCTTGACCGATTCTGTTTTATTTATCGTAAGACAAAAAATAAGCATATAGATATGCAGCAGGCAGACAATTACATAATAATACATCAATGTCAGATTCAATACAAGGTAGTATCATTACACATATTCTTCCTAACTGTTTACTTACCAAAGGCTACGCTCGTCTATTTATCGCTACCGATCGTCCGTTGCTTGATGATCGTATATCGTTCGCGAATAGTGCAGATAAATTACCACGTTCGCTTTTGTTTGAAGAGCGGCTTGTTGTCTTGTTTCCGGTGTGTTCGACGGGCGGCTCCGTGGCGTAGTTAGTTTGCGTGTGAGTATTATAGCCAAGGTCCCGGGTTAGAATCCCGACATGGTCTGCTTGAAAAATGTTAAGCGAGCATTTTTCACAAAAATACACCCTCGTTCGGATGAGAGGTAAAATGGAGGTTCTGCGTATGAATGTTGTCACGCACGCTAAAGATCTCTATCTTGCCTGGAACAGCAAGGGTTCGGCAAAAATCAAAATTTTCCAGGTAAAAAATACTCGCTTCCTGGCCTTAGTATATAAAATCATCTATATTCGCTTAAATCTCCATTTAGAACATTAATTACCAAAAATGCATCTTCAATTTATTTAATTAAATTTTAAGAAAGTTTTTTGTATTAAAGAATTAGTAATTATAACCATAAGTGCTAACTAACATTTATAAAAATAACACACCTTTTAATTAGATGGAAACGTTTAGTTCTAGTCATTTACTTTTAATTATTTAAGAATCGAACTTGTTGATCGATAGATTCTATAATTTGCTTATAAATTTTTAGGGCGTTTTTAAATAAACGCAGTATGAAATAACATTCGTGCAGAAAAAAACGCTTGCAGGGTTTTTAACGTAACAAATGAATAAGTAAGAGCAAAGATGTGGATCGTGACTGTATATCTCTTAGCGTGAGTGACTAACGACGAATTGTATTTGAACTTTGCTGGATAGTTAGACCAGAAATCTCAAGCAGGTGGGTAACGTGGAATGTATATTTGCGTCGGTCAGGCATCAAACTGGGGTCTGTGATGAAAGCGCGTTCTAAATTCATGCTTGGCCAACTCGGTTTAAGACAGTAGATATGCAGTAGTCAGACGATAACATAATGATACGAGTACATCAACGTCAGATTAATACAAGTTAAGTGTAATTACAGAACTGTCAGTTTCAGCTAATGAGGTTCAAGGCTTAAATATGAAATGTGAAAATCAAATTAGGCGATAGCTCAAAATTGTGCTGCAAATGAACAACTAGACATACTACTAATTCGTGTCCTTTTCTAAAAATTTCAACATAATCCATATCTTCTAGTCAGTGAATTCTAAGAATATTTGTATCTTTGTGTGCATTTATTCAAACCTACCCCTATATTATTGTTTCTTACGTGTTACTAATAAAGCGTTGCAACGAGTATCCATTCTGGTCATATAGGTGTCTAATTTGATAAACTGAGGCCTAAAAATTGTTTTATTCCTCAGTTTGCTCTAAGATCCGAAACTAATTTCGAACAAGTATGAAAAGTTCATTTTTACTTGTTGTTTGAAAGTTTCAATGTTTTTGAAGGAATAGAAATAAACGGCACTACAACATCAGCTTGCTATTTATATGCTTCCATCTTCAAAGGTCACGATAAGTAAGATTGTAAAATATGCAAACAGGTTATGCAGAAAGGACAGGAAAAAATAATATACGTTTCCATTTAATTTTTGTGTCAAGCTTCTGCAAGTTTTTTAAATATTTACGTCTTTGATATATTTTTAAATTCGGGTATTGTTTCTCAACATTTGGTAACATAAAATAGTACACAGGAGTTAGCATAACGTTATGCAATTCAATTTTCTCTGTAATCTACAAGCGGTTATCTCATAAAGCATAAGCTTTTAATAAAAATTTCTCCTGATCCGTCTGTCACATATATTATGTCACTATCGCCTTTCAGTCCCAATTATATGCTAATTTTATGCTGACTACTCAGAATACCTCGTTTCTTATACGTTATACGGAACACACCCTATCGTTTGTAACAATGGAATTTAGGTTAAACAGAAACTGGTGTCGTTTTCAATAACAAACAGGTCGTGGACGGATACACTATATTCAAGACATTTCAAAATTTGTTACGTTCAATTTTTGGACTACTAGATTTCCCTGTAGAATTGTAAATAAGTGCTTCAATTACAATTTTGGTTATTCTAAATTCGTAATACTTCTAAACTAGGCAACACACTTTACTCCGTGTTCTTTTAGCATTTGAAGCGTGTCTTTCATTCATCAAAACTACATTTGGTTGCACATTGATAACACGAGTCGTCTACCTGACGCCTATTTTGTATACAAGACTGAAAGAAGTTGTTATTTAAAATTGGTAAAGGTCATTATTGGTATTGTTTCACTTTCCTTTGTGTCTTGGATATGAATATACAATTAATTTTTAGTAACATCTTCTGAAAAATTTCAAAGGAACAAGTTACATAAATACTTTCTTTAAAACATTTTTTCCTGGTGTAACTATGGTATGTAAGCATGGTGGTGAAGACTTACTAACATATTCTGTTATAGCTCCTTTATCCTAGGATTTAATTTTATCTTATGATTAAATTATACGATTAAGTTTGGTTTATGTATCCTAATACATATGGGTCTATAAATTGGCAGAGAAATAAAACGATTGCATTGTTCATGTCGTAAATGTCGTCAATGGTGACATCATATGAATCACAAGCCACTTCCCGAATTCTCATAGGAACCCCATTACTGAGCTAAAACAAACTCTCAGGAATTCTATTAGCTGTGAAATTTACTTATGAAAAATATCGTATATACCAGGTTTCAATGTTTTTAAGACATGTATTAACAGAACATGTACTCCAAGCTGTGGTAACCGTGATTCGTCAAAAAAGTATAATTGAGAAAAAAAGTTAAATAGATTGAAAAGTTGACTAAGCCGCAGTTTCCGTAAAAAAAAAGAAAGGTCCCGAAAGCTTACCGTATAATTTGAGTAAGGACCGCTACACTTGTGACTACCTCCCCAATGCTCCACACAAAGGCACTACTACATTGGATTTAAATGCGAATAATTATGTGCTTCATATAAATCTAACTTCAAAATTAATTAATCGTTAAATATAATTTATAAACTAAAACAAAAGTTAGGGTTTAAATAATGATACCCATTGCGACGACTTTAGACTGTGTCTGATCAACAAGACACTAGCAAAAAAGTAAAGGGGGTGGGGGTCCGTGATACCGAATAGCAGCCGTCGGCTCTGCTTACCGGTGCGACTTGCAAAATTTATTAATAGCGAATCCATCTATTAGTTCATACTCTCTAAATTTACAATATCGTCTGCTCTAATCTAAGTAATTTATTCTAACTTCAGCCTAAATTCGTTCCCAACGTTCACTATCGCTCCCAAAACTGACTTATGCTAATTTTCATCTTCCCTTCTATATATAATACGACCACAAACAGAAAACCCCAAAACAAAACAAATAAGACGACAGAACACTAAAATATATAATGTACAATACAAGCATAAACCGTAATATATAAATATCTAGATAAAGTATTAAGCATACAAGCTTATAACAGTACCTAGAATAGTAAAGAGGCATCCTTCAAACTATCAGGTGCACTCGCTTAAGCATTATGTCGGCTAACTTCATCACACTAAAACGAGCTCGTTTAAAATGTAAAATTTACTTAATTCAATATTGATGCAAGTGCAGCCGCCGCAATATTTATTAATACCTCGAATATAAATTTATCCAGGGTCCAAAGATCTGGTCGTCTACCTACACCTAACTATCTCTTACTGCTAAGATGGAAATGCACTGCTAAAGTCCTGATGAGTATGCACTAAATGTCCTGGGGAATCGCGGAATCGCAAACACTATCATTTTTTAATTCCATAGGTCATGCACGGTTTCACCGTAATTTAATTTCTTAGTTTAATTTTATTTGGTTGGTTTAAGTTAATTAAGAAATCTGATTTTGTTTTGTTTTTTATTAACCAGATTTAAAGTTTTGATTTAAATCCGGGTGTTTTTTTCCGAGAGCTTTAGGAAAGACATCGGGCATTTTAAGATATTTGGGTGTTTCGTTTTGTTTTTTTTTGTAAATAGTTTTGTAAATTAAGTTATATCGTGCTTCAAAATAAATGTTATGCCAAGTCTAAACTACCTCCTACTCCAAATTTTGGGCGACCCCCCCCCAGGTTTAGACCCGGTTCTCAGTGTCCAGTCTCCCAACCCTTCCCGCAAAGACTATTCAGAACGCTCTCTGGCTAGCCACTCCTAGTACTTCTTCTAAGCTCTTGGGCCATCCTAGTCCCTCGACAGTTAGTTTTCTGTCTGCCAACCCTCTATTAGCCATCTCAATTGGTCAGTCAAACTGCACGTGCGCAGAGCTTTTTGCGCCCTCGCTGCATTCGGAGCGGTCGTTCTCGGTCAATCCGAATCTTCGCAGGTTGATTTTCAGTTTCTAGTGTCCGGTTACTCGTTGCACCGTCCTATGATCAAATTCACCTTCATCTTATCTCTAGCTTCTATGGTCGGTATAAATTTGTGTGTCAACCTGCCGGTAGCAGCATTATTCCACTTATCTTCCCACTGTTTGAACTTTCTCGCAGCTTTTCCTTAATTAGCACTCCGGCACCAATAAATATGATGTAAAAAGCTCCCCTGTTTCGGCTTTGGCCAATTCATCTGCTCTGTTGTTCAATAAAAACTTCAACGAAACTTCAAATCCCGTAACGCAAGTGTCGTATGCGCTATTCTCCAGACATCCCTTTGAAGATCTGTCGAGGTATTCATATTTGCGAGAGCAGTCAAACCGATTTGCTATCACCAATGATAGAATACTCGCTTGTGTCTGAGTGGTTGATGACATACTCTATAGCTCCCCTTATAGCTATCAACTCGCACTGAAAAATTGTGCTCCAGTTCGCAAGTTTAGTTCAAAATCGAAACACTTCGCTCTCCTTATACACAACTAACACCGCTCCTACCTACTCATGGTCCACTCGCGAAGTAACCGTATAAATCTTGATCCCCGTCGCATTTTCATAGCCTTCGGCAAGCTCGACCCTCTTGACATAAGATAGATGCCCTAGACCAAAAATAACGGTTTTCTCTCAACCTTGCTACTGCCAAGTCTAACAATTTTACGCCCTTTTCCTATATCTACGAGTTCTCAATCTCTAATCTACTTGACGACAAATTCGATTGGGAGCATCTTACTAATCATTAAGACCGCCTTCGTGGAAGTAGTCTTGTAAGTCCTTACCGTCTTGACAGCGGTTATGCGTTGAACACTCGCCAATTGCCGGATTTCCCCGACCTTACAAACCCTCCGTCCAAACAGATGTCCACATACAGCATCGTCGGTTCTATTGCTCCGGCGCGGACTGTCCTCAACAAATCCGCCTTTGAATCCCCTGCTTATTTTCCCTGCCGCCATCATTCTGTTAGATATTTCGCTGCTCTTACTTTTGACATATTGCACGTGCACCTTTCAATTTAACTTATTGTCTAATTTTACACCGAGGTATCTGATGACTTCATTGAATGGGATCTTTTCCTCTCCTAGCTCTAGCCTAATATGACGTTGTTTTGTTCCAAAATAAAACGCCTTCCATTTTGTTGTATTGAATTTCAACTTGACCTCCTGCGACCAGAAAGCATACCCTACATGTGATTTTCTAATGCTGTACCCGAAGGTACTGCATTGGCCAGAAAGCGAGTTTTTACCTGAAAAATTTTGAAATTTGCCGAACCCTTGCTGTTCCAAGCAAGGTAGGGATCTTTAACCTGCGTGAAAACACTCACACACTAGACCTCCATTTTACTTCTCATCCGAGCGAGGGCGTATTTTGGTGAAAATTGTTCGCGTAACATTTTTCAAGCGGACCGTGTCGGGATTCGAACCCGGGACCTTGGGCGTAGTAGTCACACGCATACCAACTACACCACGGAGCCACCCGACCAGAAAGGATACTTTACATTTGGTATTCCAATGCTCCATCCGAAGGTACTACATTGGCCAGACAGAGTTTTTTTTTGTTTTTTTTACCTGAAAAATTTGGAAAATTGCCAAACCCTTGCTGTTCCAAGCAAGGTAGGGATCTTTAACGTGCACGACAACACTCACACACGAGACCTCCATTTTACCTCTCATCCGAACGAGGGTATATTTTTGTGAAAAATGCTCGCCTAACATTTTTCAAGCGGACCGTGTCGGAATTTGAACCCGGGACCTTGGACATAGTAGTCGCACGCATGCCAACTACGCCACGGAGCAGCCTTCAGAAGCATACCACAGAAAGAGGCTAGAAAACCAAACCAAGTCAACACGATGATAGACCACAAGCAAAACCAGCAATAGGAAAAGAAAATAGGTATGAGGAAAACTTAAAAAGGAAAGAGTAGAGTTATGGTTGAGCATTGCGCGTGTGCGTGTGTGCGCGTTTACGTGTGTGTATTTATGCGTGTGGGTTTAGGTTATCTGCTGCGTATAGAGCGTGCTGGTCCGCTTTAGTCGCGTCTTATGACAGGAAGGTCGTACTGTAAGACCCTTCAAATTGGAATCCTCTCGGAAGGTTAATACCAAGTGTTGTTTGAGAGAAAAAAACGCAGACTAACAATAAGGTGTGCGGAGAAACGAGACATTCTTCCAAGTAAGGTGAGAGTGGCAAAGTGAAAGTGGTGAAATTTGGAATGAAGCATCTATACCAGTTGGGCATGTCAATAAGGCGATGGACTTTTAGAACAGAGGAGCAGGAGGTATATTAAGATTAGCAGAAACCTTAGATCGACAAGCAAACCATCCTGGTTAACGACGTAATTAATACAGAGGAGTTCGGAAAGACAGAAGTGACATTTACTCTTCGTCAGGATACATGTCATGCCTTAAAACGATTGGTAAATAATACATGCGATACTTTTTATAAGTAAATTTCACAGATAATAGAATCCATACCAGCGCAATTCCTGATATGTTCTAGCCTATAATTGGATTGCTAGAGGAATTTCGGATGTGGCTTGTGATTCATTTGATGTTACCATTGACTACATTTATGACAGGAATAATGGTAGCACTTTATTTCTTTGACAGTTTATGGAGTAATATGTAGAAAGACTTACAACCCAAATTTAAGCGTATAATTTAATGATACGATAAAATTAAATTCTAGGATAAAATAGCTACAACAAAATATGTTAGTGAGTCTTCACCACCATGCATACATACCACAGCTCCACAAGAAGGATTGCTTTAAAAAAGTATTTATGTAACCGGCTCTTTCAAAATTTTTCAAAAAACATTAAAGAATAATTGTGTGTTCATTTCTAAAACACAAACGAAAGTGAAACAATGCAAATAATTACCTTTTATCAATTATAGATAACAACCTTCTTTTAAATTTGAACACAAAACAGGTGTTAGATATAGGGCTTTTATTATCAATGAGCAGCCAAATATGCTTAAATGACTGCAAGACAGACTTCAAATAGGAAAGAACGCGGAGTAAAGCATGTTGCCTAGTTTAGGAGTATTACGAATTTAAAATAGTTGAGTATAGTAATTGAAGCACCATTACAATTCTGCAAGGAAGTCTAGTACTACGCAAGTTGAACGTAACGAATAAATATATCTGAGCTAAAATGTTCAACTAATTTGTTTTGCTGCATAGCTGTGTACTTGAGCATGTGGAACAAAATGCTTTAAACGATTACCAGAGACCTACGTGTAACAAGTGGAAGCAAAATTACATTTCCTACACCAAAATACTTTTTTTTCGCGAAGCAATTGAAATTCAACAAATTCATCTGGAATAAGTATGGCCATTTTGAAGTAATCGATTTAAAATGAGTCCCTCAAGGAAAAGGAAACACCGATATTACTGGCATTGGCCTTAACGCAGGAAAATAGATAAGTATGATAGGGCTTCTTTTCCTTTTTATTTCTAAAATATGTGAAACTTATTTCGGAATAAAAACCTAGATAATACAACACTACACCTTTTCCAACTTTAACTCAGAAATGATCAAACTTATTTCAGAATTGCTGATTTAATTTTAGAACATGTCATTAGTATTAAGGTTTAAGATGTGATCTCCAGAATAAGTCAGGTGTAATTCAGATCAGTCAGTTTAATTTCAAAAAACTTCAAAAGAAATTCAGAAACCACTAAATCAGTTTCAGAATATATCAAGTGTAATTGTTAAAGCGTTTATTAGTTTATTAATTTATATTAGTTTAATTTGTATAACTTTCTACGCATTCTATGGTACGCCTATGAGTGCAAATGTTTCCTCCGTTCATGATCGGTAGTCTTGTCTTCGGACGGCTCCGTCAAAGTTCAGTAACAGTTCTTGTTCAATTTTCAGTGTGGTAGGACGTTCCTGCTACATTACAAAATGTCTTGTTTCTTTGTGTAAATAGTTTTTATATTAATAAATAAATGTAGTGTGTCAATTGAAACTCCTTTCATTAAAAGGCTGAGTTTATTGGTATTACAGTCCCCAGTAATCTCACGGCATGCTACACAACCAATTAGATAATTCCACATCAAGCAATCAACCAGCGCATATCGAAGGACAAGGTTAAATAATCGCTATTTATTCCGATAGCTTTACTAGCCGCCCTACATGGTGCCTTCTCACCGCATGTTACATTAATAATGGTATTTTGTCAACGACGTTTTAATCATATTTTCACAGCTGTAATTATCGAGCATTAATTACAAAGAAGTTCATAAAATCCAAGGAATTTATCTTCAAATACAATACTTATATTATACTAGGTACGTTTTCTCTTTCTACATTTCAGAGGAACGTGTATGATAAGAGAAGAAAGTATTAGCAACGGATGTACTAAACCGAAGCTTTGCATTCCATACCAATATTCAAGTTGCATTTTCAAGTTGCCGTGCGCAAGAGAGAGATAGTAACTAATAAATATCAAGTCAAGTACAAAGAAACAAGTTTCTTCACGCATACGCAGGTAGGTCAGGGTAAGTCCTTTGTTTACTGATTTCCTTTTCCAACCGCCTGTGAACATATTGTGCTCATCTTTTATTTGCAGCAAATAAAGAAATGTGTTTTATTTAGCTTTAAGGGTTTAAAATTGCCAGTTTATATATACATGCACATTTAAAATTCAGTATCAATAAATGCAGGTTTAGCCTCACATTCTAACTTACGCTCACAAGGGACGTAGAATACTTCAAGGGTACCACCAGTGGCGTGGTGTCAATATTTTGTATTCATTTTCACAGTATTCGAATAACCATCACTTTCAGATGGAGTCGTTTATTAGAACCAGAGGCTATATCAAGGGTAGGCTCACAAGGTTTTCAAAGCATATTGACTTGCTTGAAACAAAACAAAGAGCAAATGAAGCTCTCGATTCAACTCAAATTGTGGAATTACGTCAAAGGTTAAATGATGTAATGCCAATTCTTTCTGAATTTTATGATGTTGACTTCAAGATCTTAGAAGCTGATCCCAATGCGGATTGCGATGAGACTTTGAATCAACATACTATGCAGCAATTTCACGTGCTGAAAATATATTACAAAACTATGAAAGTGGTACAAAACATCGTTCTGTTTCCCATCAAGTAGTAGTAAATCAAGTTCTAACAATTCAGGGCCTTCAATTCGCTTGCCTATTATTTCTCTTCCAAGTTTTAGCGGCGAAAGTTCCGAATGGTTGGAATATTATGAAATTTTCAAAGTCTTGTTCACGAGAACTCTTCTTTGACCGACGTTCAACGGTTACATTATCTCAAAGCCAGTTTGACCGGATCTGCAAGCCAGATTGTCAAATCGCTTGAATTTCGCTCTGAAAGCTATTCGTTAGGCTGGAAGGCAATTTGCGATCGGTTCAACGATCCTCGCATGTTAGTGCACAATCATTTCAAAGCCATCTTTGATCTTGAGCCACTCTCTAAAGAGTCTGCATCAAAGTTGCGACAATTCAACGATACTCTTTTCAAACATTATACAGCTCTTAAGTCATTGTCTTCAGAACAAAATCTTCTAGAGTTCATGATAATTTTATTGTATCCAAAAGTTGGATTCCGTACCTTTCGTGAATGGGAAGTTTCCAGGAGTGCTTCAAGTCGGAGCTACCTACAATTTCAGAATTCAAAGAGTTTCTAAAAAATAATGCTAATCTTCTAGAAACATTAGAAGCAAAGCAAAACAAAGTAGTACTTGAAAGGCCATCAAAGGCACATTCTAAATCCTTCATTTCAACTACAGCATCGTGTGTTGTCTGCAAAGGCGACCATGCATTGTATAGATGCAATGAATTTATAAAGTTATCTCAAAAGGGTAGACTTTCAAAAGCAAAGTCGCTCCAAGTTTGTTTAAATTGCCTTTCAAAGGGACACTTTATCAATAATTGCACTTCTAAGTTTACATGCAAGAAATGCAAAGGTAAACATAATACGCTTTTGCATGAGGACAAGCCTCAACTCAAATCTGAAAATAATTCAGAACAAACAACGCCTACAGCCACGCCTGTAGAAACAAACCAAGCAATTTCCGCTTTCTGTTCAAACGATTTTCAAGTTTTGTTGCTAACTGCTACGGCTAAGATAACTTCCAGTGATGGTAACACTCACACAGTCAGAGTCCTTTTAGATTCCGGTTCACAATCGAACTTCATACGGTCAGATCTTTGCAGGAAATTGAACCTTCAAACACGTGATGTTGATATCACAGTTTCAGGCTTAGGACAAGCCGCTTCTCGCATACATTCAAGGTGTGACGTCAAACTCAGGCGATTCACACTAACTTCACTATAGATATTTCCTGTTTAGTTCTTGATGAGATTACGGGTATCACACCTACATTCTCTGTCAAACGTAATAGTATCAAAATTCCAGATAACATCAGATTATCTGACAACAGTTATGACAAGCCTAGCACCATTGATGTATTGTTGGGTTCGTCTACATTTTGGAAGCTTCTTTGTGTAGGACAGATTCATCTGGGTCTTGATCTTCCAGTTTTACAGAAGACTCGTTTAGGTTGGGTTATTTCTGGCCCTATGGCTACTGTTGCATCGCACACTGTTCAGTGCAATTACATTTCTGTTGATGACACTTCAGCTATTCTCAGTAAGTTCTGGGAAGTTGAACACTATCCTATTGAAAGGGTTCACACACCGAAGAAAAGGCCTGCGAGGCACATTTCCAACAGCACACACGTCGTGATGCTGACGGTCGTTTCACAGTTTCTCTCCACTCAAACAGTCCATTGAGGTTCTGGGAGATTCTCTTCAAACAGCACAAAAGAGATTTCTTTCTTTAGAAAAACGATTACAATCTAATCCAGATTTATTTGCTCGATATTCACAATTCATGCAAGAGTACATCGACTTGGGTCATATGTCTATAGTTGATCCTAGCTCTTCTGTAATATCCTATTATCTCCCTCATCACGGCGTGATAAAGGAAGACAGTCTAACAACAAAGCTGCGAGTTGTTTTTAACGGTTCTCAGGAAACCACTTCAGGGCATTCCTGAATAGTATTCAAATGGTTGGTCCAACCATTCAACAAGATTTGTTTTCGATTCTGATTCGTTTTCGCAAACATGCCTTTGCAATTTCAGCTGACGTTCAGAAAATGTACAGACAGGTACTCGTTAATCCTGACCAGAGAAATTTGCAGAGGATCCTGTGGCGCTTTTGTTCTTTAGATCCCATTCGTACATACAGTTTAAATACAGTTACGTACGGTACAGCATCCGCTTCTTTTCTTGCCATTCGTTGTCTCGCTCAGCTGGGTCACGACTGTGAAACATCATTTCCTGAAGTCTCTAAGACCATTAAGGAAGACTTTTATGTGGATGACCTTTTAACAGGAAGTAGTACGCTTCAAGGTGCACGTGATCTTTGCAGGAAGGTAAAACAAGTTCTTGATTCAGGCTGCTTCAAACTACAAAATGGATTTCTAACAATCCCCAAGTTCTAGACATAATTCCAGATTCGGATATTCATCCAGGTGTTCTTGCTTTCGGCTCTCATGAGCACACTCGTACATTAGGTTTGACTTGGTGTTTTGAATCCGATAATTTCATGTTTACGATTTCAAATGCATCTTCATTCAAGGCTACCAAACGTAGCATGCTTTCCGAAATATCACAAATTTTCGATCCTTTAGGACTCCTTGGTCCCTGTACTTTAGGAGCTAAAATTCTGATTCAAAAACTTTGGATTGAAAAATTGGGTTGGGATGATTTCATTCCTGAAACCATTCAAGCAAAATGGAGTTCTTATCGTACTGATCTCGTCAATTTAAACGATTTGAAAATTTCTCGTCATATTTTATGCAAGGAATTTACTGATGTTCAGCTTCATGGTTTTGCGATGCATCCCTACATGGATATGGTGCATGTATTTTTGTACGATCGATGGATCAAGATGGGAGATTCCATGTTAATCTTCTGTGTTCAAAATCAAAGGTTTCTCCTCTGAAACCTCTTACAATACCAAGGCTAGAGCTTTGCGGAGCAGTTCTGCTAGCTAAGCTGACTGACCAAGTTTCAAAGGCATTACAATTACCCATTTCTCATTATATATTTTGGTCAGATTCAACAATTGTATTAGGATGGCTGAAGGCCAACCCTAATCTCTTGAATACATTCGTTTGTAACAGGGTTGCAGATGTACAACAATTGACGTCGATGGGCATTTGGCGGCATGTACCTACTCAAGATAACCCTGCAGATATTCTCTCAAGAGGAATAACTCCTCAAGCTCTGAAAGAGTCTATTTTATGGTGGCATGGTCCATCATGGCTCATCGAAGAAGAATCTTCATGGCCTACTTTCAAGTTATCATGTAAGAACTTCCTGAAATGAAAAGGGAAGCTCGCTGTATTACAGTCAGTTCACCTGACCCTTTTCCGTTTAACATTTATTCAAGTTTAACTCAACTTGTGAGAGTTACTTCTTATTGTTTGCGCTTTCGCAATAATTGTTTGAATTCCAAGGCAGCACGCTTTTCAGGATCTCTTTCAACTAATGAAATTCAAGAATCCCTTCTAGTTCTTATTAAGCGCTCTCAACAGGAATCTTTTCCTGATGATTTAAAATTGTTATCACGGGGTGCTCCCCTAAAGACTTCATCATTGTTATCGCTTAATCCCTTTTTGGATTCAAGGGGCATGATTAGAGTTGGTGGCAGACTGCACAACTCACAATTTATGTTTGATAAAAAATTTCCATTGCTAATATTCGGCAAGCACCGTCTTGCAAGACTTCTTGTTACACAAGAGAATATCAGGCTGCTTCATGCAGGCCCTCAAATGTTACTTGCTAACCTCAGAGAAAGGTATTGGATCACTTGCGGTAGGAATCTAATTAAACAAGTCGTACATCAATGTGTACGATGCTTTCGTTATTCACCTCAGGTAACAGAACCCCTTATGGGCAACCTACCATCTTCACGTATTAAGCCATCCTTTCCATTTAATGTAGTAGGAGTCGATTATGGCGGTCCCTTTTTTGTTAAGGATCGCAAGGGTCGTGGCTTCAAGACCACAAAACCATATTTATGTCTTTTCGTTTGCTTTGTTACCAAGGCAGTGCACCTGGAGTTGGTCACTGACTTATCTACAGAAATTTTTCTAATGGCTTTTCGGCGATTCACAGCACGTCGCGGTAAACCATTGCATGTTTACTCTGACAATGGGACAAACTTTACAGGTGCTAACTCTGAGCTTAAAGAGTTAGGCATGTTTTAAAGGAGCAATGTCATACAATTTCTGATTCAACTATTATTGAAGGTATAACCTGGCACTTTATACCCGCCCATAGTCCACACTTTGGTGGTCTTTGGGAGGCCGGCATAAAATCTTCCAAATTTCATATAAAGCGGGTTATTGGAAATACATTATTTACCTATGAGGAAATGAGCACTTTACTAACACAGGTGGAGTCCGCATTAAACTCCCGTCCAATATCTCCTTTATCAGCAGACCCTAGTGACCTGTTGCCACTGACGCCTGCACATTTTTAATTGGTAGAACTTCAGTTTCTTTGCCAGATCCAGATTTGTCTCAAATACAAGAATCTAGACTTGCAGTCTTTCAGAAAATTCAAAGATTCCATCAAAGCATATGGAAGAGATGGAATAAAGAATACATATCCGAGTTACAGCAGCGCTCCAAATGGCGTGCGACGTCGTCTCGACTCGAAGCCGATTCTCTAGTCCTTATTAAGGAGGACAATTCTCCGCCATTAAATTGGAAACTTGGCAGAGTGATCGATGTTCACCCTGGCGCTGATGGCATCAGTCGAGTCGCTTCAGTAAAACTGCAAATGGAACAGTGAAGCGTTCTTTACAAAACTGTGCCCACTTCCTATTGTGCGCGAGTGAGTGCAAGCATGTTCAAATTGCAATTTGTGTGCTACTGTGCGTTAGGTCTATCCTACAAAATAGGTATTAGTTATAAGTTGTTATAATTACATTTATATTTAGTCTTTGTAAAAAAGGTGACTTATTCTTTTGTTCATTTTGCTTTGTGCATGATTATTTTGTTTAGATTGTATATTTTGCATTTGTTCATATAATTCATAGCTTGGATGCCTATTGTTTACTATCAACTATTTTGTTGAAAGGTCCCCTTTCAAGGCGGGCGGTATGTTAAAGCGTTTATTAGTTTATTAATTTATATTAGTTTAATTTGTATAACTTTCTACGCATTCTATGGTACGCCTATGAGTGCAAATGTTTCCTCCGTTCATGATCGGTAGTCTTGTCTTCGGACGGCTCCGTCAAAGTTCAGTAACAGTTCTTGTTCAATTTTCAGTGTGGTAGGACGTTCCTGCTACATTACAAAATGTCTTGTTTCTTTGTGTAAATAGTTTTTATATTAATAAATAAATGTAGTGTGTCAATTGAAACTCCTTTCATTAAAAGGCTGAGTTTATTGGTATTACAGTCCCCAGTAATCTCACGGCATGCTACACAACCAATTAGATAATTCCACATCAAGCAATCAACCAGCGCATATCGAAGGACAAGGTTAAATAATCGCTATTTATTCCGATAGCTTTACTAGCCGCCCTACAGTAATTAAGAAGTCGTCAAATGTTAGTTATATTTGTCAGTTAGTTTCAGAACAAATCATTTATATTTTAAAAATGTGTTACTGTGCATACGTAGTTCAGACATTATTAACATTATATTTCATATAATAAATACACGGTAATTTCTTATATCTATGTAAAACAAAGAAAATAGCCAAGAAATAAACAATTCTATAATAACCTCATTTTACTCATATTAAATAGAAGCTAATAACTATGTACAAAAACCATTCACCCACGTGCATATTATTCTTGTTAATGCCGATGCCTGAAAAGTGGTTGTTTGTTGAAACGCTCAAGCAGTCATCTCCTGTTGTGGTAACCTTCGCTTAAGATACATTAACCGTTGCTCTCCCAGCCTGGTGCATTCACATGTAGTATTTTCAGATGTGATTTTACATGAGATTTGATTGTTGAGCAAATAATTTCGATTGGGTTTATCATTGGGGACTATGGACCAAGCCTCAATAAAGATACATCATTTACGTTTTACACATTCTCCAATACACAGTCACAGAGGGCATTGTCACAGACTAACACTAAGTCTCGTAACTGATTGTCCATCTCTTACAACTGGACAAAGACTAAAGTCAGTCAATGGTTTACGAACGCTGATGAAAACGAACCGTGTCGTAGGGTGATGGATGTTACCCCGGCTGCTGAGAGTGCTCTTATCAAACGATCGATTTCTTCCTCTTGCAGTCGGAATAATAACTAGCACAGCTTTTACATTTTATTGAACGGCCTTTATCACCAAACAAATTGGTATGCTTGTGACTATTATGCCCTAGGTCCCAGGTTAGAATCCCGACACGGTCGGCTTGAAAAATGCTAGACCAGCATTTTTCACAAAGATACGCCATCGTCTGGGCAATACGCAAAAGGTAGGTCCTGTATGTGAGTGTTGTCACGGACGTTAAAAATTCCTACCTTGCTTGGAACAACAAAATTTCAAGGTAAAAAAACTGTCTTCCTGGCCAATGTAGTACCTTCGGGTGGAGCAATGGAAAATCAAATGTAGTGTGACCAAATTGACGGCTCCGTGGCGTAGTTGATATGCGTGTGACTACTATGTCCAAGGTCCTGGATTCGAATCCCGACACGGTTCACCGGAAAAATGTTAGACACGTATTTTTTACAGAAATACGCCCTCGTTTGAATGCGATGTAAAATGTAGGTCCCGTGTGCGAGTGTTGTCATGCACGTTAAAGATCCCTACCTTGTTTGGAACAGCAAGGGTTCGGCGAAATTCCAAGTAAAAGAAACTCGCTTCCAGGCCAATGTAGGCGGTTCCATAGTTCAGTTGGTCTGCATGTGACTATTCAGTTCAAGAATCCGGGTTCAAATCTCGACACGGTCTGCTTTAAAAATGTTAGACGAACATTTTTCACAAAATGCTCCTCGTTTGAATTCGAGGCAAAATGTAGGTCCCATGTGTAAGTGCTATTATGCCTGGAACAGCCAATGGTACGGAAAATTCAAAATTTCCAGGTAAAAAAACTAGCTTCCTGGTCAATGTAGTACCTTCGAATCGAGCATCGGAAAATTAATTGTAGTGACTAAACAAATTGAGGCGGCTCCGTGGCACAGTTGATATGCATGTTGTTACGTACAGTTTTTCCATCGTACATTTTCTAATTAATCTCGCATTTCTTATTGTATTCACGATCATACGAGTTTTCATTAACAAGTTCCACTACATTTCAAATTGAAATGATTACTTATTCAAACATCCTATAAAATCTCCTTAAGTGTTTAGTTACAACGTTCAATATTTGGAATTTATACTCTGTTAATTTGCTTTGGTTAGCAGAAGTTAAAAAATCCTCGCATTATGGGTTCTTTGACATAAGTTTAAAACACCTACATCACTTAAATAAACAAGTTTAATAAGTTAGTACAAAATACTATTATCACCCTCCCTTATCACACAGGTATTTACGAACCAAACTGCAAACAATCGAAAACTGTGCACCTGCTTATCTTTTCCTGGTAGTATTATCCGAAATAGTAAATTTCTATGGTTTTATACAAGAGGTTAGGCCACCTGCCATACACATAACTACATAATGTTGCAATGGGGGTTGCAGACATAGCTAATAATTTAAACAGATGTTGTTTGAATACTACCAGCAGGGGTTTCTCACGCGGACATACTTCGTGGAACTCATCATATTGTATTGAGACCATTTGCTTTCTTAATTGCGTTGTGACTATTGTGGTGAAAAAGAAGTAAGTGACGCGGAGAGACGAATTTAGAATGTAAATGAATTGTAATAAAGAAATCCACTCCAGCAGGAGGCCGACATATGCAGCATTTCTTAAAAAACTTGTCTTCCTAAGGATCGTACTCTAGACCAAACGAGTTGACGCCCATAATTTAGGACAGCAAAAAAAGCCTATCACTGCAAGTGGTTATAGTACAATAGCTCGATAATTTTAACTTTTTTGTAATTTATCAGTTTGTTTATACAGGGACCTATTCCTACACTACTGTAGTTAGCTTAGTTATGAAATTCGCGCCATTTTTGGAAAATTCAAAACTTAACAATTTAACGTTTCATTCACCCGTAACAAGATTAGAAATTTATGTGTGGACATAGATGGACACAGGAAAAATTCGATGGTAGCATTTATTACAGGTAGAATTTGATTTGTCCTGAAAGGTAGGGAACGCCGTAACAATTTATGCGTGCGTCGGCTAATTGGTGCGAGAGTGAGTTCTAATGAAAAAATGGGAAAGAAAAATAAAGAAAAATTAAGAAATACAAAAATAATAAATAGCAAGACTTAAAATGCAAAAATTCTGCATTACGTAACACTCTGAAAGGTCTTTCCTACTATTAAAATTGAGAGGTACCAAACCGTCGGTCACAGCCATTCCTTTGATGTTATTTTTATACAGAAGACGGCTATTCCGCATAAAAAACTCCCTTGCATTTGTATCCTAAAGTTGGTTATAATAATTCTCAAAATAAAATGCTCCTTCCAAATGGGACTATCACAGGGATGGCTGGATATCCTTTATAAATCACTGATTTTAGATATTTCCTAAATAAATTAAAATAGAAATCCATCTAAACTTAACCTCAGTACGCATACAATGTACTTTACTAAATTCAAATTCCTAATTCCAAGTATGGCCAGGTATTGCTAAATTAAAAATATCCCAAAGGAAAATTTAAAAAAACTTAAATCTAAGCCATTGACGGAACTATTCGCCACTACAAATTCTTCCTGTTTCATATTTAGTCATAAGCCATGCATAAAACCCAAATCAGCGGCAACGTCGTTCATAAAAAAGACAAAATTACTAAATTCGGTACTTTTAGTACCCTAAATTTCATTAATGGATTTGACAATTCAAATCACTAATTAGTCCAACTAAATAATTATTTTCACCTGATTAATGTCTTATTAACAAAATACACACGATCGACTATTAAAAATTGATAACATTGTTTTAAAACGTAACATACAAGTTTATAAGAGTACTCACTTTTTTAATTCCAAGATTTCCAAGAACCATCAGTATTTTTCCGTTTTCGATTTTCAAACAACAGCTACAACAGCTCAAAATTCAACCTAATAGCGACCCAAATCTTCACCTCTTTCAAACGGCCATAACGATAATAACTCCACACTCAGGTAAAGTACGTCGGCACACGCAAGAGTAAATTCACATAATTTATCGAATGCCGCGTTTCTGCCCGCTTAAGCTGCGTTCCATTCAACATCCTACATTTCCCTAACTTCATTACAATTTTAAATTCTAAACTAACTAGACTTAATTTTTACTTTCCTAACTTAACTGTCCTGCGGTCTCAATCTGAACCGCTCCCTCCACCCGCGATCTCATATTCTCGTATCCTTACATATTTGATGTTTTCAGGCAACCAAGTCCTATATAACTGGCTGTATTCCATTTCCGTTGCGTCTAACAAATCTATTGTACTCCCACTGTAAATCATATTTTTATTTTGGTAGGCGTCTACTAAATACTACGTGTCGAGTGTTCTCTATGCTAATTTCGCTAATTCGCACGCTTACAGTCTATTACAATGTGTTTATCTGTAGAAAATGTATACGGACGTGTTTTTCACATCTAAATGTCTGCTTTGTGTATTTTTATACCATCGCTTTTTATTCTTACCATACAATCTATTTGAAAGAATAAATTTGTACTTTAATTTTATAGTAACAAAATTTGAAATATCCTGATTAATTTAGAACGATTATTTACAAAAACTTTTATACAAAACGCGTCCATATATTTTGTTCATCAAAATTAAATTTTATTTTCTTCATATTTAATTTATTGTTAGCGTAACGCGATGCGTTACAAATTTGTCAATTTAAACACAGACATGAGTATTTTTAACGGTAAAGCAACTTTGAGTGTCTAATCGTCCTTGCTGCTTTGTGCTAACTGGTGACGAGAAATTTGCTTTCAGTGTATAGTTGATGAAACCTTACTTATATCGGCAATGAACCAAAAACAGTAAAAAAAATACTATATAATCTTGTGGTAAGCATGATGGGTCATTAAAGGTGCTTCTGGCATTCTAGGAGAAAATTTTACAATGTTTTAGCGTCCGATTAATTTTCTTATAGAAAATACTATCTTGGGTGTTCAAACACCCTATTCAATTCCTTCAAGAACGAAAAACTAGTAATAATAGGATTTTGAATATCTGAAACCTCCAAAACCATCTCAAGATCTTAAGATCCGAAACGTGCAACGTCTTTGGCATTTGAAAGTGTGAAAAGTTTGATAATTATTTTAACAACTAATAATTGCTATTGTAGTACAATTCTTGTGATTTGACGTCATAAATATGTATGATAAACATCCATAGAACTGTTACATATTTACTATAACAGTATCTACAATGCAATGTATATACTTAGGAATAAATGAAAAAGCTAAATAGTTTAAAACTACTAAGTTCTAAGCTAAAATCAATTATCAACTGACTTTGAAAATATGTTTTTGATGCTGTTAATTAAGTGTCAAAAATGAACGGAAACGATATTAATTTAAGTTAGTTAATTTAAAACGCGTTTAATGCTTTGAAAAGATTTGCATTTGCAAACGTGATTTCCATGAATTGTAATTAAAAAAGCGTTGAAAAAGTTTTCTGAGTTGAACTCGTTAATTACAAATGTCAAATTGTCTATTCTTTCTATATCCACCCTTGTGAGCGTTGGTGTATTAAAAATTTACGCCATTATATTTTACTTGTAATATTTTTTTCAGAGACTCTTAAAAGTGAGTTGTCAGTTTTCTACACATCATTAGTGAATAGCAGAAGTTTGATAATAATGTCAAAAAAAACTTCAAGCCTCCATATTGAAACTAAGCGTATCTAGCAATTTCCTTTGTTGCTGACAATTTGCCCAAATCACTAAGCTTCAAGACACCCACCCACTAGCTTTAAATTAACCAATTTTCCGTCAATACCTTGTGAAATAGGCTTTCTCTTGTAAGATTGCGTAGGACATGCATTTTGTATTTATTAATAAAAGCAAAACTATTTTTTAAATATTTTCAGGAATAGACTCCACAGAACCGCCAACGGTGCTGAAAGCGGAAGGCCAGATCCGCAGCAAACGAAGCTACAACTACAAACGGAACAATAATTTCGCCACCGGCACCCCGTCAAAAAGTTACAAACGTTTCTAATCGCTTATAGGTCAAGAGTAAGAAGCAAATATAGGCAGGGAATATTACGAAGAAGCCGAAACTTTCGTTAAGAGAACCAACCTAAAAAAGCATATTCGTAAACACGCACACCAGTTTAAAAGGGCTAACCATCGAATCATGAAATTGGATTGATCTCCTACAACACCAATGATAATAAAACACGCCTTGTACGGAATTAGGAGCTTACACGTATTCAAAGAAGTTGAAAGTATAGTAAATTACCTAATAGTTATAAACTCATAAATGATGTACATAAAAATGCATTGTTAACACAAACAACCACGCCGCTTTCGAAAGTGTGAGAATAAGATGACCGAGGAGACAAACAGAATGACATTGAACTCAACAATAGGGCAGCTCCTTAGACGCATAATCTGTGAAAACGAGAAAAAAACGAACAATTCCTTGGGAGATTGAAGCAAAAAAACGGACAAATAATAATAGAGTGAGCATTAAAACTTTTTATCCTTAAATCTTCGAGACCAAACAGCAGAACAGTTCTACGCAACCATCGTCGTGCGAAGGTCGTAGACAGGATAGATAAAGTGAGGGTAGTTAAAACTTGGGATTGTTAGAGAAACAAATTACCAAACGCGAACGTAAACGTAGAATTTAGAAATTACCGTTACAGGTGAAAATGCCCCGGTGTTAAAACCACTTATATTTGTTAACATAATCTTTATCTACGTTTCGATCCATGACCTAAGTTCGTTGTCAAAATAATAAAAAAATTTAAGTTTGACATTTATGACACAAATTGAAGGTGACTTTGATTTATTAATTTTTGATTTAAATACATTAGGTGAAAATTTTAACAAATATAAGTGGTTTTATTCCCAAGAAAGATTAAAAAGAACAAACCACAAAAAAAAAACATACAGGGTGTATATGCCCCGGTGTTAGACACACTTCATTACAAAGTTGGAATAATAAATTACCAACAACCCCCTTTGTCCTGCACTACAAGGTCGCTTAAGTTTTGTACAAGATCAACACACCTGTAAGTCGTTGAATTTTTGCTTTCCGTCTGCTACTTATTTTATATGGACGTATATTTAATTAGCTGAATACAACTTAGTTATATTAAAAGGGCTTACACGTTGCGGCACGCTTAGCTAAAGCGTATTATAAATAGGAAATTCTTATATGTACATGCGCCGCCATAGTATCGGAATAATTTATATGTACCAGTTAATTTGTTTGAATGCTTACAATTGATAAATTTAAAATATTCTTTTTCTTTTAGATGCACACATATTTGGCCAATTGGGGTAGAATTTAGTTTTTTGTTTTGTTGTGTTTGTTATGTACTGTTACATTCATGTTTAGGTAAAAAAGACGCAGTTTTCTTATTATTTGTGTTTATTTAAAAATTAGTAGAATGCGAGAAAACGTGAATACAAGGCCCCATCAACCTGTCGCAACATCCATCATCGGGGTGGGTATTACTCAGAAGGTAGGCACGCAAAAGCTTTATCAGACAGGGAGTACAAAGACCATTTCAGATAGGTGCAGCAGTATTTAGTTAAAGTGTTACAATTTGTATACCCTTGAAAATTTGCATTTGGTATTATAAAACCTACCCCTTACCACTGAAAGATAGTTGATGTATTATTTATTGTTACGTCACTTTTGTAGAGTAAAATTAATCCAGGTATCAAACGTCAATTTTGGTAAATATAAGCAACACTAGCAATTAAAGTGCTAAAATTGTAATTTGCTTTGCAGCACATCCTTGCTAAAATTTGAATGCCAGTCAAAGCATTTTGGAAATATCATTTTTAGTCTAGAGGGTGACACCTAAATTTATTATTTTATAAGATTTAATTAATGCGGCAAATTGGTAGCAACATTGTCACCGGCAAATTTAAAATTTTCATTTCTCAAAGTATTCTAGGAGAATCTTCATTGAACTAAGCACTTTGCTTTATTGATAAATAAATTTTATATAAGATCCGTTTCTCCATTTAAAGCTATATAAGAAAGACTTCCAGGGCGTTTCGTTGTACGCGAAACATGCAGCAGTTAATAGCTTGTGACTACTATGCCCAAGGTCCCGGGTTCAAATGCCGACACTATCCGCTTGAAAATTGTTAGGAGAGTATTTTTCACAAAAATACGCCCTCGTTCGAATGAGAGGTAAAATGGAGGTCCCGTGGGTCAGTGTTGTCACGCACGTTAAAGATCCCTACCATGCGTGCAACAGTAAGGGTTCGGCAAAATTCAAAAAATTTCCAGGTAAAAAAACTCGCTTCCTGGCCAATGTAGTATCTTCGGGTGGAGCATTGGAAAATCAAATGTAGGGGTAATTAATGCCTAGACATAAAGAAGCAAAGTATGGATGAGACGGATACGAGGGTTGCCTTGTAAGTTTTGCATATACGGCTGGAGTAAAACAGTAGAGAACTTTTGAAGACTTTATTGTTGTTGAAAGTATTCTACACAAAGATTAATGCACCTTTGCCTGCGCTTGAATCAACTCTGAAAGCACTTATTTCATTCATTTGTTGGTACAGTCTGTTACGGTATTCCGCGCAAACACGTAAGAAAACAGTAAGAATTCGTAAAGAAATCGTTTACACCGAATACCGCAACAAACGGGAACAAAATGGTATAATTCAAGCTAGCTCAAAAACGTCGTAGAGGGGCGTGGGTGAAATAGAAAGAACACATTGGAAACCTCTGTGAAACTATATTTTCAACTTCCAATCTCGAAAGGCATTTACAAAACCAAACAAAAATCCAATAATTTGCGTAATCGTTTGTCACAGCGTTATAGTAAATAAAGCATCATAACATAAGAATATAAAATTTGTAAGCAAATATAACATCTTGTAATCTAGATACTTACTTAATGCTTCACCTTAAATATATACAAAAGAAATAAAACATAAACTACACAGTACTTCTAGGAAAAGAAATATGCATAAGTTATATATACATGCTGCATTGTGAAGTGCACCTCCTCAAAAAATATTGTAACATTAAACTTATACATCCTAACCTAAATTAATCAAGTGTTAACTAGTTTTAAATTTATAAGTAAGTGGTTTACGTTAAAAAGGCAAAAGAAACAGTAAAACGGACTATAACACAAACTTTGATTAACTAATTTTTAATTTATAGAATGATTACATAGTCGTTCGTGCATTGCGCATGTAGTTTTGTAACGTGGTGGTGTCAATTTATTGGATAATCATAAGTAATAACAGCAAATGAAAAGTCTATTCTTCACAGCAGCATAAAAAAAATTACGAAAATAGAAAACTGTACCTTGAGCTATTAGCTTTGTGTTGGTATCATCTTAGGACTGGGAAAATGCGGTGGCATTTCTCCATTGGCTGGATGCTGGAACCACCAACTTAACTGGCAGAAAGCATTGTAAAAGCACGACTTTACAACATGTCTCATCGGTAAGAAGATGTTGTATTCAATCTTCTCTTTAAAAGCACGTATCTATTTTATAAAGACAGAACCATGTATGGGGGTAGGTATTTGGCTTTCAAAGATATCGCCGAAGAATCAGGTGTGCAGAATTCCCAGACAACAGCTGCCGAAACACAAATTGTAACAGCTTGCCAATAAGCAGATAATGCAATTATCAAAGAATTTTTAGACAAAAGAAAACAATCTTGTTACTTTGTAACATCTTAACAGCTGCAGAATAACAGTATACTATAGATAACAAACCCATGTAAGCAGATGTAGGTAGGTGGTAAGTGGTGTTATCTTTTAGAAGAAAGCTGTGCGTTTACGTGCAGCTTGTAATTAAAATGTAGTCACTGCAGGTGGTAGGAGATATTGCAACTACTTTGTAACGTAGAGTTTCCTAAGCAGCTGTTTGATTTTATAAGGTAATATAGAATAATTACTTAAGAAATTTGATTAAAAGCACTAATTTCAAATGATAGTAAATCGAGTTTATTGAGAAATTTTGGGGTGTTTAAAATATGGATGTAGAAAAATTATTTGCAAGTCAAATTGCATTTTTGAAAGCATCGACTGCTTCTTCTAACGAAGGGAACCTTTGACCACGCAGTCCGTACTTGATTTTGGTAAAGGTACAGAAATTGTTGGGGCTTAAGTCAGGATTGTACAAAAAGGATGGTCTAATTATTCGGCATTTTGATGCGTTAAAGGTTCAATTGTTTTGCGAGCTGTATGCGAACTTGCATTGTCTTGGTGAAGGTGATTCGCCGATTGGAATTGGTTTATCAAAGCTCCGCGATGACTAGCGGCAAACAAATAGTTGTGTACCATTCGGCAGTAACAGTTCTTTAATCTTGTAGAGGAATTGTTACTATATAACCTGCTTCGAGACAAATATTGCGACCATCTTTTTGGAAACACTTTGAGAACGGATGACTTTAATCGGCTTTTCTTCCCCTGGCTCGTATGAGTTTATCCAAGATTCATCACTACCCACGATGTTCCACACGTTTTTAGAATATACTGCGTTGAAGCGGTATATAGTGCTAGTAGAGGTGTGGGGGGCTTTCAGAACGGTTTTGCGCATAGGATTCATATCTAACCTAGGTTTTACATGTAAATTCCCATAAGGAGAAGTGGAAGGGAAGAATTTCCTCCTTGCTCCCTCCTTGCTCTTCTCCTTGCTCGGACACCACCACATGAACCAGTCGAAGGATAAGTTAGACGGATGATTGACCGAGTTTTTCCTACCTTTTACAAGGGAAGCGGAAGCTAACAGTCACCAAGCATCTAATTCTCTATTTGGGTGGTATCGAGTACTTGCCGGCTCTAGAAATAATAACGTGCTACTGACCGCTATGCGCAAGATTTGGTTCTAGAAAATGACCAACCTACGGAAGTACGGAATACTTGGTATTAATGCTAATTGGTTTAGTGACCGTGCTTGCGCACTCTTCGAGTGTTTTCGGCAAATTTCGGTTGTTTCCAAAATGTATATAAACCATGGCGCTACATGTAAAGCTTTAGTTATAATTCATACTCCTTGGAAGCTAGTCGAAGAAAAATGCCCTCCGAAAATATTTTTAATTGCAACTCTTGTGGTTTTCCTATACCTGGAAAAATGCTCTCAAACGGCATCAGAACAAATGTCGTGGTGTAACATCGTACAGGGTTAAGCTTATACATCCGTCAGCCGCAAAGTACTTAAACTGTGGGTCTTGCGGTATCGCTTTTACGAGAATGGACAACTTACTGCGCCACAAGGAAAAACCGCACGGTATGTCATTAAGCTGTAAACGATCAGCTCCGCCAACTGCTGAAAGGTCTTGTCCGAAACAACCACGAATTCTGTGTAAAGTATGCGATTTGGAAGTGGAAAAGACTACGTATGCCGCACACTTGAGGAGCAACAGACATAAAAATGCAACAGTTACCGTTACTAGCTAAGATGTAGAAATGGTTAGCACAGCATTTAACAACCGTATGGCTAGCTATCGCATAAAGAACGTCAGTGTCGACGATGGAGTGTTAGAGTTTCTTTGGAAGCAGAAAAAGCGGCTTATTCGATTAATTAATGGAAAAAGAACACAACATACAGCAATAAAGGTTAATTGCGAACTCTACGGCGTCTACACAAAAATGGGAGAAGAGACTACCGATGTGAAATCCTTTAACACAGAATTTATGGTTATAACATTTTCTAGTAATCTGGAAAATATGTACGAAGTCTTAAGCGAAACCATGAGAACAAAATCAGAGGAATTTGAAACACGTAGGTCCGGTTGATCTTTGAAAAAGGTGCTCTATTTAGAAATAAATATTAATAAGTATAAGCCGATGTGAGGAGTTCTTGGTTAAGAATAAAAATTGTGAATATGTATTTAGAAATGTGGTTTACAAAATTTAAACTATATTAGTAAAAAATTGTGTGTAATAAAAGTTTTAAGAATGGTTTTTTGATTTTCTTTTAAGTATGAGCTGCAGCAAAGTTATAATTTAGCGTGGATCTAGATATAAGACAGGTAAATAGAAAAAAAAAAAATAAATTGTTGAAAAAGTTATGTTAAAAATTCTTGGAAATCTTAAGCCGCTAAGCAAAAGTTTTGAGTTGTCGCGCATAGTGTAGTTAGTATTCGTGTTCCTGCAGATTAGTTTTAAAAAAATTTCTGGTTGGGAAACTTATGTATGATACCCTAAGAAAGAACGCCCCAAGTAGTGGATCCCACAAGGTGGATCTGTGCCAGACGCCCCACAAACATGAAGTAATTTGAGTCGGTGGCGCTGTAACGTAATCAAAGAAGGCGCGTGTGACATAATCAAAATGGCTGATGTGTTGGTGTCCGAGCAAGGAGGAGAGCAAAGGGGGAACAAGGAGGAAATCCTTGCCCTTCCACTCCTTATGGGAATTTACATGTAAAACCTAGGTCGGATATGAATCCAATGCGCAAAATTGTTCAGAAAGCCCTCCCAATCCTCTATTAGTGCTCAACAGATGCGATATCTAACGGTTAACTAATTCTGTTATACACAAGCCTTCTTGCAAAGATTTTCGCATTGCAGTCTTTGAAATGCCCAATGATGCCTGCATTTCGTGGATGAGTTTGCCCACAGCATCGACATTTTCCTGAGTGACTGCCGTTCTTGGTGCACCTGCTCTTGGATCGTGCTAAGACTAATCCACAATTGAATACTCCAACCAACGAGAAATTGTTGACTGATGTTGTGCTTCATTACCGAAAACAAAAACCAACTCAACGCGGCCAGATATAGTTGTCTTCGAAAACTATAAGAAACTTTTGCGCGAAAATTTTCCTGGTTTAATTCCATTTTTCGTTTAGCTTTGACTGTTTGTAGTAGCTCCAACACTACACGTATAGCACTAACACTAGGGAATTAGGTTAAATAAAGTTGGAGATTAATTTTTAGTACTGACATTTGATTAGTAACGTCCTCTATGTTCCATTATGCATAACATAAAATACATCCCTCCTAGTATTTTAACGAAATTAAAACAAGCGAGGTACAAATTTCTTAATTTAAACTGCATAATTTACACCCCTAAAGTCCACTTAAAATACGGTTTTCAAACACAAAGCTCTATACATTTCCTAACAGCAGCAATAACGCTACGCACTACTTGAATTTATTCCCAGTTCTTAATTTATGTAAGGATTAACTACAAGTTTGGTGCTGTTTTCTAACACGAAACACAGTATTTATAAATCACGTTCACGTGGAATTTGAAAATAAAACCTCCAAAGTGTTTGCAAAACGCATCATCAAGTGAGCGATTCTATCGATTACGGAATTGTGCTAATAAAGTGTTCGTGTCAAAATAGTGTAAAATGTATAGTAACTTATGACGATTACTGCTCGGTTGCGTACTATATTAAAAATCCACTAACATTTTTGAAAGGAATTTCTTAGCCGGATTCAGCTTTCATTTATCAACGTCAACTTGTGAATGCAAGTCATATGAAAGCATCTCCTTCGCTAAATATTAGAATTATGAAAATTTGTTGGAATAAATTATCTAATGTTCACAAAAGGAAACAAGGGATGTGGAGAAAACCCAGTTAGAACTGACACTCTAAAACCAAAATGCTCAAACAACTAATGCAATAAAATTCACTTTGCATTAGTTTGATGCTTAAATTTAGTATACAATACATTTTGTATGTAAAGTGGAAGAAAGAAAATATAAAACTCATTGGCATGTAAAATTACACTTTCCATTTTGTAATAATCATACGCTTCGCTTGCTTTTTGTCTGCATGTCGTTGATATAACAATTCGTGTAAACATAACATGTATGTATAAAGCCGCCAGGTCTTGCATACGCTAACTGATTACGCAGAAATGATATAACACATTGTATTTACATATGACGTAAATACAAGTATCCAGTGGAGGCAAAATAAATATAAAAATCTATAACTGTGGGAGGTTTTACGAGGGACACTATTTATGTATTGAGAATAGAAAGAATAAGCAAATGAATTTGATAAAAAATACTTTTATTGCTTTTCAAAATAATCGCCTTTAAGATCTATACACTTTTGCATGCGATTGAACCGCCCTTCAAAGCACTTTGTCCAGTCAGAAGATGGTAGCTCTGAAACTTGCGTTTTGAAGGCACCAACCGCTGCTTCGGGCGATGAAAATCGTTGTCCACGCAACTGGAAACAAAAAGAAGTCATTGGGTGCCAAGTCGGAGCTGTAAAGTAGATGACCTATCAATTCGTTTTTCTTTGTGTCCAAATACTCGCTTGTTGCATGTGAAGTGTGTGAGCTCGCACTGTCATGATGTAAAATGATTCGTTGTTTTGGGTTGGTTTTTTCCAATTTACAGAAAACTTCAGGCAAACAAATGGTCGTATATCACGCCGAAGTAACGGTCTTTTGATTTTCGTGAGAACCGGTTTTCGTGAAGAAAAACGCCACCATTTGCTTCTTAACGCTTCGAGAACGAACACCTTTTGTAGCCTTAGCTTCACATTGAAACACCCAAACTGCCGACTGGCCTTTTCTTTTTGGCTCATACGCATAAATCCACGACTCGTCACCTGTGACGATGTTGTATACCGTTTTGGATGAAGCACAGTTGTATTTTGAAATCATTTTACGGCACCAATCGGCACGAGCATTTTTTTGAGCATCTGTCAACAAATGTGGAATCCCACGCGCACACAGCTTCCGAACACACAAACGTTCGTGCAAAATCTTAAGTTTGCTGGTAATACTAATGCTTAAATATCTCTCGATTTCTTAATATGTCACATGACGATCTTCTTCAATTAGTTTTCGCACAGCATCGATATTTTCCGGCACAACGACCAATTTTGGACGACCTTCTTTAACTTCGTCCGTGAGGGAATTACGTCCACCTTTGAACTCAGTGGTGTACCAGCTATATACAGTGGCTGTAGATGGCGCTTCGTCGATAAAAATTGAATTCAGTTGATTGATGCATTGTTCTTGAGTTAGACTACGTCGAAAGTCATAATAAATCATAGCTCGATAATTTTCGCGAGTTAATTCCATATTTTGGCTGAAATGAAATTTTAAACACTGAAAAAAAACATCAATAGTAATAGCTTCGATTGCTTCATAAGGGTGTTAGAAACTACTCCATTCTGATGAGGTCTAAAAGAACGAAACTATTCAATGGATGTTTTTACCCCTTGTGAATCAAAAACAAATTATGCAACTATTAGCTCGATTTATATAGGTAAATTCGCTTTTATTATTTTTTATAGAAGTCTATTTACAGATCATCTTATTTCATTTTGTTATACACAAATATTTTTGTCTTTTGTAAATACGATTTTGTCTCGTTGAGCATGAAAATTAACGAAGCCACGAGAAGGTTTGTTAATTATTGCAAATAAATTTTGGTAATGGTCTCCGTCAAACTCAAATGGCAGAACATATTTGTATGGCCATTTATAAGATTACGATTTAGTTTCGAATCAACTTTTGTACCATCACGACCTAGTGTCGGTGTTTACCACCCAATGGCGGTATTATTATACTCTTGAAATCGTATAAAGGTTTCTTTGAACTTATATCAGAAATAGCTTCGATTACCGAAATCGGTCAATGGATGATTCTTCCTCTTATAAAGCAAACAAGTTATTCTTTTGTTAATGGCTATGTAAATATTACCTTGTTTTGTATAGGTAAATTTGTTTTTATTATTTTGATATATATATATATATATATATATATATATATAATTATTATTTAACTCCCTTTTCTCTTTTACTTTCTTATTGACTGTGTGTTCAGTCACTCTCAATTCTATATTCTTTTAAAAAAATTTATTTTATTTTACCCCTTTTTGTCGCGCCTTTTTTTTTGTAATGTGCACACCTAATGCACGCCCCGTACTTGCAACGTTTGGTCGGTTCTTTAATTAACTATTTATTTCAATGCCTCGACTATTTAAGCTCTTAAATCTCAGGGTGGTCAACTACTTATAGTGAGTTCTGTTATAAGTAGATGTGCAAAGTCCAACCAAAGTGCATCTCTTTTGTTTTAGTACTAAATTTTTATACTCTACTTTTGTATATGCCAAAATTATACTACGATCAGCGTTGCTTTGTGTCAAATTAAATTACTACCAAAATTATATGACTGTTTTTTGACGTTTTAAGATATATCAGCACTCACCTGGTTTATACTCCGTTCTTGGCCGCTCTGACTGCTGGCTCAAAATCCTTGTCGCCGTATGCGTCTTTACACTTTTGTCCTATCTGATTGAAGTTTGGTACCGCCTCCAGGTGTTGTTCTTAATTTAGCTGCTCCCCCAATACCTGAAATAATTAACCCTAATTTAGAATTTTGAATACCCAGTGCTGTAACTTCCCCTGTGCTAATTTCTGCTTCGAATCCTCCACTACCAATTGTTACTATCCTAAATTTCGCTCTTCGTGTTTTCAATCAATCCGTCCGCTTCTTCGTATCTAATCCAAATCTACTCGTCGTCTTACTTCAAATTGCTCTATGCTCCGCTACCTAATAATCGCTATCCAAAACCAACTTCGTTCCTGATATATTTTTCCTCTCGATGTCCTGCTACAAATCTATAAATCGCTATCCAAATCCAACTTCTTTCCTTTATATATTTCCTCTCGATGTCCTGCTCCCTTTAAATCGCTACCCAAATCCAACTTCTTTCCTTTATATATTTCCTCTCGATGTCCTGCTCCCTTTAAATCGCTACCCAAATCCAACTCCGTTCCTTATATATTACCACTCGATGTCCTGCTACCTTTCCCAATATCACTCCAAATCTATATAATTTTCCGTCGCTTCGTCGTTGCACAATCACCACTTTTTATACTTATTACTTTCGTCGCTGTTACTTCTTTACCCTTCTTTACTTAATCAAAACTCTTTAAACTCAAATACTTTTATTAACTTCTTTCAAAGATTGTTTACAAATTAGCACAGTATAAAAAAACACGTCTTTTTACAAAATGAATTTCGAAAATAATCTCCCTTGTTTACTTTCCAAGGCGACCATTTTAACTTTTCTGTCCACTACACTTTTAAAGTACATACTAAATCGTCCAATAACATCCTAACATTTCGTTTGTGTCGCACATACCATAGTTCATGTCCTTTTACACTTTCCTGATTCACATACAATTCTATTATTCGTCCTAAATATTTACAGTTCACCAATCACATTTGAAATTGTTATAACTAATACTTTTGAGCTTACAAATATTGTCCAAAAGTTGATTCTATTTAAAATGAAAAACCAAAATAAATCACACTTGAACCTGGATGCGTGGTTGATAGTAAACATTCATAGACGCATCCGGTTTTTGGACGGCAAATGTACTTTCAATGGCCTTTAAAATTCAAACTCGGTATAAACCCTTTAGCACTGTACATCTTACTACGTCATTTAGTCATTTAATATTACCTTTTGGCACTTAATTTCAACTACCATTTTGAATGGCACTTTAGTATACGTAAAATACGGCAAACATACATTTTTAAGTTTATGTGATCAAATATGTGGATTATTTTGCTTGGCATATACTACCTTGTACTAAACAACCCTTAGAACTCTTGGTAGCTCCCTTATACATTATATTGGCCCCACTGATTTTGAATGAAATTGGAAATTTCGTCGGTTTTACTCTTTCCTGGTGTGCATAATTTCTAATTTTATTTAAAATCAACCCCCCTCTCGTATTTCTACACAAAACCCCTTTCGTATTTCTACATATTGTAATTATTCAACCCCAATTTTTCTTTCTCAACATGCCTGTCTAACTACGCTATATACTAACCTACACTATAAACTAAAACAAAACTAAACTTTCCGTCGCATGAACTATATAACAACTATTCTACTAAACCCTCTTCCTGTACAACCTTATATGGGTATAGATTTTCCAAGTGAAAACGCCCACGATATTCCCCTGTCAGAGTAGCTAATTCAAATGTATTTCCTTCCGCAAAAATACGCGTGATCTTGTACGGCCCTTCATAAGGAAACAACAACTTCGCGCAAATGTTCCTGTCGCGGTTCGAAACTCTTAACCTTTTTACAATCACCAAATCTCCTATTTCAAAAGTAGTCCTTTTTTGATCCTGCTACACCTTCCATCGATATCCCTACGCTGCATCCTTTCGATCCGACGCCTAACACTACCCAACAACTCCGTGATGTCCTGCACCTCAACTTCTTCCCTCCATGGACTAGCTGGTATAATCCTTCGAATCAATGTTACCGGAAACGTTTTCGTAACTGAACTCGGTACACAATTCATGAAATTTTCAATCTGCGGCAGATATCTAACCCATCTATTATGGTGCTCTTGCGTCGCTAACCGTAGATATTTTATTACCTCCCGTATATATCGTTCGCATGGATTTGCTTTCGGATGCCTTATACTGCTAAATGACACCTTAATGTGCGCTCGATTTAACCCGTTCCTAAATCTTTGGTTGTTAAAATAAGTTGCGTTGTCTACCAAAATCCTCTCCATTCTCCCGATCTGGCTTCCAAATTCTTTAATCGACTGTAATGCATGCACCGTGTTACTTCGCCTTGCCGGAAATAGTTTAACAAATTTTGAAAAAACGTCCACCATTACTAATATGTGCCGATACCCCTGTTCACTCGTAATCAGGTTGCTTAAATAATCAATAGCTACCAATTCCAACGGTCCGCCCACGCTCACACTCATCGGTACGTTCTGCAACACCACGTTCTTGTCTTTCCCTAAGATACAAATTTTACAACGATTTATCCTTTCTTTAACCACCATGATATCGTTCCGTGCATAAAACGCCTCCCTGAATACCAAAAATGTTTTTCTTATGCCTATATGACCAAACTTTACATGAATTTCATCTATAATTTCCACAGCCGCTTCTCTGGATACCACTACCAGCTCTGCATCACCTATCCTTTTTACCACAAACTGCCCTATGATGGTAAATCCACGGTACTCCTCCACATTCTCGCTTGTTAATCTCTCGCGGATCGAGCTCACCTCACTGTGCCTCTGCGTCTCCATAAGCTTGGCGTTTGTCCACCGACCAACATCCCTGAACTCCTGCAACGCAACTAAACAATCTTTCACGTCCTTATTCGCTTCCACCTGCGGTCTGCTTAGAAAATCCGCCGTCACATTCTCCTTTCCTGGTTTGTGCTTGATTTCAAAATCGTATTCCTGTAATACTAACGCCCATCTGTACAACCTGCTGTTTAGAAACTCCTTTTTCTTCATAAATGTTACCACCGTGTTGTCGGATTCTATTAAAAATTTGTTACCTAGCAGATAAAAACGCAACTTTTTCACTGCATATACTATCGCCAACATTTCCTTCTCTGCCGTCGAATATCTGGTTTCGCAGTCTTTTAATACCCTCGAAATGAATACAATTGGTACCTCAGCTCCATCCTGTATCTGCACCAACTCAGCCCCTATCGCATATTTCGACGCATCCGT
The DNA here is from genome assembly GCA_036346225.1 of Platerodrilus igneus. NCBI lineage: Eukaryota > Metazoa > Arthropoda > Insecta > Coleoptera > Lycidae > Platerodrilus > Platerodrilus igneus. The sequence goes on from JARFIW010001381.1 coordinate 3,552,136, forward strand.
TCTTAAAATAAATTAGTCTTTGGAATTGGGATATTTTAATGACAACTCTTTATAAAACGCACTTTTTAAATCCTGGAACGCCTTTTCTCGATCAGTAGTCCATTTCCATCTTTGATTTTTCTTCAATAAACTCACCAACGCCACACACAACTCGGAATATCGCGGTATAAACCGTTTATAATAATTTAGAACCCCTAAAAATCCTCGCAATCCTCTCACATTCTTTGGTTGAGCAATATTTTTCAACTCGTCCAACCTTTTATTACAAATTTTCATCCTTGTTCACTGATTTCAAACCCTAAATACGTAACTTTGTTTTTAAACAACTCGCATTTTTCCACGTTTAACTTCAAACCCCCTTCGTCCAGCCTCTGGATCACCTTTTCTAAATGCTCCAGGTGTTCTTGCTCGTTCCTTGAAAAAATCAACAAATCATCCACGTAGTGCGAACAGAAACATTCATACTCATTAAACAACTTCTGCATGGCCCTTACAAGTGCTGCTGAAGAACTACTTAACCCAAACGGAACTACAGAAAACATGTAAATCTCCCCTTCAATGCTAAACCCTGTAAACTTCTTACTGTCTTCATGCAACGGAATTAACCAAAATGAATTTTTTAAATCTAATTTACTGAAAATCTTCATCTCGTACACTTTGTACAACAAATTATCTAACCCCTGCGGTTGTTCATACTGCGGTTTCGTAATCGAATTCAACTTCCTCGCATCCAAACAAATCCTAATATCCCTTTTGTTGGGTTTTGGTACAATAACTACCGGGTTCACGTATGGAGTTTTCGCTGGTTCTATGATTCCTTCTCGTAACATCTTGTTAATCTCGGCTTTAACCCTATTTCTAATAGCAAACGGAATTGGATACACCTTTGTATTAAACCCGTTGTCTTCCGTGACTTCTGACTTATGCATGTATCGCCTCGCAAATCTTGGCTCTTCATTAAATAACCCTATATATTTATTAAATAATTCTTCTAGCTTCGCCTTTATCTCAATACTCACTTTTCCAATCTGTTCATCCTTAATTAATCTCACAAACATATTACATAATCGTACTTTAACCTGTCTATAATCACTTGTCCTATCCATTCCTAATCCCGACCTATCTATATTATTTCCATTCCTATATTCCTCACTAACCGTAGACACCATCCATAACTTATCTTTATCAAATATTCGAATCGACCTATCCTTGCCATCTATATTCAATCCAAAATCCTCTATAAAATCCATTCCTAATATGAAATCTAGCTGCAACCCCTTTGTAATTAAAAATTCTGCCTCTCCTGCATTTTTTTCCCTACAAATATCGGTACACGGATGACCCTATAAATCGTAGTTAACTTTTTATTCATTGCCGACCATAAATTAACCCCATCAATCGCTTCTATTCTACCTTTTAAGAATCAGCATGTTTTACCACCAACTCCTCATCAACCAGCGACAACTGTGAACCACTATCAACTAAAGCAACATATAAACAATCCCTTAAACTAATATTAATAAACAAAGGTTCTTTTTATTCAAATTATAATTATTTAACAATAAGTCTTTTAAACTATAACCTACGTCGAGCTTTAATCCTAGACATTCGTTCTTCCAAAATTTGGCGTTTTTTTTTCTCCTGCTGGTGCCTCGTGTATCTGCACCACTTCAATTTTATCGGTGTCCTGAGTCCTTGCGCTTGTCGTTATGTGGTGGACGTTGGCGTCCCTGTCCGTCCGGCTATATCCATGCTGTGATCCGCCTCCCGTCGTCCGGCCGTCATCCGCGTTGTCGTCGTGCGGGTACCTGTTTTGTCCTTGTACGTCGTTCCCCCGGTGTTCCCTATTGTAGTATGGTCTTCTGTTTCCGTCGTGTCCCCAGTGATTTCGGTGTCCGTGATTGAAATAGTCCTGTCGGTAGTTGGGTCGATGTTCGTGATTGAAATTGTCCTGTCTGTAGTTATGTCGCTGTTCGTGGTACGTATGTCGTCGGTTGTCATCCCTATAACCCCGGTTTTGATCCCAATGGTACGCTAGCCCCTCAAGCAGCCGGTATTATTCATACTGATTTTTTTTGTCTCTAGTGTCTCTAGTGCCGTTGCTAAATCGAAGTTTGTCATGACGCCTAAAAATTCCCGTAGTGTTTTTACATTATGTACCACTTGTCCTGTGAGTAGTAATACCATGTCGTCCGCGCCCAATTTCGGTGTCAAGTGCTGTGTCTGTCCCTGCAATTGTATCCGTGTAATTTTAGTCTCGTCATCTACGCGGTCTACGTCGTCTTGTAATTTCGTCCCGCGTTCGTCCTCTGTCCGCGATTCTTCGATTTCGTCTGTTAGGTCCGTTTGTAGTTCCGTGTGTGTGTCTGCAATCTGGTCTGTTAACTCCGTTTGTTTTTCCGTGTGTGATGTCTTTACATCTGTCCGCGGCTGTTCGGTTTTGTCTGTTAAGTCCGTTTGTAGTTCCGTGTGTGTGTGTCTGCAATCTGGTCTGTTAACTCCGTTTGTTTTTCCGTGTGTGACTCTGTAATTGTGTCAGTCAAACCCGTTTTTAGTTCCGTGCGTGTCGTCTTAATATCTGTCCGTAGGTCCGTTTTTGTCGCGTTCAAGTCTCCCTGAATCTGTACCCGTGTATTTTCTAATTTGTCATCTATTCTGTCTATCTTTTCGTGTACCTCGGTCCTTATGTCGTCCTTTACGTTTTGCATTTGCGTGAGTAGATAGTCCTGTGTATAATTCAGTTTGGCCGTCAGTTCCGCGTGTGCCGTCCTAAACTCGTTTCTTAGTTCGTTATGTGATTCCGTAATTCTATCTGTCAACTCTGTTTTAACGGTTCTTAGTTCCGTATGTGTCTCTGTAGTTTTGTTTGTCAAATTCGTTTGTAGTTCCGTGTATGAAGTCGCCATTTGGTTTGTTAAATTTGTTTGCAAGCTCATTATGAGTCGTATTAGGTCCTGGGTTCCAGCGGTTTCTGCTACCCTTACCTCCGGTGCCGTCGCCTGGTTCGTGTCCATGTCTAACACCTCCGGTACCGTCTGCCTCACCTCCATCTCCTGGATGTCTCCTCCTGCGTCTAACTCTATGTCTTGCGTCCTAATTTCATCGTTTAGTGTCGCGATTTCTGCTTCAATTCCGTATATCCGTCCCGATCTCGTAATCCGATTCATTTCTGGGTCCGTCATCTCTGCAGCCTTTTTTTGAACTCCTTTGCCTGAAAATATGTAAACCACGGGCCCCACCTAATCTCAAGATCCCGTATCCTAGTACTTCTGTCTAATTTCAACTCGATCTAGCCTTTTTTTCCAGCCCCACGTTGGGTTTGCCACCTCTAGTATTACTATCTATCTATCTGTATGATTACTACCCCCTTTTTTATTACTACTCACTGTCCGTCACTCACTCTCTTTTTGCCCCTTTTTGTAGCGCCTTTTATGAAATGTGCACACTTAACGCACACCCCGTATTTGCAACGTTTGGTTGGTTCTTTAATTAAATTATTTATTTCAATGCCTCGACTATTTAAGCTCTTAATCTCAGGGTGTTTAACTACTTATAGTGAGTTCTGTTATAAGTAGATGTACCAAGTCCAACCAAAGTGCACTCTTTTGTTTTAGTACTAAATTTTTTACTGTATTTTGTATATGCCAAAATTTCTATTAAGATCAACGACGCTTTGTGCCAAATTAAATTACTACCAAAATTTATGACTATTTTTGACGTTTAAGATATTTCAGCACTTACCTGGTTTACACTTCGTTGTTGGCCGCGCTGACTGCTGGCTCAAAATCCGTGTCGCCGTATGCGTCTTTACACTGATGTCCTATTTGGTTGAATTTTGTACCGCCTCCAGGTGTCGTTCTTGTAATTTTAAGCTGCTCCCCAATACCTGAAATAATTAACCCGAATTTAAAATTTTGAATACCCAGTGCTATAACTTCCCCTGTGCTAATTTCTGCTTCGAATCCTCTACTACCAATTATTGTTCTCCTTAATCTCGCTCGTCGTGTATTCAATAAATCCGTCCGGTTCTTCTTAATTAATCCAAATCTACTCGCTGTCCTTTTACAAATTGCCCGCTGCTCCGCTACCAATCTATAACTCGCTATCCAAATCCAACTACTGTTCCTTTATATGTCCTCCCGATGTCCTTGCTACCTTTAAATTGCTATCCAAATCCAACTTTCTTTCCTTTTTATGTATAACCACTCGATTTCCTGCTACCTATAACTCGCTTTAAATCGCTATCCAAATTCAAACTCCGTTCCTTTATATAAATCTTCCCAATGTCCTGCTACCTATAAATTGCTTTCCAAATCCAAACTCCGTTCCTTTATATAAATCTTCCCAATGTCCAGCTACCTTTAACACGCTATCCAAATTCAACTTCTTTCCTTATAACCACTCGCTTTCCAAATCTAACTTATCCGTCGTTTCACCGTCGCACAATTACCAATCTTTACTTTATGCTTTTGTCGCTGTTGCTTCTTTACCACACTTTATTAAATCAAAACTCTTTTAGAAACAAATACTTTTATTAACTTTTTTCAAAATCGTTACAAATTAGCACAGTATGAAAAAACACGTCTTTTTACAAAAATACAGTTCGAAAATAATCTCTCGTTGTTTGCTTTCTACGGCAACCATTTTAACTTTTCTCGCCTACTACCCCATAACTAAATCGTCCAATAATATTCGCACACTACGTTTGTGTCGCACATACCATAATTCATGTCCTTTCTACATTTTTATAAATCACATTAAATTCTATCATTGGTCCAAAATAATTACAGTTCATCAATCACATTTGATGTTGTTATAGCTAATAATTTAGAATTTACAAACATTGTCCAAAAGTTGATTCTATTTAAAATGCAAAACCAAAATAAATTACACTAGAACCTGGATGCGTAATCGACATTAAACATTCATAGACGCATCCGGTTTCCGGACGGCAAATGTACTTTCATAAGCCTTTAACATTCAAACTCGGTATAAACCATTGAGCACTGCACATCTTACTACGTCATTTAGTCATTTCGATATTACCTTTTGGCACTTAATTTCAACTACCATTTTGAATGGTATTTTAGCATATGTAGAATACGGGAAACATACATTTTTAAGTTTATATGATCAAATATGTGGATTATTTTGCTTGGCATATACGACCTTGTACTAAACCACCCTCAGAACTCTTGGTAGCTCCCTTATACACTACAATATATATATATATATATATATATATATATATATATATAAAAGACAGGTTATTTGCAGTCCGCAATAAGAAATTGTGTAGAACAATATATAAAATAAGATGTATCTGTAAACAAACTCTATGAAAATAATAGAGTCTATTGACGAATACAAATCGGGCTGGTAGTTATATAGCCATTAACAAAACATTAGCTTATTACTTCATAGGGGAGGAAACATCCACTGACCGACAGTTTCGGCTTTATTAAGCCTCCTCAGAGTGAAATAGTCTCCAAGAACCCTATGAAGTAATCGAAGCTATTATACTGGTATAATTTCGAAACAATCTCTGTACTATGGCAAAAGTAAATAAAACCGCCATCAGGTGATAAAACACCAACACTACTAAAGTGTGGAAGTACAGAATTGAACCGAAACTACATAGTAAATCCTATAGATGGCTATACAAGTACGTGTGGCCATTTGAGATTTGCGGAATGTTACAGCAAAATTTATTTGCAAACGTAACAAACCTTCTCGCGGCGACACCCGGGTTCATGCCCCAAGGCAAATCAAATAATAAAAGACAGGTTATTTGCAGTCCGCAATAAGAAATTGTGTAGAATAATATATAAAATAAGATGTATCTGTAAACAAACTCTATGAAAATAATAGAGTCTATTGACGAATACAAATCGGGCTGGTAGTTATATAGCTCTTATTGCGGACTGCAAATAACCTGTCTTTTATTATTTGATTTGCCTTGGGGCATTAACCCGGGTGTCGTCGCGAGAAGGTTTGTTACGTTTGCAAATAAATTTTGCTGTAATATTCCGCAAATCTCAAATGGCCACACGTACTTTTATAGCCATCTATAGGATTTACTATGTAGTTTCGATTCAATTCTGTACTTCCACACTTTAGTAGTGTTGGTGTTTTATCACCTGATGGCGGTTTTATTTACTTTTGCCATAGTACAGAGATTGTTTCGAAATTATACCAGTATAATAGCTTCGATTACTTCATAGGGTTCTTGGAGACTATTTCACTCTGAGGAGGCTTAATAAAGCCGAAACCGTCGGTCAGTGGATGTTTCCTCCCATATGAAGTAATAAGCTAATGTTTTGTTAATGGCTATATAACTACCAGCCCGATTTGTATTCGTCAATAGACTCTATTATTTTCATAGAGTTTGTTTACAGATACATCTTATTTTATATATATATATATATATATATATATATATATACTACTTTGGATATTTAGGTTAGAACCGATGGTAGATAGGCCAGATAAATATTTAGGACAGGGTATACCATGTATATAGAAGGTATGTAATTATTTGAAACATTTTTCTAAGTTATAGCATAAGGATGCATAAGTTATAATACGCTTTAAGGTTAATTTTGCTTCATTTTAGGGTTAGGATAAAAATTAATTAAATTATTAAATATAATAGGTGTGAATCCGTAAGGTAAACACATGCATTTAAATGTATAAGTACCATACAAAGTTAATAGTAGACAAGCTTTTCATTTCGTGGCATAAAAATCAATAATTAGAAGAAGGTGAATTCGTTAGAGATATCAAGTAACGGATATTCGAACTGTAATTATCCTATTTGTGTACATAACTTAAGGTAGGGTAATATGAAGCTGGAACATCGATAATATTATAGAGCTTAGTGTAAGATATAAAAGTTGGACAAGAATCAAGTTAACGATTACGAGTTTCTAAGAGCGAACGTAAATTTTCCGTTTGCTGCACGCAAACGGAAAATTTCCAGTAAGGTTTAGTATTCGGCGTATTAATTTAAAAACCTGTAAACAAATAAAAGATCGCTGAAAATGAACAGCAGGTCTATGTTGAAGGTTACATACAAAAATGGATCGATAGAATAAGCAGAAAGAAGTGTATTTTGTATAAGGTAGAAAGAAATGAGAGATAGCATATGGTTAGTTGTGAATGACTTTGAAACGTCTTTAAAACAAGGAAATTTTAAAGGTAGAGAAGTAAGACTGAGATGCAGCGTGTTTTTATAAGACATCGATTTGGAAGGGAATTGAAAAGCACGGTTGAAGGCTACAGAGAGAGTAGGACTATTAGACTGTGTATATAAGAAAGAGAAGGACGATAGTGTAGATTGGTAGGGTAGCATGAAACTTGTAAATAGCGGGGATAAAGGTAAGGAGATACAACATACGGGTTAAACAAGGATACAAGAAATTGATAACTGACATAGAAAATTGAGAAGGGTATAAGACAAAGGACAGAACAGTTTAGATGCATGTTAGAGAGAGGTACCGTATATGCGCATATGAAAGAGGCGTGTGGATACTTGTGTTGATGCCAGTTACAGGGGGACTTCGGCGAATTTGACAGCCGTTGGAAAGTTTAATTAGGGTTTCGGACTAAAATGTTTGTATGTTACTGAAAATTCTGCAAGACAATTGATAAACGGCTGCCAAGTTTACAGCGATAAGCTGAAGGTTAATGGCTAGATTTGTAGATTTGAACGACAATTAGGTATTGTTGTGTGCATAGGTTTGTGGAATCGGTAGACCGTTTAACAAGGTTTACCAAGAAAGCGTGTTTGTGGGGTGATGTGATAAGGTTTAAGGAGAATTCTTGAGTCTATATAAACTAAGAAGAGGCGGTAAACGCTCTTTTTCTTTTTCGATCTTCAGCCAAGCTTTAAACTACAATAGTAAATTAATGACTAGTGAGTTTGAGATTTTTAATAAATTAAATATGCACAAGTTGGTGCAAGATTAAATAACAGTCGTAAACTGATAAAATACATTTTGAAAAGCGAAGCTTGATGTACGTAAGTAGACGTCTTTCTATTTTTCGTTGGAGGTGCTTGTTGTATACTGACTTGGAGTAGTGGATGTTGATGGACCAGTAGCGGATGTACGTTGGTTTGGAAGTACCGTACATTGGATGTAGAGAGACCTCGGTGGATGATTGCTATTCCTGGTGGTAGGAGTTGACTTGGGATGATTCCTGTACCTGCAGTCATAAAGGAGGACTAAGTCAGAGATGGTTTCAGGGCAGAGATCTGGTAGTGCTACATTCCAGGTAACTAAACTTTATAAAAACTTTGTAACTGTGGTGATTGTTTTGTGATTATGACATTTTGTACTTTTTGGGTAGATTTTGTTGAATTTTATGGACATAATAATTGATGATTTACCTTTGATGAAAAATTCTTTGAAAATATGTTTATGTAAAACTATGTATTATAAAATGAGTGTGTAATATTGGCTTTTGTACAAAGTAAACGGGTTTTTGGTAATTTTTGAGTTCAATAATTAGCACTTAGGTACAGAGAGGTTTTTACTATGAAATCGTATTAGACCTGGGGTTTTAAAATAATATTTGGGATAAGCCCAGTTACTTTTAATAAAGATAGATGTAAATAGCAAAAATTTTGAAATGGTGGCATTTTTAAAAGACTTCATTTATAATTGAATGTTGTTGTTAGATAGCCAAGTTGTGAATTAAGAGTCTTAAGACAAAGATTTTTGGGTAGTGATTTGATGTTACAATAAAGTGTGATGCAATTTTGGTAGTCGAATTTCCTTTCTTTGAATAGTAGGGTAGTATTTTCAGAGAGCAACTAAGCAGCCGTGGCGAATATACCTGAGGAAGCAGAGCAAAAAGGCTGGAGATTTGGGTCCAACTTGTTTCAGGTAGTTTCAGAGAATTTATGGCAGCCCATTCGTGGAGCTTTTCCGCAGCATTTATATCGACCCAATTGTGGAACTTAAATTTACTTTAGATATTTTTTATAGGGCTAACCCGAGAAAGCTCACTAACTTCAGATATATATATATATATATATATATATATATATATATATATAAAATATATTTGGACTCCCAAAGGGTTGAGTGACTTCTTAAGTTCCTAAAAACGGATTTTGCTCATACCCTCCAAACGGAGAGCTTCCGGGAAGCGCTGTTTGTTCATAAGAATATCTTGAGAGAACAGGTAGGAATATGGACGCAAACCCTGGATCCTTGCGTCGGATAAGAAAGGACCGATCTCCAAAATTTGACTTTTCAACGCTTCACCTAAAGGTAAAATACATTGGTTAGGAAGCGAGTTTCATTACTTGAAAATATTGAATTTTGACCGACCCTGGCAATTCCAAGCAAGGTAGGGATCTTTAGCATGCGTGATATCATTCACATGCGGTAAGTACATTCTACCTCTTATACAAACGAAGTCGCATTTATATGAAAAATGTTTGTTTAACATTTTTCAAGCAGTTCGTTTCGGGAATCGATCCCTGGACCTAGCGATCAGCAGTCATGCCCGAATCTGTCTGAAGGGGGTCAGCCCGCAGGCGACCTTGATAACAAATTGCACTATCGATGGCTTAAACGTTCATCTAACGGAGGACAGTGGCGATACAAAGCCATACGGAGTTCTCCGCAGCCAAGGCCCAATGTCGTGATGTAACAACCTTCTAACCATGCAGCGACTTAGGAAGTAAGAAAAAAATAAAAAATATATAAAAGCTGAAAGAGAGCGATTGGATGTTGGAATGTTTCTAGCTTCATAGCAACAAGGTAGAAGAGGGAAAAAGAAGGACTCCCACTGAACAAACGCGATAGAAGAAAAACGGTGGATAGCAAAGCACTGCTCAATCACCCAAAATGTAGACATCAACCCAGAGTGGAGGAGAATCACTGTTATGTGATTGACGTTATCTCGAGACTAATTCAGGTCTAACGAAGGAAAAATATAAGGTTGAAACAGAGATAGAAAGATATATAGAGTCTTAAGATACGCATTCTAGCGAAAAGTGTACAGAGTAGAGGATATTCCCAGTAAAACAGATCCGTCTAAAGGACAATTTACAACATACCCGATAAAGTATGCCCTATTCGAACACGTCGATAATTGAAAATCGACTAGGCTCCAAATAAAATAAAGGCAAAGCATCTATTTATAGAGCAAATTTACTGCGATAAGGAAAACAGGAAAGAGGTAAAACAACCACCTTAAATGTACCCACACAAAATTTCAAAAACGGTAGCTACCACAGATATACAAAAATAATTATACAATACAGTTATTCAAGGATATAAGTTGAAAAATGTTAAATATACCAAGAAAAAGATTACCGCTGAATACGGTAAAAGGCGACAGTCCCCTAACGACACATTCAGGAAAAACAGAATTATGCGCAAAAATCCTTATAATATGGAAAACAGTTGATAACGGAATTTGTAAAAAATGATTGAAATATTTGCGAAAGAAAAGACACCGAATAGTAATTCTTCGTAGTCACAACCTTGGAAATCGACTTTTTACTACAGAAGCATATGTTACGATCATATAGGTATCCAAAGCGCTAAGCACCGACCCGACATCATCAAGTACATATCTTAAGGATTCACTGAATTATTCATACCAAAGATGCATCCAACCATAACAAAATGCGGTGAGTTGCATTATAATAAGAACAATACGGAAATAAATGAGGGAAAATTAAGAAAATACAGCTAAAAAGAATTTAAAACTAGGAATGAATGAATTGCGTGATTTGGAATAAATGAGGTATTTAAGAAACAAAGCAGATATGCGGCGAATCTGTTGGTAACTTACAACATTTAAAACAGGGAACACATAAGATATTAAGCGATAAGAAAGGCAAGGGATGGCTCAGGTAACTTCACTGCATTACACACTCTAATTGGTCACTTCATTTGTTCTTATTGGTTGAAACAATGACGCACATGCTACGAAGCGTGAGAGAACGCCTAATGTCACATTAGATTTATACCTAATACATAATGAAGATAATAAACTATTTTTAATAGTTTCTGATAGTGTTTGGTACTCAAAACCGCATTTTTAATGCCTTATAGCCTACTTATAGAAGCTAAAATACAATGAGAAATATACCTCCACTTTATGACGGGTTATTGAAATACGGTCGTGACGCCAAAGAAAGCGTAACATGCTGGCTTGTGCGATCGCTTTCGACTCATAGGTCTGCATCATCCGTGTCGCCCATATCAAGTGGAGTGTTGGAGAATATATTTTGTCTGCTTTGTTTCTCAACTGCATATACTCGATCTATTACATTCAGCCAACGGTGGATACGACGATCTTCTACCTGACGTGTTTCAAGTCAATATCGATCGTAAGGTGGCAAGTCTATCTACACATAGCGCTTAACACACACAACCGATAAATGGTGGTTATCATTTATTGCTTCTAGATTTTCTTAGTTTACACTACTGTACCCTTCTATAGACCCTATTTCGGTCATTTTAATACAGTCTTCATTTTGATACAGTATCTTTTAGAGAAACACGTCCTATGTGACGAGCTGCATGCCACTGATCAATGCGACGTTCGAGTAGTGCCTGAGTGCAAATTTAAACAGATCTGTACAGGCCCGTATCATCTATATAAATGATATTACCTCAAATGTTTTACCTTGAAACTCTCTAACCAACTATGTTCAAAGATTTGGCTCTATTTAAGTTTTGCTATGGTAGCCAAACAAAAAGTAGTGTTTGTTAGCAGTTTGTTGTAGATTTATGCACAGAATTCCACCTGAAATCTGCATTCGACCAAGCCAGGCTGGATATACCGGCCGATGTGTATTTTCAGAATGCCCTTTCTAGCACGTTCAATTTGTCTTTGTATTTTCTAACTCGGTGCGTATGAAATCACCTACATTCATCCTTAAGAACATTCTTTGTAAGTAAGTTGGGCGGCTCTGTGGATCAGATATGTTCGCGCATTACTCCATATCCCCAGATCCATGGTTTGAATCTCGGCATAGACTACTTGAAAAATGTTATGCGAGCATTTTTCACAAAAATACGCCCCAGTACGAATGAAAGGTAAAAAGTGGGTCCCATGTGTGAGCGTTCTTACGCACGTTAAAGATCCCTAACTTATTTGAAATTGTAAGGATTTGACAAAATTCAAATTTTCCAGGTAAAAAAAATCGCTTTCTGGCCAAAGCGGTTCCTTCGGGTGGAGCATTGAAAAATTAAATGTAGGGGCATTAGTAATTCCTGGTTTCATGCTTATGACCTTCTGACCATTCATGATAGAATTTAATCCGTATCAAATTGGTCGACGGCAATTACCGTCCACTTGGATTTTCTATGAGTGGTGACTGACGTAAGTGAAATATCTCGTAACGGAAGTTTCGGTTTCTTCGTGATATTCCCTGCCTATAATTGGTTTTTACTCTTGACCTATAAGCGATTATAAGCGTTTGGAACTCGTTGTGGCGAGCATGCCGATTGCGAAATTATTCTTCCGTTTGTAGCGGTAGCTTCGTTTGCTTGGGATCTGGCCTTCCGCTTTTAACACCGCCAACGTCTTCTCGCAACCTTTTATTATTTTCGTTGGCGGATCTATGAAGTCTATTCCTGAAAATATTTAAAAAATAGGTTCGTTTCTATTAAAAAAAGGCAAAATGCATGTCCTGGGCAATATTACAAGAGAAAACGCTTCCTATTTCACAAATCACAAGGTATCGAAGGAAACATTGGTTAATTTAAAGTTAGTGGGAGTCTTGAAGCTTAGTGATTTGAACAAATGTCAGCAACAAAGGAAATTGCTAGATACGCTTGGTTTCAATATTGAGGCTTGAAGTTTTTTTATGATATTGTTATCAAACTTCTGCTATTCACTAATGATGTGTGGAAAACTGACAGCTCTCTTTTAAGTGTGTGAAAAAAATATTACAAGTGAAATATAATGGCGTGAATTTTTAATACACCAACGCTCACAAGGGTGGATTTAGAAAGAATAGACAATTTGACATTTTCAATTAACGAGTTCAACTCGGGAAACTTTTTCAACGCTTTTTTAATTACAATTCATGGAAATCACGTTTGCAAATGGAAATCTTTTCAAAGCATTAAACGCGTTTTAAATTAACTAACTTAAATTAATATCGTTTCCGTTCATTTTTGGCACTTAATTAACAGCTTCAAAAACATGTTTTCAACGTCAGTAGGTAATCGATTTTAGCTTAGAACTTAGTAGTTTTAAACTCTTACAATGTGCATGCTGATTTAGCTTCTTTATTTAGTCCTACGTATATACATTGCATTGTAGATACTGTTATAGTAAATAGGTAATATTTCTATGGATATTCGTCATACAAATTTATGACGTAAAATCACAAGAATTGTACCACAATATCAATTATTAGTTGTTAAAATAATTATCAAACTTTTCACACTTTCAAATGCCAAAGACGTTGCACGTTTCGGATCTTAAGATCTTGAGATGGTTGTGGTTTCAGATATTCAAAATCTTATTATTACTAGTTTTTTGTTCTTGAAGGAATTGAATAGGGTGTTTGAACAACCAAGGTAGTATTTTCTATAGGAAAATTAATCGGACGATAAAACATTGTACAATTTTCTCCCAGAATGCCAGAAGCACCTTTAACGACCCATCATACTTACCATATTTACAGTATTTTTTTAAACTGCCTTTGGTTTATTGCCGATATAGGTAAAGTCTCATCAACTATGGACTGAAAGCAAATATCTCGTCATCAGTTAGCACAAAGCAGGAAGGACGATTAGACAAAGTGGCTTTCCGTTAAAAATATTCATGTCTGTGTTTAAAGCTATATTTGACAAATTTGTAAGGCATCGTGTTACGCTAACGATAAATTAAATATGAAGAAAATGAAATTTAATTTTGAAAAAACAAAATATATGGACGCGCTTTGTATAAAAGTTTTCGTAAATAATCGTTCTAAATTAATCAGAATATTTCAAATTTTGTTACTATAAAAATAAAGTACAAATTTATTCTTTTAAATAGGTTGTATGGTAAGATGATATAAAAATACACAAAGCAGACATCAAAATGTGACAAACACTTCCGTATACATTTTCTACAGATAAGTAAATTATAATGGACTGTAAGTGTGCGAATTAGCGAACTAAGCATAGAGAAAACTCGACACGTAGTATTAAATAGACACTGGCCGCAATAAAATATGATTTACAGTGGGAGTACAATAGATTTGTTGGACACAACGAAAATGAAATATAATCAGTTATATAGGACTCGGTTGCCTGAAAACATCAAGTATGTAAGGATAGGAGAATGTAAGATTGCGGGTGGAGGAAGCGGTTCTGAATGAGGCCGTAGGACAAGTTAAGTTATCATTTCATCATTTTGTTTTCGACCTTACTTAAGGTCGGTTTGACGCAGCTCTAACTTCTTTCATGTTTAGGTTATGTCACTGTTAGGAATGTTTTACTACTCAAAACTATATTTTAATGGACACATATACGAAAATTGTGTTGAGGTTAGGTTACTGTTATGGATGTTTTACTACTAAGAAATAATATTTGAACGTGCACATATGCCAATATAATGTTCATCGTTATGAATGTTTTTCTACTAAGACAAAGTACCCAAACTGGTGCATGGACAAAAATCGTGTTTAGGTTAGGTTAGATTAGTTTAAATTGTTTTAGGGTATGTGCGGCGAGCACTTATAAATGATGTAAAGATTGGTTGCAGCTATTGCAAGGACTTTATGTCACTGTTAATTCAGCATCTATTGTTTCACACAAAAACAAAGATCCAACATTTACAAATAGATTGTAACAAAAATCAAAACCTACATCTATTACTCATTGTACAAAAGTTTCTTTTCAAATGTTCACACAATGCTGAATTAAAATTACATGGATATATTGCCAGATATATTTACACGGGATTACGTTTCTGTAGATGACCTAAAACGCGGAAAACTCATTTTCCTGTAGACACCTCCAAAGTGTTGTCGCCACATGAACTGATAAATGTTATCTGGGAGTTGAACTTGATATCGAAAGGCGCTAACAAAATTTTTTTGTATTTCAAAATCCCTCTAATTGATGACAATTTCCTATTGTTACAACAAAGATAAGACCACAACAAATAAGAATGAAGCATGCATTGGGAGAATGCATACAGTTCTGTTACTTTTTACGTTCATCTCAATACTATAGATATTTAAGAAATGCACTTCAATAAATGGAGAAAATAAATAAAATAAATGTAATGCAATAAACCAAAAAGTATAAGTTCCTCCTGCTAAAAAAATGACACAGACATTAGAGATCTGTGTATGCAATGAATAGTCTGAAGGAATTGATGTTTATTACAACAGATGTATGGCAACAAAAAGAAACACATTTAGCATATCTATTCATCAAGTAATGTACACTTGAAATGCTGCTTTGGCTAAAATTCGCAACGTAATCTTCCGCCCTTTACGGCTATGAGTATGAGACTCAATAAATTGAACAATTCCGTTACTCAACTTAAACTTTATTGTTTCAAAACATACCTTAGGTTGGAGTTCGGACAGTTTGGTACATTGAATTATTATCATCATACTCCATCAAATCTTTCTTACAAACTTAAACTAACTATCGATTGTTCAAGAGCAACCAACTTAATTTCTAGCGCCACCTACTACCAACACTTTCCCCCACTGTCTTCCTCTACATCACTAATCATCGTGCACACTTCCTATCGTGCCAAATTCTTAATTTCAAATATAACACAAGCTGCCGCACTACAACTTACTAATATTGTGTGGTATAATTATAGTATAGTGAATATTTTTAGTGCGTCTGACATTAGACGGTGCACTTCGTTTATGCAATTCTTAAATGCATGGATTAGACCAATTAAAGCATAACCGGTTTTCCTGACCGGCCCTATATATATATATATATATATATATATATATATATGATATATATATATATATATATATATATATATATATATTAAAAAAATTACAAAGGAAAAACTTTTTCTTCTTGTACCATTAAAAAAATTACGAGGAAAAACCTTTTTCTTCTTGAACCATTAAAAAAATTACAAAAGAAAAACTTTTTTTCTTGAACCATTAAAAAATTACAAAGGAAAAACTTTTTCATTTTGGACCATTAAAAAATTACAAAAGAAAAACTTTTTCATCTTGAACCATTAAAAAATTACAAAGGAAAACTTTTTCTTTTTGAACCATTAAAAAATTACAAAAGAAAAACTTTTTCTTTTTGAACCATTAAGAAATTATAAAAGAAAAAACTTTTTATTCTTGAACCATTAAAAAATTACAAAGGAAAACCTTTTTCTTTTTGGACCATTAAAAAAATTACAAAAGAATAGCTTTTTCATCTTGAACCATTAAAAAATTACAAAGGAAAAACTTTTTCATTTTGGACCATTAAAAAATTACAAAAGAAAAACTATTTCAACTTGAACCATTAAAAAATTACAACGGAAAATTTTTTCTTTTTACCTTTAAAAAATTACAAAAGAAAAACTTTTTCTTTTTGAACCATTAAGAAATTACAAAAGAAAAAACTTTTTATTCTTGAACCATTAAAAAATTACAAAGGAAAACTTTTTCTTTTTGAACCATTAAAAAATTACAAAGGACAAACCTTTTTTTTGAAAATTACAAAGGAGAAAACTTTTTCTTCTTGAACCATTAAAAAATTACAAAGGGAAAAACTTTTTCTTCTCGAACCATTAAAAAATTATAGAGGAAAAATTTTTTCTTCTGGACCATTAAAAAATTACAAACGAAAAACTTTGTTTTTTTAAACCATTAAAAAATTGCAGGGGAGGGACTTTTTCTTGTTGAACCATTGAAAAATGACAAAGGAAAAAAATTTTCTTCCTGAACCATTAAACATTATTACGAACAAAAACATTCCTGCTCTTTTGATCTTTCTTCTTGGACAAATTAAAATTTATTATGAAGAAAATGATATGTGTGTCCTTTTGCTTCTTTCTTGGAACATTAAAAAATTACAAAGAATACAGCTTTTGCCTCTTTGACTGTTAGCAAAAAGATATTTATGTCCTTTGACTGTTAAAAATTATTACGAAGGAAAAGGAATATTTCAGTCTTCTTGAACCTTTAAAAAAATTACAAAGGAAAAACTTTTTCTTTTTGGGCCATTAATAAATTACCAAGGAAAAACTTTTTCTTCTTGAACCATTAAAAAATTACAAACGAAAAACTTTTTCTTCTTGGACCATTAATAAATTACCAAGGAAAAACTTTTTCTTCTTGAACTATTAAAAAATGACAAAGGAAAAAATTTTTCTTTCTTTACCATTAGAAAACAATAGAAGGGGAACGAGCTGTATACACATGCTGTGTGATAATTTCAGGGAACTATGTAGGCTAGCTCAGAATATAAATAAGTGCAGGTACGTGTCAAACCAGTTTTGAGACGGAAAACCTAATGATGAAAAAATAAGCGCAGATAAATCTGATGATTAGTATAAACAACTAGTTGTTGGTTGCGAAATACCTGCAACTAATGTTGACTGTGCGAAAAGATAAATTGGAAAATATATTAAATCGCCAAATGGTTAAGTGTTAGGGGGAACTTGGCAGCCACAGGCTGCTTACCTCCCTTCACAACCATTGAAGGTCGGAGAAATAGGGCATATAACTGTAAAACAATAGAAAGTGATCGAACTGCATCTAACAAGAAAGAACAGCGCCTATGAGGAAAGACAACAAACATAGAATAAGAAGAAAATTGTTGAAAGCATATGTGTGGAGCACAGCACAGTATACCTATGAAATACGGGCAGTCTGAAACGCAGACAGAAAAACGGTAGCAGCCTTTTGAAATGCTGTGCTTCAGATGTATGAGGACGATAGCATGGACAGACAAAGATAATAACAAATAAGTTACAGAAATAGTAGAGGAACAAGGATATCTGGGGAAAAAGAGAAATAGTATGGCGGAATACGTTCTAAGGCATTTTTGGGGAATAGTATGTGATATATTACAAGCACAGATAGGAAAAAAGAGGTAGATGTAGACCTAGATCAGACAGTTATAGATGCAAACTGTGCATATTTCAAGGAAATCTGTAGGTTAGTTCAGAATAGGGAACAATGATGGTATGCGTCTAACCAGTTCTAGGACTGAAGACCTAATGAAGATGCTATTCAGAAGCCGTTCCACTTCTTAGTAGGGCCAATCCATACCAAGTGGTCCAGGAAAAAAATAATTAGATGCTTGATAAGCTTAGAAAAGTTTGATATTTGCTGGCTGAATTCCCTAATGTTTATTGGATTCAAAAACATTTTTAAAAATTGTTTATTGTTTATCATTTAGATAAAGCAGCCATTATTGTTTTCGTATACTGGCATATTTTCGCATTTGCAAGTATCTGCGTTTTTTTAATAATTCAATAATGAATTGCCCTAGATCTTTCAACTAAAAAGGATTTAGTTCAGCACACTCTAGCCTACAAATTAAAACTATTATCACCTACCTGAATGTATTCCATAGTATATTTTTAATAGCTCAAAGTCATTGACCGCAATTTTAAAAAGCTCAATTTTTGAACAGTAGTTTTCCGAAGAAGGAGTAATTTATCAGCCTCAATATTTTTTGTGTTACTACGCTACATAGTAGTTATTTTTTTTTTATAGAGTATCGAATGGTGAGAAGCTTACCCTTAAAAAACACAGCTATTATTGGTCACGGTGTACAAAATGTGACTCAGCCAGAGACCTCTACCTTGCGGCAAATACTTTCAAATAGGTCTAAAATAACAAATCAACAGAAAAAAAAGTGTACTATTAGCAATTTTTGCGTAAAAAACAAGATTTTTGTACCCAATATTGGGGGTTATGTAACCCGATTATGTTTTATTTTTATTTTGCTTTAATTGTGCTCAGGGCATTTATTGTGATATAATATACCCTATAGTAGGGGATAAAGAATACTACTATAGTAAGCCTGCTTATCGTAAAAGGCGATTACAAGGAGCAGCAAGGGGCAGCAGCCTTGCTGGCTAAAAGAGATTGGAGGAGGGTCGGTTGGTCTCGGGCGATCCTCAATAATTTACAAGCTTGTTGGGGGTTGGCCGTGACGGATACGGCTTTTTGCTAAAATCTTTAAAAACTGCGTTGTGGAAAGATATGGGAGCCTACCACAATATTTCCCAGATGTGCGTGGCCTAAAACACAAAATACATATGATGGAGAGCTCAAGTAAAATTCTTGTCCGGAGGTAAAATACTCCCTCATTCGGATCTCCGGGAGGGGGTACTTGGGGCTCGTCATCGTAAGAATATAAAACAACAGTTCGATTTAGTGATAGGGACTTGGAATGTAAGGTCATTACTTAGAGTAGATAAGTTAACGAATTTATTAGTCGCAATGAGAAAGGAAAAACTGGACATTTTAGGTATTAGTGAGGTGAGATGGCCAGATAGTAATGACTTTTGGAAAGATAATTACAGAATAATTACAACTTCTTCAACTAATGGACAGGCAGGCGTAGGAATAGTGTTAGGTAAAAGATTAGGGCATAAAGTTAAAGAGTACTTACAATTTAGTGATAGAATAATTATGGTTAGATTGAGTACAAAACCCACAGACACTGTTTTAGTACAGGTCTACATGCCAACAACTCAGTACAAGGATGAGGAAGTAGAAAAGGTATACGAGGATATAAATAGTATAGTGAGAAAAGTAAAAGGAGATGAGAATTTAATACTTATGGGTGATTTTAATGCGTCAGTGGGAGAAGGTAGTGAGGGAAAAACGGTAGGAAAATTTGGGTATGGCAGACGAAATGATAGAGGAGAAAGATTAGTTGAGTTTTGCCAGGAACATAGATTAGTAACTGTAAACACCCTATTCGAACAACATGTTAGGAGAAGATATACCTGGAAAGCCCCAGGTGATAGGGCTAGATACCAAATAGATTATATTTTAGTTAAACAAAGATTTAGAAACCAAGTTAAAAACTGTCGTAGTTTTCCAGGGGCTGACATAGATAGCGATCATAACTTAGTTAAAATGAAGTGTAAACTAAAATTCAAAAAATTGAGAAAGGTTAAAGAGAGGGATGGGATCTAGGTAAGCTTAATGATAGTAGGGTAAAAGAGGAATATAAACAAGTATTAGATAATAATAGCAAAGAGATAGCTGTAGGAGGGAACGTAGAAAATAGATGGAAAGAAATAAAACTGACTGTACATGATACAGCAATACAGACTATAGGTAAGAAAAAAATAGATGCTAGAAAACCGTGGGTAACAAAGGAGATATTAGATTTAATAGAGAATAGAAGAAAGCTTAAACCTTTCAGAGAAGTGGATAGTGAAAGTAAGCAAAAATATAATACAGTTAGAAATAAGATAGTACATGAGTGTAGAAAAGCTAGAAATAAATGGATGGAGGAGAATTGTAAGGGAATACAAGATGATTTGAGAGAAGGTAAGACAGACAGGGCTTACAGGGCAGTTAAAAAGTTTTTTGGGGAAGATAGGAAAAAATATAATGGTATTAGAGACGAGAATAATGAGCTTCTAATAAATAAAGTTGAGGTAGCTGATAGATGGAAAAGATATTTAGAAGATTTATATAAGGGAGACGATATGGACGAGTTAGAGAACGACCAAGACGAAGATGTAGAAATAGGGTTCTCAATATTAAGAGAGGAATTTGATAGAGCGGTTCGGAATCTTAAATTAAATAAAGCGCCAGGGATAGACGATATTCCCGCAGAATTAATAAAATATGCAAGTCAGAAAACTTTAGACAGATTATATGAACTAGTGAATGTAATATATGACACAGGTGAGGTTCCAATAGATTTCGAAAAAAATATTATTATCCCAATCCCAAAAAAGTCAGGAGCTGATAGGTGTGAGAATTTTAGAACGGTTAGTTTAACTTCTCATGCTTCCAAAATACTAACAATAATAATTAAAAATAGAGTAGAAGCTTTGACCGAGAATTATTTAGGCGAAGACCAATATGGTTTTCGTAAAGACAGAGGGACTAGAGAACCGATACTAATAATTAGGGTAATTATCGAAAAAAGGTTACAAAAAAATTAAAAGACTCATTTCGCGTTTGTAGATTTAGAAAAAGCATTTGATAGGGTTAATTGGATTGTTATGTTCAGGGTTTTGCAAAAAATAGGAATCTCTCATAGGGATAGAAAAATTATTTACAGTCTATATAAAAACCAAAGCGTAGTAATTAGATTTGATGAAATAGATAAGGAAGCTAAGATTAGAAATGGTGTTAGGCAGGGTTGTATACTGTCTTCCTTGATCTTTAATGTTTATATTGAGGAAGCTTTAAACTTAGCCCGAGAGAGAAAAGAGATAGGTATTAGTGTACAGGGACAGAAAATAGACATGTTACGTTTTGCAGATGATATAGCCATTATAGCAGAGGCTAGAACAGAGTTAGGAAAGTTTTTAAATATTTTAGATGAGATACTACGGAGTAACTATAGTATGAGAATTAACTCAGTAAAGACAAAGATAATGACAAGTGAGTTACAGCCTAGTTCTAAACCAAAATTAAAAATAGGTAATACCGAGTTAGAGGAAGTAGATGAATTTTGCTATTTAGGTAGTATAATTACAAAGGATGGACGTAGCAGAAGGGATATAGTAGCTAGAATAGCTCAAGCTAGAAAAACGTTTTTAAAAAAGAAAAACTTACTAATAACTAATAGTATTAGTTTAGATAATAGAAAAAGTTTCTTAAAGTCGTACGTATGGAGCGTTCTACTATACGGTAGTGAGACTTGGACAATTAAAGAAGTAGATAAGAAAAAGATAGAAGCTTTTGAAACTTGGTGTTATAGGAGAATGTTAAAGATTAGTTGGACAGATAGAGTAACAAACGAGGAAGTTTATAGAAGGATAGGTGAGGATCCCTGTATGTGGAAACAATTGAAGGTCAGGAGAGATAGAATGATAGGGCACCAGTTAAGACATGAGGGACTATTTAGTAAAGTCTTAGCTTATAGACTACCAAATAAAAATAGAGTAGGAAGGCCTAGACAAAGCTATATTAGTCAAATTATTGGAGATTTAGGTTGTGAAGGGTATGTAGACCTTTTTAGACTAGCTCAGAATAGAAAAGAATTTAGAGCTGCGTCAAACCGACTTTAAGTAAATTCAAAAACAAAAAAAAAATAATAAAAATCAGTTAACTAAATGTCACCAGGGCATAACTCACAATTAGTTAGCGGTCTGGCATGTTGGTAGCGATTCGTTGCTTAAGCATTACCATAACATATAATTTAAGAAACGTCACCATGACATAACTCACAATTAGGTAACGGTCTGGCATGTTGGCAGCGATTCGTTGCTTAAGCCTTACCATAACATATAATTTGACACTTTTCCTTTTTGAGGCGGATAACCAGGTTATATTTCATTTCCTTATAAATGGTAATCATGTAAACATGTTAGATTTCTTTAACAACCATCAGGTTGCTAATATCTATGTAGAGTCAGCTGGATAGGAAAAAGATAGAAGGATATAGGAAGACCTAGACCAAACTATATTAGTCAAATTATTAGAAATTTAGGTTGTGAAGGATATGTAGAGCTTTTTAGATTAGCACAGATTAGAAAAGAAGTTAAGTTAGGAAAGTATAAATTAAGCCAAGTTAGTTTAGAATTTAAAGTTAGTTTAGAATTTAAAATTGTAATAAAGTTAGGGAAATGTGGGAAGTTGAAAGAAACGTAGCTTAAACGGGCAGAAACGCGGCATTCGGTAAATTATGTGAACTTACTCTTACGTGTGGCGAGGTACTTTACCTGAGTGTGGATTTATCATCGTTATGACCGTTTGAAAGGGATGGAAGTTTGGGTAATTAAAGTTCATCTCGTTATTAAGTTGAATTTTGAGTTGTGTTGTAGCTGTCGTTTTAAAATCAAAAAAGGAAAAATACTAATGGTTCTTGAAAATCTTTGAATTAAAAAAGTGAGTACTCTTATAAACTTGTATGTATCGTTTTAAAAACAATGTTATCAATTTTCAAATGTCGATCATGTGTATTTTGGTAATAAGACATTAATCAGGTGAAAATAATTATTTAGTCGGACTAATTAGTGATTTGAAGTGCCAAATCCATTAGTGAAATTTAGGGTACTAAAAATATCGAATTTAGTAATTTTGAAACGAACAATGAAAAGGTACAGAAAAAGTGTTGTCTTTTTGACGAACGACGTTGGCACTGATTTGGGTTTTATGCATGGCTTATAATTAAATATGAAAACAGGAGGAATTTGTAGTAGCGAATAGTTTCGTCAATGGTTTAGATTTAAAATTTTTTAGATTTTCCTTTGGGATATTTTTAATTTAGCAATACCTGGCCAGATTTTGGATTAGGAATTTGAATTTAGGAAAGTACATTGTATGCGTACTGAGGTTAACTTTAGGTGGAGTTCTATTTCAATTTATTTAGGAAATATGTAAAATCAGTGATTTATAAAGGATATCCAACATCAATGGAATTGCTGTGAGCGACGATTTGGTGACCCTCAATTTTAGTTGTAGGAACGACCTTTGCATTTTAAGTATTGTTGTTGATTATTTTTGTATTTCTTAATTTTCCCCTTATTTTTCTTTCTCATTTTTCCATTCGAACCCACTCTCGTACCAATTAGCCGACGCAAGCATAAATTGTTACGGCGTCCCCTACCTTTCAGAACAAATCAAAGTTTAATTACCTTTATGGTTATTTTATCTGTAATAAATGCTACCATCACATTTTTCCGCCGAAAAATTATAAATTACCATTTTCAAAGAGACGATTATTCGGCGATTGTTTTTATATAAAGCACTTATGAAGCACTATCTTTCGGCACTTATAAAAACATTAGTGCTTACAGTCATGGATAACTTCACGCACCTCACGTCACACCGCACTGGCTTGAGCATTTGCGCGCGCACTTTTAAGTTAAAGCTTATCTTTTGTTATTCGCGGCTTAGTCTGGGAATTACCCTAAGAATGAGCAATGAGAATGGGCGTGGGTATGACGAAAACTCAATAATAAACAAGCATGGAAAGAAAAAGGGGAATTAAGCGCCACTGTATCTACATGGACAATAAAAGAAATTCAATAATCCTATGAAAAGATACAGAAAATCATTGGATATGAGCGTTATAAAAAAACTTACAAGTTTTATGAACTAACACATCTGGAAACCCCTTGAACGTATCTACATCTGCTTCTATCACGATGACCCTGAAAGAAAATGTTACACAATAAATTTTCTATTAAAATGACACTATTTGTGTCTTTCGATAAAAGAGCACAACGATACTTATAAGTTAATCATCTTGAAATTACCACACCAAAGGTATCTTATTTAAAAATGGATATCAAGAATAAATCGAGTACCTCATATCTATACTTTTATACTATTTCAGCATTAATCTAATTCAAAAATTTATTTTCTCAAATGTATTCTTATTAAAGTTAATTACTCATAGAATAAAAAAACTTGAATTAAAAATGTACTTTAATGTAATTCCTTTTTTTTATTAAATAGAGTTACAAATAAAATATAAAAAAAATTGATTTCTGATGAACTATAAATCTTTCTCTACATAATAAGACCTTACTTTTTTATTACTTTAAAACAAAATTCATATTTCGCAACGCACAGATCTGTAAATTGGTTTACATATGTATTAAATGAATTTAGTTCATATTCCTTATAAAAAAATCTAAATCGCACCTAACTAGTTTAAATAAATAAAGTTTCAAATTGATCATGGTTTAGAAATGACACAACGACCCTACTAGATATTGGACAACTGTAATTAAACCTTTTTAAACAGGAAGTGGACTTTGTTATCTCTTTGTTTTTGAACATATGTATATCCCAAGTGCCTTACAAAATTACTTTAGATTACTTTTTAAAGAACCATATTTCACTTTGTTTCAATTTATTTAGCCCAATTTTAGAAAATAACCCTGTTATCAAATTAAGAAAATATTATTATTTCTATTTTCTTTTATATTTGAACTTAAACGCAAAATTAATTCGTTCATAAAATTTAATATGATTAATTTAATCCTCTCTTAAAATTTGATATCATTTATCGATTTAATGAATACCTTCAAAAGTCTAGAAAACGTAGGAACAAAATTGAAAGTTTAAATACCTGGACTTTGCGAATGTGAAGAAGCTGTTTCTTCTAAACAAACTGCGATGCACAAATTCAGGTCCTGATCAACAAAACTTCACCGCCGGGGAATCTTACGTTGAACGACTAACATCCTCTTATCACACCTTCCTAAATAAAATTCTATGAACGGCCTCAAATACATTCATAACGAAAGTTGCTTCTAATTCTAATTCTAATTACTCCAAAGCGCCAAGAAAATTAAAGAATTACTTATTAATTGTAGTCTCACCATTAATGGACGGTGGCATCTATAACCACGTTTCTTGATTCAAAGCGTGCTGGTTGTTTTGCCGGAACCTGGAAATAGTTACATCTCAGGCCCCCCAAAACGACCACGAATTCTCCCCCTCTGAATGGCTATGCAAAGGAACCATCGGACACGCAAACGTGTCTCCATCTTATCAATCTCGTCGCTTCGTTCACGTTATCTTTCAACCACAATGGCGAGTTCGCTTTTAATACCATCCACGTCGAGAACGGCTGATCTGTCCTGCGCGTCACCTTGTGACACACTTTACGCAAGCGCCATTTTAACTTAATTTAAGAAAGGATATAATCCGCCTACGGATTAGGCAACACAAGTGACTTGTTCATTACGTAATCCTTTTTAAATACGTTTTCAAAGTGTTTATTACTATTAAATGTTTCCTAGTGATGAAACTAAAGCTAATTAAATGATAATAACGTCCTGTTCTATTGTGAAATTGTTTTCTTCTGATATTATTATATTGAATAAAAAGGTTAGATATCACAGAGCTGTAACGAATAGAAACGGCCACCAAAGCCAGTGCCACAGAATATATATATATTCGTTACAAAGTTCAAAAATGTTTTTCATCAACGGCCGTGACTTGTCGCAACGGAACATTTATAAATATTATAAAATTGATATGATACAAAAAAACATTATTCTTATACGTGTATTTTTAAAAGTGGCGTTTCTGTCTTAAAATTTGGAGATATTTGAATATTGATTCAATGTAAAATATTAGTTAAGCTCCGTATACAACATACACTGCTATTTTGTTGGAATAACTAATGTGTATTATTAATATGGAAATCGAGCAATTTCGTGTAGCTACTTCCTATGCGTATACGTTTTGTTAGCTTGCTATTTATTATATTCAGGCACAGTAGGCCTCTAATGGAGACTAACTGTTTAACATCGTGCATAGAAAAATACAAAATTACTAGATAGAACAAACTAATAACGTTGTTGATTTGGCTACAGAAAGGAAATTGCCCACACCGAACAAACAAAACCAAACGCTGCATCAACTTTGTAATCAAATATACTTCATATTTGTGTTACATTAAATTTCCTACCTAGTACGCTGTAAGCTAACTAGTGTAGTGGAAAAAAGTGTTTAAATCTCACGAGTTTTATAAACCATTTGCTACTTTTCATAATAGGGACATACATAAACCATAACATAGTTTTTCCTTCAACGTACGAAAGTTATGTAAAGCTCACTTTATAGTGTAATAGAAAGTGCCCATTAACATCTGGGCAAAAATACTTTCCGTATGTAGGCGGTAAGTTACTTTCCGCGCGTATTTAAATTAAAGCTTAAAAATCTGTTTAAATACGAAAATTGTAAGATCGATCTTTATTCTTTATGCTCCGTTATGATAGAACATTTTTTTTCGTGATATGTAATAGCATTGGTAGTGCGGTTAATTAGTACTACAAGCAGTTTGTAAACGCTGCCATATATCGTATTTGCAAACACATCTTATTTTTGTGCGTGTGTGTTGGCAGTAGTGATGAAAAACAACACCTTTACGAAGGACGCCATGACAGACGGTTTGAGCGCGCTACTGGTGTCCAACAATTAATACGTGTGTTGTATTGTGTTTTCAAAGTTGCTCCAAGCGATACAGGCTTAGAGGTATTTATATCTACGTGGTTGATAAATACTATCGTATTACAGTTAATAAGCTGAAATATTAACTTAGACTTCTATGCAAAGCCCAAATGCTCATTTCAAATCGAGCTAGTAATTGAAAGATGGAAAATATAAGGTCTTGGACAGGACTTGAACCTGTATCTTAGTCTTTCTAGGACCATATGCTTTCCAATTACGCCACCGAGATCGATGACGAAATTGAAAAATTTACAAATTTAAATCGTGTACACAACTATACATAAACCTACCTTTCAATTACGTTTGGCATTTATGTCAATGATATCTGACGTTGTCAAGTTTATCTATGTGGGGTAGTGATATTATGATCCATCCATTCAATTCACGATAGAAAAAAAACAACTATACGGCTCACTTTTTAGGTGTGATAATAATACGTAAAAATAACACTTTAATAACAGACTGGTACAGAAAACCAATATCTTCAGGTAGATACTTAAATTACCATTCTTTCCACTAAATTGAAATTTACGTAATACTTTTGTTTCGACTAATACAATCCGTGCGTCGATTATGGAATAAATGTCCTTTATCTGCTTAGGTTCGTTTTAGAGACGAATTCGTTCAGTCCTTTTATCTTAACCTGTTGTGTTTTATTCGGTATTGCATGTTATAGACGCTTGATTTTGAACGTACATCAGAGCTTTGTATTATGAAATTTGGTATTTTTGTACCTTCAACTGCACGTAGTTTTAATTTTAGTGTCCATACTTTGCTTTCATATGCTGGGTTTTATTATATGTGGCAATTCCTACATTTCAAACGGCACGTACGTTTTTGTCTCATTTCTTTATACTTTATAAAATTTGCCCGCTTTTAAATGTGTGCTTATACAAACTGGTATAAATTATATGCGTTTTATCGACTTAGATTTCTTACGCAAATGCATCTAGGTTGAAAGAAATTTAATTTTACGTTTATTTTACTTTAAATATGCCTAATTTATATTTATTTTGAGCTTATGAATATTTTAAATGTTTTAAAATGGATTTGGTTCCATCTGCAATTATTAGTTTTCATGAATGTGGTTAAGTTATTACTGATTGTGCTTCCTTGAATTAACTATAGCTGGTTAAGTGATTTTATTCAGGGTGATTTGTATCTGCTTTTGTATAATGAACGAATTATTTATTTTTTATGATTTAAATGTTTAGTTTTCTTAATTTTTTATAATGTTTACATGAAGTATTGCTCCCTGTGACCTTTTATACCCTTAAATAACCCTATTATCATAGCAATATATATATATATATATATATATATATGAACATATAAGTTCCATTTATAGTCAATGGACTAGACTAGAATAATAGAATTTTCGATAAAATGTTACAATACAAGTGGTATATTTTAGTGCAAAAAATTAAAACAAAATAACATTTTGCATATATTTAATTACAAATCAATGATTCGGCAAAGGTTTTTGCCTTTATCAAGATTCTACAAAAGGAGAAACAATCAATACAGTCATCAAAAAATATTCTTAAAAGTGACTTACTTAATTGTTAATGCATAAATATTAAAATTATAAAAACAACCCAACATATCAGGGTTGTTGGTCATAACTAGTTAATATGAAAATATCAGAGCACCCAAAAAGGGGATTATTTAAATTTAATGAATAAAATTACTTGTTCATAAAGTAAACGACCAACTACGAATGAATTAATATAATATCAGTCTGATAAGAGTGAGAGCGTGTGTTCCACATTTTGTACTATTATTAGGTAAATAAGATGCGCTCTAACCTTCACATAATTGTTGAAAATTAAAATTTGACTTTGCAATTCTGTACAGATTGGAATATATTGGATGCAAATTTTGGGTGTCCTGGCTAAAATTTAACGAACTACCTTCATTTCTTATATAATACGCCTCCAAAAAAAGCCTAAGCTTATGATTAGTTTCAGAATCTAAAATTCGAACTTCATCATAATTTGGAGTATGATGAGTTATATTTATATGTTGTGACAGCTGTTCTTCCCCAATTTTACATGTGACATGTTGAATAAGTTTTATTTTTCAACAACTGACTAGAATTACCCACATATATGTCTTATTACAGGAACACGTTTTTATAAATAGTGTTGCTAGTTAACATATTTTCCGTCTGATCTTTCAGCTTCGTGAAAAAATTTCCTACAGATTTTTCATAACTAAACGCTATTTTAATGTCTGGTTGTCTCAATATTCTTGCCGAAAGAGGCGTTAGTTTGATTATTAGGTAACTTCCTGAACGAAACGTTATTAGGTCGTTCAGTATTGTTCAGACGAAGAATAGTGTAGAGCAACTTCCTCACTAATTGCCTAGAATAACCATTGTAACACAAAGTAGTTTCCAATAGCATTAGATTATTTTTCTTAAATTGTGGTTCCAATATCAATTGTATCCGGTGTTGAAGCGCCAAAGCTGTATTAATCTTGTGACTAAACGAGTAATTGGTAAAATAAGTCACATACCTGTCAGAGCTCGTAGGTTTTTTTATACAATCAAAGATCAGTTTATTGGTGGAGTCTCTAATGACTAAAGTGTCCAAAAATGGAATTTTTCCCTCAATTTCCTTTTTATGGATAAACTGTAGATGTTGGTTAAAAGCACTGCAGCGCTCTAAAAGATGTTAATTTTATTAATTGGAGCGGAACAAATGATATCACCAACGTACTTCACCAGAAAAGCCATGTTGAAATCCAACTTAGGTATAACAGCTTCAAGTAGATGGTCCATAACTATTTGGGCTACAACCGATGATAAAGGAGAGCCCATTGGAGTTTCAAATTTTTGCAAATAGTACCCACCTTTAATAACGAAATAGATGTTCTTGAAAATTAGTGTAGTAGATGTCATGAACAATGATTTTGTAAGGATGGTATGTGGTTTTATGTTATCCCATCTATCCTTAACTATATCAAGAGCCAAATCCAGAATAACCATGATACATCCAATAAAAGTAGAACATGGCCTTGCGGTAATTCAAAATTTCGCAATTGATTCACAAAGGTGAATGTGTCTTTGGTATTATAATTTTCCAAAGGAAAGGGTGATTGCAAAATTTTTACACAAAAAACTGCTAATTGATAAGTAGGTGTATTCAAAGTACTGATGATAGGACGTAGCAAAACGTTTTGTTTGTGAATCTTAGGAGGACCATTCTATTTTCCAGGTACAGAACTAGTGTTAGCCATTTCCTTTTTGGGGGATCTGATATTAAGTGTTTAGAATGCAAAACTTTAATGTGGTCGTTGCATTTTTTCTGCATCATGAAAGTAGCATCCCTTTTAAGTTTTTGGTAAGTATTGTCATCATTCCTATTCAAAATAGCGGTGACAGCTCCCTGGTCGGCTTTAGAAACAACAATATCTGAGTTAATTTTAAGAAACTTCTTTACTTTACAAAACATAGTAAATTGTAGACTGTTAGTTACTATATTCTTAGGATTACTGAAAAAATTCGTAATGCAATTAGTAACCCTAGCTCTAATATTGTCTTTTTTTCCCTGTGACAGTTCATTATTCTTCAGAATATTTTCAACATTATTGGGTAACGTTGAAAACATTCTGAACTATAATGAGCTGTCACAAGAAGACAATGTTAGAGCTAGGGTTACTAATTGCATTACAAATTTTGTCAGTAATCCTAACAATAAAGTTACTAACAGTCTACTTTATGATGTAGAAAAAATGCAACGACCACATTAAAGTTTTACATTCTAAACACTTAATATCATATCCTTCAAAAAAGCAATTATCTAACACTAGTTCTGTACCTGGAAAATACTATGGTCTTCCTAAGATTCACAAACAAAATGTTCCGCTACGTCCTATCATCAATACTTTAAATACACACACTTATCAATTAGCAGTTTTTTCTGCAAAAATTTTGCAATTATCCTTTCCTTTGGAGAACTATAATACCAAAGACACTTTCACCTTTGTGAATCAATTCCGAAATTTTCAATTATCGCAAGACCATGTTCTACTTTCATTGGATGTATCATGGTTTTTCATCAAAATTCCTCTAGATTTGGCTCTTGATATAATTAAGGATAAATGGGATAACATAAAACCACATACTACCCTTACAAAAATCATTGTTCATGGCATCTATTACACTAATTTTCAAGAACACCTATTTCGTTTTTTAAGGTGTATACTATTTTCAAAAATTTGGAACTCGGCTTTATCACCGGTTACAGCCCAAATAGTTATGGACCATCTACTCGAAGCTGTTATACCTAAGTTGGATTTCAACATGGTTTTTTTGGTGTAGTACGTTGACGATAACATTTGTTCCGCTCCAATTAATAGAATTGAGCATCTCTTAGAGTGCTGCAATGCTTTCAACCAACATCTACAGTTTACCCATAAAAAGGAAATTGAGGTAAAAATTTAATTTTTTGGAAACTTTATTCATTAGAGACTCCACCAATAAGCCGATCTTCGATTGTTATAAAAAACTTCCGAGCTCTAACAGGTATATCAATTATTTTTCTAATCATTCGTTTAGTCACAAGATTAATACAGCTTTGGCGTTGAAACACCGGATACAATTGATATCGGAATCACAATTTAAAAAAATAATCTAATGCTACTTGAAACTACTTTGTGTAACAATGATTATCCTAAGCAAATAGCGAGGAAGTTGCTCTACACTACTCTTCGTCTGAACAATACTGAACGACCTAATAACCTTATATCTAAACTTTAACGCCTCTTTTGGCAAGAATTTTGAGACAACCAGACATTAAAATAGCGTTTAGTTATGAAAAATCTGTAGGAAACTTTTTCACTAAGCTGAAAGATAAAACGGAAAAAATGTTAAGTAGCAACACTATTTATAAAATAACGTGTTCCTGTAATAAGACATATGTCAATAATTCTAGTCAGTGATTGAAAACTAGACTCATTTAACATAAGTTAGATGTAAAATTGGGAAAGAACAGATGTGTCCTCTCACAACATATAAATATGACTCGTCACACCCCAAATTATGATGAAGTTCGAATTTTAGATTCTGAAACTAATCATAAGCTTAGGCTATTTTGTAGGCATGTTACATAAGAAATGAAGTTAATTCATTAGATTTTAGGCAGGACACCCAAAATTTGCATCCAATATATTTCAATCCGTACAGAATTGCAAAGTCAAATTGTAATTTTCAACAATGATGTGAAGGCCAGAGCGCACCTTATTTACCTAATAATAGTACAAAATGTGGAACACACGCTCTCACTCTAATCAGACTGGTTTTATATTAATTCATTCGTAGTTGGTCGTTTACTCTATGAATAAGTAATTTTATTACTTAAATTTAAATAATCCCCTTTTTGGGTGCTCCAATATTTTCATTTTAAACAGTTATGACCAACAACAGCCCTGATGTGTAGAGTTGTTTTTATAACTTTAATATTTATGCATTAACAATTAAGTAAGTAATATTTAAAAAAAAAGTTTGATGACTGTATTGATTATTTTTCCTTTTGTAGAATCTTGATAAAGGCAACAACCCTTACCGAAACATCGATTTGTAATTCGTCATAAAATTGCTCTGAATTTAAGCTGGATTGAAGCCCCACGCTTGGTCTGCTATTATTGCTGCAGAGTTTTTTTTTACTGAAATAGGCCGGATCGCTAATTCGAGGCCTCATCTTTGGTCGCCATTATTGCTCTGTAAATAATACTGGACTGATCCTAAAATTAATTCGAGTCCCTCAAATTGGGCTCTGAGGTTACCTCTGGATTAAACTCCTCTAGACTTACTTGCGATATCAATACTCTGTTTATCCTCTGAAGATGCTCTTTCTTTAGGAACAACTTCCAGCTTTTTTTGCTCTGCTTCAAAAATGCTGCTTCCTCAGGGATATTCATCACGGCTTCTCAGCTGCTTTTTAAAAATACTACCCTACTATTCGATGAAAGAAAACTCGACTACAAAATCTTACCACAATTTATTCTAACAGAAAATTTAATACCCAAAAATCTTCATCTTATTATTATTGATACACACATAGATTACATAACAATCATCCTCATTTTAAAATAATTCATTTTAAATATTAAATTTTAAGATTTACCTATGTTCATCAAAACTATTGAAAGTAACTGGGCTTAACCATAAACCTTACTTTAAATCCCTGGTCTAAAAAGAACTCAAAGTAAACCTTTTTGTAAATGTGTGCTAATTTTCGCACTAAAAATCACCTGTAACCCGTTTACTTTTTACATAAGCAGATATTACACAATTATTTTATAATACAAATTCTTACATAAACATATTTTGAAATAATTCATTGTAAATATTAAATAATCAATTCCTTTGTCCAGAGACTTTCAACAAAATACACCTCAAAAAGCACAGAATGTCATAACACCAAATACTCGCAAATGACAAATGTTGTTACAAAAATCAGTTACCTGGAATATAGCACAAACAGATATCTGCCATTAAACCATCCCTGACGTAGCCCTCATCAACAACTGCACGTACAGGAATCACCCCAAGTTGACTCACACCATCTGGGACAGCAATCATCTACCCAAATTTCTATTCATCCAATCTACGGTAATTCCAATCTTCCAAACATCTGTTAAGTTCCAACAGCATCCACTACTCCATTTAAGTGCTCGCCAAGCACCAACAACCAAAATAATAAAGTAGTCTCTACTTACAGTTTAGCATGCTTCGCTTTTTCAAAATATATTTTATAAAATTTAAAACTGCTATTTCAACATTACACCAACTTGTGCATGTTTAAATGATTTCAATTAAAATATCAAACTAACTTGTCGTTTAACTCAATTACTAATGTTGTTCGCAGCATGAATGAAAATAATCAAAGAGAGCTTCTCACCGCCTCCCGGTGGTTTATATAGACCAAAAATGCCCCCCGATTAGCTCCACTTCCTAAAACACACCACCACCACACACAAGCTTTCTTTGAAAATTTGTACAACGGCTAACACAATTCCAAAAACAATATGCACAAGCAACACCCAAATGCCGTCCATTCTAAAAATCCCACCGTTAACCTTCAGCTATTATTTGGAAAATTGGCAGTCGTATGCCAACCGTCTACGAAATCTAAGAATTTTGAACACAAAATAAACGCTTTACTTCAAAAATCTAATTAAAATTTACAACGACTATCGAATTCGTTGAAGTCTCCCGTCAACTGACACAAACAGAAGCATCTAAAACACGACTCGAAAATACGCGTATATACGGTCACCTCGCTCTAACTTACATACGAAAATGTTCTGTCTTCTATTTTGTACCCCTCATATATTCTCTATGCCTGTTACCAGTTTGTGTATCCTTGTCTAACCCGTACTTTATATCTCTTTTCCTTTATACTCCGTGTTTACAAGTTCGATATATCTTAACAACATCTAACCTCTCTTGAGAATCGTCTATCCCCGTTCTACATGTGGAATCCAACCAACTATCTCCGTTTCTCATATACCTATTATTATTAGTCCTTGTAGAAGTCAACCACCCCACACTTTAAACCTAACACGCAGCAGCTCCCTTCTATTTTTTCCTTGTCTCCCCTAGTCGCTTCAAAGTTAACGGACACTTAAATTTTGTCTCCTTTTAATACATGCTAAAAAACACGGCCTCTCTATTTAATATCGATATGTATATTCGTTTTCAACTTTCAACACCCTACTTCAAATAGACTTGTTGTTCGTTTATAACGATCCTTTAAGTAAAAATTCTTAATACTTATCTTCAACTTTATAAGTTAATACCACAAACATGTTTTCAACGTTCAAATTTTACTAAAAATGTTTTGTTTGCTTGCACGGTCTTTCTTTGAACCCTTAGCCGTTATAACTTGTTTATCAACAACACTTTTCTATCTTATGCTATAACTTTACAAGGTTAACCAATGTTAACGTTTTATACTACACTATGCTAAATTATGTACACAAAGAATATGTACACTTTGAATATCAATTACTTTATGCAATTACACAATTCACCCTCCTAAATTATTGATTTTCACTATATACCGAATCTGAAAACTTTCTGATTAATAAACCTACACGCTACCTTAAAATACAAATCTATACACTACACTATACGGAACTACATTTCCTATCTAATATTTGTAATTAATATTTACAGTTATGTTACAAGGACGCAAAATTAACCCTAAAGTTTATTGTAAATTGTTAATTCCTATATTATCGATTTGAAAACGTCTTAAATTTTAATTGGCTTTTATATTCATGGAGTACCCTGCCATAAATAATTATCTGACTTATCTAACATCCATTATAACGTATAAATCCACAGAAATATATATATATATATATATATATATATATATATATTACTCATATTTAGACCAGGGTAGAAAATTAAATAATCACATCAAATAATTTTAATCACCGTGTAGAAGCTTTGGGAAAAGATACATAACTCGCGTTATTAAATAAAAGCGTGAAGCATAAAAATTCATTCGTTTCATTAAACATAAGAGATTTAAATCATGTACAAGACGCTTTATATCAAAAGAAACAGTATTAAAAAGCTCCACATGTAATTTAATTATTCCTAATAAGGAAACAAATAGAAATTACGTGCAAAATTTATATTAATTAACTCTATTTCAAGTAACCGGTATTGAACAAAACGTACAGATAATAACTAATATTTAGTTAGGATACACTAAAAATTAAAGGCTATTATTTTTAATTGAAGTTAATTGAATCGTTAGTAACAGATAATATCTATAGAAACTTGTAAAAACCCAATAAAATGCAAATCCTAGAAGTGTTAGTTAGAAGTAGGATGTTTGAACACACCTGCGTATTTTAAAAGGCAATTTCAGTTTAATTTGTTTAGATAAACATGTCGATTCTAAGGATATTAGAAACGGTCAGATGCTTTAGCACGAAATACAAAACAGGGTTTATTTAAAAAGCTCGTTCGGCGAAAATTTTGCAGATAATTAATGTTTACAAAGAATCTTGGAGAAACCGGGGCTTAATATTCACGAGAAGGTGCGATACGGGGTTATTTAACCCAGATAGTCCACATGGACTAAAATATAATCGATAATAAAGAATATCAATTTGCACCAATACGAACAGGTTAGAAAAGGAAGAGAAAATGCGTCAAGCAAAGACACATATAGTAAAAGGCGTGATTTAAGCAACGTCACGAGGGTCACAATTGGTTGAAAATAGGATGCAAATATCAGAGGTAGAAACAACGATTTCTGTATAAAAGTCAATTAGTTATTTCCAGACATTGCGTGCCGTGTTGAAATTTCTGAGATTTAATTGGGGCGAGTACAAAATTCGTAAAAACCGACGTGCGAGCGACGGAATGGGAACATAGCATGAGAAATTCTTAAGAATTGTCTGTTTTGAGGACAAAAGCGACGTGCCGGCTATCCGCTATATATACGGAGGTTAATATGAACAAGCTCTCTTAGATCTTCGACTTGATTGAACGCGTTAAACAGTGCTTTTTAGTTTTCCGGCTTTAATATTAAATAATTTAAAGTTTGCTCGTATATTTTAGTGATTCAAAATAGTTTGTTATTTACGTGCTAACATGAATGTACTTCAGTGCACTTAGATACAAGGTAATAAAATTTAGTATCACTGTACCAATTAGCAAAATTTACAACGACAAATGTATACACATAAGTAGGCAGTTTTGGCGTATATTGGTGAAAGAAGTATGAATTTCTTTGTTATTTTACGGGGGTGTTAATAATTAAATGGTTCAAAAACGTGTCTGGATCCACAAAACCAGGGTCAGATATACACAGATGAGTTCCGGAAAAGCCCAGAAACAACTTTAAATAAATGGTGATGGAGAAAATTTTAAAAGCGTTGAGAATTAGAAGCCGTAAATATAATCCTGTTGGAATGGTGTGATTAACTAAAGGGACGATGTACATTGAAGCTACGAGGACAGTAACCTTCAGGTAAATTATACTATTTTGTTTGACATTTTGGTGTGTGTTGAATAACTTTATAATTGATTTACTTTAAATAGACATTAGTGAAATTGTACTAACAATAAAATTTTAATTTTAAGGTGAAATTTGCTTGTTTAAGTAGAAAGGGGTATTTAGTATTGATGTTCTGGATTATGATGAAAATTTAGGGTATGTCTTTGAGCTCAATTAGACGAACCTGGTTAATTAACGTAAAGGGTGGTAGATGCTCCTTTTACTCTGCATATATTGTTATAGTAATTAGTAGGCATCCTACAAGGACTTTAATTCTGGATGCACATTAAAATGATAATAAAATTAATCTTGAAATTCTTTTTAAAACTGAATTTTTTGCTGAAATTTAATTTGAAAATTTAATTTATTCTGAATATTGATGTAAATAGAGTTAACGTTGATGTTTGTGGTAGGAATGTGTTGTTTAATTTTATGAATGAGGAGGTTTATAAAATTAGGTGAGCAGCCGAGGCGAAAACAGGATCACAGCAGTTTATGACGCCCAATTGGTGGGACTAGAATTTTTTTGTTGAAAGGACCCAGTTCCCGCATACACAGGAGTATATCACAGCAGTATATGGCGACCACAACGTGAGGGCTCGAGTTCCAAATAAAATTTTTGTGATTTTATTCCAGGAAACTGGCGATCTGAGAGAGAGAGTTTCTGTTTGTGTATTAATTTAAGAGTATTTCAGAGTGTGTGTGAGAGGGATTAGAACGTATGCAGAGAAAGGAGTGGTTAAGGAGTCAAGGAGTGGAAATTGGAAGTGACGATAGTGCATTGTGTGGGAGAAATTCGAAAATGGAAGAAGCTGGAGGCAGTAGAGATCAGTCGAGGACGGAATCAGGGGATCAAGGAAACGAGATGATAATGAGAATGCTAGAGAGGATGAACGAGGAAGCTAATAGAGCTAGGGATGAATCTAATAGAGCTAGGGAGGAGTCCAACCGAAAATTAGAGCAGATAAGCGGGAAAATTGAACAAAATACTAAAGAATTTACAGAATTTAAAGATAGTCTTACCGTGAACTGGGGGAAGTAGAAAATAGGGTTGAAAAAAAATGAGCGTGATATTGCAGGTCTTCGACAGGAAATGGGACATTTAAAGTCCGAAGTACGCATTTTTTGTGAAGAAGAGATTAATACAAAAATGACTGAAGTAACGGACTCATGTAGGGATCAGTTAGGCAGGGTAGAACGCGAAGTTAGTAGTATCAAATACAACATGTCAAGTTTAACGGGGGATGGTCCCAGATTTTATACAGGTGGAGGATCATTGGACCAACACATGAAGTTTTATGGCGATAACAGGGTAAATCCACAAATTTTTATTAATAGTGTAAGAAATCTAGTGGGAATTTTATTTGACGAACAGACTAAACTGAATATGATAAAGGCTTTATTGAAAGACAACGCAGAAGCATGGTACGATTTAGTAGGACAGGACATAGACACCTACACGGAGTTTGAAGACAGATTTTTAAAGCACTACTGGAGTGACCACAGACAAGACCAGGTACGAGACGACTTAATCACAGGGAAATTTAAGGGAGAATTTTCAGGAAGTAGGGAGCAATATGCTATACGCAAGTATAGCATAGCAAAGCAACTGGACCCACCACTGACGGACCGACAAATTATTAAGTATTTATCACGACACTTCGAGGTAGACATAAGACAGCACGTAGCACTACAGAACATAGTGGACAGAGAAATGTTTTTGGAATACCTGCAGAGGTACGACGACGTAAGTAGTGGACGACCTCGGGAAAATAGGGAAAGACAGATCAACACAGTTAGGTTTGACAATAGACAGGACAACTATGCTAGAAGGGGGAATAATTACGGATACCAGCGACCGAATTGGGAACAGAGACGACCATACGTTAGGAGTAATAGTTTAGGAAGGGGACCTGCACCGAGACCGGGACCTACCAGAAGCAATAGTTCACCGGACATGAGGGGGACAGCTAATACAGACACAGAACGAGTGGAAACGCCTAGGACGTACGCTGAGGTGACGGCTAGACCAGGACCGAGTAGGGAAAACAGACCTGGACAGGATTTTTAGAACGCGACAGACCACTAGATTTCAGTGTAAATGTATATGAACATCCACGTGAATTTTTCAAAATTGAGGAGGAAGTAGAGCCAGAAACTAAGGAAAATTTATGTTTGCCAATTATTAATTTAGAAATTTTTGAGAATAATGTAGAAGTATTACTTGATACAGGGGCAGAGGCGAGTTTAATATCGGAGGAATTCGTCAGCAAAATTAGGGATAAGGTTTGTGATAGAATTATGCCTATAAAGCGTAGCCATTTAGTAGCTCCAAATAAAAAGAAGTTTGCTGTAGTAAATAGTGTTGTGGTGCTTAGGATAGATATAGGAGATTTAAGCTGTGAACAGGAGTTTGTAATAGTACCTGGACTGAAGTTTCAGAGCATTTTAGGTGTTGACTGTATGATGAAGTTAGGGGTTTTGATAGATATGGAAGGTAATAAGGATTAATGATAGGGTAGTGCCATGGAAGGGCAGTTATGAAGTCACAGAGGATGACACGGGGTTTAGTATTAATGTAGTAGAGGTAGAGGATGATGAAGGTAAACAGATCAACACAATAAGATGTCCAGAGGATAGGATAGTAGAGGTTCAAGCTTTAGTACAAAAACATGCAGAATTAGTGGGGGTAGAAGCAACAGCAGCACATCGGGAGCAGGTGAAGGCAGAATTAAGTAAAGATGCACGTAAAATTAATCAACGGACCAAACCGCAATTCCATTGTCCAACATCCATGGACACACTTTTGAAGAGGTTAAGTGGCAAGTTTGTTTTTAATAAAGTAGATTTAAGGAATTCATTCTGGCGGATTCCATTACATAAGAATTCTAGAAGGTACATAGGATTTTCCATAGAGGGAAAAATCGATAATTGTAAAGTAGTATCGTTTGGTTTGTCGGCAGAAAGGGAAACAATAATAAATGAGAAACAGACAAGTGTAGGGATTGAAGAAGAAGTAATATTTAAGAGTCAGGATAATAGGGATGATAAGTTTATTTTATGTGAGATAATAAGGATGATAAGTATAGATATAGAAGTGGGAGAAATAGGGATGAAGAGTATTAGGATGGTAAGAAGAAAGACGTGGAGGGTCAAGAAGAGAGTTAGATTTAAATAACTTGATGAACTAAGGATAGAGATAGATGAATTTTAGTATAGATATAGAATAGAGAGTAGATATAGGTGTATAGAGAAGAGTATAAGTAAGCATTTAGGGAAAATAAAGCTGTATATAGGATAAATATGGGAGATAATTAGAAATAGGTTTAGGATGAGAATAAAGAGTAAATGTAGGAAAAAAATAAGATAGGTTAAGTATAGATATTTCATATAAGATTAGTGGAGAGTTAGGAATAAAGTTAGGAATAGGATAGGTATATAGGATTAGGTAGGATGAAGTAAAGTATAGTCAAGGTTAGTTAAAAGTTAGGAATAGGATAGGTATATAGGATGTATATAGGATTAGATGGATAAGTAGGATGAAGTTAGGGATAATTTCAGTTTATAAAATTAAGTGAGAGTTAGGAATAGGATAGGGATATAGGATAGGTGTAAATATTTTTTTGGATTGGAGACAAAGTAGGTAAGTTAGATAGATAAGGATAGAGAGAGATAGGCAATTTTTTTTTGTAAGTTTTTTTTGCAGTCTAAATGCTTTATATTTGCATTCAAATAAGTGGGATTATTTGTATTCAAATAGGGGGAAAATACTCATATTTGGACCAGGGTAGAAAATTAAATAATCACATCAAATAATTTTAATCACCGTGTAGAAGCTTTGGGAAAAGATACATAACTCGCGTTATTAAATAAAAGCGTGAAGCATAAAAATTCATTCGTTTCATTAAACATAAGAGATTTAAATCATGTACAAGACGCTTTATATCAAAAGAAACAGTATTAAAAAGCTCCACATGTAATTTAATTATTCCTAATAAGGAAACAAATGGAAATTACGTGCAAAATTTATATTAATTAACTCTATTTCAAGTAACCGGTATTGAACAAAACGTACAGATAATAACTAATATTTAGTTAGGATTCACTAAAAATTAAAGGCTATTATTTTTAATTGAAGTTAATTGAATCGTTAGTAACAGATAATATCTATAGAAACTTGTAAAAACCCAATAAAATGCAAATCCTAGAAGTGTTAGTTAGAAGTAGGATGTTTGAACACACCTGCGTATTTTAAAAGGCAATTTCAGTTTAATTTGTTTAGATAAACATGTCGATTCTAAGGATATTGGAAACGGTCAGATGCTTTAGCACGAAATACAAAACAGGGTTTATTTAAAAAGCTCGTTCGGCGAAAATTTTGCAGATAATTAATGTTTACAAAGAATCTTGGAGAAACCGGGGCTTAATATTCACGAGAATGTGCGACACGGGGTTATTTAACCCAGATAGTCCACATGGACTAAAATATAATCGATAATAAAGAATATCAATTTGCACCAATACGAACAGGTTAGAAAAGGAAAGAGAAAATGCGTCAAGCAAAGACACATATAGTAAAGGCGTGATTTAAGCAACGTCACGAGGGTCACAATTGGTTGAAAATAGGATGCAAATATCAGAGGTAGAAACAACGATTTCTGTATAAAAGTCAATTAGTTATTTCCAGACATTGCGTGCCGTGTTGAAATTTCTGAGATTTAATTGGGGCGAGTACAAAATTCGTAAAAACCGACGTGCGAGCGACGGAATGGGAACATAGCATGAGAAATTCTTAAGAATTGTCTGTTTTGAGGACAAAAGCGACGTGCCGGCTATCCGCTATATATACGGAGGTTAATATGAACAAGCTCTCTTAGATCTTTGACTTGATTGAACGCGTTAAACAGTGCTTTTTAGTTTTCCGGCTTTAATATTAAATAATTTAAAGTTTGCTCGTATATTTTAGTGATTCAAAATAGTTTGTTATTTACGTGCTAACATGAATGTACTTCAGTGCACTTAGATACAAGGTAATAAAATTTAGTATCACTGTACCAATTAGCAAAATTTACAACGACAAATGTATACACATAAGTAGGCAGTTTTGGCGTATATTGGTGAAAGAAGTATGAATTTCTTTGTTATTTTACGGGGGTGTTAATAATTAAATGGTTCAAAAACGTGTCTGGATCCACAAAACCAGGGTCAGATATACGCAGATGAGTTCCGGAAAAGCCCAGAAACAACTTTAAATAAATGGTGATGGAGAAAATTTTAAAAGCGTTGAGAATTAGAAGCCGTAAATATAATCCTGTTGGAATGGTGTGATTAACTAAAGGGACGATGTACATTGAAGCTACGAGGACAGTAACCTTCAGGTAAATTATACTATTTTGTTTGACATTTTGGTGTGTGTTGAATAACTTTATAATTGATTTACTTTAAATGGACATTAGTGAAATTGTACTAACAATAAAATTTTAATTTTAAGGTGAAATTTGCTTGTTTAAGTAGAAAGGGGTATTTAGTATTGATGTTCTGGATTATGATGAAAATTTAGGGTATGTCTTTGAGCTCAATTAGACGAACCTGGTTAATTAACGTAAAGGGGTGGTAGATGCTAACTTTTTACTCTGCATATATTGTTATAATAATTAGTAGGCATCCTACAAGGACTTTAATTCTGGATGCACATTAAAATGATAATAAAATTAATCTTGAAATTCTTTTTAAAACTGAATTGTATGCTGAAATTTAATTTGAAAATTTAATGTATTCTGAATATTGATGTAAATAGAGTTAACGTTGATGTTTGTGGTAGGAATGTGTTGTTTAATTTTATGAATGAGGAGGTTTATAAAATTAGGTGAGCAGCCGAGGCGAAAACAGGATCACAGCAGTTTATGACGCCCAATTGGTGGGACTAGAATTTTTTTGTTGAAAGGACACAGTTCCCGCATTCACAGGAGTATATCACAGCAATATATATATATATATATATATATATACACATATATATTGCTGTAATTATAGGGTTAATTTAGGGGTAGGCAAAAGAAACTCCCAAGTAACAAAAACACATAATTACAGATATTAGGAGAGTAAATAGGTCATTATAAATATGGTTAGTTGAGAACACACTGTATATAACAGTACAAGCGATTAAACGCATATCCAAGAGTAGCTACGAGCAAAGATAAGAATTTAAAAATGTAACGAAATGCATCGAAATTATATCAAAGGAAAACCTGTATGAATTGGCTAATTAAATGTTTAACAAGTGCGTTAGTATATCATCATATACGCAGGCAAAAATTATGCATTATTTGTAAAGCGTACGTGACAGAAAAGTATTACATTTGTTCAAAAATCCAATTTAACTAGGAAATAATCAAACACCAAATTTATTTCTATTTAGATTAGAATAAAACAAACAACAATAATACGTGATTTGATGAACGAAGGTTCCTGGAATTTCTGAATTAAATGTGATGTATGTGAACGAATTACGCGACAAATTGAGCGTTCTTCCAGGCAATTAAACTACACAATGGGTAAAGTTTCCAAAATAACATAAGAGATAAGACAATCGGTGTCGCCCAGCACGTGGAATCAACGAATCGCAAACAAAAGGGGCAAGGCTATAACTATGATAACAATTGAACAACGAGTTAGTATACATTTGAAACTGGGCAGTCACTATACTCAAAAGTGCTAAGATATTCATGCAAATAGTTAATTAAAAGTAAAGTGAAATCATTTTTATAAGAGTGTAAAAATTTGTGTAAGCGAGCCGCTCTACTACAAACGTAAGTAAACCAGATTTAATAAAATTATACAATTTCTAAAAATTAAATAAAAAAGGGCTCCTGTTAAAACTCTTAGATACGGTCTTAAATACGATCTTAGATATGAGTCAGGATTACTGCTTCTTAATTTAATTTGGCATTCTCTGACAATGGTAAATATTCCATTACTGTTTCGTTAATCACGGAGATGAAAAACCTTTTATTGGAATAAACTCATTAATAACGATTTGGATAGTATTTGGTTGGATGTCGATTTTCAAATTCGACTCAAAACATTCAAACTGGACACGAAAACGCTTGGGGATGCAGAGAAGCTACTGAACCACTCCAGGTTAGATATTTTGATACGATTTATTTCTATAAACTATTTATTTCAATAATAATTCAAAATGTAAGAGTCGACAAAACTGGGGTTCTTAGATAAGTTTATGAAAGGAAATAGGCATCTTGAAACGTTTCAATAGGTCTTAAATGTAACAATAAAAAGCTCGTTTTGCTTGCTTCATTTTCTCAAAATCTGACAGATGTAAATAATTTAAAAAGGGGAAGATATTTAAAAAGATTGTAAATATTTAATCATTATACTGTGTAATATCGA
Organism: Platerodrilus igneus; assembly: GCA_036346225.1. Taxonomy (NCBI): domain Eukaryota; kingdom Metazoa; phylum Arthropoda; class Insecta; order Coleoptera; family Lycidae; genus Platerodrilus; species Platerodrilus igneus. The sequence continues at coordinate 3,596,668 of JARFIW010001381.1, forward strand.
ATTGCTTTATTTAATTGAATCAGCTAGTCGAGGCAAAGAGATTTATAAATTAACATTTTTACAAGTGCTTGATTAATATAAAGGGTGTAACACAGCATTTTATGATCGACCACATCTAGGGGCTCAATTAACACGGCATTTTAGGACGCTCATCGTAGGAGCTGGTGAAGTATCACAGCATATTGTGATCGACCAAATCTAGGTGCTCGATTAACATAGCATTTTATTGCGCCCAAGCGTAGGGACGAGAATAACAAAGGTTTTTATTTTTCCTACAGGAAAGATAACACAGCATTTTATGTAAACCTAAGCCGTGGGGCAAGAATAACACAGCATTTTATGCACGACCCAATCGTAGGGGCGAAAGTATCACACCAATATATATATATATATATATATATATATATATATATATATATATATATATATGTAACAAATGTAAGTAGATTATGTGATTTTTCTACTTTGCTTCTAATTCTTGTACAAAGTTTAAAGAGTAAGCAGAAACCTTAAAAAGTAAGTTGAACGTTCCGAATACTTCAAAGTGTGATTTTCCTTTAAGAACCAAGACCGCTTTTTAATTGGATTTTATTTTAAAAGAGTTTATTAGAAAATCATAAACAACCGCTGAAACTTTTAGTCGTTTTCTACAAAGTGGCTTCAAAAACATTTTGCATTTATGTACTCCTTACGGCATCTTCTAAGATTAAATACAAAAAATTTTAAAAATCTGGAGTGATTTTTAACGGTTGCCGAAAGCAAAAGCTAACTTTCGTTTAAAACATAAATTAAACGTCATCCATAGCTGGACCATTTAGTAATGGGAATAACGGTCTGTTCTTTCCTCTTTCCCGGCATATCATTATTCCTAGAATTGGCTAAAGGTAAGGATGTTAGGGACCAGAGAGAGTGACACAGAAAGAAAAATAATATTCGCGGTCCTAACTCGCGGTCTATTCCTGCAGAGGCATGAGCGGATCGTTACATAGATTTATAATTCAATAAAACTAGCAGATTGGGTGCCACAGTGGCATGAAAAAAAAATTCAACATAAGAAGAAACACGGAACTTTCAAACGTAAAGGAAAGATTTTATTTAGAACCAAAAACTACACGCGGAGACTTCTTTTAATTTGAAAGAAAAACAATGTATTAAATAACACATAGCACACCATTTGTGCCCATAAGAAAAGTAAGATAATGTTCACCAGATTATGTTATATATCTTAAAATATTAACCATTAAAATAATAGTCATAATGCTCTTCAATTAAAAAAAAAATTAAGCTAACTCAATCAACTCAAAAAGGAAAACGGGATAAATGTTTTAATACAGAATAATAAGAACTTATTAAAATATCTATTATAACTTTTTTTTTTAAAATCTGCATTTATAAAGTAATTTATCTGATATTTTGGAGAGAGTGATTTTATTCCAAGTAATAGTCATATCCAGACTAGATGTTATAATTATAGATGTTTTGGAATATAAACCAAAATAAAGCTGCCTGTTTTAATCAGAGATCTTCGATTGAGATTACATATTATAAGATTTATTGCTTCAACTTTTTAAAAATTGTATGTTTATCTTTAATTTCGTTATTGGTAAGTTCAGCATATTTGACGTTTGTTACTTGACAAATTGGGTTTGAACATGTACATATGTTGCTTGTTAGAAGTAACAAATAAAGTTCTTTTTTTATTGTAACATAAAGTTGAATTTTACCAAACGCAGAAATTTCTGATACAGTTATCTCTCATCGTCATCGTTAGGTCTTCAGTCCTGGAACTGATTAGACGAGTACCTCCACGGTTCCTATTCTGAGCTAACCTACACATTTCCCTGAAATTTCGACAGCCTACATCTTTCACTATCTGCCTGCAATAGTCTGATCTAGGTCTATTTCTATCTCCCTTTTTTCTATCTTTGATTGTAGTATATTCTGCCCTATTCCTTTAATGGTTTAGAAGGTATCCTGTCCTTTTATTTCGCCCATTTTTTGATTTTCCACAGATATCTTTTTTCCCCTACTATTTCTAGAACCTCTTTGTCATTAACTTTGTCTATCCATGATATGATCAGCATGCATCTAAAGCACCACATTCCAAAAGGCTTTTTACCTTTTTCCTGTCTGCTTCTCCTACTCTCCTTATTTCATAACCGTACAATGCTGTGCGCCATACATATGCTTACAACAATTTTTTTCTTGTTTCTATGTTTGTTGTCTTCGAACATAGTAGCTGCTTTTTTTATTAGATACAGCTCGGTTCCCTTTTATTGTTTATTAAATTATACCACATTTAACCAATATTCAGTGTTATGTGAAGGGGTATAAGCCACCTGCGGCTATCAAGATGTCTAACACTTAAACATTTGCCCCATTAAGAGTTATCTATTAAATCCCTTTGTACCATCAGCATCAGTTGAGAATATTGCAAAACTAATATGTATTGCTGTTTATATAATAATCATCAAGTTTATGTACAATTATTTTTTTCGTCATTAGGTTTTTCGTCTTGACACTGGTTACACGCGTACCAACATTGATTTCTATTCTGAGCTAGCTTATACATTTCGAAATTCCCACAGCTTAGATACAGCTTGACCCCCCTTCTATTGTTTTATATATATATATATATATATATATATATATATATATATATTCTTTTAATTGTCTGCATTTACTATTATGGTGACGTGTGTCTATGACAAAGAATTCACCACTTTGGGATAAAGCCTCATCTTCGGCGAAAATATTACTGAAGACCACAGGTTGATATAGCCAATAATTGTGCAGCCTGCAACATATCATGAATTGTAACAATAATACGTTTACATTTAATTTCTATAACAATTCAAAAAAATAATTCCAATCCACACTTCAAATTTCAATATATTTTTCTTCAGGGTTGAGGATTTCATTCCTATTACTTGTTATTTTTAATAATAAACCACGTTGTTTATAGTAATAATCTATGCTTGTAGTTAATTGTGAAAGATTACTTAATTCTATGTTTGTGGTTGTAGGAAAAAGAGGTTCATCATTTATGCAAAAGTCATTTTCACACCCTTAAAATTGTAGCACTCGGTTATGCCTCGTGCGGCAAGATTTTCATTCTTGCTAAAAGTATCACTTTCTGCACTTGTAATGTATATATTATTTAAACTTGCCATCCATAGAAACTCTACTGCTGCTAGTGCTTGTACTGAATTTAATGGAAGCATCTGTTAAACCAAAACAATTTATAAGTATTTGCGAATAAGTTATTCAGCTTAAATCCATATTCCGCTGTAATGAAAAAACCTTTTTCAAAGCTGTTTATTAAGTGCGGAAGTGGAACAGAAGCAATATTAATTTAAGTTAGTTAATTTGAAGCGCGTTCAATGCTTTGAAAGATTTTCCGTTTGAAAATCTAATTTAAAATGATTTTATAATTAAAATGCGTTGGAGAAATATCCGATTTATACGAATGACTTTGCAAATATCACAACTGTCAATTCTTTTTAAATGCGCTACAATGAAGTGACAGTCGTGGACGCCCATGCAATACAGTTACTGCAGAATTTATATATGATGATTTGTTTCTTTTTCGGTATATGAATATTAAAATGTATACTTTAAAACCTTCAAATTTTAAATATGCAAATAATTTGCAGGCACATTCCGTCGAACGACCCTTGCAGTATCCCCCTTTCACGCATCTGAAAACCGTTAAGTTTTGAAACAAAATTTACCTAACGACGGATTTAAAAATGCATAAATTGTTGTTTGTAATGAAAGTGTTGCAATATGGTTTGGGGTTTCACTGAATATGTGCCAATGTAAGTGCTTTACGCACAGCGAAGGATGGTGCATAATTTTTTGTTAAAAAACAAATTTGACAACCAAAACAGAGGAGAGTGGCGCAAACCCGTCCTGCTGCTAAGCTTTGAACATTCAAAAAAAAATATTTTTTGGTAATTTCTTTATAAAAATCATTTATAATGTGTCCTTAGGTATATATTAACGAAGTTTAGTATATATAGTATATGTAGTATATAGTATATAGTATACAAGACGTACTTAGTATACTTGTGTATAAATAAATTTTTTGTCCCAAAATCTGCAGAATGTCGGTTTTGCCCCATGGATGAGGTAAAATCGAAAGCCTTATAAATGCTATACAAAAATCATATTACATTTTTTTGTGAAAATCAAAGAAATACCTGAGCATAAACCTATAAAAGTGAACTGAATAATAATTATGAATGGAATAAGCAAAAGGAGGCTTAATAATAAATGTCTAAAAAGAGCCTGTGTAACATTTAAAAAGAAAAATCATAAAAAAGTGGTTATTTTCTTCCTAGCAATTGGTGCACGCTTCGTGGGTTCAACCACAGCAAAAGATACACTGTATCCCCCTCTTTGTCTTTTGACTTCGCATACAAGTCATTGCAGATGATGCACTCTTCTTCGTCGTCTTCATTTTTATGGTCACAGTCATCACCTATCCCTTACTGCTTTTTATACATTTTCTTCTTTCTTTTACTAACTTCTTTTGTATAAAAAGCAAGTTTTCTTTTCTGATAATTTCTTGTCTAGGGATTCTTTTTGGCTTCATTTTGCTTTTTGCCATCTTCTTTCTTCTTGATCTATAATTCTAATTCTGTCTTTAAAGGGAGAAGTTACAATAACAGCTTTCCTCTTCTCTTTACCATTGATCTTCTTTTGCATACGCTCTACTTCTTTTTGGTGGAGGCATCAACATGTGAGGGAAATCATAAATGCAGACCGCTTTCCTGAAGCTGGGCTTCAATGCTTTGTTGCCGTTCCAGAAGTGGATGGCAGGGGCCCGGCAGCTACCCCACGTCGTTATAATTTCTCGATAGCTTTAGTACTTGGAAAGATTAAATTAAATACAAGTTGAACATTTTAACTCGGCTTCTTTTTATAGAAAGCGTCCAGTGAATAATCTAAACCCCCTTATTTTTTAACGAAACGAATAAATTTTTATGCTCCATGGTTTTAATAATGCTTATTATCTAATGCAATTCTACATTACTTCCTTCTACACCTTGATTATGATTATATACAAACCCTACATTCTAATTGAATGATTTAAATCTACACAGTAGATATACATATACACGGTGTTTAACATTATCTAAACAATATCAACCCTATGTTTAGAAGTAAATGACGAATTTATCCAATATGCCTTTAAATGAAGCGTATTATTACCCAAAGCTTCCTTATACACGGTGATTAAAATTATTTGATGTCGTTAATTAATTTTCTACCCTGGTCTAAATTTGAGTAATATATATATATATATATATATATATATATATAATACTCATATTTAGACCAGGGTAGAAAATTAAATAATCACATCAAATAATTTTCATCACCGTGTAGAAGCTTTGGGAAGAGGTACGCTTTATTAAAACCGTGAAGCATAAAAGGTCAGTCGTTTCATTAAACATAAGAGATTTAAATTATTTATAAGACGCTTTATATAAAAGGAAGCAGTATTAGAAAACTTTACGGGTAATTTAATTATCCCTAGTAAAGAAACAAAGACCAATTACGTGCAAAATTTACATTAATTGATTTAAGTTCTGGGTAACAAGTAGTAGACAAAGTGTACAGATAGTAATTGAATATTTAATTAGGATTCACTAAAAATTAAAGGGGTATTATTTTTAATTGAATCGTTAGTAACAGATAATATCTATAGAAACTTGTAAAAACCCAATAAAATGCAAATCCTAGAAGTGTTAGTTAGAAGTAGGATGTTTGAACACACCTGCGTATTTTAAAAGGCAATTTCAGTTTAATTTGTTTAGATAAACATGTCGATTCTAAGGATATTGGAAACGGTCAGATGCTTTAGCACGAAATACAAAACAGGGTTTATTTAAAAAGCTCTGAGAATTAATATTATTTTGAACACCTGCGTAGTTTAAATATCACGTACGGCGAAAATTGTGTAGATAACAAATGGTTTCAAAGAATCTTGGAGAAACCGGGGCTTAATATTCACGAGAATGTGCGACACGGGGTTATTTAACCCAGATAGTCCACATGGACTAAAATATAATCGATAATAAAGAATATCAATTTGCACCAATACGAACAGGTTAGAAAAGGAAAGAGAAAATGCGTCAAGCAAAGACACATATAGTAAAAGGCGTGATTTAAGCAACGTCACGAGGGTCACAATTGGTTGAAAATAGGATGCAAATATCAGATGTAGAAACATCAATTTCTGTACAAAATTAATTAGTTTTTCTCGGACATGTTTGCGTACCGTGTGAGAATTTCTGAGATTTAAATGGGGTGAGTGAAAAATTCGTAAAAACCGACGCGCGAGCGACGGACTGGGAACATAGAATGAGAAATTCTTTAGAATTACCCGTTTTGGGGAACAGACCGACAGACAGGCTTTTTGCTATATATACCGGTGGTAATATGAATTTCGGCCTCTTAGACTCTTAGACTTTTGACTATTCGATGCGTTAAAAGCTCTTACATCCGCGACTTGATTGAAGATGTTAAACAGTGCATTTTAGTTTGATAAAATAATTTAAAGTTTGCTCGTATATTTTAGTGATTCAAAATAGTTTGTTATTTACGTGCTAACATGAATGTACTTCAGTGCACTTAGATACAAGGTAATAAAATTTAGTATCACTGTACCAATTAGCAAAATTTACAACGACAAATGTATACACAAAAGTAGGCAGTTTTGGCGTATATTGGTGAAAGACGCATGAATTTCTTTGCTATTTTTCGGGGTGTTAATAATTAAATGGTTCAAAAACGTGTCTGGATCCACATAACCAGGGTCAGATATACACAGATGAGTTCCGGAGAAGCCCAGAAACAACTTTAAATAAATGGTGATGGAGAAAATTTTAAAAGCGTTGAGAATTAGAAGCCGTAAATATAATCCTGTTGGAATGGTGTGATTAACTAAAGGGACGATGTACATTGAAGCTATGAGGACAGTAACCTTCAGGTAAATTATACTATTTTGTTTGACATTTTGTGTGTGTTGAATTACTTTATAATTGATTTACTTTAAATGGACATTAGTGAAATTGTACTAACCATAAAATTTTAATGTTAAGATGAAATTTGCTTGTTTAAGTAGAAAGGGGTATTTAGTATTGATGTTCTGGATTATGATGAAATTTTAGGTATGTCTTTGAGCTCAATTAGACGAACCTGGTTAATTAACGTAAAGGGGTGGTAGATGCTCCCTTTATACTCAGACTCGGTCTGCTTATATTGTTATATTAATTAGTAGGCATCCAACAAGGACTTTAATTCTGGATGCACGTTAAAGTGATAATAAAATTAATCTTGAAATTCTTTTTAAACTGAATTTTATGCTGAAATTTAATTTGAAAATTTAATGTATTCTGAATATTGATGTAAATAGAGTTAACGTTGATGTTTGTGGTAGGAATGTGTTGTTTAATTTTATGAATGAGGAGGTTTATAAAATTAGGTGAGCAGCCGAGGCGAAAAGAGGATCACAGCAGTTTATGACGCCCAATCTGTGGGACTAGAATTTTTTTGTTGAAAGGACCCAGTTCCCGCATTCACAGGAGTATATCACAACAATATATATATATATATATATATATATATATATCAGCTACATAGCTTACAGATCTCACATACCATATAAAAATGACTCGATAAAGTACATTATAATGAACACAAACATAGAAGAATTAAAGCAAACTTGTATCTTTTTCACAGAATACTTAACAGGTCAATAAATTGTTCACGATTTAATCTCCATGGTTCAATTGAAAGTGCCGCTAGAACAGGTTTGGGCCTCTTGAAGTGACTTTTTAAAAAGCTTCTTCCAAAAAAACTCTTCTATGAATTTATTTGAGACACAAATTACAATATTAATTTTAATTACAGGTACTTTATGCAGTAACGTATTGAGATCAAAAATGTTCTAAGTAGCTGAACTACCAACAATGTTAAAGTTGCGAGACTCTAGACTGACTGGCCATCTTGGGCTCCTGAGGGTATTTATGCTACCCTGCCCCTCACATTGCTTATGGGAACTACAGATCTTATATCTGCTATTTCTTTATTCAATACAAAGCATTACTTGTTAGTAATCCTAATTCTAACAATAAGTTTCTTATAATCTATTGTAACCTGCACCTACAGTGTCATGTTACGTCTAGAATACAAAGTATTTACATCCGTTCTTATGTCTGGTATATGAACTTCCATTAACCTTTTGTAATATGTCCTCCAATTACACATTGTAACAATCTAACTTAAGATTTCATAATTCCATTCGATTACATATATATCCTAATTTGGGGGATATGTAACTCGCTCTACAAAATACGCTCTGTAGATGTATTTCAGCAGATGAAATTTATTACAAACTATAGTGGATGGGCACTACTTTATCAAGCGTTAAATTGCCCTGGCTAATAAACAGATAGACTGGTTTGTAGACTCAGGTTCTAAATTTAAAAATAATTTGAAAAATCTGAAATTGTTTTATTTTGCATTATAATTTATTATTTATTACCATACATTTTGTAACGTGAAGGATTGTAGAATATAAGTTTAAGGGATTATTGTTAACTAAAATTTAATTATAAACTCTTCACATTTAAATAAATAATATTTCGACAAATTACGTAATACTGAATTGACAACGTATTTTAAATAGCTTCTGTAAATTAGAAATATTGTTTTCCTACACTCCTGCTTTGCGCAGTATACCCTTTTCTACATAATTTCTAGATCTGCAGTACCCCTACATAGGTTTGAGAATAAAGTGTATTATTCATTCTGCACAGAGCACTAGTTTTAGAAACTTTTACGCGTGTCATATTAAACTTTTAGTTCTGCTTTCCAAATACACATACACTAAAGGAAACCCACGCAGAAAGTTTCTTGCTAAACGAGTGACGTGAAACCTCAGCGCTAAATTGAATTTTACGAGAAACAAACCATCTCAATAAAATAAACTCTGGATTTATTTCTTTTCTTGAGTGGTTTAGCTACCGTAATGGCCTTTTCAAGTATGTTACAGAGTAAATAACATAAAAAATAACTCCACCTGAACTGTAAGATACAAGTATTTGCCCTACATGTTGATGAGAGCAAAAGCAATTAGTTGATAAGCGCCATGTAAGGATATAGGCTAAACAGCACCCAAAATAGAACGACAGAAATGATTAATGCCCATATAATCGATATATTTAATGAAGCAAATGAATTGAGTGTGGAATGAATATGTGAAAAGTGCTACCGACTGACAGTTAAGAAATTAATCATACAACATACAAGGGGTACGTGCAATATAGATTCACTGAAGGAGAGGCACGACAACGCATCCTAGATGAAAATTTAGTTTAGAAAAGGGGTTCAATTAATAGTTAAATATAGTGTTATATTTTCTGATAAGGGAACGACATTACACTTTTTTAGTGCAATCTACAAACATCAAAATTAATTATACAACGGGTACGTACAATATAGATTCCCTGAAAGAGAGGCACGACGACGCATCTTAGATGAAAATTTAGCTTAGAAAAGGGGTTCAATTAATAGTTAAATATATTGTTATATTTTCTGATAAGGGAACGACATTCACTTTTTTAGCGCAATCTAAAACATCAAATATAAAGAACAGGAATGTAAGGACGCGGGAATGTGGCGCCATCTGCAACATCTACAACATATTTAAATCAAAAGGCTTGTAAGGCATTAATGGCTGGTAACATAACGTAGTTTTACAGCTTTTGAATTACGATAAGTTGCCATCAAATTCAGACCCCAAACCTTTAGATAATGCACTTTAAAAATTTTTTAGGTTAATTAATGCAATAATGATTAAATAGAATAGAATCAAATAAGTTCCTGCACCTCTGAAAGCTTTCGGACAAAGTCGTTCTTTTGGAAAAGCTGATTCGCTTCTTGTAGCTGTTTCTGGTATATAGGGTTGCCCGTAATATGGACGATGCTTCAGGTGGACGAGGCTCCCGCACTTACCGTACCAACGACTAGCTTGAAGTTCAACGAGAGGGCACGAGCCTGGGCGCGGGTTGATTAGGATAACTCAAAAAAATTAAAAGGAAACGGGGCGCTACCACATCTTTGAACATGCTTAAAAATAAATTTACTATGAGGGAAAATGCAGAAATTCTCTGCGAATAAACACAGAGTCCACCAAAAATATTAAGAAGGCATGAAAAATATATTCCAAAAACAGTCTGAGTACCAACGTACTACAACACGATGTTAGGGTTTACCTCGAAAAGAAAATCACATAAATTAAATTATTATTAGAGACATCATTTGTGTCCCTTAAAAAATACAAAAGTACTGAATTGTAAATAAACACGCAACACAAAAAAAATCTTGTTGTTTAATCGCATTATTGTTACTCTTTTAATTAAGTTATGAACTTCTCAAAAATATGCTCTGTATATTCTTTTTGGATATAAATAAAAGATCAATCCAACTAAACGTTATAATTGTAAATTCAAAGTCTTATATACAAGTCAGAAGTTCAGTTAAACAAAGTCCACCCCTTTAAATTCATGTATTCAAATTTATTTATAAATACTTTTACATAAAAGCTATCTCAAAATTTAATCACATGGATTTAAACTAAGAGCAAACATCAGTACTGATATTTGCTCACATACATTAATTTTCTATGACATATCTACCAAGAAATAAATAACAACTATCTAAACTATTGATATAAACACTTAATAATCCATTTTTTTTAAATCTTTCATGGGGATGAAACTACTCAGAGTTTTAAAAATTGTCTTTATTTACGTTTCGATCCATGACCTAGGATCGTTGTTAAAATAATAAAAAATTTTAAGTTTGACATTTATGACACAAATTGAAGGTGCCTTTGATTTATTAATCTTTGATTGGAATACATTAGGTAAAAATTTAAAAGTTTAGCAAAATGAGTGCCTTCAATTTGTGTTGTGGCCTTAAAATTTTCAACCAAACTTCGTTTGGTTAATGAGATGGTCTAGTCTGTCGGTCGGTCTGTCTGTCTGTCCGTTGCACGGTTCCCGTGATGTTACAAGACATATAATATATGATTCTTATCCAGTTTTTTACGCTGAATACGAATACGCTATTCACTTTTCGATATTTCAATTATTAATCAAGATATTCGACTTTAAATACGAATTTTTACACATTACTATTTATTATTTTCGCGTACAATTAAATTTCAAATATTTAACACAAAGGTAAGTAATATTTGTTGAACTTAATGTCTAAGTTTGGTTGTGAGCCGTACATGCGGCTTAGATTTTTTTTTATTATTTTGACAACGATCCTAGGTCATCGATCGAAACGTAAATAAAGCCAATTTTAAAAACTCTGAGTTAAGAAAAGTTAGGAAAAATACAATACAAACCACAACAAAAATACAGAGAGTATTTACAAGTCAAGTATGGGCCTGAAATTTGTATTTGTTTTAAACACCTAGACAATCTAAACCTAAAGCTATCGCACTCCAGAAAATCGCTCACATTCTTAATAAAATGCAGAAACAATGAGATAATATCAAAAGGATTCAGAATCAAATTTGGTCAGACAAGCAATAAACTATCAAGGATTCTTGAAAGAACAAGTTATAGTATGATGAGAGAAAGACTACAAAACCATCGACACATTATTTATAAGTTAAAACAAGATATTGAGGGCAATATAAATTTCATACGAATGACGCTAACAAAAGACGATTTTGATAAAATTCCCGTTAGTGCAAAAACCTACTGCGAATCGGAATTTTCCAAACAAAAAGAAATTCACATAAAGAAATTGAATAATCTATATACAGAGAAAAGTAACACGCAATCTAAAACGTTAAAAAACAACAACACCATGCCAAACGCCGTCATAAATTTATCAAACAGCACTATTAACGACACAGAAAACTAATTCTATCAAAAGGCCTCAACTTTGCAGTAACACCAATATCAATACCTACATTTGAAATAATCAGCTGTATTGAGAAAACAGCAAACCAACTCGAACAAGATCAAGCAAATGAATTTAGAGTACGATGTAAAATTGAAATAGAAAAGAATTACAAAATAAATAAGTAGTAACAATATAAAAGCAATTCGCAATCTAAAAAACGATAACTCAATTATAATTCTACCTGCCGACAAAGACAATGCAACAATAGTTAATGAATAAAAACGATTACAACGCAAAAGTAAACGAACTGTTAAACACTGAGAATTACACTAGTTTAGAAACGGACCCAACAAAATCAATTGAAAATAAAATATACAAAACTCTATAAATTCTTTCATAAAAAACAACCAACACTTTCTAGAAAAATTATCAAACATTAAAATTAAAAATACACACACAATGGTTAGTTTTGATGTGGTAAATCTCTTCACAAATGTCCCTGTAAACAAAACGCTCAATATTATAAAAACAAACTACAAAAAGATGACAACCTTAAAGCAAGAACAAAACTAAATATATCATCGATCATCGAATTACATGGTATATGCGTCAATACCACATCTCTTCAAATAAATGACCAATTCTACAAACAGAACTTCGGAAAGGCGATGGGAAGACCACTATCGCCAATCTTTAGTAATTTATTCATGGAGAAATTCGAAAAAGAAGTAATATTCACACAAGAATTGAAACCAAATAATCTGGTGGAGATACGTAGATGATGTCTATGCGATTTGTCCTCATAATACAGAACTGATTAAAAACTTTGAAGATTCAATTAACAAAATAGAACCAACTATTAAATTGACTTATGAATTAGTGCAACATGGAAAACTTCCATTTTTAGATATTCTAGTTAGAAAAAACGGTACAACAATTAATACATCGATGTACAGAAAACCAACACACACACAAACAGATACTTAAACTTGGATTCAAAGCATCCACACTGTGTCAAACGAGGAATTATCAAAACCATGTATGATAGAGCAAAATTAATATCATCAAACAAAAAAATTTTAAAAAAAGAGAAAGACTTAATCAAATGTACGCTAATAAAAAACAAGTATTCTAACAGAATAGAAAAAGAAATGAGAGAAGTCCCAAAAAAATGGAAAAGAAGAAAACAAAAACAACGATACGCATCAAAAAATGCTCTCAATACCATACATAAAAGGATTCTCCAAAAAAATCCAAAAAATAGGAAACAAATTCAAAATCAAAACAGTATTTAGAACCAACAATACACTAAGAAGCCAACCAACAAATACAAAACCCAAAAACGCAATACAAAGTTCAAAAAACTGCATCTACAAAATTCCGTGCGAATGTAACAAGCTTCACATAAGGGAAAGCTCCAGATCATTTGAAGTTAGATTAAAAGAACATAAATCATATAAAAAATAGAAAATTTTAAAAATTCATGATTTGCCAACATGCACGAAACTTCAGTCATAAAATAAAACGGGAGGACGCAAAAATTATTGACAAAGAAGGAAACAACCCAAAACGCAAAATCAAAGAAGCTGCTTAAATAACCCTACATAAACATATCTGCGTAGTAAACGAATCTGTGACGTTCAGTAAACAACGGATTCCATTACTAAAAAAAATAACAAAAGAAATTACAAATGAAAATGAAATTTTCCCAATATCTTGATAGCATTGCAAGTTTTTCCTGGGTTTTCCTTGCGATATTAACATGAAATACAGCCTACATACATGATTTCTATGTATACATAGAATAACTAATTACATATCAATAGGCATATTAACTCGGCAAATGTTCGAGTGTTGAGGGATCTTGGTAGTCGCAAGGGTACTTAACCCCCTTCACATACCACTAAATATCATGGCAGTAAGGTAGTTTTCTTCCTGAAGATAAATATAAAAAAACGGCTGCTTAAGCCTTACGGTAACGTATTCGCACACTTCTTTAATAACCATCCCCTCAATCGTATAAATAGAAACATGTTAAAAATATTTTCCAACCCTCAAGTTATTAAATTTATATGAAATTAAACTATATAAAAATTAAACAGCTGATTTCAGGTTAAGCGTATTGGTTACCTTAAAAGTCGTTCCAGGACGCAACACAAATTGAAGACAGCGAAGCTTTATCATGAATCTAAACGTAGATAAAGACGATTTTAACAACTCTGAGTGGTTTAATTCCCAAAGAAGATTGAGAAAAATACAAAATAAACCACAACAAACATACAGGGAGCATTTACGTCATATTGGTTAAAATAAAAATGCCATTAGAACTTTGGTTCAATAAAAATTATATTTCTTACATAAGTAACCAATACCAACTTTATTGAATATCGGATACAAATTATATAAGCTATTTAATCATGCCGGGGTTAAAATTTCTCTTATAATAAAGCATATTAATTAACGATGGATTGAATATGCTTGTCCTGGCCTCTACAACCTACAGCTAACGGAATTTATAATTATCGCATTTCTGTAAAACAGTCATATACACGATCACTCTCTATCCAAAGCTTCGGTGTTACCAAGAAGATAAAAGGAATTGAAAGATCCATAATAAAGAATGGAACTAAGTTCGATAATTATGTCAGCGGCATAAACGGGGTTAAGGAAGCATTTTTACTCAGTACTTTATTCAGTCGGTCAAGCATTAAGTTCATACTATTGTACCGGAGAAAATTGTAAAGTCCAGGGGATGACAAATGCCCGTTGCTTCCCGGCTCATATGCAACGCTACCCTGTTAGACACTATTGAATCATGGACGACACTTAAACTGCTCGATTACCATCGGTATATAGAATTTATTGTTATAACAACAGCGGCGGAATCAGAGGGGGGCTAAGGGGCTTTAACCCCCACCCCCACCCCCAACCAACAAAATTTATTCAACCGCCGGACGCACGAGTGCACGCCATGCCGTTGGAATTTTACCGTCTTACATACGTACATTTATTTTTCGTAAAAAGAATAAGATAAATGATGAATCGGAGCAGATGATGGAGACTGATGATAATAGTGATTTATTACTGCAGGTGGGTGGTGCAGGTACTACGCTAGCACAAGAACAAGGTAAGTTTAATTTAAATTTTTGCGTAGATGGTATTGGTATGAGTTGTATTGGAGTTGTTTAGGGTACACAGAAGGGGTAAATAATGTACAATATTCATGACTGCAATACATTTGGTATTTAATCAATTTTAATATACGAGTTGGTTACAACCGAAATTTTTTGCATAGAAAAATACTGTTGAACACTATTAACGTTAACGTTATTTTATTATCTGATCTTGCGCAGTTGCGCCACAAAATAAGCAAAACCTTATTAAAAATAGTGAATGGCCTTATTTATGTACAGTTTAGGTATACCTTATTTCTCCCTTATTTTGACATATTAAACAATTTAACCTCATTTTAATTTCATCATTCTTTTTACAGAGCCTATGGAGCAATTAGCTGGCACATATACATCTTGCAACAAGGAACCTTGTGATATATCTTTTGCTGTAGGAAAAGCTCTCAGCGATGAAGAAAAGTACAAATTCGTAATAGAATGCGTAGAACCAGCTCAAAGCGGTGACTATCCGCAACAGCTGGAGAGTTGACAAAAAAGAAAGTTTCAAGCAAATTGGTTAAAACAATATCCAAGAAAATGGAGTATTTTGTTTACCATGCGTACTTTTTGTTACCTCTGATAGCGGAAGAAAAGATTCTGTTGCATTGGGTTGTTTAGTAACCAGCCCACTCGTTAAATACAAAAAAAAGCACTAAAAACCTTCAAGAGACACTTTGGCAATGAGCATCACAAAATGGTAATGCTAAAAGTTCAAATTTTAAAAAAGTATATAAATGCCCTGACAAATCTATTAATATTTTGATGGAATCGGAAAAACTAAAAATCATTCCAATAGTAAAAACTATTATACTGTGTGGTCAAGAAAATATACCTTTAAGGGGCCACCGAGATGATGGTGAGCTAAGCACTGAAAAAGGTCAAGAAAATTTTCGAACGCTTTTACAATTTCGTATTGACGCAGGGGATACACTTCTTCAAAAACATTTAGAGACAGCTCCACGAAACGCTACGTACCTAAGTAAAATTACAGAAAATCAGCTAATTGTCTGTTGCCACACTCTAATCATGAAAGATATTATGAATAATGTAAAGAAAGCAAAATATTACGCGATACTGGGTGATGAAACAACTTGAGTGGTGCCGCTTTAACCGATCAGAAGAATTAAGAAGAAGAAGAAGAAGAAGAATTAAACTGAGCCGGTTTGCATATTGAAAATTTAAGAGGTTAAGGCTACGATGGAGGTTCCAACATGGCTGGAAAGTTTAATGGAGTACAAGCTAGGTTAAAGCAACTCCAACCTCTTGCTATATACATGCATTGTGCATCGCATAAACTAAATTTGGCTATTGTGAATGCGTGTAGCCAACTTAATATTTGGAATATGCTGGGAGTAGTAAGTAATGTTGCTACTTTTGTACGAAAATCGGCTAAAAGATTGGAACTTATGAAACTGTCCATTCTCGAAAAACAACTTAAGGAGAAGAGACTCAAGTTAAAGAGCCTTAGTGATACACGCTGGCTTAAAAAGCATAAGGCGCTTCTGCAATTTAAAGAACTTTTTGACTCAATCGGGCTGTTTCTCGAAGAAATGGACAGCGTGCCGCCATGTGCCTAATATGAAGGTCTTCGTACTGCGGTTCTACAATTTAGCTTCTTCATATCTCTGGCAATAGCCGCGTCTGAGTTTGAAATTACCGTATCACTCTCACGTCAACTACAGCCCGTTGCATTAGACTTAAACCTTTGCTACGAAATGGTAGAAACAGTAACCAAAACACTAGAAGAGTACAGAAAAACAAAGTTTAAAGAAATTTTTCATGTAACAATTCTTACTGCCGAGCAGCTGAACATTCTTGTGCAGACACCTAGACTAGCCAAAAGTTCAACATACCGCTCGAACATTAATGCTCCTGATGTGAAAGAATACTTCTGGCAAGCAAACTAACTACAACTTGCTACTTGTTAATTATGTGCAGCAACTGCTGCATCTCTATAAATTTTAAATATAATTAAAATTAATTAATTTTTCAGGTTGAATGTGTTCTTACCTTTTGTCGATTTTGTGTTGGGGCAATTGAGAAGTCATTTTTTAAAAAACGAACACTCTTCAATTATTGATCTATTTACGCTTATCCCCAGTATAATTATAAATCTAGCAGCGGTTGTGGCAGCTGCACGCGTATACAGCGATGATTTACCAAACCCTCTCTTGCCCCCAGGAAAGATTACGCTATGAAAGGAGCTCTGGATGAGCAGAGAACGCCAACCACATACCGCTGCAGAAGCACACAAAGAGGCGAATGAGTTTTTTCTAAATATAGAGATACTCCTTCAACTTCTATCAACTGTACCAGTATCGCATGCAGTGTTGAGAGAAGCTTCTCTTCATTAAAACAAATAAAATCTTATTTCGGTACAACAATGGCAGAAGAACGCTTAAATGGTTTGGCTGCTATGTTTATACACCAAAACATATCAAGACATCTACAACCTGCTGCAGTTGAAGAATTTGGACAAAGATATCCTAGGCGACTAACAATGTCTTATGAAAAATAAATTGTTAAAATATTTGTCATTTTATTATTCTTAATTGTCCTTGAAAAACGTAACATTTACAAAATTGCGTAGGATATGTAGTTAGATGCAATGAGCAGATTTATTTTTTGTAAGAAATTTCACAGCCTCTCTAGTCCCTCCCAAAGGAAATTCTGGATCCGCCGCTAGTTATAGATTATGTTAAAGTATATGATGTATATCTAATATTAGATTGTCAATATAATAGCTGTCATTTACTATTGTGTATAGTTGTTTATGTATTTAAATATAAAGGATAAATATAAAATATGTGTAAAAATTGTACTATTCTTGTAAATATATGCATATTGTATAGTATTTTTATTTTTATTTATTTATTGATTTATTTCAGTCAATTGCTATTTCTAAACAGTGGTGTTGAGAAACGCGAACAAGTTTTTCCACGCACACATAAAATAAGTAGAACGAAGCTAACGCCTCCTTATGGGTATTTCAATAGCTAGTACAAAATTTGCAATATAAACCTTAGATTTTCCAATGGAAAGATACATGTAAAAATGGTTGATTGTGAAGCCGTCCGCCTGGGGTCTATCTACTTTAAATGCTTCCGGAAAATTCTAGGTTTATAATTATCAGCAAATACTACAAAACCAAATTTAAAAATATTTTCCGTCAATTTTATCTACAGTTGTATGTACGTCTAACATTTTAATCTTAATGTAAGGTCTAGTTTCAACAAATCCCATCGGTTTTCTACACACATTTTGTTCATGTAAAATTTCTGGTTCATGTCAAGAAACTATCCAGAGAAAGCTATACAATTTCTTCACACAATACAGAATACAAAAGTCCAGACAGCTTTTTTGTCATAAGAGGTAAATATCCTTAGTCTAAAAGAAATGTTAAATTGTGAGACATGTAGCGTGCAACCAAGTGATCGTATTCGCATCATTGTAAAGCAAGCAAAAAGTAATTTTGCATATGAAAGGGTTTCACAACCCTCCTTTTTCCAGCTGAATAATCAGATATCAAATTTTAATGTCAATGCGAGATAAAAACGCGGCTTATATTGCATTTTCCTGTTTCAGGGTTGCCCTTCTGACTGACAACTTAAAAAGGGTAGCTCAAAAAGGAAACAACTAATGGGTTTTTTCCTTCTAGCAATTTTTATTGTGTTATTTTATGTTCCATATTTATTGTTGTGTTTTGAAAAGATTTTCATTTACTTATTTTAATGCTTCTACCCATGTACATAAATGTCAAAAACTATTCAGGCGAAAAGTTCAAGAATACTTCGTTGTAATTGCTAATAATAAAAATTTTAGTAGACACAAGTCACAAACGGAAAACTGATCGCTATCGTGTTTGCAATGACTATTGGAAAAGACTTGAAGCACAATCTTAATATGACTTACGCTCTGTGTAATTTTATTGCATAAAATTTATGTAGGTACATCGGCTGTAATAAATGTATCGTTAAAGACGCCTGAAGCATGGCATAATTTTTGAAATTTATGCCACATCTAGACTATCATTAAAAGCTACTAA
The DNA here is from genome assembly GCA_036346225.1 of Platerodrilus igneus. Taxonomy (NCBI): domain Eukaryota; kingdom Metazoa; phylum Arthropoda; class Insecta; order Coleoptera; family Lycidae; genus Platerodrilus; species Platerodrilus igneus. The sequence goes on from JARFIW010001381.1 coordinate 3,615,826, forward strand.
AATCCATAATGTCCAATCAATAGACTGTCGTCCTAATTTTTCCAACTATTTAATTGTTTTAGTTGCATTTATCTAAGCACTTTACTAATTGAGTTGCTCTTAACTATCTGAGCATATATGCAAATAATTCATCTCAGGGATTATCGCTTAAAGCTAATAAAACGTTAGGGATAGCGTTATCGTCAGGCAGCGTTTATAATCGTATATTAACTACGGGTCTAAAAGTAGGAAAATTCCCACGGTCCATGGCTTCCAAGAGCGAATCCTTTGCTCTATATAATATTGATTACGTTAAGCGGAAAGGGCAAAGTTGTACAATGGAATTGGAAGAATTAAAGGAAAGTAGGACGTAACTGTGTTTCTGTATTCACATTTGTAAATGTGAATTTCAGAATCTAGTGGCACCAAGAAGCATGCTTAAAAATTGACTTAATTAACCCTTGATGAAATTGAAACCATTTTTAATTAGATGTCTGTATTATGGACTTTATTATATCGTGTATGCCGAACTGAACCGAGTAAAATTAGTGTTGTATATTTTTGTTGATTGATACTAAATATTAAAAATACCAAAGAACTCGTTAGAGAAATTTACTGATAATCAAGGCATTTCAATATAAATATCGTCAGCGTTATAACCATAATAAAAATGCAGGCAGCTGGTACAAACACCAAAGCTTATTGAGATGGAGAATCGTTAATCGGACTAGGCAGGAGAAATAGTAGTAAAGAATCTGCTTTATCACAAACAATTCATTAAAAATGTGTTTAGCAAAGCCGAGTTGACCGACAGTGAATGACAGTCCAACTTTTGGATTCCTACGCGAGTTACATATCCCCCATATTAAAATGTATATGAAATTAAACGCATTTATTATGTCTTAGAAATATAATATTACATAATATCAATTGAAAGTTATAATATTAAATGTTAATCAGAGTTCATATATAAAATAAGAAAGGAAGTAACTACTTTGTATTCCAGACGCAACCTGATACTGCAGGCGCAGAAACAATAAACTGCAATAAAGCAGTCTTAATTAAAATTACCCAGAATAAAACAATGTATGTTTATCAAGAAGTTGCAGGCGGTGACATCTGCACTTTCCCACGAGATGATGTGAGAGCAGGATAAATACTGTAAGGAGCCCCTTGATTGTCAGCCAGTCTTCGAACTTCAAAACTTTAACATTGTTGGTGGTTCAAGCTACTCACCGTAATTTTTAATTATTAATTATTGATTTATTAACTGCAAGTATCTTTGGCAATTTTAATTACTTAATGTTAAATGTATATAAACGTTTAAGTTGTTGTAACAGAAATAAGTTATTTTTTGTAATTATACAATTAAAAATAAAATTGATAGAAGAGTTTTTGGCGACAAAACTTTTTAAAAAGAAGCTCCCAAAATCCCGAAATCTATCTGGCGTGACCGGAACGGACTCCAAAAGAGCACTAGCGATTCCAAAATCAAAGAACTAGTAACCGTGAATTTCAATTCGTAACTGGAACAAGAACACAAAGATTGGACGAAGTACAAAATTGACCGAATCCAATACAGAAGGAAAGCTAATGAAACTGGCAATCAAATAATTGTGAGTACCTATAGTTCATTTTTCTAACCATTTTTTCAATTGCATATTGATATTAGCAAGTAGGATTTGAAACAAAAGAATATTATACACACATTTTATGTACAATTTATCATTACAATTATTACTGAAAGAATTATTCAGCAAAAGTCTGAACTTGATGAGTTTATAACAAACGTTTATAATTATACACATGTATGAGACAATTATTCAGCAAACATCTGAAATCGATGTAATTATAGCAGAGGTTTATAATTACGCGCAATCCAAGTAGCAGTAAGTGATTCTATAAATAACTTTAGTGCAAACTTGACTGAGGTAACAGAGAATAAATAATTTATAAAGATGAATTCTGAAAACTTAAGGTTATATTTAGATTCAATTCCAATGTACGACGGTAATCAAGCTTTATTAGGGATATTCTTTACCGCGTGCGAAACATTTCTGAAAAGTTTTTACAAACAGGGTGACCTTAAAAGAAATATGTGGCTTTTAAGATTAATCCTGAGTAAATTAATGTACAGAACTTTAACATTGATAGCAAGTGGGGGATGACTTAACGGACTGAGAGGACTATAACAAGATATCGATCGCGTATTTCGGCGACTAGCGCAATATAAAATGCCTGATACGGGACTTATTAAACTTACGAATGGAACACAATCAATCACCATACCAATTTGGTATGCGATCTCAAAACGTGAGAAGTTTAGTTCTAACCAAACTGAAGTTAGAAGAATCGGACCCTAGCGTACGTTTAATTAAAACTAAAATGTACGACAAAATGGCTTTGGACACGTATGTAAACGCGTTACCCGAGCGGTTATCGGACAAAATAAGATTTAGAAATCCCGAAAACTTAGAAGAGGCGATGAACTTAATCATAGAGGAGGAAAACGTAATGTATTATAGAAACAGGTTTTACAATCCAAATATTAACAAAAAGTATGAACCAATTAAAACTGTACAAGCAACGAGACCAATACCAACACAACCCAAATTTACATCACTTAACACACCGACAATTCCATTGAGAATTAATAATCCGAACTTTAATAATACAAATTTCAACAATCAATCTCGACAATTTCTCAAACCTACATTTACACCCAAGTTTAATCAAAACGCAAACCGGACGTGGCAAACATTCTGTGTAAATTCTAACAGAAACTCGCCCATGACAAATAATAACAACAACCCTAATAATTATTACAAATCAACCCCTATTAACCCTTCATCTGGTAACACCAGACAGAACACTAAAATATCTCAAATTAGACCCGACTATACACAAAAACGAAACTTCACTTCGGAGGAACTATTTCACCAAGAAGTAAAAGATTTTAACAATCAAGCTATATCCGAGGACACGGGCAATTATGAGAATCCAAGTAGAGACGAGGAAGCAAATTGTTCAGAAAACTACGAACGTAACAACCGTTACGAAAATTGCGAAGAGTACGATAAAGAAAACGCGTACTCAAATTTTCAGTTGAGCAGAACCAAATACGATCATATATAATAAATTTAAACAATATTAATCAACACATTTTACCCTGTATAGAAATACCACATGCTGAAATTAAATTATTAATCGATACAGGATCTTCAAAAGCTTTAATTAGCCCCAAAACCGCACAAAAACATTTAGATTTTGTAGAAACAGAACCTTTAAAATCAAAACAGCACACCAAAGGACACTACACCAATTTATTGCGAATACGCCTTTACCAAAAACGTTTAATGTAAAAATGAAACAAAAATTTTGAATTTTTGAATTTAACGACAAATACGACGGATTAATAGGCACGGATCTTTTAAGAAAATTAGGAGCGAACATTGATATAAAATATGGACTACTAAGAGCAAAACACGGACAAATTCCAATTAAATTTCAAAATAGGTACATCCAAGCCGATCAAAAATACACCATCGAACCTAGGACAGAAAAACAAGTAAACGTCTTAGTAAATTCAAAAAGCGACATAGGAATAATAAATCACATGTCATTTCAACAAGGAGTAGAAACACCCATCGCGTTAGTACATATAAAAGACAATTACGCCACTACAACAATTTTGAACTCAAACAACTAGCCCATAGAAGTATCCTTAACAACACCAATAAACGTGGAAGAAGTGAATTTTAGCGAAATGGAAATCAATGAAGACTCTGAAAGTAATTTCAACCCCATAGATGACGATAAAATGTCAAAGTAAAATCTAATTAACATTTGTTTTAATGACAACATTAACACCGAAGAAGAAAGAGCAATAAAATATGTATGTTTTGAATACCAAGATATATTCCATTCTGAAGAATGCTTTTAACTTTTACCAACACAGTTACACATAGTTAACAGACGAGAAACCGATTTTCAGCAAAGCAAATAGACTACCTCAAGCAAGTCAGGAAGAAGCAGATAGACAGGTAGTAGACTTATTAAATCAAGATATTATTCAACATTCGAACTCACCATGGAGCAGCCTCGTACTAATTGTACCAAAGAAATTAGATGCTTCAGGCAAACGCAAATACCGAATGGTTATCGATTACAGAAAACCCAGCGAGAAAACTGTAGACGATAAGTACCTACTACCAAATATTACAGAAATATTAGACAAGCTACGAAAATGTCAATATTTTTCAACATTAGACTTCACCTCAAGATACCACCAAGTTGAAATGGACGAGAAAGACATGACCAAAACAGCTTTTAGTACACCCAATACAGACGCATGCTGTTTGGTTTAAAGAACGCATCCTCCACTTTACAAAGAGTTGTGAATAATATTTTGAGAGGGATACATAACGAGAAATGTCTTGTGTATCTTGACGACATAATTGTATATTCAACATCACTCAACGAACACAGCGAGAAATTAAGAGAAGTTGTTGAGCGTTTAAGGAAAACTCACTTTAAGGTACAACTGGATAAATGCGAATTCTTGCAAAAAGAAGTAGCATTTTTAGGACACATAATAACGCCACAAAGTGATATGCCAAACCCAGACAAAACAAATGCCGTATTACATTACCCTTTACCAACAACAAGCAGAGAAATAAAAGGATTTTTAGGACTCAGGGAATATTATAGGAAATTCATTAGAGGTTATGCATAAATAACCAAACCACTAACCAATTGTTTAAAGAAAGGTAATAAAATCGAATACACACCAGAATTTATTAAAGCTGTAGAGAAAATTAAGTGTATTATTACGAACCACCTTTTGTTGGAGTACCCTGACTTTTCAAAACTATTTATATTAACAACGGACGCATCCAATGTTGCTTTAGGCGCATTATTGAATCAAGGCAAAGTAGGTAGCGATAAACCAATTAGTTACGCATAACGAACATTAAACAAAACTGAACAGAAATATAGTACAATTGAAAAAGAACTATTAACCATAATTCGGGCAACAAAATATTTTAGGCCCTATCTTTATGGAAGGAAATTTTATATATTCACAGACCATAGACCATTAGTATGGTTATGTAAACTAAAGGAACCCAATTGAAAAATACAGAGATAGAGGATTTGATTAGAGGAGTATGACTACGAGATCATATATAAGAAGGGAATGTATAACAAAATTGTGGACGCATTGAGCCAAATACAACTCAACGCCATAGAGACAGAGTCAGTTGCAAATAATGTAGACGAAACCGGTATGAGAGAAGTTCCAGAAGAAATAGAAACTATACATTTAACCCAAAATGATGATCCAAAAACTGCAATTAAAATCGTAAACAAAGCGATAGACACGAAACCAATTTAATTTATAATTACCGAAGTTTTAACCAACCCCGACCCGATAAAATATACAAAAACAGAAATAGGAAAATATATCAAATCTACATAACGAAAGATGACAACGAGGAGCAGATAATTAAAAATTTTTAAGAGTGTACCCCGGAGAAAACACGTTTTTACTTTTAATTCACAACGGAACATTTGTACCAAAGATTTTCAGAATTATATATTCAACTATTTAATAATTCAGGACCAGAAATTATCATATGCACACAAAAACTAATAACTTTAGACGACCCAGATGAAATAAACGACGTAATCCACAACCAACACGAAGGTATAACAAATAAATCATCGTGAAATAAACGAAACCCTAAAACAACTCATAAGGGGATATTATTTTAAAGACATGAAAGAACTAACTACAGATTTTATCAATCAATGCGAGCTATGTGACGGAGCAAAATACGACAGATCACCACCAAAAGTACCCTTAATGTTAACTAAAACACCCGACAAACATTTTCAAAACTTAAATGCAGACACTTTGGTAATAGAAGCTCAGAACATTCTGTCAATCGTAGACGCATTTACAAAAGTAGGACAAGCGATACTTATTACTTCAAAAAGAGTATTGATGTAACTCAAGCATTTTTACAATACTTTACATTTTACGGTACATCTGAAACAATAACTTTAGATAATGAAAGTGAATTCAGAAACGAGACCATACAAAATACCCTAGAACTTCATAAAATAAATATTCATTTTATTACAGAAAACACGCAGAATCAAATGGACCACTTTTAAGATTAACTTACAAGAAAGAACCCATCGCCAATTTAATGTCATATGCCCCAATGCTTATAACAATACAATTCATCCTTCAACTAACTTTACACCCCTCAAATTAACATTAGGACACTCAGACACTCGCAACCCTTATGATATACATTATAATAAAGAAGTATATCAACAGTACGCCAAAGATCACAAAGAAAAACTGAAAATTACTTATAATAACGTCAAAAATAAATTAAACAGCAATAAGGAACGTATTACAAAAACCCGCAATGAAAACACCAATATAAATAGATTCGCAGTAGAACAGACCGCTTATGAAAGAAACTTTAAAAGTAAACGACATAAAACGGTCCCCAAAAATTTAGGTCCATTTAAAATCAAAAAGATTTCAGACAAAAATGTAGCAGTAGTAGACAACGGAAAAACCATAAGATACATCCATTTAAAGAATTTAAGACACACTGTTATTTCAGATGGACAGCCATCACCCTAGCCGTCAACCTCCACCCAGGTAGAACAAACGAAAACGAAATATTAGTAGAAGATATAAAAAAACAACCCCGATATACTACCAGTAAAATTGGGAAGTATGCAAAACACAGTAGACTATTGGACTTTCGCACAGAAATTTGATTTAACTGAATTAAACGAGAATTTTATATAATTAGAGACAATTATGACAGACTGAAAGAATCAATAGACACAGCAAAATTCGGAAAAGATTATGCGATAGAAATGCTTAATTACAAAAGTATAATGGAAAATATCATAAAGAACACAGACGCTACATTCAATCGATTAATACCAACCGACCAAACCACAAAACAGAAAAGAGGAATTATTAATGGATTAGGTAATACTATATAAGTTATCACAGGTAACTTAGACAATCAAGATGCTGAACGATACGACAATGCAATACAAGAATTGATCGACAACCAGAATGACATGAAAACTGTTGTTAGGAACGAAATTTCTTTAACTCAATCAACCATAATAAAATTTAATGATACACACCGAAAATTAGTAGAAAACCAAGACAGAATAACAAATAGAATACTAACTCTTGAAAGTAGAGCGCAAACCACAATGTTAGGAATGCGAGATTTAATAAGATTTAACACGATACTTAATAATGGTGATAGCAACCCTCATTGTAATTCAACAAGTTTTAGCTACATTAAAAAATGCTGTAACATTTGCTAAATTAAATACTTTTCATGCTACTGTTATCGAACCACTTGATTTATTGAACGAATTATTAAGAATTAAATCATTAATAACTCACAGTAAATTACCTTTTGAAGTAACAGAATCTAACATACCTGCATTTGAAAAATAGCCATAGTGAAAAGTTATGTAGAGAATCATGAAATTAGATTTTTAATAGAAATTCCAATTGTAGAGATTAACACTTGCAATTATTATCGTTTATTTGCTTTCCCTATGAAAATTAATAGTCAATATCAAGTTATTATCCCCAAGACCAAGTTCCTTACCCTAAATGAACTCAGGTATGGATTCCACGTGAGAAATGTAAAGACGTGGCACCTAGCCAATACTTATGTCAATCGATAACGACAACAGCTATACAAACAGATAGCCCTTGTGAACTGCAATTACTACGATTTTCTAATGACTATGAGAATTGTGTGTTAAAACCAGTACAAATTACGGACATGAAATTACGGACAACAAATGGATTGCTATATTTCCTCAAGAAGTGATAACAACCGCCAATTGCAACAAAGACGAAAACAATTTAGCCCTAATTGGAAGCAAAGTGATCACAATAAAAGAAGATTGCTATTTGAAATTAAAAAGGAGAAATTATTCGAGTATATCAATACCCAGCAGTGACGAAGAAATTTGCAAATCTACTTGAACTACAATTTAAACTTCAAACCGAAGACAGCGGAACTATCCAGAAGCCAATGCAACTAGAACACCTAGATTTCGACGACCTCAACCACGCAGTGAAATTAATGGACAATTATAAAGAACATTTAAACGAGTTAAAAGTGCCAAGTTACATTACGACAATATCAGAGCTTGGAAAATGTTATTGATCATTGTACTATTTTTATTAGCTGTATATTTATTGTACAAAATGTATATTAGATATAAGATCAAAGAAACAGACGTGAACAAAGGAACCACAAATGAAACTTTAGGGACAATGAGTTTTAAAAATTAAGTACAACCCTTTATTTTCATCTAAGTCGGGAGGAGTTACATATCCCCATATTAAAATGTATATAAAATTAAACGCATTTATTATGACTTAGTAATAGCATATTACATTGTATCAATTGAAAGTTATAATATTAAAGGTTAATCAGAGTTTATATCAGAAATAAGAAAGGAAGCAACTACTTTGTATTGCAGACGCAACCTGATACTGCAGGTGCAGAAACAATGAACTGCAATAAAGCAGTTTTAATTAGAATTACTTAATATAAGACAATGTATGTTTATCAAGTAGTTGCAGACGGTGAGATCTGCACTTTCCCACGAGATGATGTGAGAGCAGGGATTCCAAATACTGTGAGGAGCCCCTGATCGTCAGTCAGTCTTCGAATGTCATAACTTTAACATTGTTGGTGGTTCAAGCTACTCACCGTAATTTTTAATTATTAATTATAGATTTATTAACTTCAAGTATTTTTGTCAATTTCAATTACTTAATGTTTAATGAATATAAAAGTCTAAGTTGTTGTAACAGAAATAAGTTATTTTTTGTAATTATACAATTAAAAATAAAGTTGATAAAAGAGTTTTTGGCGACAAAACTTTTTAAAAAGAAGCCCCCAAAGGCCCAAAACCTATCTCGTGGGTGCACGGACTCAAATATGAATAGGGGTGGGTGATACAGGATTTTGCGTATCGAATATCGATACATATTTTATATCGATATGTATCGATATATCGAATATCGATAGATATCGATACGTATCGATACGTATCGATGCGTATCAATACGTATAGATACGTATAGATACGTATCGATACGTATAGATATATATAGCGATTCGTATCGAAACGTTTAGATGTGTAGATTAAGTATACATATCGAGACGTAGCGATACGTATCAGTACGAATCGATACGCATCAATAATTTATCTACTCTTTCTTTGGGAATAAAATCACAAGATCGCTTTAAAATAATGTATTTACTGACAATTCGATCTTTCACTTAAGATTGTTTGTTATCAAAATAATTAAAGTTTCAAGTTTAATATTTTTGACATAAGTATATATATATATATATATATATATATATATATATATATATATATAGGGGTGGGCGATACGGGATTTTGCGTATCGAATATCGATACATATTCTATATCGAATATCGATACGTATCGATACGTATCGATGCGTATCGATACATATCGATACGTATCGATACATATCGAGTATCGATATATCGATATTTATTTTTCGCTGTATCGGGGGGGATCGATACGGGGATCGTATCGATTCGTATCGATATATCGATACGCCGACCCAGCCCTAAATATGAACACGGAGACGTGGACTCATAAATAACCAACAACAAAATTTTAACGTGAAACCATTAAAATTGTGAGATACTATGGAACCATAAAATTCTTTAGTGCTTGACTAGGACATCCACCTGACAAATTTCAAGTTGTACCAACCAATTTCAAGTTGCACCAACAACAATGTTTCAAACTACTGATCGATGTTACAGACACCTCGGTGGTAATCGCTGTGTTCAAACAGTGGTACTAACGATGAACCTTTGGGATTCCTGTCACCCATCGGTAGAAACTACCTCAACCTACAAAAACCATTGGGAGAAATAAGTTACTTCAACTACTGTTTTCATTATTGTTGCAGTGCCAATTGATCTTCCTCTGACCGGAATAATTACATTAGAACATAAACGAGGCGTTTGTGCACAATAAGATGATTGATGGACCCTTCGGCACCGTATCTTGTAAATGGGCTTGATTGACATGTACGAGGGTTTTGCATTTAAGACACATAGATTACAATAGAAAATCGAGAATGTTGTTTGCATAATTTCTAGTATGTTCTCAAATTAACTAGTTCAATTGAAATGTATATAAATTGCCATCATAAATATTGAAAGACAGTTTTAATTGAAGCTATGATGAAAAGTTTGATTGTAACACTTATTCTAATTTAAAGCTTTGATAGTCGTGCGTATGTGATATAAATTACTGTACATGTAAATTATTCTGTGTGATTGCAGTTTGTATAGTTAATTATAATGCTTCGGTAGTAAGTAATTAAGAAAATAACATCGTAGCTTTAAGAAGATGATACTTGTACTGCTAGCGATTAGCTGAACATAAGTTGTCGCGAGAGCTTTTAGAATTCCATTGTACCTACGAGTTGATGAAAGGACTTGCCTAATCGGTATCAAAATAAAGAACTGTTGTTATTGCAAATAAAGTTTTCCTTACATTATTATAAGTTAATTATTATAAGATTATATCTGATATGAGGAATTTAAATTAAATAAAATAAAATTGAACGATTGGGAAATGTTTTCTAGTAAAAAATGAATATGTAATTTAACATTATATATAAAAAAATTATAATAAACCGATGTCATATCACAATTCTTACAAGTATAGAAAAACAAAACCAAACAGCTTCTTTCAAAATATTAATAACTAGCACGTTATTTGAAAAATCTTCTATAACTCATCAACGCTAAATTTGATTTTCCCATCCTCCACCCGAAGGGAACTACATTGGTCAAGAAGCGAGTTTTTCTTTTAATTTTTGCAGAACCCTTACTATTCCAGGCAAGGTAAGGATTTTTAATGTGCGTGACACGGGGCCTACATTTTATCCTTTGTGCGAACGAAATCGTTTTTTGTGGAAAAATGTTCGCCTAACATTTTTCAAGTGGACCGTGACCGGATTCGAACCTGGGACCTTAAGCTTAGTAGTCGCATGCATTCCAACTAAGCCACTGAGCCGTCCCCCTATAACTCATTAACAGCAAGAAGGTAATAAACAAAGAAGGCGAACGTGTGCAGTTGTTTATAAGGGTGGAATTATTTGACTACAGCTACTTAACAAGATCGGTGTAGGTATCGGTAGAGGAATTCGGTATATGGTACAAATTACATCTACTGCTGATAGGATTTTGTTAAATCTAGATTAGGACTAAAACAAACCGACTTTTTCTTAACGTATCTTATGTGTATGCTCAAAAGCTTAATTTTTCCATTTGAGTAGTTTGTGTACTAATGAGAGCAACATAACAATCACAAGAAAACATAAGGCGGTCTTTTTAGGTTGTACAGGAAAATTTCTTTAATCTTTTCTTCTATTCAGCACGTTTTGTATGCGTACAACTATATCAAACTCATAATGGAAGAACTTGAACTCCCATCGGGTTTTGCTCCACCTTTATACAACACCACTATTTTAGCAAATTACAGTGAGAGCGCGTAACGAGTATGACGCGAATCTTTGAAGCGTGAAATCGGTAACTAGGATTCCTATCTTATTGACTTATTACGAAACGTTCTTATAGGAGCACCGTTATTACGATAAGGCTTTAATAATTCACACTCAAGCATAAGCGGAGAAATCAATAGAGTTTCATTACCTTTACAAATTATACTATCTTCGTTGAAATGTTACAACAGATTTTTTAGGCATTCATTTGCTACAACTGCTTTGCCGTAAACATTTTAGTTGTAATTCTGCTTGGATTTAATTGTGGATCCTCAAAAATTAGATGTTTGACGCGTGGTACTAATGAAACACGCCAAGCATCTCTGTAACTGTTGGGGTTTCTCACACATTCTCACCTTTTAAAAATAACATGTTAAGCTTCTTTCCATTTCATAAAGAGTTCTAGATGCAAGTGAACTTGCACATTACAAAATGAACAGTATTTAAAATTCAAGTACACCGTTGGTGTCATAATTTACTGTTAATTTCTTATGTCAAGTTTTTTTATCTCTTCAATAAATGTAATATTTTGCTTTTCAAATAAAAGTGTGTTCACCCAAGTTCTGGAGTATTTTACAAGCGTTGAATTCCAACTTTCTAAAGATCCTTTGACATCTGAACTTTTCTACATCACCATATAATACAGTTCACTAAGCTTCAAGAAGAAGAGATCAAGTTCTTGGCTATCCTCTACAACTCGACTAAGCGCCAATTCCCACTATAGCTTTTGGTCATTCAGAGCCGAAGTTTCTGGAAATTCCGGAAAGCCAGCCACTCAGCAGAAGAAAATTATGTTTGTTCCTGCTTTGTTCAACGCTGTGATAAAGTCCCAGTAATTAATTGGGTGAGATAAAACCATTTTTATTAATTTCCTGCACACCTTTCCTGTGTGCAAACTGTTCTTGCGCAAAATATTGTAATCTAATCTAAAGCTTTAAAATGAGCATTGGTCATTTAAAAAAATCCTATACCTCTACAAAAAAACTGTCCTACACGGATTGAATCATGGTTTCTTCAAAATAAAGACGCTTCTATTAAACCAATTGAGTTTGAAATTAGATTGGAGGGAGTGCATTCTTTATTTGGCTCATATGAAAAGGTTCACGACAAAATTTAACTTCTTTCAACAGAAGAAAATCCAGACACTGAAGATTGGTCGTTTATAGAGATTTTCACTAGTTTCTAATTTTATTGAACGTATATCTAATTTAAAAAAGAATCAAATGCAAGTTAATGAAAACCGCAATAACAGTTCTCAGTCGCAATCAGTGAGCTCTCAATCTTCGGCAGTCAAATTGCCAGAAATAAAAATTCAAATTTTCTCAGGCGATGTTAAAGAATTCGAGTCCTTTTACCAACTCTTTGAGGCTTTAATTGTAAAAAACCCGCAGCTAACAGATATTCAGCGATTTACATATCTCAAAAGTTATTTAAGAAATTAACCTTCACAGTTAGTTAATTGGTTCATTGCAAATTACAAATGAAAACTTTCAGACAGCCCTAAATACTTTAAAATGCAGATTTGAAAAAAACAAGTTTGTCATTGCAAACTCTTGTTTATCAACAATGTTAGATATCCCTAGTTTTACAGAATACAAGCCAAGTTCACTGCGGAATTTACTACCACCATTCATAACAATATTCTGGCATTAAAAAATTTAAATTTTTTATGAGGAATTATGGAATATGCTATTGATATTTTCCTTTAAAAAAAATTAGAATTCAACATAAACGTGTTTATGAAATGGAAAGAGATCACTTTAAAGCTCCTAATTTAGAATACTTCATAAAATTCTTGGAAAAAAGGTTCCTTATTTTACAAAATATTGAGTCCAAAGGCTCATAGAAAATCTGTTTCAGCTAATATTTCCACAAATTGTTACTCTTCAACTAGCGAAAATAAAAACTCCGTCTAAATTCGGTTGCCCTTGAGTCACAGAATTTACACCTGCTCAACGTTTAAAAATTTACCACATCAAGAAGAAATTAATTTCATTAAATGCAACAAAATGTGCATTAATTGTTTAGACAAGCATAGGTTTGAAGATTGTTCCTCTACAACTTTTATCAACCGTCAGAAATTGAGATTCTAATAGGACTAGACTGCTATTACGATGTAATAATGGATAATACAATTAAACTTGGCACAAATCTTCCTGTACTGCAAGAATCTCATTTGGGTTGGATAATTGCAGGCACTGTAACAAAAAGGCTTCATGTTTCAAACGTACCGCTGCCTGATGAAAACCATTCTAAAAAAATTCAAACCTTTCGTTACTCGCAATTTTTATAGTTCATAGCTTTCTCAAAAATTTCTGGAAGACAGAAGAACTATCCGAAAGAACCACCTTTTCAGAAGATGAGCAACTAGTCGGAAGTATATTCACTTGTACAACCAAAATTCTAAAAAATAGTAGGTTCCAAATTAACCTTCCACAGAACCAACGTAGCTTGGTGACTCTTTTGCTATAGCCAAACAACGCTTCCTAGACTTAGAGAAAACATTTAAAAAAGACAATGACCTATTTCATGAATACAACAAATTCATACAAGAATATGTTACCTTAGAACATACTAATTACATCCCCTTAGCACTACGAAACTATAATCTTGAAATTTCATTCCTCATGTATGCGTTGTTCGCGAATCTAGTGCATCTACACAGCTGCGTGTTTTGTATGACGCCAGTTGCAAAACTTCCACCGATTATTCTCTAACCGACATTTGTCTCAAAAGATATCAAGTTCAACCAGACCGTTCTGATATTGTTACAAACTATTAGGCAACCCGTCAAACACGCAAGTTGTATAACCGAAGTGTATTCTACAGAAGTCTAGAACATTCGAGTAAACACCAGACTATGAATCATCTAGTCAATTTTAGGGTATATATATATACAGAATATATATATATATATATATATATATTGCTGTAATTATAGGGTTAATTTAAGAGTAGGTTAAGTCATAGGGGTCGTAGAATAAACAAAAGAAACTCCCAAGTAACAAAAGCACAGAATTACAGATATTAGAGGAGCAAATAGGTCATTATAAATATTATTAGTTGAGAGCACACTGTATATAGCAGTACAAGCGATTAAAACACATATCCAAGAGTAGCTACGAGCAAAGATAAGAATTTAAAAATGTAACGTAACGCATTGAAATTTAATCAATGAAAAACCTGCATGAATTGGCTAGATAAATATTCAAAAAGTGCGTTAATATATCATCTTAAACGCACGCAGAAATTATGCATTATTTGAAAAGCATACGTGATCTAAAAGTATCAAATTTGTTCAAAAATCCAATTTATTAGGAAATAAACAAACACCAAATTTATTCCATTCAGATTAGAATAAGGCCAACAACAATAGTACGTGATTTGTTGGACAAAGATTCCTGGGATTTCTGAATCAAATGTGAGGTATTATAATGAATTACGTGACATTCTTAGCATCGCTTCATTCAATTGAACTAAACAATTGGTAAAGTTTCCCAAAATAACAAGAGATAAGACACTTGGTCTCGCCCAGCACGTGAAGTCCATGAATCGCAAACAAAAGGGCCCGATCCTATAAATATCATGACAATTGAATATCGAGTTAGTATACTTTAGAAACTGGGCAGTCACTGTACTTGAAAGTGCTAGCGAGCCGTACTTCTAAAGACGTAAGCAGATCAGATTTAGTAAAATTATACCATTTCTAGTAATAATAAATAAAACAGGGCTCTTAATCACCATTTTCTTACCATCTCAATTACAATCTTAATTACGATCTTAAATTACAATCGAAATAACGATCCTAATAAAGATCTTGCTACGATTCCTGTTAAAACTTTTAATAACGATCAATTACAATCTTAAATACAATTTTGGATACTAGACACTGGAGAATGCTACCTGTTCAAGCAATTTGATAATCTCTGAAAATGGTAAATATTCTATTACGGAAATGAAAAACCTTTCATTGGAATAAACTCACCAATAACGATTTGAATACTAATTTGGTTGGATGTCGACTTCAATTCTTAGGAATGCAGAGCACCTACTGAACCACTTCAGGTTAGATAATAGACATCTTGAAACGTTTCAAAAGGTCTCTAAATGTAATAAAAAGCTCGTTTTGCTGGCTTGATTTTCTAAAAATCTGACAGATGTATATAATTTAAAAAAAAGAAGATATTTAAAAAGGTTGTAAATATTTAATCATTATACTGTGTATTGTAGAATTGCTTTATTTAATTGAATCAGCTAGTTGAGACAAAGAAAATTATAAATTAATATTTCTACAAGTGCTTGAGTAATAACAGAATAAATCACAGCATAAATATATCTGCCCAACCGAGGGGAGAGAATAACAAGGATTTTATTTTTCCTACAGGAAGATAACACGACATAAATAGCTCGACCCAATCGTGGGGCTAAATATTAATATAATAATAAGTGGCTGAGAATATCACAGCATAAATATGTACGCCCAAGCCGTGGGGCGAATATCACAGTAATATATATATATATATATATATATATATATATTTAATGCTGTAAAGGTTAAGTCATTGGGGTCGTAGAATAAGTAAAGGAAACTCCCAAGAAACATAATTATAGATATTAGAAGAGTAAATAGGTTATTATAAATATTATTAGTTGAAAGCACACTGTATATAGCAGTACAAACGGTTAAAACACATGTCCAAGAGTAGCTACTAGCAAAGAGTAGAATTTAAAAATGTAACGAAAAACGCATTGAAATTAAATCAGTGAAAAACCTGCATGAATTGGCTATATAAACATTCAAAAAGTGTGTTAAGATATCATCGTAAACGCACGCAGAAATTATGCATTATTTAAAAGCGTACGTGATCTAAAAGTATCACAGTTGTTCGAAAATCCAATTTATTAGGAAATAAACAAACACCAAATTTGTTCGATTTAGATTAGAATAAGGCCAACAAACAAGACTACGTGATCGATATGTAAGAAAATTCCTGGAATTCCTGAAGTAGATATTAGGTATAACATTTGAATTACGTGGCTTATAGCACCGCGTCATGCAATTAAAATACATACAATTGGTAAACTTTCCAAAATAACAAGTGATAATATGCTTGACCTCGCCTAGCACGTGAAGCCAGCGAATCACAAACAAAAGTGGGACGATCCTATAAATATCTTGACAATTGAAAATCGAGTTTGTATACTTTGAAACTGGCCAGTTACTATACTTGAAAGTGCCAAATATTTACGTGAATAATAAATATTTGTTAACAGTGAAATTCTAGAGTGTATATTTGTGAAAATTGTGCCGTACCTCTGAGACGTAAGTAAATAAGATTTAGGAAATTATAACATTTTAATAATAAATAAAACAGGGCTCTGAATCCCTATCTAAAAGTCGATCTGAATGTCGATCTAAATTCCTCTCTGAATGTCCATCGGGATGACCATCTCAATTACGATATATATTACAATCATAAATTACAATTAAAAATGTTACGATTCCTGTAGAACTTTAAATTACGAGCCATTACGATCAGAAATACAATTTTGGAGAATGCTGCCTGCTCAAGCAAATTGATGGTAAATATTCTATTGCGGAAATGAAAAACCTTTCTTTGAAATAAACGCACCAATAACAATTTGGATATCGACTTCAATTCTTCGGAGCATCTATGAAAATACTTCAGGTTAGAGATTTTGATATGACTTATTTTTAAAATTGTTTTATCTCAAATTTTTTTGATATGATTTATTTTTAAAATGTTTTATCTCAATCATAATTTAAAGTGTAAAAGCCGACAAATTGGGGGTTTCTTGTATAAATTTTATGAAAAGCTATAGACATTTTTGAAACGTTTCAACAAGTCTTTTAAGGTAATAAAAGTTCGTTTTGCTGGCTTAATTTTCTAATAATTTGACAGATGTATATGATTTAAAAAGGGAGAAGATATTTAAAAGGGTTGTAAATATTCAATCATTATACTGTGTATTATAGAAGTGCTTTATTTAATTGAATCAGCTAGTCGAGGCAAAAGAAATATAAATCTAAATATAAATCACATCGTGTATAGTTAGTTGGTCATTACGTTTTGAAGGTCCTATAGTAAATAAATCTGTGCTATGTGAACGTGCATATTGTACCGCTAGCTTGTACATAAATAGACAAAAGGGTAATAAATAAATTATAGTAGTGTCAGTGTTATTTAGAAGACTTATGGTTAAGAATTTAGTTTAAGCAGATATTAGTGCTTCTAAATAGCATTAGTGTGATAGTGCTTCATTGTTAATTGGACTGAAAACATTCATAAATAAGGAATATACTGTTAATTAAACTTGTGGATAGTGAATAATAAAAACTTTTGTTAGTACTTGTTCTAAATTGGCGAATGCGTTAATAGTAGCCCGCTACAATATCCTTTGCAGGTTTAGAATATTTTCTCTTGTCTTCACTACCGATATACAAAAAATGTTCAGACAAGTCCTAATTAATCCAGAACAAACCTTCCTACAAAATATTTTATGGCATGAAAACACTGATGTTGACTTGGCTTGCATTCAATTGGACACTGTTACGTATGGTACCAGCAGTGCTCCATTTCTCGTTACTAGAGTACTATAAAAAATAACCCTCCACTGAAGCATTTATGCTAACATTGAAACGATTTTTCTCTCGACGTGGCAATCCATCAGTACTTTTCAGCGATCACGCTACAAATTTTTCGGGCGCAAAAAAACACCTTACAGATATATATCAGTTTTTCAAAAATAAAAGCAACTGTGAGTGAATTACTGTGTTTTTATCTCAAAACGAAACTTCATGGAAGTTTATTCCTCCAAGATTCCCCCACTGGGGTGGGATTTCGGAATCCGCGATAAAAAGTGCAACACATGAAAAGAATAATTGATAACCATAAATTTTCTCTAGAAGAATTCGTTACAATACTGTGTCAAATCGATGCCATAATGAATTCAAGACCATTAAGTCCTTTTTACAATGATGCGCCTGATTTAGTATGTCTAACTCCAGGCTATTTCCTTGTTGGTTATCTGTTAACCACATACCCTGAAACGGAAATTTCTCATTTGTCAGAACATAGGCTTTCTATCTATCAACGAATGTCACAGATTCGGAAGACCTTTTGGAAACGCTGGTCGGTAGAATATCGTAATCAACTCCAAAATAAACTAAAATGGCTTCAATCAAAAGACAATTTGAAAGCAAAGGATTTGATGTTGCTAAAAGAAGGCATCGATCCTCCTCTACAATGGCCGCTTTCCAGAGTTTTGGAGACCATTCCAGTGTTGTCAAAATTCGAACTGCCCATGGCATATTTGTCGGGCCAATTACTAAATTGTGCCGCCTGCCAAATCAAGACTGCGGCCTTTCAGTAAACAACACAAAGCATGTATATAATTTCATTCTCTCTCCCGTACTTCTTTTTTTCTCTTTTTCTTTTGATCACATTCTCTCCTTTCTTGAAGCAATCGCTTCAACACGGGGTAGTATGTTGGGGTTTTTCACACATTCTCACCTTTTAAAAATAACATGTTAAGCTGCTGTCCATTTCATAACGAGTTCTAGGTGCAAGTGAACTTGTGCATTGCAAAATGTACAGTAATTAAAAATCAAGTACACCATTGCTGTCATGATTTATTGTTAATTTCTTATGTCAAGTTTTTTTTTCTTCAATGAATGTAACATTTTGCTTTTCAAATAAAAGTGTGTTCACCCAAGTGCT
The DNA here is from genome assembly GCA_036346225.1 of Platerodrilus igneus. Lineage (NCBI taxonomy): Eukaryota > Metazoa > Arthropoda > Insecta > Coleoptera > Lycidae > Platerodrilus > Platerodrilus igneus. Next base: position 3,635,197 of record JARFIW010001381.1, read on the forward strand.
GGAGTATTTTCTATTTCAGTGGCTTCTTGGACTGCCTTAGCTAGCTTTCTAGTATTCTAGAAGTCGATGTTGTGACCTGGAGTGCTGAAGTGCTGAGCTAGAGAGGAAGTGTTTTCGTTCTTTTTTATTGCGATTTTATGTTCTTCCTTCCTAACACTAATTCTTTTGTTTGTCTTCTCAATGCTAGATTTGTTGCAGTTTGAGCATGGTACTTCGTAGACTCCTTTGACTTCTAATGGGATCTGGCCTTTCGGATTCCTTAGGATTGCGCTAATTTTTCTATGAGTGTAGAATGTGGTAGCTATTTTGTGTTTTCGTAGAACTCTTCTATTACTGTCGGCTGCCCCTTTAATGAATGGTAATTATGATGTAGTTAGTGGTGACTCCGGCTCTGGTCTGACTTTCCTGGATGATAGTGACCTCTGAATGGTTTTATGTGAGTATCCATTGTTCTAGAAAACTTCTAACTTCGTAATTCCTTTTGTTTACGTGCATCGTCTGCTAGTCATTGGGATCGTGTGACTAAGGTTTTTACAACAGAGTAGACTTGTATTAGATGATGACGTGACTTGGCGTTTAAGTATCGATCCGTGTGAGTTGGCTTTCTCTAGACCATGTGGCTAAGTAGTGCGTTGTCCTTCTACTTCACTAGTTAATTCAGAAACGGTAATGGGTTATTATCTTCTACCTGCACAGTAAATTTTATTGTTGGATGTATATCGTTGAGGTGTTCTACGAAGCCATTAAGTTGTACACGAAAGCCACGAGAAGCTCTTCAGATGAATAGATACTCACACTAAACCATTCAGAGATCACTATCAGCCAGGAAACCTAAACTAGAGCCGTAGTCACCACTAACTGCAGCGTACTTACTATGCATTACAGGGACAACAGATAGATTCAGCAGAGTTCTGCGGAAAGATAAAATAGCTACCACATGCACACTCATAGAAAAATCAGCGCAATCCTAAGGAATCCAAAACGAGATCACATTTTTAGCTCTTTTGTGTAGGCCCGTTCTTACAGTTATGGTCGCAGCGTGAATGATTCTGAGTACCGTGGTGACGATCCTTCCGTGAGCGAGAATTAAGATGTTTTTATGTTTCACTTCCGCTGATGTAGATGCACGATAAGTATCTCGGCACATGTAGGTATACTACGATATTTTTTTATATCGAGAGAATCTTGTTTATCCACCTTTAGTGTTTGTACGTAACAAATGAACCACGGAAAAACTCAAGTCACATTGCTCCGACAGACGGAACAAGTTCACAAACCTGCTTGCTAATTAGCTTCGCTAGTGTTTTTTGTTGCGTTTTAAAACATTTACTAGAAATAGTTATAAATTTAATACCTTTAACTTAACATTCATGCTTATAAGAAAGCTTAAGCATTTTTTTGTTCTACCGATTACTTTTTTTACATGTTACAATACGAAATGCGCACTTCGTATCTACATTATTACAAATTGTCCGTAGAATATAACTCATTTTTCTTAAATAGAATTTTTTTTCCTTTATATTGTCAATAAAAATTTGACGACGATGTCCTTTCTTTGTCTATGTGAACCACCCCACTCTTCGCTTTTGTAGTTAGCACAGCACCTTCAAGTTCTTTTTATCTTTTTATACGTTATCGTGATTTGTGCGGGTCCTCACTTTGCTGTCCTTTCTGTTTCTGCCTGACCTGTGCGTTTTACGGTTACCAGTCCTACAAATATAATGACTGTTGACAGTTAACTCTGCGCCTCTAACACTTAGTGTCCGCGACAAGGACGAGGTGTTTTCCGATCTCATTACGAGACGATTGCAATAATAGAAAAAAGCATCAGTCAAATCCGCTGAACATGGCTCCTGGCATCGGTCATATGCGACCCCAAAAACGATCTCCTAGGTTCAATCTCACATGAATAACAATTCATATAAACAATCTTTTATCCACGTTACCAAACAAATAAAAATAAAGCACTTACTAAGAAGTAATATCCATTAATAAATGTTATGAATAATTATGCACAGCATTCAATATTATAGAATTGAAGGAAATAAATTACTGATAATGTTTTGAAACTACATAAAATCACAAATGCTATTAATTTCAATTTATAGAATGCATTATTGAAGCAAAGTCAATGTAATAGTTATACTGGAAATTGTAACTGTTATTAAGTTAACCTATTTCGTAAGCTAGCTTTGAATTAAATATCCTGTAGAAATGGATTTATAGGAAAAGGTACTAAAGCCGTGTTTTCCTAGAACTCTAAAAGCTCTTTAAATCTGCATAAAAACACTTTTGAGATGTGTGGTGCATTCGTTTGCAAACTCGCTTTCAGAAAACTACTTACAGCTGATAGAACGAATTTAAGGGTAGGTGTTCCTGAGGGTTAGTGCGGCGCAGGAAACCCATTTCCGGACAACCTACACTTTCAAAATCGCTAAAAGCACCGAGAATTATCTTACTAGACTACACAAGATCATTCTACAAAATAATTCTGTCGGTCAATAATATTCAATTTATCAAAATGATGACAACAGTCGCTTGCACTATGACGCAAAAGGCTTTAAACGTTATAGTGAAAGTTAGTTGTTGCTGATTAAAGAAGTCGGAAACGCGAATTCTTATAATCTGAATTCAAACCGAACCGAGTGCAATTGATGTTCATAACATGTCAATCCAATCAGAATGGCACAATCTTGAAGAGCTGTAAATTAAAGTATTATCACAGACATATCGATAAATCTTTTTAAAATATGTCCTTCGAAGCAACGATGCCGCAAACATGTGTATATTTCCAAACACTGTTTTGTGTATCATCTTGATTTTAATAAACAACAGACTAAGAATTTTGTTTAACACTTCGAGATTGAGATTCACTTAACCGAATCAGTAACAAACGTGGTGATAGAATTACTTTAGTAGTACCTTTGGTAATTATGATTCTAAAAAGTTTTAAATCTAAAATTTCTAAAGTATGCACCCATCAATAAAAAGAAGCAACATTTGGTTTATATGCGTTCATACTTAATTTTAGTACTTTTGTTTCTAATGTTATATCTTATAATTTTGGACCTTGATATTAAAAATCAACTTATCGACTGAAGATATAAGATCTCGCATAAGATTCGAACCTGTAACATTCCAATTTGCACATAAATCGCTAACCAGTTGCGTCGCCGGGGCCAGTAAATAAATTGCAAAGATCAACAGATTTAAATCGCGTATGCAACCATATATCAGCCTAACTTTCTACTACGCTTTACATTTTGACAACCTATTTGATGATGTCAAGTTTTCGACATTTTATGAAAAGCGACTAAAACTGAAAAATTATACTATGCAATCCTAATCATTATGTGAAAGTATCAATTCTTAATGATGAGCGATTTGTCACGTAGGCCACGGTTTATTCTTTGTATAAAATTAACGTTAGCTAATGATAAAAAGCGATATCTAAAGATATGGTTATTTACCGAGAGAAGCATTTGAAATTAAATTGCAGGACTTTACATGTCGCATATGAAGTCGAAATAACAATAATCAAAGTGCTGGCTGAATGAAATCGTTTGCTTTAAATATAAATTTTCTAGTTGGACTTGGAATACGTAATTTTTAACGAGTATTCTAGCTTCCGTTACTATAAAATTCTTGGGATAAATAGTTCGTTTATCTGCATTAAATGTATTAAATATTACTCGATTTATTTTCAAAGGGATTATTACTATCTATACGAAGCAGGAAAAAACAAAATACCACTAAATAGTGGAAGTATAAATAGCAAAAGTATAAGTAGTGAAATTGTAACACTTTAGTTTTAGGAAAATACGTGGTGCATTTAGTGCTGTGTGGTTGCCGAAATTTAGGCAAGAAAGTCGTTGCTAACGTGTTCGAGTTCTCGCGCAATCGTAGTTAGATAATCATGCGCATTGAAATAAAACGTAGGAAATCATTCTTGTCGTTGGTATGTAATGACATGACATGTTTTTTAAAAAGGTGGTGTAAGTTTTTGGGGCCATCATGAGAAAAAGAAAGCTCCACTCGTGTCAATTGCACTTAGCTTGGCGTTGGGGCCATAGCACCGAAGTATGTTAGAACGCAGTTCTAATTCAGATTAAATATTTATAAAACGATTTGTTATTTAAAATATGCCGTTTTAATTATTACTAAAGGATGTTTTAATTTTTAGCAAGCAACTTTAGATTATAGAGTTTATGGATTAGAAAATAACACAGAATCTCATTTCAATACTAATCATTGTAACTCAAGATGTAATTCCTAGTTTTTGTAAAGTTTTCGTGGATCGTAGGAAAGATGGCGGACTAAAGATGCTCTGTTGGATAGGTGTTCTGTATTTTATTGTTATTACTTCATGCCGTCAAGCTTTGGTGAGTACAATTCCTTTTTATGATCCAGAGGAATCGACGCATATGTGATAAACGTCTTGTTTGAGAAGCTGAGTTAGCTAAACTGCATGTAATTAGTTAGGAAATACGAAATTAAGAATTTTTGATTTACAAGTTTGAAACGTATTTTGTTAAAACAAATCATAATTTTATTTGGTGTAGTTTAGATGATTTGGCAAAATTTTTTATGTCGCCGTATTCTTATGTTAAATGTTTGTTAAGAATAACACTTCAAAACAGCATGTATAATGATAAGAATCTACTTTTCCATCTTTCTTTAAAACAGATGACACTTATGTTACTAAGTAAGTTTTGTATTGAGATAATTCCTGATATAGAAAAAATTCAGTAAAACTTTAGAAAGACTAAAGCATAGACTAAAGACAATTTTTGTGAACTATATAAAAGATCTCTGATTACAGCATATAACTAATGTAATAAGATTTTCGAGTAATTTTTTTAATCACAGGTCTAATCTATTAATAACTGTGATTTTCGCCTACTGAACATTTTTCATCAGTATTCACTTTCGTGCCATAGTATTTACACTGTAAATTTTGTTTAATCTTTTTGTACATAGACGAAAAGAAATCACTTTTATTAGACACTAATCAAAACTCACAATCGTTTTATTTCAAACAGCTAAATAAAAGTAATAAGTAACCTATCCGTTTTGATTAAGATAAAAATAAGTAAAGGAATTATGTTACTTCATGCCTAAATTCAGGTAGATATTTTTCCCTTAAAGTTTATCTGCGTCTATCCTTAGTATGAATTTGTATGTTAGCTTTATTGATGCAGTGGTGCACAAGTTTATTTAGAGTTCAGGTTTAGTCTTAGAAAGTACCCCAACCATCTCAAGCCTCCGCAGGAATAGACCCCGAGTTTAGTCCGAGAGCACCCTATTTTTCTTTCGCAACACCGCTTGGCCCTACAACATTCTCAATAGAGCGAAAAAAATAGATTACAAAATTATGATTTGTGTTACTGAAAGTGTACTTCAGTTCAGCCGGCATTAATATCGTAAGTAAATCGGAATGTTTTAAATTAGTTAGACGATGGGGTATTTTAGGGCTTAAAATGTTATTTTGAGTGTGGCTTCAATTAGTATCGAAATAGTCTTCGAGTGTTACTTCGAGTATTATTTCGATTATCATTTCTAATATTCAAATTTCAAGTCTTAGACTACAAACAGTATTGCAGATATTAATTCTTAAATTTAAAATTCACTTTACTGATTGTTTTTAGACAATAATGGCTTCAGCCTATTTGATTTGGTAATGGGGAAATTGGGTTCGTGGCCAATTGGTTTTGATTTAGACCTGGTTTGGGTTTAGAGGTATTGAGGCTGAAGATTCTGTTTAAAGCTAAGAAGTATTGAGAGGTTATGTGTCTGGAATGAACTCTACACTTATGAATTTTAAGTTCAGGCTAGCTATAAGAATTTGCGTTGTTCTATAAACGACTTTTTGTAATCAGCATTGTACGTCAAATAATTTTGTGAAATTTAGTAGCTTCAAGATTTTATTAATTCAAAAATTTATTTAGGTAATTGTTTATATTGAAGAGCAATTTACACGTATATTTAGGTATATTTTGAGGAAGATAACAAGGAGATAAAAGTACTCTGACCCCTAAAATGTCATGTACGTACATTATAACTCTAAGTTGATACTTTGAATATTTGATTGTATTTTTCTATTATTTATGAGATTGATAACGCTTACACTTTAATTTTTTTTTACATTTATTAATTGTTAATATTTATATTCAAAATTTCGTAAGGTCAATATACTGATATATTCAAGCAAGACATTGCATATGTTCAACCCACTAAGCTAATTGAGGAAGTGATTGCTTTTTGATAGGATATTCGACGTCTGTTGTGGTAAAAAGAAATCTGTTTACAATTTACGACTGTAAATTGGCAAACAATGTTGGAGCTTATTAACACCCAATCTGTAGGGGCACGATATTTTTAATATCACAGCATATTATTGGCAGACGCAACGTGGGGTTTCCGTGATTTCTCTAACATCACAGCAACTTGTTGACACCCAATTTATAGTGCTCTCTTGACGACTTTACCATCAATGGAATATATATATATATTGAAGTTATATTATATTCCAACTTAATAAAACCGATCTAACACATACAAATATAATAAGTCCATAACTCCTTTTACAAGCAATATTTTAAATACACATTTCACAGCTACTCTTTTCACAAACAGTATTTTAAATACAAATACAATGCGTCCAAGATCTCCTTCTCACAACACATTCTAAATACAAATACAATGTGTCCCAAAATCTCTTTCTCACATATACATGGTTTTCAATTATTCTCTACGCTACTACAAATAAACAAGTTCTTAGACTTGTGATACTTAGTCATGCATAATTCCTTAATTAAATTTTCACTATACTTACCATATACATCAGTTGTGCTCAGAAAATCATCTGATATAATTTTCTTTTTGTTTAACCGTGTTAAACATAACTGAATTCAGTAGGTTTATTATACTTTGCGTGAATTTGCAAACCCCAAAAAAATTTTAAATTTCTTACACACAGAGCTACTATAAAATTTAAATTCTTAAACGAAAAATAATCTTTTATAAAAATACTCTATAGCCATATATCTGATTTTTACTGCTAAGTGTCACATCGTTGTTTGTATTCACATTGCCGGAGTCTAATCTTCCAAAATAATGATTACCAATACTTTTGATTTAATATCAATGTTCCATTCTATCTGAAAAACGTTTTAAGAAGTGCAACTTCCATGCAAATTAATCTGTCTGTCTCTTATATCTAAATACCAATCATTCCAATAGTATATATACTTCCATTACAATTAATCATCAAATTTGATTAAACTTCAATCTTGAAATTGTTTCTAAAATGTGTTAAATTGTAGATCTTGCATTTTCAATATATTCTAAATAACCATTAGATGCCAAATACTGTTCATTTTATTATGAATGAATTAAGTGACGTCTTATAAATAGTTCAGTAGCATGATCACGTAGGAGTTTTAACAGATACTGACCGATCACCACTACGCGCATTGGTATTAGGTAGGTAACACCCCCAAGAAGTTATTGTTATTGTAGAGTCCAGCAACTTCCAGAATCCTGTGGAAAACATCCAATACATTTGATAAGAAATATATGCATCTTATGTATTTTGCTATTTGATATAGCTCGAAATAATAGTTTAAACTTCTCTATAGTTGCAATTAATTAAATTAACATGTTTTCACTTAGAAATACGTCCTTTTGTTATTCATTACAAATGAAAGTTCTTTTAGAATATTTAAAAATGCGAATTTGTCGTTAGTACATATAATCAAGTTTCTTTAAGAGTAAACCTATTCAAAATACGGTCCTTCAACTACAAAATGTAACTGAAAGTTCTTTATAACTACGCTTTTATGCATGAAACGTAACTAATACATTTATACAGTGCCCTATATGTAAATAAATGCCTAAATAAATTGCTTCTTTTCGCATTTTCTCGAATTTATAAAATAAGATTTTGTCATACACTATAATATGACCTTGCTATGATCTTTAATCACTACCTTATAATAAAGTGACAAATATAAACTGAATTTTGGTACACTTACTTGCCTAGAAATGCTTTGAATGTTAAGGTTATTGGCAATAGGGCACCAAACAACTTATTGTCCAGACAAACCACCATGTGATATTCTTCCCTACTCGAAAGGTGGTTGCTCTATGTAGGTTACATTTCTTCCCATTTTCCTGACCCTTTTGTTAATCAAAAATTCAGCCCTTTTCCTAAGTCGATTTTCCCTTTATTTGCCTCTTAAATTAATGAAACTCCCTGTCATAGCTTTAAAGAAACTTTAACAAAAGTTTAAACAAGAATAAAAGATATTATACTCGAAGGCCTCGCAAAGCACTAAAGTCCCTTAATATCCGTGGCTAAATTTACATTAAAACTGAGCTTTCTGGATTTCCTTTTACAAATACAGTATTGCCCGAAATAAACAGTACTGAAACTAAGTTGGCGGTGTTTTTATGCGTGCGCTGTCACACTCAAGTTAGCTAGTATAGACCTGTCAAGTAAACCTCAAACAAGTAATTAGTAGGGCCTAATTGTTAAAAATGGTGTTAAGTACAGAGGAGAAAGTGTTTCTGGTAGAGCATTATTTTCGTTCATACGGAATCGGCCGACGTAATGGTGCAAGTTTGCTATACGTGTCTGATCAATTCACACAAAGGTTTAATAAACGTTCTCCAAGTAATGCTGTAATTTTGAAGGTTATTGAAAAGTTTAGAAATACAGGTAGTGTATTGTGCCAACGAAAAGGAAACTCGGGGCGTCCCAGGACAGTTAACAACAACAATAACCATGAACGAGTTTTTGAGCAAATCTTAGAAAATCCGAAAGTCAGCCAGGCAAGGACAGCGTTACAACTTGATTTAAAAGAACTTCCTTTCAAAGAATCCTGAAGGAGCTGGGTACATTTTCGTATGTGATTCAGGTACATCAACAACTACATCCTCGGGATTATCGCAGTAGAGTGGAATATTGTGCCAGAATTCTCGCGTTACAGTATGAAAATCCTGAATTTTGAAAATGTTTGGTTTTCAGACGAAGCACATTTTCACTTGTCAGGCTATGTGAATCGTCGCACAAATCGATTTCTGGGCTTTGCCAGACCCGATGAGGTTCAAGAGGTTCCTTTACATAGTGAAAAAGTGAGTGTCTGGTGTGCTGTTTCCGGACACGGAATCATTGGTCCGTACTTTATCGAAGAGAATGGTAGGCAAGTCACTCTTAATCAACAGAGGTACAGACAAATTTTAACACGATTTATCCCTGATCTACGTCAATTCTGTCGTGCACGTAACTTGGCATTTCGAAACCAATTTTTCAGCAGGACGGGGCAACTTGCCATACTGCTGCCGCAATTCGTCAATTTCTTCAAGAACATTTTCCAAGCAAATTCATATCACGATTTACTGACTTCCCTTATCCTTCACATTCTCCAGACCTCCAGACGCATACATTTGGGGCATGGCTAAAAATGCCGTTTTCAAACGGGCACCACAAACCATCGATGAATTAAAGGATGCCGTTAGAGTCTTCTTCGCAGCCCTGAGACAACCCTTATTCAATAACATGACCAGAAACTTAGAACATCGTTATGAAGTCTGTCTCGAACGAGGAGGTGCACATTTAGAACATATAATAAAGTGTCTATAATATGTATTTTTTAAATATACAAAACAATTACAATTTCAGTACTGTTTATTTCGGGCAATACTGTACTATCATTGGAACGTTTTCATTCTGTAACTAAAGCTCAACAAGCAAGGACACCTACTCAATAATAATGCATGAAAAATTTGAAATATTGATACAGATCAGTTGATCATCACAGTTTCCCCCAAAAAAAAGGAAGCCTAATTCTCTACGAATCCCTATGGGGTAGTCAGGTATGTAGTTACACCACTATTGAAAAACGTATTAAATTTAAACATAACATAATTATACCACATATCTCTTTCACTTCAACCAAACTATTAAATTTTGAAGCACTGTTCTACTTTAATCTCCTTTGATACTGCAAAAGTATAGCAGAATAACATGCAAATATATTGTAGCCAGTCAATAACATTCAACTCATAATTTCCTGATTTCTAATAAACATTCCTTCAGGAAAAACACATATCTCCTCGTGCAATTTTTAAAGGAATGCTACAATGTCCAGGTTATCCCGTTACATTTTCAAAAAAAATCCAAAGGTGTTTATTGGGCAAACACTTAATTTCACCACAATTACATTTTTACGTTGAAAGTGGAATCTCGAACTTTAGGCCGACACTAATAATATTTAACGGAACCGGCCGCGTTTAGACAACCCTTACTTTGCTCGGTGGAAGTTGCAATCATCGCATTACCTATTCTTTCGTTACTTCAATATATTTGTCCTATGAAATAATTCGAACTTTCTTGTTCCGTTTACTTTGTCCATATCTTCTTCTTGTGATATCATTCTTTGTCCACATGACCACTATGTGCTCATACTAACTTACCTTTATGAATTCCCGTTAAACAGCTATTTCCAGCTTATCTTCGATGGTCCTAATAGCTACAGGTAACAGCTTGCGATTTGATATTTATCATCCGATGCAACATTTCCTTTTAACTAATGCCGTTGACATATCTTTCATGCCAGATACCTCTAGACAGGTCTAGACATATTTTCTTCTATAGTAAAAATTATTACTGTGTTAATACGCTTTTCTCACGTTTAAATATATATATTTAAAAACCAATTTTCCCTAAATTTGTTTATAAAAATATTACTATTGCTTCCAGAATCTGATTATAAAACCGAAGTCCCCATTCAATGTCATTATTCGATCTACATTTCTGTAAAAAGGAAAAGAATTTGAATTGCCAACGTTCCCTAGCATTAAATACTGATAAAGGATTCAGTGTATAGGCTGTGATCCTGCTAGAGAAATCCAAAGTTTTAACCATAGAACAATGAATACACTTTTATTACTTTTTGTCTAAAATAATGCCAAGCATTACACACATCTACCTTCATAAATAATTCCCTTTTATATGCATGCCTACTTATCGATAGTTCATTTTCAAAATCAATTCTTACTTTCAGTATTTCTTTATTTGAGCCCTTGAGAATGAAAGTGGCTGAAGTCACATTTTTCCTGTTCTGAGATTTTTAATGGTTTTCAAAAAGTGCTTTTAAGAAATGTAGTAGATAAATACAATAATTTTTATTGCTGATTTTTTCTCACAGACATAGTAAAATTATATTTTTAAAATTTATACTGTAACCATGGATACCAAAGGGCCTAAGTGACTTAAGCCACTTTCATCTCAAGTATGTGGTGGATGAAATAATTTAGTATTACTTTTAAGACACCACAATTATTTTTATTTTACATCAAAAACTGATACAAGGTCTGAGTCAAAACTGTAGTTAAGATATGAAGTTAAAGTGCCTTTCAGTTTATTATTATTTTAATCTCCATTGATTTCGTCTTCGTCTGAATTCTCAATGAACGGCAGAGGTCCAATGTCTTCCCCATCAGTAGCATCTTTCTTCAGATTTTGGAAAAAGTTATGGTACACTGGAGGGACAAACTGAAGTAGATTCATCATATCACGCTTTTTTAGTGGCGCAACAGGTCTTGTTCCTTCATAGAGCCTAATCAGTGGAGCGTTTTTGAGGGATGTTGGCCTACCTTTTCTGCCTGTCGGCTTAATGTCCAAAACAACAAACTCAATGTCGGCGTTCAGTGTTTCTGTGTACTTTATTTCATAAGGACTTTCTTATTCCAGCCTAATCCATTGAATTTTCAGCCAATTTACAAAATGTTTTTCTGTGTATTTCTTCCTTCTGCTAATGTTTTTCTCCAAATCTGTTGTTGAAATAAAGTCTTCGCTGTTCATTTCACATACAGCAAACTTTTTCTTATTTCTGCAGCTTACCATGTGTTCTTCCAATCATGAGGAACATAAATTGTTTTTCCTTTGGCTGCTAACTCTACACTGGCAAAATCAGAATCGTTCGGTAAGAACGAATGTCCAGAAACTAGAAAAATTTCTGATCAAGTATTTCGATGTCCACGTCATCACTCGGAATAAATCTTATGAGGGCAAGAACCATTTTGATGTTTCGGTTCTGCCCTCCATAGGAATCGCTGAAGATTGTTACATTTTCTTGCCATTAGCTTGAACTTTCAAATGTTTTATCAAACATGAAGACATTTCCTGTGCACCTCTTTCAGCTATTGTTTCATTCCATGTGTAAAAAAAACCAGTCTTTGGCCAAGTCATGAACGCCAATACAATACAAATTCCTTTTGTAGCATGCATCAGAGACTGCTAAGACTGGAAAATGCAATGTTTTTTATAGATCTATACTGCAGGTATACAGTTCTTCATTTCCTTTGGCAGAAACAGCATCATTCGTTAAAGAGTCCCTGCCTTCCTCAGATGCAATTCGTGATCTCTCTTTAAGTTTTCTTTTTCCAAATCACTTAAATCTGGGATAGATATTTTTATTTTAAAAATATCGCACGACTTACACGTGTCTTTCCTTTTAGTGTAAAAGTGAATATTAAATTTTGTATTAAAAATGTACCTGTAAAAATGTTCTTTGACAGGTTCTTTCTCCTTTTCTTGACATTTCTTAACGTACAATTTGAACATTTGACGAAAATTCAGTAATTCTTGCAAATACTTTCGATGACAAATGTGTTTCCTAGTATAGTAGCTCTCCTAGAGAGGAAATGATTGAATGTGTTGTTTTACAGAGTTTACGTCTTCATCAGATATTTTCTTTTAAGGTCAGCCCTTTTTACCCCTTAAATCATCGCCTGGCGACCTACCATCATTAGCACTTTTTAGAACCCGAACCAGTCTTCCTTCTGATATTTTAAATGTGTTGAGGAAATATTTTTTACACACAATTATGAAAACGTCATTGTCAGGCTTCAAAAAATACTTATATGCATAAGGCCTCTTCACCCCTTCTTCCTTTCTTGGCCTTCTTTCTTTAACTGTATTTTTGGATTAATCCGCAAATATATGTATTTTGTCTTACGAAATTTTTCCATTTTCCAAAATGATTCAAATAATGATCTTCTTTTTTCTGTACTGATTTTTTCATTGCACTTAAATTTACAGGAACACTGAGAATCATCAAATGTCTTTCATTCAACGACGACACCTTTTTTAGTAACGTATCGTTGGCCCAAATTTCTAGCCAGTTTTGCTTTATTTTGTTTGCGTTCGTCAGAATTTCTGGTTCTTCTTTTGGTTCTGTTTATGTTGGGAGGCCCATTTTCTAAGGCTTCCGTATCGCTTGATTCTGAACTAGATGAGTAGGTAACAAGTACAGGTTTGGTTACGTTTGGCTATTATTGACAGCCCAAATCCCCCCGGCTGATTTGGTCCAGTGTTAGAATTGGTTAATGGTGATGTTTACTTGGAAGATTGTTATGCCTAACAGGTAGAAGTCTAACCCAAGGTCTATTATTCTCATATGTATTTGGATCAAAGTCTGGATTCTCAATTTCATCGTCAGCGTATTCCGAGGAATCTAAATCGTCACTTAGCTCTTGAAATCTATTCCTCAAGTTAAAAGACATTCTGGTTTTTTAATTAAATGCCCTGCAATATAAAAATCATAAGAAGTACTCAATTTAATTTAATATTATTAAACCTAAGACTAACTGAAATGCATCTCAAACAGCACTATTTCCACACAATTCTAATAAATTATAACAATGTTATGATTAATAAAATTCACTACTTTCACTGTTACAACAGCTTTGTCAAACACATTCACTGACAACTATTTAAAAAAGTACTTAAAACTGTCTTGAAGATAGTTTAGCAAACTGGACACCATAAAAACAACATCTCTGACTTATGCCACTGTCATTCTGAACTAAACTGCTGTTCTGTTAGACTACAAAACTTGTACCCCTCCTAGTGGCGAGTTTTGGTACTATTGACGTAGATCACTTTCATTCTGAACAGAACTACCCCAAGTGTAACAAAATATGGCCTCAACTAAATTTTTAAAATTACTGACTTATGCCACGTTTATTCTCAGCGCCACAATTAATACTGACACAAGACACTTAATTAACGTGTATTGGATTAAGAAACATATCTACAAATCTGTCGTCTAGTTTATTCCGATCACCGGAATACACACAATTTTTTTAAGTTTGCGAAATATCTCCAATACTCTGCTTGCATATAATTAAATACAGATTTCTATTGCCTTTTTGTAACTAATGTTTGAAATTTAAATCTATATACTTTTTCACACACCTATTTATTTCCTAGAAATTGTTTCTTTAAGAAATATCTAAGGTCTTATTTACTAGGCTAAGTTAGATTTTAAAAATCATATTCCAGAGACATGTTATGTAAAAAGACTTCAAAACTGCAATTTTCAAACGTTTTTACATAAAATGCTTCTGGAATAGAAGTTTTAAGATCTAATATCTAATAAATTATACAAATATCTCTTCTACATTAAACTTGTATTGAAATTGATTTGTAACTTTCATACGATTTTAGAACAGCATATTCAAAATTATACAAAATATAAAATATTACTAGTCTTTCTCACTTTACTCTACCTTGTGGCAAAATAAAGTAAAACCAAATCCGTCTCTGATAAAGTTTTTAAGTTTTTATTAGAAGTAATAACCTTTATCGTCTAAAAATTTTTTATTGGATAATAACGTCTAACTAACCTTCATTTTGGATTTCTATACTGTTGATATATCATTCATTCTTTGCCTTGTTTAATCATTTTGTGAATGTCGTTCAACGACTCAAAGTCTCTAAAACTGTAATAATCATCTTCGTGTAAATTATACTCACTAATGAGCTTTGTGATATTAAAATAATAATCAATAGTAATCACATATGACCAATATTATTATCTTAAATATCAATAATATAATCAGAAACGACAAAGATAAAAAGTTTTACCTCTGGTACATATAAGCTAGGATCGTTGATTTTGTTTTTTTTACTTTTCCTTTTCGAAAAATCAAAATCGGTGTATTTTCAATGGTCTACAGGCGATTGTGGGTAAAAATATATTTTTTCCACAAGAAACAATACCGTGGTTGACATCTGCAAATTGTTATTCTATGCTCATTATAAAATCGAGAAGATTTGCTAGAAAATTCTAAATTGCTAAATATGAGACGTTGTTTTAGACTTTCTATAATTTTAAATTTTACAAGGAACTTTGTCCTGTCTTTAGTGATTAATAACCAGTAAACCTAGTTCATAAGTTTACGTTTCTACATTATACAAAGAACAAGTTTAAGTGTTAGGGTGCATTTGCGGGTATATTGGGTACAAAAACAGTAAAAAAATTTTTAGAAATAATCTGATACTGAAATTAAGTGGGAATTTAGCGTGAAGATCACACAAGTTAGCTTAATCGGTATGTAACCATTTTGCTTTCCAGGCTAGGTAATTGAATTTCTGGAAACTATAAGAGAAATTTTGTACGCAACAAAACAAAAAGAACAAATTTTGATAAAGTTTAATAATATGACAATGCACTAGATGTCACGAGAAGTTGGATTTAATATATCAAGTTGCTTACATAGATATTTCCCTTTTGATGTTATAATTTATCACTTTTAAGCACGAAAGTACGAATATTAGGCGAAACAAACAGTACGAATTTTGCTAAATGAGCAAAATGCTTCAATTGGTTTAGTACTGAGTCTAAGTTCGTGTCTATAATGTTATAGATTTTAATTTTTACTATGTATTTTACCAATAACAAACCAAAAAAAAAATTGAAACGTACCTGTAATGTTAATTAGCTTCGTGCTAGGCTTTGCAGTTAATACCTACTAAGTTTACGTGTTTGTAACGTTTTTAGTTTTTAATATTACAGATTCAACTTTCAGGACATTTTGTGCGCAACAAAATACAAAGTAGAGCTTTTAAAGAAACCTAGTTTTGCAACTACCCTACCCTCGAATCCTAATTCGATTCCTTGTAAAATGTGAATTAAAATTTAATGGCTCATACGGGGACTACGGGGACATATTAGATGTTTTATTTGTAACGTTAATGCGTTATTTAATGACACATTAGGTAACCGAAATGAGGTTATTAATTTCAGTTAGATAATTAAGCTTTTAACCTAGAAGCAACCTGCAAAATTTATAGAAGCTTTGGTAGTGCAGCTATTTCAGTTTAATATTAAATTAGGATTAAGAATTAAAATAGTAAAGTGCATAGTACATTTTTGTACAAACAACAATAACGATCTGGATTTTACACTCTTTGTACTAAATTTAAAAATACAGATAGGCACTAGAAAAATAACCGCCACAGGAAAGTTTGTTTGTACACATTCACACCAGTTTAAAATAACCTATTGAATTATGGAAATGGACCCTACAATCTAAATAATTATATAACTAACTATAAAAAGGTAATGTGTTACATGTAAACTGCGGGAGGAATTAAAATCTCACACGAATTTAAAGAACACGCGATCATGGTAGATTACCCCCAATATTCATAAACTCATAACTCATAAATAACAGCCGTAAAAGTTTAGCTGCGAACGTAAACAAATGACGCCTGTTTCAATATCCAACGTAAAAGTGTCAGAACAAGATAACCTGTCACATAAATTGAATTATGTCAAGCAGTTAGACACACTACGCTGTAGGAGCGAAAAATAGCATGCAGTAACTCTGGGGCATTAAAATTTATAAAAACCGTGGATAATAAAAGAATAAATCAATCTATCAATCAATCAGTCTGAGTTATTCGAAATCAGAGCAGAGCTTAGAATTCAACACGCATCCATCGCAGTGCGGATAAGGTTGTAAATTGGGTATTAAGTTACGGCATTAAAAATCCTGAAACTGTTAGTAAACAGGTGCCCGAACCTTTAATTGTGAAAGTGACCTCTGTTGGGAGCTTTCAATCAACCAGGAGTTGGAATAATTAATCTACCTGCACCATTTCCTGCACTAGAAGGTAGTCGACGCTATGTAAAAGATAAACAAACAACGGTAATGAAATTTTGCTTTCCATTTTAGAAACATTACATGCGGTCTTATATCCAATAATTGTGATTGGAAAGTAAAATCTATTATTAAGGATGATTACTTTAATGCACATCTATTTAAAGCAGATGATAAAAACATAATTCCTTTATACATAAAAGCTCATTGTTATAGAGGCAAAATATTAATTATTAATTAAAATAGTTGACTCTATATCATTGATAAATTTGGACTGTGCTCTTTTTTTATTTACACGCATATGTAGCGAAAGTAAGGGTAGATTTTATTAATTTTCTTTATTGTTATTTACTTTGATAATCATGTTTTATAATATAGGTTAGGTGCAGTAGAGTTTTTATTTGTGTTTATTGTAGATTAATAGGAAGAAATGCTGAGATTGTAATCAAAGCTCTATTAACGTCTAACTGCAGTGAAAACGGTTAAAATATCCTCTCGGAGCACCCATTTTTCGGATAGGCCCTATCCAGGTGGGGTGGCGCTCAAAGGCTTTATTAAACAGAGAGTTCAACGACATTTCTAGGTAGGTGCAAGAGTTTTTAGCTAAAGTATTAGAATTTGTATACCCCACAAGCTATTGCGTTCATAGCACACATCACGCACCAGTGAAATCTAGCCGGTGCACTATTTTACTGCTACATCACTTCGCCCTTTATAGAGTTAAATTAATTCAAGTACTTAACATCAATTCAGCACGTAACAGATTCTTTAGTTGAGGTTTGATAAATTTCAGTATTTCAATGAGATTGGTTCTTACTAGCGCGAACGTGCGGTTTCTAAGCATATTTGCTATAACAACTACTTTTCTAAATTTTAGAGTTGCACCTTAAAATGCATCTTGAACACAACGAAACAACTAGAAGATTTTTGACGTAACTTGATGTTTTCATTTATATATAATTCTTTCATTAGTAAGCTCTATTACTTGTAGTATAACGACCATTGAAGGTTATAGAATATTTTTCGTACAAAATTATTTCTAATACGTATAAAATTTAATTCAAAATGCATTAATATTAGGTAACTTTTCTGCAGTAATGCTTTGTTCATTCGTATATTCCAAGTCGTTTCAACATTAAACAAGCTTACTATAAATTGAAAGCGAATGGTAACTTTTATAAGGTTGCATAACAACAAATTAAAATTTATACGTGTACGTAAACATTCCTGCCCCTTCTCACTGATACTCTACCCTGTAGCATAATAAAATAAAACCCTATCTATCTGTAACAAACTTTTAGAAAGTAATAAATTTTATCGTCCATACATTTTTTTGTATAGTGCCGTTTCACTATGCTTTTCTGTAAATCTTACATCAAATTCTCTTTTATTAGTCCGTCTAGTATATTTTTATCAGTTGTATGTTTCGTCAGCTACAAATGCATAACTGCACTAGGCGTAGTATTCTTTATTTCACACCTCTTACTTGTATTCTTTTTACAGTTCATCTAAACTTCTTCTTTGTTTTTCGTCGACATCCAACTCCGTACGTTTGATCAACGTTTAATAGAGTTAAGTATTATGGACTACATACGAATTTTTATTCCATACTCATTTATTTTAAAAGTATCAAATTTGGATGCGCTGAACATTGTTTCGCACAGTCACAACCAAATCCATCGTCAGTTAGAAAAGTTTGAAACTAGGTAAATCAAATGCTGGAATTGCTTGTAATTCCTTATTTCCATATCGCGTACTACCTTACAGTGAATATGTGCCCTCGGGAAGTTTAAAACTGCTTAACCTAACCAATGGTGTTTGCTCAATCTCACGTTGTTTTATATATTCCCAGAGTAAATTCCAGCTCAAGCAGCTATAAAGGCAAAAATTTATATGCAAAGAACTTATAATTACAGCAGAAAGTTAGCTGTGGGCTTGAATGAAAAGTTCGTGAAATAGTTGCACTTCCTTGTTTAAGTCACACGAATTCAGTTTCTTATTCAGTTATTCATACTTAAGGAATGTATACTTTGTACAATCCCTCTAATACTGTGGAGATTGTTAAGCCTAGTTTGAAATCTAAGTTTCAACTTCCTAGGACCTTAACCCTAAAACCTAAAGCGTATTAAATAAAAGCTAGTGCATATTGTTGGATAAGCACCAAAAGTTACTCAACCTTTATTTGACGTTCTTTCTTGTTCCGATATATAAAAATCTAAAGAGACGCGTCTTTTTGTTTTTCACCAATAAAACAAATATTAGTTTAAACAAAGTGTTGAAGTATGCAACCAACCATACTACTAGCCGACCAATTATCACGTAGCATGCAAACAAATAGCATGCAGGAACAAAACACCCCCCGATCAATATGGACTCGAATACAAAATAGAACCGTTCAAACGCTATAGCGAATCACTACCTTTTGTTCTCTCTTTAAGATGTAACATGTAAAAATTCCGAACTGAATTATTCGTCAACATTACTGCTACAAAGCCGTTAATTCCGCATTTATTTATTTTCCGACGACCACTTGTGAAAACAACAGATTACACACTACTTATTTATGTAGAAAGTAAAGTATATCACTCTAGAGTGCGAAAGTACATATCACTCTAGTGTTGAAATACTTTTCAACTCTAGAGTGATATGACTGATGTTAGTATGCTAATTACCTAGGCAACCCAAACGACTACCGGTTTCTACCTTTTTGCATTCATTCGTTTCGTTTTGGCTAATAACAGTTTAAAAAACCCATAGTTAAATCGATACTGACAGTTTCCGTTTTACTTAAAGATGTAATTACTCATATTAGTTTGTAATTGAAATGATTTCTTCAATAAAAATTGAGAATGCATACGCTAAAAGCAACAGATTTGCGGATTTTATAAAAACAAAGTAGGTGTTCGAATTTTCAACATCAAAACGTCAAATAAATTTTATAGGTGTCTGTCTGTCTTGCATTATTGCGTACACATTTATTGCAAATAAGCATAAAAATAACTATTTTGTAATTGTTTTTAGTGGTGGTCGTCGGAAAAATAGTGTACATTACTCGCGGGGAAAGTGACATTTCACACTCGTGGAATAGTCGCACTCGGCTTACGCCTCGTGCGACAATACCCTTCCACTCGTGTGAAATGGGTCACTTTCCACGCTAGTAATGTAATGTACTATTAACGCTTTACCTAATATGAATTCCAACACTTTTGTATATTTAATAAACCAATAAAATTAAAGCATTTTATTAATATAGCTGATAAGACTATTACATATCTTGCGCGTGTTCCTTATTCGTATGTAGAATATCTAAGATCTTCATGTTGTTTGTCGAATTATGTCAAATGCTCACTTTTTGTCTGCTCCTCGAACCGAAAGGTCACTGCTCTGCGATATAAAAGCAGACGACATGTTGCATGAAATTAAGTTTTCCTGGCGTAAGCGACGACACAAATAAAAATTTAAAGTTATGAAGTGATTAGTCTTTACAAACGGTTTGTTTTATAGGTGATTTATTACGATTTTAATAATATATATTGCAGTGCAACTTCCGTAATTTATAATGTAACTTCAGTAAACTACAATGGTTCTAATGGAATTTTAAGATTATTCTATTTGGTTGATGTACAAATAATTTATCTATATGGAAATTCATTTCGCACAAAATGGTAAGCGGAATTGTTGGATAGTACCGACACGTGGCAGGATGCTCACATCGCAACAAGTGCTGACAAGTTGTTAGATCATCGACGTCCGTGGGTAAGCCCATTTGATTTCCTGAAATTTTTGCTGCATGTGCCATATTTTATTTCGTATATACACACATATATCGACGTAATATTTTATTGTTCATTTTAAATTACTTTATGCTTTGATGTACAAATACTTCCAGTACAGATAATTTAGCAACCTATTTATTAATAGAAAGAAGCTCAACTTTTAACGGTTCAATATTTAAAATATATAGAATGATTTTATTTTATTAATCAGATGTTCAAATTTAGAAGTCATTCTTGTCAAACTATGTATAAAAAAAATATTAAGTTACATCAATCATAGTAACATGTGGTTTGCAGTATTTGTTTAAACAAATGTTATTTCTTATCTTGTTTACCGAAACCTTAGTTCAACATGTTGTTTGCGTGCCTTCATTCTAACAAATGTAATTTGCTTTGAGAACAATTAACCAATACATTACTGCATGTATAAAGAATTTAAATCACTTGTAAGGTTCTAGTAGCGCTACTTCGAGCTATTAAATATAAATAGATATTGTTAAACAAAATATACCATTCAATTAAAATTCAGTAGACATAAAAAATTAAATTTTACATCTCCTGAGTAACGTAATTATATAGATTCGTAAGAAATTGTTTTTGTTGAGTTACATTACCTTGTACATAATTGTTTAAAATGAGAATATAGAAACCTATTTTTCTTCAGTTCATTTTTTTATAAATATTTAATTTTTCCCAAAGGTTTTATGACCATTAAAGGAATTAATACAGCAATTCAGTGATAAGTATTTGAAACAAAATTAAGGACTTCGTATAGTCACAGAATTATCAAATAAATTACATGTTTGCTAGTAGTAATTTTGTTTCAGAGCCATCCTAGAACTTCTTCAGAGCAGAAAGAAAGTAAGTAACGTATTTGTGACAATCAATCTTGTATTTTAAGTGGTTTGTGATTGTATAGGTTTCCAAATTTTTCCTTTAAGCAAATTCATTTAGTCAATTGCTTAATAAAAAATTTAGGTGGCGTCCATTACCTTGTTTTTTTTAACTTTAATTAAATCCACTGACCCAATCTCATGCGACCGTGGGTTAAAAGCTCAGCTAGCTACAAGTCATAAGAGTTTTCTTTTTCTATAAGCCGCTTGTCATCCAATCTTGCCCTGGGCTTGTTACAATTTACAAGAATTCTCGAAAGGTATAGAAAATTAACCACGATTTTTTTGATAACTTACACTACCTTCTAGGGAGGAACTTAAGAATAGTGCCAGACGGAAGTTACTAAGCTCCTCTTGCATTAAGCGATTTCCTTTAAATTATCTCATTGTGACCACCAAATCCAATGGGATACAATGAAGTGAATTCTCACAGCAACTTGAATCGGTTCCACTTCCAAAGGCACGGGCATCAGGTCTGCCTCCTAGAGCACGTGAAGCCAATGAGTACGCTAAAATTGGGATTATTTCAGAATCAGTCCGCTTCAATTTCTACCAACCAAAGAAGCCGCCTGTACGTCGGACCGCCCATAAGCCGATAGGTACCGAAGCTATGAAAATCCAACTGCAAACACCCCCACGAGGTACCCCATTGTACTCAGGGTTAATTACAACAACGCATATCATTACCTACGTGACACCAGACCCAAGTCATCGTCGAGAAGCCGCTAGATCAAATTCTTCAACACAGAAATGCGTTCCGCAAGTTTACAAACTAAATTGCTTTTATTCCTAGTGTTAAAAACGTATGCAACACAAAAACATTTGTAAATAGTTCCTGTGCATGTGATACTTTAATGTTAATGTAAAATAAGTTCACATCAATATTTTAACTTGTAAATAAATATTTTCCATGTTACTATGAAGCATTGACATTCAATATTTAGCAAATGTATGTATCCTTTACTACAATGCTAAGATTAAAAAGCAACACTTTTTGACTCAAAATTAGAAGAATCTGCTTTCAATTATAATTACAAACAAAAAAGAGTTTCAGTTAATTAAGTATAAAGAGTTAGAAAAATCCAGTTAAATAGTTAGTGTCACCATTTCAGAGACCATAGATAATACACATCTCCTCTTCTACCTATTGTAATGCCAAGATGTTCACCAAGGACATTTTCATAGTCATAACTCTGGTTAAAAGAGTAGAAATCTAATTCTATGTTACATTTCAACAATTCAGTTTCTCTACTACAACCTTGTTCTTCAAATTAAAATCACTTCCATGTAATCATCTAATGCAACCGGGACTTTTATAGAGTTATTTCCTTTTTCGAAGTTTGTTGGTAATTAATTGACATTTTGATAGACACATTTCTCTTTTTGTTTTGTTTCTCTAGTAATTAATTTTTTTCGTCGCTTTCTGTCAGCAACTTATCTTTAATAGATATACCTTTTCGATTTCTTTTCCATCTAATGTTTTGATTTTTTACAATACAGCAATGTATTGGCAGTGACATGATGATTCAAATTTCAAAAGTATCAAAATTTTCTACACTAAAAAAAATTGTATGTAGTTTTGAAATTTTTTCGGTAGGTACTTGAAGATATTTTGAAACAGGTTAAAGAGCTTCAACGCATTTTTAAAACACGTGGAACCTTCTTGAGTGTGAATAACTGTATCTATAACCATGGTATTGAGTTTGTGTTAAACAGACCATTTGCAACAAAAGAAATCAGGTTGTTTTAAGAAAACTTTTGGTATAATTATTGATTAAATAACAGTGGGAATGTCAATAATAATGTTTCATGTATTACCCCATAAATAGGAGAGTTTTTTACACTTTTAGTAGAAATGAGTAAAATTAATGTTACAACAAAGCAAATGAGTTACAGTGTAAACTAGGCCCGAGAGATTTAAAAGAGTTATTTAATCACACAGATACAACCGATGATTTAGTTACATTCACACATATCAGGTTACGAAGAATTTACTAAATATAATAATGAAATAAAATACAATGCTAAATGTTTACCATAGGAAATCACGTCCGTCTAATGAGATCTTATGTAAGCTTAATATTAAAACCGTAACAGAAAGAAGAGATCCGGATAACGCGAACTAAACAGTGGACGAAAGAATTATTTAATTACTTGCGAGCCTGTGACCAGAACATATGTAGAGAGTAACAGTTGATACGATAGTCAAAGAATCTTCCTTGAGCTATGAGATTATCCAATGGGGTTAAACGTGGTAACATCCGCGCATCATTCGACAACGACTTAGCAACAAAAATAGAAATTTAGACAGATTGACTCCAAATCAACATAAGTGAGTGATAAATTGCCCGTCGAAAAGTGTACTCAATTTTGGCTCTATGGAAATCTTTATTTCAACTGGCATTAAGCACTGTAAGATATACTGCTTATTTTATTAAATGTACAAAACCTGAATATTGAAATTCAGTTTGAAAAGGTCAAGAACCTGATTAAATTACTAGAACTAGATAGTTAATGTTATGAGAAATCAAACATGAATTGATTTATGTATTTTTAAAATTGAGTGTGTCTGTTTGTGTGTGCGCGTATGTGTACGTGTATGCGCGCGCGCGTGTGTGTACATGTACAGGAATTATATTATGATGCCTATATTAAAGTAGATTTAGGTGGCGCAGTGAAACGAAAATAGCTTGATTGCAAAAAGAACTCAATTCCACTAGAAGACCGACATACGCAGGATCCACGTGGAAAACTCGTCTTCCAGAGCACCGTACCCTACACTAGACGAATTAATGCCCACTCCTTTAAGACAGTACCAAAACTCATTCGGGCTAAATGTTTAAGTAACGTAGTTTGATAATTTTAACTTCTCCATTACTTTTACTTAATTGCTTCATGCATCTGATATTCCACGCTCCGATTCGCAAAATGTTTCCTGCTCTTCCTTTACACTTGTCGATCACATCCTCCGAAATAGTCCCGGAGATCCGAATTGGGGACTATCTTAACCCCGGAATCTTTTACCCCCGAGGATGCCATCACTTTAAACCGTTTTCAGTACACGTTTACTTGAAAGGTAATGTGATGGTTTCTCGATGCGTCCCACATCGTAGCAGTGTGTCTTATAGTGTCTAAGGGTCTGCCACTCTAACTACCGAAAGAGCCGCTGCCCTCTTTCGGAGACCTCTCAATGTCTGGTTCCTCAGTAAAGACCACCACTAATTTGGCTCTTTAGCTCATTGAAACACGCATGCCATTCTACCCGTTCTAGTATTAGAACTTCTTCAAAGTGCAAGTCCGTTGAGAATAGTCAAAGAATTAATATTAGAAAGACTTGTAATATTTTGACATTAATTTTACTCACATTTGAAAGTTTTATTGTAACAAATAGAACTGATGTGTAGAATTAACTATAAATTGAAAAGTTCAAAGTTTGAAATAAATTTGTTCCTTTTAAAAAGACTCCAAGCATTAATAATATATTTCATGCATCATTTGTAAAATTTTTAAACCAGAATCAAAGTCATATTTAAATAACGCCACATTATGCTTGTATTCAAAACGAGTTTCACTATTTGACACCAGTCAGAGGAGTCATTTCGCTCACGTTCAAACTTTGATATATAAACGTTATATACCTAAACATTAACAGCAAAGTCATTTCTGAGAACGTCATTTGAGATCGGTACATAATAGATTCGTTCATTCGTAGCAATTCAGGTTGAAGCATTTCCAACAAAGAGAATATTATACTGCAAAAAAAATGGAGTGTATGGATTTCTTCGCGTACGCTTTGGAGGTGAATTATCAAAGCGCTATTGTAACAGCCGTGTTCGCATACGTAAATTTCGTTATTAACTCAATAAGATGGAAATGGCACGCTTCCTATTCCACGCCTCAAAGATTTGTGTCACAATTATCGTTAGGCAGCTAAATGAAGGTTAGTGGGTGGAAATTATATAAAGCTTTGTAGTAGAAGTGTCATTGATTTCAATGTCTCTTGTTCGGTAAATCATCCCATAATACAACGGCCCGCCTGAATTATAATCAGAACAGTATAAATATATTATCTTCATAAAACTAGATGATTTAGTTTGTCTAAACCAACTGAGTCCGCTAAACCAACACCTCCGTAAATAATTTGTATTTACGTGTTTAATAATTCACAATTCATCCAGTACACAAAATTCTTTTCGATCTTTTAGTATTAGGTTAAAGTGCTAGTGTTTGTAATATAAGCCATGCAAATAATTCTTTGTTTATGTGTACGGATTATCAAAGTTTACGTGTAGCAAACTAGGTAGGTATATATATATATATATATATATATATATATATATATATATAATGCCGCGTTAAGTGCGTTGTTGAAAGAGTGTATGAAAATTGTCTCGCGTTGGGCGCCACTAAAAAATGCTGTGATAATGCCGCACTGAGAGCGTCTCTGAAGGAGTGTATGAAAATGACCGCTTTCTGGTGCCACTAAATGAGTGCTGTGATACAGATACAGCAATTTGTTTAACTTGAAATTGTTCACTTACCTTCCTTTTTTTAACTTTACCTGGCTAGCTCAACAGAACAGACGGAGTATTTCAGAATGAAATCAGATATAGTAATATTACAAAGCATTTATACAGTATTAAATATTATCTCTTTCGTACAAAAGCATTTAGAACATTTAGAATATTGTCTCTTTCAAACAATTTACAAAATTAAACTTATTCTTTTGAGAAAGGTTAACCTGGTTATAATTATTTCCACGCTTGAAAATTTGTTTTGGCCAGAAAAATCCTTGACAGGTAATCTATTAAAAGGTCAGAGTCTTTCGAACACTGCACAAATTCCCCTGGTAAAACCCTTTTACTAAAAAAATATTATGATTAACACTTATTATGATACATTACATTAAATATAAATCAGTAAAAAATAAATCCACAAAAGTAATAAAAAAATCTTCTTATTTTACATTGACGTCAAATCAGCTCACACGTTTTTCCATATTTAAAAAAAATCTTCATTTAAAACAGTAGTTACCAAAGTACATTATGTTTAACTCTTTCTTTCAATTATTTAGTAGAAATTTTCAAAAAAGCGTTATCTTGAAGAATTTTCCCCTCTTGTAATTCATAATTTTTATTTTTCGTTGTAAGTTACGTTTAAAACATTGTTTCTTTATTCATTGCACCTTTTAAACTACAATATGTTTACTACATATTTCAATTACTATGTATGCATAACAACAGCTTGCGCTTATTAATTAAAATAACATTTCGTGCTCTAATGAATAAAATCGAATGAATGAATAACCTCTCAATCAATAAAATAAACGCTTCCTTTATATACACATTTATCTGTTTGCAGAAGCTTACTGAAATAGTGTAGAATATAATGATGAAAAGTGTGTTGGAAAACCTAATTAACATCTAAAATCGTCGAGCTTTACGACCTAATTACCGTTCTAGTTATCCGCGACGTGTGTTATCTGTTCTTGTTTCACATATACTATAATTGCGGTGTCGCCTACTAATGTAAAAAACAATCAATTATTTATCGATTATTCCAGGAATTTTACGGTTTATTTTCAATGTTCAAGCTGCTTCTAGGAGTAAAAATGTTTACTTATTAATGAGTTATACGAATTTGACGTAATTTTAAATACCGACGACACAACTTTTTATATTCTAGAAAATTCTATGTTTAGAATATATTGCAATAGCCAGGAGGTAATTAATTTAAACTGCAATTGGTTTTTGATGCAATAGGGGTTCCGTTTTATAGAAATATTTGCTTTCGTTTCTGTACATAAAATTATTTATTAATTTTGAGGTTTTTAAATACACATTGATTGTAGTTTCTCAAACTAAATGCGTGAAGCTGTACTCTTTTATGCTATATACAGCAAATCAAATGCATTTTTATCAAAAATGTATTGATAATTAAAAAATAAATGGCTTTGTATTTATCTTAGAATGATCGATTTTTACGTTCGTATTTAAATGCGTTTTACGGTAATTTTACAATTAAATATTTTTACAACTTACGTTACTTACTATTTATCTACAATACACTTATATAATACAGGTTGATTATTTATACTCGCGCAATTTACGTTTTTGTATTGTACATCAATGAATAAAGGTACGCTTGTATTATACATGGCGTAACCATGAATTCACAAAAAATTCCATTTTTTCGGATTTAGAATTTGAGTTTCAATAACCTCTCGTGTCCCCTTATCACGTCTATATATATATATATATATATATATATATATATATATATATTGCTGTGATACTCCAGCCCCACGATTGGGTGTAAAAAATGCTATGATATTTTTATTTGCCCCTTTGATCAATCAAGCACCTATGATGTGAAATGTTAAGTTATAAATTTTCTTTGCCTCAACTAGCTGATTCAATTAAATAAAGCAATTCTACAATACACAATATAATGATTAAATATTTATAACTTTTAAAATCTTCCCCTTTTCAGAATATTTACATATACCAGATTTATGAAATTGAAACCAGCAAAACTAGCCTTTTTGATTATTTTTAGGGACCTTTGAAACGTTTCAAGATGCCTTTTACGTTTTTCATAAATTGATCGATGAAACTACTGTTTTGTTGACTCTTACAGATACAAAAAATATTGAATTAAAACAGTTTTCATTATCAAGATCGCTAACCTGGAATGATTCTGAAGTTCCTCTGCATCCCCCAAGAGTTTTCGTGCCAAGTCTGAATATTGAAAGTCGAATTTGGAAGTCGACATCAAAACCAAAATACAATCCAAATCGTTATTAGAATCCAATTCAATAAATTAAAATCTCATTTAAGTTTCAGTGTTAGAGCCAGTATTAAGATGCCAGTAATAAGTTAATCCAATTTAAGGTTCAATTTGAATATCAGTAATAGAATATTTTCATGTCGGTATTAAAAAGATTTTCCATGTCAGTAATAAAAAAAGCCCTGTTTTATTTGTTAGAAATGTATTTTTATTAAGTCGTTATTTACTTACATCTATAATAGATCGGTTCACACGTTGCACAATTGGTACACTTTTCAAAATGACTTTACTTTAACTTTCGTTTCACTGGTTACGTATAATAATTTAGCACTTCAGAACATAGTCGTGGCCCATTTTAAAATGTATACTAAACTCGTTGCTCCATTCTTATCGTATTTAAAGCCGTACCTATCTTGATTTTCATTCGTTCATTCACGTGTTGTAACGACAACTTTTGCCTTTATCATTGTGTACTTCGGGATTTTCACCAATTATATAGTTCAAATATTTGAATGAATGATTGACTTGTCACGTATTACATTTACATATCATGGTATTAATTGAGAAATCCCCACAATTTCCTTTTATTATATCACGTATACAGTGTTTGTTGTTTATTCTAATCTAAACCGAAATAATCTGGTGCTTGTTTATTTCCTAGTTAATATTGGATTTTTGAACAAATGTGATTCTACATATCACATAGGATTTTCAAATAATGCATAATTTAGATTGCGTATACGATGATATTTTTAACGCACTTATTAAATATCTATAAAGCCAATTCCTATAAGTTTCCCGTTAATTTAATTTTGATGCATTTTGTTGAGTTTTCAAATCTTATCTTAACTTGTAACTACTCTTGGATATTCCTATATTCTTATGCATTTAATCTCATGTATTTTTATATACAGTGTGCTCTCAACTAACAATATGTATTGTGACCTATTTACTCTTATAATATCTATAATATCTATATCTATAATATCTCAGTCTTGCCGGGACTGTGCTTTTACCAATTATGCCACCGAGACCGACGACTATAATCGGGAAATTTATAAATCTAAATCGTGTACAGAACTATACAAAACCTAACTTTTAATTACTTTTAGCATTTTTTGTCAATCATATCTAACATTGTCAAGTTTTTGACGCACACACGCATGCTGGGACGTACTCACGCATACACGCACGCACGCATGCACAAACGCACGCACGCGCTCACGTACGCGTACGCCAGCACGCACGCACACGCACGCACGCGAACGCACACGCACGCAAGCGAACACACGTGCGCACGCACACACACACAGATATATATATATATATATATATATAATATATATATATATATTGCTACGGAATTCCTGCTGTTAAGGCTAACAGAGCGAACGGTGAATCCCGAAATAAATTAAAACTAAATTCACCTAAAACACCACTTTCCTGCTAGCTCAGTCCAAGTTTGGTAGATGCTGTTTCAACCTGTGGGGAATAGTATCACAAAAGGTGTACTACTACAAAGAAATACGCCAATTGATTTACTAGGAATCAATAAATTTACAAATTTAAATTTTCTTGTCTGCTATGCCCAACATCGAAACTTTAAGTTGTTGTGGTATTAAATGAATATCATTCCATTCCAATATTAATAAACTATTTACGAGGAGTTTATTACGCCCCTCACTCGAAATTTATTCTATTCAACAAGATAATTAGCCCGTTTATTGCCAGAAGTTTTTGTATACCAGCACATACCATAATTTTTTAATCCGAACAACACCAAAAGTCTTAATTAAAATTAGTTGCTTAACACTTAATAATTAAATAAGATTTGTTACTTATGTGGGAAATTCTGCACGACAATACATTTTACACAATTATTTAACTTAATATTTATTTGCACGTTTTCAAATAAATACTTGAATAAATTTCAATAAAGTTTCGCACTTGAATATTTGGCTGCTTAAATCGAAAAGAACGCGAGACTAATTATCATTGTATTTAAATGCGATCACTTTCTACTTGCCGCGTCTTTTTACAATTTACCGAACTATTTTCAACTTAAATTCATGGAAAGATAATTGTTGTAATTGCAAAAAAATTTCTTGCTCAATAATTCTTATTACAGTTTTCTCGGAATATAAACTCGATACTTGCATATTATTGTTAAGACAACCTTACTTAAAACTTAAAATTGCTAATCGTTTTCCAATGTTTTTATAACCAGTCTTCTATTTTGAATCATATACCTCCTGCACTTCAACCGTTAAAGTTTTACGTTTACTCTTTCTAACTTATACTACATTAGCTTTGTACTCCTTTTAGTGTTAATAAGAATATGTACGTTACTTATCCTTGTAATGTCTCTCTCATCGCGTTTTTTGATAAACATAAAACTTTTATAGCGTCTAGCTATTACTTGTCGGTTTTAAATATGTTATTCTCGAAAATTAATTTCTGGAACTTAAAACTATTGAAGGATATTTCGAGCATCTTTTAATTATATTTTCTGAGTAAAGATAAAATTGAAAGTAATTCGACTCATGTAATTCTTGAATATTTAATTTAAAATAACTTTTCTAGGAACTGTTGTTTGAAGTTAAAATGAAAAGCGTTTATGCCCTTCAAATTTATAATTAAGTGTACATTTTGATTAAAACTCTGCATGTACGGAATGATACAAAATATGATGCCTGCTATTTATGTACTCGGACAGTATTAAATAATGGAAATTTTTGTATAGGGTGTTGGAATTAAGTTTTAAGATTTATTCCTTTTATAGCAAAAGAAATAATCCACCATTATTCCTCAATTCAACGTCTTGCTTATTCAAGTGGTAAAGAAATGCAAAACTCATATCTTAACAGGTATAACTTCTTTGTTAGGTAGTAGCTAAGTCTACTAGCTGTAATTCTTACTTAAAGTAATAACTATCGTAAAGAAAATAGTTATTTAAACTTAATACATGCGGCTTACGCTTCGGTATGCGTAAACATCCTTTCTGAATAATCAACTTCATTTTAGTTGATGAAATTTACTATTGAAAAGTGCGTCCCTATTAAGAAATAAAAGTTACACATTTCAATGAAAAGTTCACACTCATAGAATCCACACTATTCAGAAATGGTGTTAAAATGTTCCACTTGGTTGGGTTTCTCGCAGTTGCAATTCAAGTACTTACAGCATATTAGGGAAAACACATTGAACCATAATGTAGCTTAGTAATCAGATTAAATATCGATTGAGTTTCTGTAACTTTTAAGAGGGTGAACAAGAAACGTCGAGCAATTATTGCAAGGGCTTTTGAAAGTTACGGAGAACTGAGGTATAAATTTACCAGCGTTATTTCAATTTCTCGATTACACTAGAGTTTTACGTAATAATACTTAGTTTGTTGGAGAAGTATGACTTTACATAACTAATTTTAGATACGTGACTTTCATTTTTATTTGTACTAATATTTTAACAATATTTAAGTTGCGTCGTATCCCAGATTTGTTTGAGTTTCTGCACTAGTAAGCGATAACCTCAAAATATACTGTACAATTGAGAAATAACGTAATATTGACATTTTAAAGCAAGCGAGATTGGGTTCTGCTATTTTACCAAAGAATCGAGAGGAATCATAGCAAGGCCATATTATAACGCAAGACAAAGATATCATTTTATACAATCGAAATATGCGAATAAGAAGCAATTTATTTAGCCAATTATTTGCATATGTCATGGTGAACATATATTCAAAATACTCTGTATAAATGTGCTTTAGTTACGTTTAGTGCATAAAAGTGTAGCTGTGAGTGAAGCCTTCATTCGTATTTAATAATTGAAAGATCGTAATTTTTATATAATTACGTTTAATGCATACAGAAATATTCACAAAGTGCTTTCATCTATATTTCATAAACAAAAATCACATGCACGCTTTAATTTCAAAATGTATAATTATTTAAAAGTTTATACCATTAAATCAAAGTATATCGAATAATAAAATGCCCAAGAAGCATATATTCCATATAAAATGTATTGGAAAACTATTAGTAGAATCTCGAAAATACTCGAAAATGACGAGTACATTCAGGAAATTGCTGGAAGATACCAGAAATATGACGCGAGAGTTATGTTGTCTATTTAAAAATAATGCGCGTAGCAAGAGAAGGTCAGTAATGCTTAAAACACCTACACGAACATGCTATTGATATAATTATAATACGTACGTAATTAACTTCGTACGTAAAAGTGACAATATTTGGCAGTAAGTCATTATTGAGAGTGTATTATTTAAAATTCAAGAATTATAATGTAGTAAATATTAAAAACAATTTGAAGATTGAAGTTTAATCAAAGATGTGAAAATTAATAAACAAATGAAACTTAGACTGCTCAAAACCATTTAAAAAAAACTGGAACATTGGTTGATTTATAGAAATTGGAAATTCGTTTTATTTGGATTTTTGACGAATACACAGACTCTGGTAACATAAACGCTAACTATATAAAGGACACTTGGCTGTAAAGTGGTTAGATATATAAAATATTTTGCATCCATTAAGAGATTTCAAATTTTAACTTAAGAATTTAATTTTGCTAATAAATTTTGTGAATAAGTATTTTAAACAATTTGTTTTGGGGTTGCAAATTAACGTAAAGAATTTGTGATTACGTAAGATATATAGCACCTCCTGAATTCAACAAGTTTAATATAAGCGAAAGGATATTAAATTAAACAACGTTCTAAAAATAAATTGTGTAAATAGTAGTTCTCATGAAAATTTAATTAAAGGTTTATTGACGAATAAAATTCGATTATTAGAGTAGTGGTGTAAAGAAATAGTTGAGAACGATATATTTAAAATACTATTGGTTATTTAAATTTTGATAAGTTTGTCCAATGTAAATAAATTCTGTTGCAATCTAAAAAATAGAAGAATAACAAGTAAGTACACCGGTTGCATTTTTAGATACTTTTCTAAATAGGGATGATACTAATAAAACAATATTGGACTGGTATCAAAAACCTATAAACTCGAATAGATACATAAACTGCTACTCACATCACAGATTTAAAATAAAGGATAATTTTATATTAGGTATGATACATAGAATTAATAGAATCTCCTCCTATCATTATTTAATAAAAACAAAAAAAGCTTTGGATAATTTTGAAAGACAATTATTCAATAATGTGATTCAAAATCTTTTATGCGATAAAAATCATACATCTAACACCACGTCAGAAATACAACACTTACATAAATAATAATGAAAGAACTCAATCGTTTTATCAAAAACTTAACCACTAAATCAGTAAAATATTTGAAGATACTAACTTAAAAATTGCCACACAAACACATATTTACTATTTTGATGTATTATTCTGGTCAAAGGTAAGGCAACGTGGCGTTACATTGCCCCCCTCTTAAAGCTGTTCTGTCAATGAACACTCTGTGACTTCGACATTGGAAGTCTTTGTGGTGGTAAAAACAATCGGAGCCGTATCTGCTGTTCCCATGCCAATAGAAATTAACACTCTCCATAGCAGGTATCCTACTATTTCAATTGTAGCTATACACCAAGATCTGAACCGGGGCTTTCTGGAACAGTACTCCTAGTGAACCTACAACCGATCTTGCGTATGGCCAACTTCTCGTCTTTGAATTTCATTATTTGGCCTGACAGTCCACTAAAAACCTTCCACAGATCCTGATTATCCGATTTACCAGAAAGCCATTGTCACGATGTCGCGCCTTTAGTTGTATGGTCTTCCCACTCCTCGCTGTTGTCGGCAAAATTGATACAGGCTACCAAATTTATTTTTAAACACCTGAGCAAGTCCACGAGACCTATAGAGGTCTGCCGCTACGCCATACGCCAAGGAATATTCTGATGCCACAACGAATAAATCACTTTCACTGTCTTCCGTGACTCCAAATCTCGCTTTGTCTGCGTCACTACGATGAGCGATGAACCAATCTTAGCTGAGTCCAGACTTTCGTTCATCCTCACTAGCGTAACCGCTTATGCGTCTCGCTACTTGCTGTTCTTCATCAATGCTGGCGTCAACACTACTGTAGGGTGCTAACCGATTAACGTGCACCACAGTTATTCTTCCTTTTTATAACCTTATACGTACCCTCCGTTTATCTTTGTAGCTTTGGCGTCAGTCCATGCCTATGTCTCGGAGTATATGGCAAGTCGCGGTCGTCCTCTTACATACCAGATTCCTGCGTCTTGCTATCATATCTGGTGTTCATAAAATTACTAGCGATCTGGATATGATTTCTAACGTCACTAAGGATGCCATGCATCTTGCGCTTGAATTTCTTAACTTAGCCTTCGCCCACGATGTCATTTTTGGACTAACACCCAATATCGAAGTCGCATAGTAGACGTATCTCGAATCCCAATGTAGCATATACAGGTGTTTGTTCAGTGCCCTCATAAACCAAAGACCTATAAGCCAATAAAAAATATATATATAGGTGCAATGGAGTTTTTCGGGTTTTTCTCATTCCCAGTAATCGGCAAACTTTTTTTGGAATAACGGTGATTCAAAATGTCTGTCCTTATCGGCGTACAACTCCATAAAAATTCCAAAACGGCGGATTAGTTTGCTTACCAGCTCGTCAGCGGCAATTGCAGGTTCTTGGTTAGGTATATCATATGCTTCGGTCCACTTCCTAAAATAATCCATAGCCACCAAAATGTATTTATTCACGGAGTCGGTTTCAGAGAATAGACCGGCAACATCGATTGCCACTACCTCTAAGGGGCTTCCCACGTTGTATTGCCTTATTGGGACCTTCTAGCTTCCCAATACTGCACACAGAAGACACTTGCGGCACCACTCAATGACATCGTCCTTGCAGCCTACCCAGTAAAATGTTGCTCGGTGTGTCTACAAAGTCTTCTTAACGTCAAAGTGTCCTTTTGAGGATCCATTACGTAGATGTCCTAAAACCTCCGATACCCGACTATTAGAAACCACCACCTCAAGGGTACCCGCGGATCCAGCTCCATTCTCCAAGGATCGTACCAGGATTCCATTCCCTACTTTCAAGGAATTCCATCTTCCTCAGTACGACCACAAGGTTTTACTCAACGGACTAATGTCTTACCATAATGGCCGTTCTCCTCTAGCTTTCCAACCCCGAATGACACCAACATTTTTCTGATTATTCTGTTCGGTCCGCAACTGTAGAGACAGTCAATCGTAGTCGATCACTGTAGTCTGACCAACAAGATCACATTTACCCACGCAACCCGGACGACTATTTTCGGAGCAGAGTCTGCGCAGGTGTGAGATACGGCGCCATCCAGAAAAAAAAAACGATTACAATCCCATGTTCTTTATCGCAATCTGTATCTCCAGATATATCTCATAGATGTACGTCTTTTAAACTATTGGATGTGTCTCCCTCCCGGTACCACAATAATGTAACATTCGAATTACGAAGTATTTGGAATTACGTCGTTGTTCGTTGGGGGTGTCGATACATTCCGTTTTAAACATTTTAGTAAGTAACAATTATCAAATCGTCAGCTACACTAGGTTATAATATATTTCGAAACTAGGAATCAAAATATATGTATTTTTGATATTAGTATAGTAATACTACTAAAATATACATGTCTACTTTCTTGAATTTTTTCCAAGAGAACTCCTTCTTAAACTTTGATAACTATTGTGAATTCGATCAACCGCTTGGACAACTTTGCAACGTGCTGCATGTCGGCTCCACCATTTTGAATTGTGTCATGACACATGTGTGGTTCGTTGCTTACGATTGCGCATGAGATGCAATTCTGGTTTTATTGTAAAACCCCGGCACTATGACTGCTTGAAACTATACAGCATAGAGAACAAAATCTCAAAATAGGTGTTGGAACATCTAATTAAAAAAAGCTCTGATATTGCTTAATTTCTAACATACATATTTGACAAGCATCTAATTTATATATTTGTTTTAGGTACGACCCTACTTCGTCAAATTAAGGAAATTCTCAAAGCAACATTATTTCATCAGTTTATGTGCAAGTGGCTGCTAAAGAACGTAATGATGCCATAAAGGTAATAGATGTTATCCATTTTTACACATTTTATACTGTATACAGCTTCCCCTTCAATCCATAACCTGAATTAAATAAACAAAGTGTATAGACTATGTAACTGTCAAAGAAAAAAGTTTTATTTTTGGAGTACCTTAGTGTAATAGGTCCGTCTTCGCCCTGTAGAAAAGTTAGTAAGCGTTTTAGAATTACCAGATTTTTCTTTCGCGGGCTTTCAATTTCAAGGGCCGCAAGGGTACAAGTCTCAGTTTTTCTAGCTGTATATTTAAAATGAATAACGCATCTTTGAAACGTTAAAGAATTATTATTACTATTGCGAAGAAGGTTATGCATCGCTTTGCAGAACAATCAAATTGTTAAAAATTTAATGTTTCCCTGAGGTATAATAACATCATTGATAAATGACTGAATAGAGGAATAGAGAATACGTTCGTTAATGATATTTAAAAAAAAAACTAGTTGTTCTGAATATACTTCTACAGAAAAATTGTCAATTAATAGGAAAAAATTGCCCTTGGTTATATATATATATATATATATATATATATATTTATATATTGCTCTGAAATCACTTTTCAAGACCCAAAAATTGAGTGCCATAATTACTCTGAATTTCCGAATTGTCCGGGTCGATAATTCTAGCCCCACAATTGGATCGTCACACAAGTTCTGCACCGACTCTGGAAACGAAGCTCTACCACCTAGACTTGCATTCTATATCACTTATTATAGTACCCTCTAAAGATGCTCTTCGTGTAGGACGCTAAACCTCCAGTTTTCTGCTCAGCTTCCTCAGGGATATTCTCCACGGCTGCTCACTTGCTCTCTGAAAATAGTACCCTACTTATTCAAAGAAAAGAAAATTTGACTACCAAAATTACATCATACTTTATTGCAACATCAAGTCGTTGTTCAAAGATCTCTGCCTTAACACTCTTAATTCAAACCTGGGATATTTAACAACCCTTATCAATTTTAAATGAAGTCATTTTAAAATAAAATAATTTCATAATTTATCTATTTACAACAAGTAACTGGGCTTATCCGTAAACGTTATTTTATAACCCCAGGTCTAATACGAGCTCATAGTAAAAGCCTTTCTGTACTTAAGTGCCAACTATTGCACTGAAAATTTACCAAAAACCCGTTTACTTTGTACAAAAACCAATATTACACACTCATTTTATAATACAGAATTGTACATGAATATATTTTCATATAATTCCTTCTCAAAGATAAAAAAGTCAATTAGAATGTCCATAAAATTCAACAAAAATCCACCAAAAAAGCACAAAACGTCATAATCACCACAAAAACCGAAACAGTCAAAAAGTTTTATAAAATTCATTTACCTGGACTGTAGCACCACCAGTTCTCTGCTTTGAAACCATCTCTGATGTAGTCCTCGTTCATGACTGCACGTGCTTGAATCAGTACCTGTTGACTCCAACCATCAGGAACAGCAATCCTCTACCCCGATCTCTCATCATCCAATGTACAGTACTTCAAAACTCTCGTAAATCCGCTACTGGTCCATCAACATCCACTATCCCAACCCAGTGCACACCAAGCGCCTCCAACCATAAATTGGAATAAGTCTACTTACGTTCAATAAGCTTCGCTTTTCCAAATATACTTTATACAATTCACAAGTGCTACATTAAACTTGCACCAACTTGTGCATAATTAATTAATTGTAATTAAAAATCTCAACTCACTTAGCTACATTTAATATCGTAGTTCGAAGCTTGGCTGAAGATCTAAAAAGAAAGAGAGCCTTTACTGTCTCGTTTTCGTTTATATAGACTCAAAATTGCCCCCAGAATCGTTTCACACCATACCCCTAACACGCTTTTTCGGTAACGTTTCTCCAACCGTCCACCGATTCCACAAATTTATTAACACCACAACACCTGACCGTCGTTCAATTCTCCAAAACCAGCCATTATCCTTCAGTTATTCCAGGTAGACTTGGCAACCGTCTTCCAACCGTCTCAAAAATCTTGGAATTTTACTCGCAAACAAGCAATTTAATTCGAAACCCTCATTAAAAATCT
The DNA here is from genome assembly GCA_036346225.1 of Platerodrilus igneus. Taxonomy (NCBI): domain Eukaryota; kingdom Metazoa; phylum Arthropoda; class Insecta; order Coleoptera; family Lycidae; genus Platerodrilus; species Platerodrilus igneus. The sequence continues at coordinate 3,673,741 of JARFIW010001381.1, forward strand.
CCAACGGCTGTCAACTTCGTCGAAATCCCCCGGCAACTAACTCCAATCCAAGCATCCAAAACACGCCTCTCACACACGCACACATCCTATCACCTCACTCTAAATTGCATTCAAAATGTTCTGTTCTTTGTCTTCTACCTTTTCTCAATTTTCTACGTCTGTTATCCATTTCTGGAATCTTTGTCTAACCCGTGCGTTATATTTCTTTACGTTTATCCCCGCTGTTAAGTTCCATTCCACCCTACGAATGTACATTATCGTTTTTCTCGTTCTTATACATACAGTCTAACAGTTCTACTCTGTCCGAAGCCTTCTACCGTACTTTCCATTTCCCCTTTTAACCACTGTCTTATGCGAATACGCTGCATCTCCATATAGCTTATTTACCTTTAAAAATTTCTTTGTCTTGCAGACGTTTCAAAGTCAATGACAATTAACCATATGATGTCTTCCATTCCTTGCTCCATCATATAAAATACAGTCTTTTTCTTTATATTATCGATCCATTTTTGTTTGTAACGTTCAACAATTCATCTAACATATACCTACTGTTCGTTTTTAACGATATTTCTTAAGAAACCTTGATACTTTTTGACAGGCTTTTAAATCAATACAAAGAACGTATTTTTAACGCTAAACCTTACTGGAAATATTTTGTTCGTAGAAACTCCTAATAGTTAACTTGTTTATTGACTACACTTTTCTATTTTATGCTAAACCTTTTAAAAATTATAAATGTTCTAGCTTCATATTACCTTACACTAAGTTATGTACACAAATAAAATAATTACGCTTTAAATATCCATTACTTGATTACTTGAATTCACCCTCTTCAATTAGCGATTTTTATGCTACAAAATGAAAAGCTTTCCTATCACTAACTTTACATGATAATTATATATTTAAACGCAAGCACTTATGTTTCCTATATCTAAAAATTGTACTTAATCTCTACCCTAATTCTAAAATGTTAATCTTAACGTTAATCTTAAAGCTTATCTTAAATAATAAATTCCTATGTTTTAGCTTTAAAAAATGCTATAACTTATGACCGGCATTCTATACATGGTGCATCCTGTTAAAAATATTTCACTGACCTATCTATCATCAGTTCTAACCTAAAAGCTATAGAAATATATATATATATATATATATATATATATATATATATATACACACAGAGTGTATAGAAATTTGCGCAAAAATTCCAGGTAGCGATATTCCTTGCAAATTTCTGAATCAAATACCTTAATACTGGAATGATGTACAATCCTTCCCGTGCCTTCACGACCCATGCGAAGGAAACGTACATTTTGCAACATTGAATCTATCCCACACACTAAATTTATAATTAACGAATGGTAACTTATGATACAGCGATAGACTTGAAAACTAAATTTTCGTCATTTTGCTCGTTGGTAACAACAAATAGGTAGATGTAAGACCTTCAATTGGAGGTGCCACTAGAGAAATAATATTAAGCTCCGAAATTATTTATTTTAAACACAATGCATTTCAGAAGTTTTAAATTAGGATTTTATTTTGGGATTCAATTTTGGGCATTTGTGCATAGACGATCAATACTACCATTGTCTAACCTAAGAAACCAAATGTTCCAACTGAAAACTATCTGTTTCCGTACATAGGCGTAATATTTTTGGCATTGTTTGCATTACCCGCTCCAGCTTATCAGGTGTAATTTCTAATACAGGGTTAACGCAAAATTGAAGTAGACTATTCAGCAAGATAACGAATAATACACAAACACGCATAACCTAGAGATGACACGAAGTTACAAAGTTACAAATTAGAATTTTGTAAAAGTCAAATTTTGACACTACGAGAACATATGGCAATTAGCTGTACAGTGATGTTATTAGCTTTAATTTGCCGCTAGACCTAAACGAAGAAATGTTAAGATTGAAATGTCAGAGTTGAACAACAATTATCTGCTACAATTATTTTTAAAATGTTGTTTTATTTTAAATTATTTTGTTATCAATAGATCATTAAATAGTAATGCTTATTTCAGCAGGGAACGGGAAGTATGGTACATTATTCTAGTATTAAAATTTTTGATTCAGAAAGAAAATTAGCCCCAAGCTAACAGTCGGAGTGGAGTGGTTAAAGGACGAAACACAATTACACACGACCAAATTCGCTCTGAAAAAAAATGATTAGTACGTATACAACCTATACATGTGGACCGAACAGTAGTCTACCCAATACAATAAAACAAAACACTCAATAGATAACGCAGAAAAACAAACAGCATGATTGCATGATTTATTACAGTAATTTTATTCAGATTTATACCCCGTGATATATACTGATGAAAATGCATCACATGTAAATATAAATAGAAATATGACAAAATCTTACCTACTTTTTTACTACGGTAGCTATGACCAGTCCGCCCCAAGATAATTTACTAAACCTAAGAAACAAAGTTCATATTTAATAGTCCTTTAAGCGCAATCACCATCAACAGCTAATATCACAGCGGGAGGATAATTATCAAGGGTATGTATAATTTTGATACCAATTTACTCAGTTGTCGATTAATATAAAAATAATATCAGGCAATAATATCCCTGTTCTAATAATAATAGCATTAGATAACCAAAACGGATTCCCCATCTTAATATTTGTATAATACAAGCAAAAGTCTACGTATCATAAATGAGTAAAGCTATCGTTAACGTCGACCATTATGGCATTCCCTCACATAGGTTTTAAAAGTTATTCGTAACTTCAATGTGTATATTTCTCATCATAACTTAATCTGAATACAAACGGCAGCCAGACGAAGCTTGTTATAACTAGGGCTGGGTCGGCGTACCGATATATCGATACGTATCGATACGACCCCCGTATCGACCCCCCCGATACAGCAAAAAATAAATATCGATATATCGATACTCGATATGTATCGATACGTATCGATATTCGATATAGAATATGTATCGATATTCGATACGCAAAATTTCGTATCGCCCACCCCTATATACATACTTATGTCACAAATATTAAACTTGAAACTTTAATTATTTTGATAACAAACAATCTTACGTGACAGATCGAATTGTCAGTAAATACATTATTTTAAAACGATCTTGTGATTTTATTCCCAAAGAAAGAGTAGAACAATTTATAGATGCGTATCGATTCGATTTAGAAACCAAGTTAAAAACTGTCGTAGTTATCCAGGGGCTGACATAGATAGCGATCATAACTTAGTTAAAATGAAGTGTAAACTAAAATTTAAAAAATTGAGAAAGGTTAAAAGAGAGGGATGGGATCTAGGTAAGTTTAATGATAGTAGGGTAAAAGAGGAATATAAACAAGTATTAGATAATAAGAGCAAAGAGATAGCTGTAGGAGGGAACGTAGAAAATAGATGGAAAGAAATAAAACTGAATGTACATGATACAGCAATACAGACTATAGGTAAGAAAAAAATAGAAGCGAGAAAACCGTGGGTAACAAAGGAGATATTAGATTTAATAGAGAATAGAAGAAAGCTTAAACCTTTCAGAGAAGTGGATAGTGAAAGTAAGCAAAATATAATACAGTTAGAAATAAGATAGTACATGAGTGTAGAAAAGCTAGAAATAAATGGATGGAGGAGAATTGTAAGGAATACAAGATGATTTAAGAGTAGGTAAGACAGACAGGGCTTACAGAGCAGTTTAAAAGTTTTCGGGAAGATAGGAAAAATATAATGGTATTAGAGACGAGAATAATGAGCTTCTAATAAATAAAGTTGAGGTAGCTGATAGATGGAAAAGATATTTAGAAGATTTATATAAGGGAGACGATATGGATGAGTTAGAGAACGACCAAGACGAGGATGTAGAAATAGGGTTCTCAATATTAAGAGAGGAATTTGATAGAGCTGTTCGGAATCTTAAATTAAATAAAGCGCCAGGGATAGACGATATTCCCGCAGAATTAATAAAATATGCAAGTCAGAAAACTTTAGACAGATTATATGAACTAGTGAATGTAATATATGACACAGGTGAGGTTCCAATAGATTTCGAAAAAAATATTATTATCCCAATCCCAAAAAAGGCAGGAGCTGATAGGTGTGAGAATTTTATAACGGTTAGTTTAACTTCTCATGCTTCCAAAATACTAACAATAATAATTAAAAATAGAGTAGAAGCTTTGACTGAGAATTATTTAGGCGAAGACCAATATGGTTTTCGTAAAGACTAGAGAACCCATACTAATGATTAGGGTAATTATCGAAAAAAGGTTACAAAAAAATAAAAAGACTCATTTCGCGTTTGTAGATTTAGAAAAAGCATTTGATAGGGTTAATTGGATTGTTATGTTCAGGGTTTTGCAAAAAATAGGAATCTCTCATAGGGATAGAAAAATTATTTACAGTCTATATAAAAACCAAAGCGTAGTAATTAGATTTGATGAAATAGATAAGGAAGCTAAGATTAGAAATGGTGTTAGGCAGGGTTGTATACTGTCTCCCTTGATTTTTAATGTTTATATTGAGGAAGCTTTAAACTTAGCCAGAGAGAGAAAAGAGATAGGTATTAGTGTACAGGGACAGAAAATAGACATGTTACGTTTTGCAGATGATATAGCCATTATAGCAGAGTCTAGAAAAGAGTTAGGAGAGTTTTAAATATTTTAGATGAGATACTACGGAGTAACTATAGTATGAGAATTAACTCAGTAAAGACAAAGATAATGACAAGTGAGTTACAGCCTAGTTCTAAACCAAAATTAAAAATAGGTAATACCGAGTTAGAGGAGGTAGATGAATTTTGCTATTTAGGTAGTATAATTACAAAGGATGGACGTAGCAGAAGGGATATAGTAGCTAGAATAGCTCAAGCTAGAAAAATGTTTTTAAAAAAGGAAAACTTACTAATAGCTAATAGTATTAGTTTAGATAATAGAAAAAGTTTCTTAAAGTCGTACGTATGGAGTGTTCTACTATACGGTAGTGAGACTTGGACAATTAAAGAAGTAGATAAGAAAAAGATAGAAGCTTTTGAAACTTGGTGTTATAGGAGAATGTTAAAGATTAGTTGGACAGATAGAGTAACAAACGAGGAAGTTTATAGAAGGATAGGTGAGGATCCCTGTATCTGGAAACAATTGAAGGTCAGGAGAGATAGAATGATAGGGCACCAGTTAAGACATGAGGGACTATTTAGTAAAGTCTTAGATTATAGACTACCAAATAAAAATAGAGTAGGAAGGCCTAGACAAAGCTATATTAGTCAAATTATTAGAGATTTAGGTTGTGAAGGCTATGTAGACCTTTTTAGACTAGCTCAGAATAGAAAAGAATTTAGAGCTGCGTCAAACCGACTTTAAGCAAGTTTGAAAACAAAACAAAAAAAAAATAAAAATCAGTTAACTAAATGTCACCATGACATAACTCACAATTAGGTAGCGGTCTGGCATGTTGGCAGCGATTCGTTGCTTAAGCCTTACCATAACATATAATTTAACACTTTTCCTTTTGAAGCGGATAACCAGGTTATATTTCGTTTCCTTATAAATGGTAATCATGTAAACATGTTAGATTTCTATAACAACCATCAGGTTGCTAATATCTATGTAGAGTCAGCTGGATAGGAAAAAGATAGAAGGATATAGGAAGACCTAGACCAAACTATATTAGTCAAATTATTAGAAATTTAGGTTGTGAAGGGTATGTAGAGCTTTTTAGATTAGCACAGATTAGAAAAGAAGTTAGAGCTGCGTCAAACCGACCTTAAGTAAGGTCGAAAACAAAATGATGATGATATCGATTCGTACCGATAGGTATCGCTACGTCTCGATATGTATACTTAATCTACACATCTAAACGGTCCGATACGAATCACTATATATATATATATATATATATATATCTATACGTACCGCTACGTATCTATACGTATCGATATGCATCGATACAAGTCGATACGTATCGATACGCACCGATACGCATCGATACGTATCGATACGCACCGATACGCATCGATACGTATCGATACGCATCGATACGAATCGATATGTATCGATACGCACCGATACGCATCGATACATGTCGATACGCATCGATACGTATCGATACGTATCGATATATATCGATATTCGATATATCGATACATATCGATATAGAATATGTAACGATATTCGATACGCAAAATCCCGTATCGCCCACCCCTAGTTATAACGAGATAGCGAGATATTCTGTGTTAAATTCAAGTGAGCATTAGTTTAAAGAACCTTAGAATGTCGGTTAGAATCCAAGTTAAGAATGTAAGGTATCTGAAAACATTAACATTTCTAGTAAAAAGCATCATCATTCAATTACCTACAAGTCATAAAAAAAGAGATCAAGTTTTTGCCTTAAAGATATGTAACTCTACGGTTGGGTTTATAATATTTATCACCAAAGAAACCACACAAACAAAAATTCCAAATACAGTGAGGTTGTTTTACCAACGTATTTTAATACTGTTCTCTCAATAATAATTACGAAAAACCCATTATAGAATAGCAACAAGTTTGATTATATTTATAGCATTCAAAGATAGCACAGCTGCTTTATCTATTTACAATTAAACTAGGTCATTTAACAATAAATATAGAATATCAACGTATAACTAAGCAGTTTTCTAAATGTGAAAGCAAACATTCATTAAAATAGGTTATAGAGATTGTGAAATGCAGAAGTATTCAAACTAGGTAATGGAACGTAACAAAGTTATTACATCACCTGCTACTTTTGCAGTAAATGCAGCATTATCCGTTTAATTGTTGTTGGAATTTTGTTTATCACAAACTTTGGAGATATTTAAGATTCGCTCTTTATCGTCGGCGGAAAAAGGCCCAGACGGGCGTTCTTTGGGAAGCAAAAGATCCTGGTGATCCATATACACGCAAATAATTGTAAATAGTCTACACTATTGTAGTAAGAATTGAAGAAGATAAAGTGCTAGGGTTAAACAAAGAAAAAAGCGTAATAAAAAATAGCACAATAACAACGATTAAGGAAAACTAATTGACATTTGTAGGTTTACAAAACAAAATTTATTGAGTGATTGTGTGAACCCGGTCAACCAATACAAAATTTCTATCTACACTTACCGCTATTTTGTGGTAGGAGCTTTTACTGAATGTGTTCGTTAAACACATTATAATTGCTACTGCACAAGGTCATATTTTCAAAAGCTTGAAATTCAAATAAAATAAAATTTCATTCTGTAAATTAGTAACATGTAACAATGGGCGCATTCAGTATACAAAAAGCTGTGTAGCACTTCAGTAAAGCGAAATTCAATAACGTTGAACTTTGTTGGAGGTACGAATATGGAGCATCACTAAACATATGATATTTGACACGTGAAAATCTATTTTGAATAAGATAAATACTGCTTAAAACCTAATATTATTGGAAGGCGACAATAATAAATTAGGAACAAACATGGAAAAATTGGAAATTAATATAAGCACATCTGTACTGGAATTAACTATAAATGCTTTGAATCCAAATTGCAATTGCATTTTTACTTTATCTAGCGTTTTTACACATAATATTATTTAGAAAACAATACGGATGCAATAATCTAACCCTTTAACGTTGCCTAACATATTATAATAGTCTAACCGATAAAAACACGTTTTGTTTGTATGGCGCGTTTCTGACACGAAACAAATTTATTTACAAACCCTTAAGAAATCGACATATAAAAAAAAGGAAAACCAATTCCTATAGAACAAAACATTTATCCAAAATATCTAGAAGATTTTACACAGTGCAAAAACCTTCGCAAAAATATATTATACCCGTCATTGATTAGCTTAACCTAAATCGCTTTTTTAGTGCTAGGATTTATATAAAACAGATACTAAAAAAGTTTTATCAACCTTACAAGTAGAGGAAAATCAGGCATCCGGCCACCTCATTTCCACCAGAATCCCTCATTTCCACACACATCTGGACCAAATAGTTTTCTTCGACTAACCATTTTTCATCTTTCGAGATAAATATATCTTACATTTTTATCTTTCGAGATAAATGAGCATCCTCATTTCCTCCCACATCTGGGCCAAATAGTTTTCTTCAACTAACCATTTTTCATCTTTCGAGATAAACCTATCTTGTTTGGTATCAATTAATATTACAATTTTCTCAGCTACCCGAATCTCTAGGAATTTTTCAGATAGCATCATCCCCAAGGGAGCTACCCTCATTTTAAGATTTCTTACCTGTTGCGATTTCTGACCGTCCGCATAAATTTTTTAACCATGCAATACATCAAATTAGCTTAGAATTTTACGCAGAATCCGAATCTGTAAACAGATTTATATCCGACCACGCCCTGCAAAGTTATACCCCTTTAAAGTCCTGATCCTCTAAATTTTGCTCTTTGTTCTATAAGCAAACCTAACAAATAGTTTTCTTCGTCTAACCATGGCATCTTTCGAGATACATGTACCTTGTTTGGTATCAATTAATATTAGATTTTTCTCAACTACCCAAATCTCTTTAAATTTTTTAGATAGCATCACCCTCCAGGGAGCTACCCTAATTTTAAGATTTCTTACCTGTTGCGATTTCTGACCGTCCGCATAAATTTTTTTATACATGCGATACATTAAATTAGTCTAAAATTTTACCCACAACCCGAATCTGTAAACAGATTTAAAATCGGACCACGCCCTGCAAAGTTACACTTTAAAGCTCTCAAACCTCTAAATTTTTTGCTCATCTATAACATATGCTTTAACCAAACATCTCCAAAAATCAAAAACCGTGGAAATTTTAGAAATGAATCCTTTATGGCCCATAAGTGTTTAATATTTAAAACCATTTTTCAAACGGCGATGCACTGTTTTTTAGAATATTCAAAACCACAACTTTTTAATTTTAAACTGTTATCAAGGTTGGTTTAACATTTTTTTAATAACTATGCACGTCATAATTATATGCTCAAATGCTTGGAAAATACAAGTCGTTTCGAATTAATTTCTTAACGAGTATGGGCTACCTAAATTACATCTTTAACATTTTTAATAACTATGCACGTCATAATATATAGGCAATGCTTCGAAAATACAAGTCGTTTCCTTAACGAGTATGGGCTACCTAAATTATATATGAAAGCTGTATATAATTTCTTTTCTTGGACTTCCTATTAATTAATTATGTTTGAATACAGTGCATTAGAAATTGATGAATAATTGCTGAGGATTCACACAAGGTACTTTCTAACAACCAGCATCGAGTACGTATTTAGGGAAATACAAATTTTAAATAAACACTTTAAACCTTTACTAAGGGAACACCAACTTGTTGTCTACAGTATACTTACTAATAAAGCAATTTAATTTTAAATAACTTCTATGTCATATTTTCGAAAATGGTAGGCTTGAATATTTTCTTTGGAAACAATCGAAGATTGCCGAAGACACTCGAAGAGTGCACAAACGCGGTCACTAAACCAATTAGCATCAATATCAAGTATTCCGTACTTTCGTAGGTTGCTCATTTCCTAGAACCAAATCTTCCGCAATGTACAATATCCTTAAAACTATCTATGTTAATATTCTTAACTACACTTCGTGAGACCCCTTTAATCTTTTTAATCGTATCTTTCTTGCTTACAATACAGTCGGACTTAGCCTTACTACCAACAACTTTTAATACTAGACCCTTATTAAATTTGTCTTTGAATTTCCCTACAACTTTTTTTGTTTACATGCGGTGTATTGTATTTATTATCTACGGGGTACACCACTTTAAACCTAAAAATAAAAACAAGATAGTTTAATATGCCTATTAATAATTTTTGATAATGTTGGTGATACAAATATGTAAAAACAAACTTTATCAAGAAATATGTTTTTAATAAAATAGATACATGTATTGATAACATCTATAAACCGCTGTGGTAACCAGAGTCTGGCGAATCTGGGATAGCCAAATCTCTAAACATTTGCGCAGGCGATTGCCTTGCAGTTGCATCTTTTAAGTACTGGATGGGGTAACATTTAATAGTTTCCAACACTGTCAAGTAATTTAAATTGCTGCAATCATTAGACAGAGAAATACTGGCACGGCTCTCTTCCTCTAATAACGTTTGAACCCTTTCTTCCTCCGTCGTATTTCCACATACATTTTTTATATCACCTACAAATTTTTCGTAAAATTCTGGAAAGTTTCTACACCTCAACTCGGCCATTTTAAAACAGATTAATTCTCGCAAATTTAATAGCTTGATACACTCGTACGCAGGTAACACAATAACATTCCGATCTTTCGTAATTTCCATATTATATAAATTCTCTTTTTCAAAATTGTTCAACAGCCATATACTTCTATTAAAGGCTGTGCTCAGCTGCAATTTGAAATCTTGATCCAATTGTATGTCAACAACGTCGTTTCCAATAGTCAAGCCGTTTAATCAAGTGTTTAGCACGTCACGAGAAAATTGGTGAATTTGAAATTCCACTTGAAAAGTACACAATTTCTTCCAATCGAAGTAAGAGAATGTTATCGTAGAATCAGCACACATACCACTACAGCAAATAACTTGGATAGCAGGTTGAAGACCACCATATAAATCAAAACCAACTTCTATTATATGGTGGTGAGAATTTGGAGGAAATTCGCCTAACCTATAGGTTGTCTTACCAACTAGGTGGTTGATATTTAATTGTGGTACTCGCACATTACTTGTACCGTCAACAGAAGAAAAATCCATGTTTAACTTATAATTTTAACCAACTCGACGATACTTTGGCGACTAATGCACTGGAACATGACTTCCTCGCCTTTTATGCCGATGGTCGAGCGTGCGCAGCTCCTTGTTATGTTAATTGGCGTTATAAGCAAGTCTTGACTGGAAAAGTGACGCGTATAATTGTTTTATAGTTGGGTTTTACCTGTATGTATTTAACCACCAACACCATTTTTAGAATTATTATACAAAATTACTCTTAGCAGTATTTTTAATGTAACTCCGTCGTGTAACCTATCAAATTAGTATAGGATTTTTCCTGGGGAATCAAAATTAATTATCACGTTTTTTAAAATTAGCTCCAACAAGGACCCGCATAGTGTTTTAATATTCAAAAACCTAACAGCAAAACACCTCCACATTTTTATTTAGATTTAACTCGATAATAGAGTTAAACTCCAAAAAATATTTATTAGTAGCTAGAATTGTAGGAAAAATCTTTCAGAGTAAGCGTAATGTAGAATTTTTGCATTTAAGTGTTGGTATTTATTATCTTTGTATATCTTTATTTTTTTATTTTCTTTTCACATTCATCCGTAAGAGTCTACTGCTGGACCACAGCAGTTAGCCGACGCACCCATATATTGTTACGTGGTCCTGCTCTTTCATAGCAAATCAAAACCAATTCATTTAAAGCTTTTTTCACCCATAACACTGCACCAGAACCCACCGAAAACTCAAATTTTTCATTTCAATCTATGAAATTACGGTTATCAACAATTTTCAAGATCAAATGCTTGAAATGCATTAAATATCATGTGTGATGGGACAAGATAACGCATGTCCGACATATCGACGCTTAGTCTGCAAACAAGCTAACTCCATTGGAACACAATTTACAGTACAGTCTTTAAACTGTCTAAGCGGTTTGTTTTTGCATAGATTAGCCACATTCTATTTCTAAATCTCCATCAGTTTTCTTAATCTTTGTGATAAATGGAGTTGGCTTATTATTCAAACAAAGATGCGTATTGAATTTATGGAATTGACTTGGATTCATGTTGGTGGAAATGGAACAAATTTAATAATGAAGTTGTATCAAGTTATCAAAATTTTATTATAGGTAATTAGGTAAACAAAGTCAAAGATAGATAAAACTATACAAAATCCTTAACTTAAGGAAAGCAAAATTCAAATTTGCGGTAAATTGTCGAAGAACGTAAGTTAGTCCAAAGGAATCGTAGTTTTTAAATCCTGACGATCATTATATTTTCTACTTGTTATGGGCAACCTAGTTTGGTGTAAATTTGGTAATAATTGATATTCTTTTGCTTCCATTGGTTCTCGACGTTAGGACAGCAACTGCCATTTATCTTTAAAATTTATTTTATAAGAAACGTTACCACCTTTTGCCGAGTATTGCAGTGCTCTGATACCATTAACTCTCAAATCGCCCACCTTCCTCCCAGGACGAATGGATTTAAAGAATTTAACATCTGAAAATGATTTAAAGGACGAATGTGTAAGATACTCTACACAGTAAGGTCTTGGATTTTTACGATCACGTAGACAGATATCTACATACATCAACTTCGAGATATTTTTGTTACAAAGTTATATCATTCACGATAGCCACATTCCGCAATGCATTTGAAATAGTAACATTTGTATTTTGTGTGGCACATCCATCACCATAAATAATGATTTTGGTATTTAGGTTGTCCTTGTCAATCTGAGAAAGAATTCTTTCTACAATTAGTTTCACAAAAACAGACAAAAATTCTTCTGCAGAAACACCACCTTCAGCTTCATTCTAAGGTAACAGTAACCAGCTTTAGTTTAGAGGTTAAAAGCACAAAAATTGTGAACGTTTAATTTTTAATTTATAATACAGTGATGAAATGTTAGATTTTGTTGCATACAGTGATGCCTGTACATCAACTGCTAAAACAATATCGTTGCTTTTTTCAGAATGACTATCTTCTTTTCTTGCTATATGAAGGCCATGGTCATTCTAATTTATAAACCTTAGTTTATGTGACATGCAAAGTGCACAATCGTCTTTTTTTGGCTGAAAAAGATCTATATTTTCTTCGTGTAAAATATTATAAAATTTTGCAACTGAAATCAGGGGAACATTATTTGTAGAACTCCAAACAGAAACATAGTGATCGTATAAAGCTTTTTTCGATGCCCATTCCGGTAAAAGATATTGATTTGATGATTCGTTGTGGCAATAATGAGACTCCATTTTTGGTAGTGATTCTAAAAAATCTTTTAAACTTTTCACTTGATTCTCAAAAGGATTCTTCCGACGTTTTCTCCTGGGCACTATTTCACTAACTGACTGATTGCAATTTCTCGCTACTGTAAAATTTTCCTTTAGATCGTTTTTCCAGAGCCATACCGCAGTCTTTCCGATATTCAATGTGTTTAAAAACATCGTTTTTCACACACGGTGCAATTTTTCATTTACTTTTAGATGGTATAACATAGTTTGCGATCTTTTTGAAGTAGCCTGATTCTTTCTGTCTCTTCGTCTAATTGTTGGCTGTATTGTAACAAAACTGTCAATACACACTTTTCTTTCTCCGCAACTCATCAATCAGAAAGCATCAAATACCTTTTTCCTGTCATTGTCGGTTATTTCTGAACATTTAATTACGCTTCCCTTTCCTTTTTTTGTTTGCTGCTGTACATCTACAACGCGATTTCTTTTTTTTTTTGAGTCTTTTGGCACTTTATTATTCCATTTCCACTTTATTTTTTCTGCCAAAGTATTGTTTTCTCCTTTCTCTGTTAAAGCATTCTGCATATCAGTACATGTAGAATTATATACTTGAGACGCCTTTCGCCTTTTTCTTCTACTGCTCCTTAATTCAATAGACGAGTTTTCTGAACCAGAATGCACTGCATACGGTACTAATCCATTATAATTATTGACGCTGTCGCTACCATCACTTATACAATGATCAAAATCTTAACTTTTTGAATTACTTGAAAGTTCAACATTATGTTGAGAGATTTTGTAGTTAACATTATCGAGGTCAACGAGTATATGTTGTGAGTTTTCGTTTGCTTCACAATGAACTTAAACTGTTGAATTTTCCTGTAAATCTTCTACTCTTATTGCATGTTCTAGTGTACTGAGTGTTCCTAGAATATTTTCTTGGGTTGTCTCATATTAATTATTTTGCGGTGAGCAGTCATAGCTTGTCTCATCTAAATCATCCATAAATATTATCGGTATAATAGCAATTTCGTTTAAATCAACATCTTTAAGCGTACTTTGGATTAATAATGCTAAATGAACAATTTTCTTGGCACTCGACATTCTGTAAAAAAATGTAAATTATAAAATCTACTTCATCATCATTAGGTCTTCAGTCCTGGAACTGGTTACAAGTGTACCATCATCGTTTCCTATTCTGAATTAAGCTACAGATTTCCCTGAAATTTGCACAGTCTGCATCTATCACTATCTGATCTAGGTCTACATCTATCTCTTTTTTCCTATATCTGCTTGTAATACAGCCCATACTATTCCCTAAAAATGCCTTAGAACGTATTCTGCCCTTCTATTTCTCCTATTTTTTTTTCCATAGATATCCTTGTTCCCCTACTATTTCTATAACCTATTTGTTATTAACTTTGTCTGTCCATGCTATCATCCTCATACATCTAAAGCACAGCATTTCAAAAGCCTGCTACCGTTTTTTTGTCTGCTTTTCAGACTGCCCATACTTCATAAGCATACTGTGCTGTGCTCCACACATATGCTTTCAACAATTTTCTTCTTGTTCCATGTTTGTTGTCTTTCATAATAGGCGCTGTTCTTTCTTGTTAGATGCAGTTCGGCCCCCTTCTGTTGTTTCCTATTTATATGCCCTATTTCTCCAACATTCAGTGGTTGTGAAGGGGGTTAAGCAGCCTGTTGTCTTTCCTACTTCCATCTTAGTTTGTACCTCTTTGCATTTGCGAATAATTTCCCATTTCATGGCTATCACTTAACACAGATACATTTATACGCATAATTTTATTATTACATATGACTTGAGCAAAAGTTAATTAAATCACGATAGGGTTTCCTAAAAATTATGAATAAGTATACAGTAATTGTAGGACGTGTTAAAACGTATCTGAATACTTTCTAAGATAAAGTAGACAACCTCACCCCACAGAACCAATTTATAAAATAACCTAACGTGTAAATAAGCTAACTCGTCGACTACAACGCAATGTAAATTTTAGGCAATTCACAATCTGTTTTAAACATAAACATTGTAAAAACGATAAATCCAACTTACCTTACAAATACTTCTTTTAGTTTCTGTGCAAAACTACGCTTTGTTGTATTTTATTACAAAATATTCATGAGCCACTGTAAAACGCGAACCTTTCACTCTAAACATTTTATAGAAAATGGTCTACTAAGTTGGAGTTGGCACTAATTCCAAATTGCGTAGTCTATGGACGGAGTTGGCTTGTTTTTGTGCGGTGTTTTTACACCACTTTGCACCGGTTTGGGAGGTAGCTCGCTTGCTCAAATATGCACATAGAGACAAGGCATTTGATGCAATATAAATCTCAGTTTAGGTTAAAAGTGGAGTTGGCTAATTTGCGGATTAAGCCGTCGATATTTAAAACAAATAATACTGGGAGGACGCAAAAATTATTGACAAAGAAGAAAACCACCAAAAACAAAAAATCAAAGAAACTGCATATATATCCCTACATAAAAATAACTGCGTAGCAAACGAATCTGTGACTTTCAGTAAACAATGGATTCCATTACTAAAAGAAATAACAAAAAATATACAAATGAAAATCAAATGCCCTCAATATCTAGGTAGCATTACAAGTTTTTCCTGGATTTTCGTTGCGATAGTAACATAAAATACAGCATACATACATAATTTCTATTTATACATACAACTAATTACATAACAATAGGCATATTAACAGCCTCCGGCTGCTTAACTCTGACGGTAATGTAATCACAAACTTCTTTAATAACCATCCCCTCAACCGTATAAATAAAAACACGTTAAAAATGTTTCCAATCATCAACTTATAGAATTTATATGAAATTTAACTATATAAAAATTAATCAGCTGATTTCACGTTTAGCGTATTGGCTACCTTAAAAAACCACTCCCAGGGCGCAACACAAATTGAAGACACTCATTCTTCTAAACTTTAAAAATTTTCACCTAATGTATTCAAATCAAAGATTAATAAATCAAGGTCACCTTTTATTTGTGTCATAAATATCAAACTTAATAATTTTTATTATTTTGACAACGATCTTGGGTCATGGATCGATACGTATATAGAGACAATTTTAAAAACTCTGAGTGGTTTAATTCGCAAGAGCATGAGAGATTGAGAAAAATACAAAACAAACCACAACTAACATACAGGAAATATTTAAAACAACCATCAAAAATTTGCCTAGTAATGAACTTGATTAAAAGGTCGTGATTTTCTTAATGCCCCCTGCACAAACTTATATTAGTGTCTTGCTAGCGCAAGTAGCTCAAGTTAAAACAATTACAGCGCAAAGTAGAAGACACAAGGCGCAATCAATAATATATGTTTCTTGGGGGCTAACTCTATTTTTAAATAAACATTTTTAAGCAAACATATGCAGCACAAATTTCCATTAAAATCTATGATGTGGGGCCGGGGCTAGGTTCAATTTTTCAATAATTATCCAAAGCCAAATTCACAAAACGCAAACGTAAATTTTGGTGACGCAAATTAGCGCATATTCAAACATGCAAAACCCTATGAGACAGACATATTACTACATTAATAAAAAGTGTATACTGGACACACACACACACACACACACACACACACACATACACACAGACGCACACATCCTCCCCCACCTTCCCTAATAACTCAGTAATCCATGTAGCACAATAAAAATAACTACAGTGCTGAGAAGAGGATTCAAAGCGAAATCAAATACATAAGTTTCGATAAGTTTGTGTGGGCAATGGGTACTTAGTTTTATGGTGGCCTCGAATTGGGCACCACTTACCAGAAATTTACTTCCATCGCTATAATTGGACACTAGTCATCGGGTTAGAAAATACATAATGTAACGAAAGCTCTATTTGCAATAATAACAGTTCTTTATTCTCAAACTGATTATACAAGCCTTTTCAACAACTCGTAGTTACAATGAAATTTGCTAAAAGCTCTCCCCATAATTTATTTTCAACTAATCTTTGGTAGTACAAGTATTATTTTCTTAAACTATGATGCTGCCTTCTTAATTTTTATCGAAGCACTATAATTAACTATTCACGCGCTAATTGCTAATTTATATTAATTTATATGATCACTACAGTAATTTATATCAGATGGGACCGTTAACGCTAATTTATATCACATCACACCTATAACAGCTTCTATTAGAACACATTTCATAGTTTCAATTGAAATTCATTTCAAAGTTTCAGCTAGAACTGAACTATTGAAGCTCATAAGGGTAATTTATATACATATTCAAAAACCTCTAAGTTATTCTAAAACGTACCAGAAATTATGTAAATAACATCTCGAATGTACCTATTGTAATCTTTTACGTGCAAAGCCTTGTACCTGTCAATCAACAAATCTCCCACGCCGCAGGACTTGTCAATCATCTTTTGTGTTCAAACTCTTGGTTTACACTTTAATGTAATCATTCTTGTCATATGTAGACCAAGTAGCGCCACAATAACAGTACAATATTAACCTAAACATTTAAGATACTGGAACCTACTTATTTCACAAAATTACCAACGGCTAATGTTAGGTAATTAGAAAGGTAATTAATAATTGCAATGCCCAATAGCCCATGCCCAATAACCACATACTGCAAAATTTGTAATTCATGCACGTCGATTAAATGTATCAAATCCATTCGTACAAAAGCTAAAAGTTTCCACGAATTCACGCAATTGAGAATTCAATGAAAGATCCAGATAAAATTTATCACTATATGAATCTAAGACCCTTGTGTTTGCTTTGCGATTCTACTAGAGCAAGTAGAGAAACAGATAGGTCATGCAGATATCATCAGAAACACAAAACTTGCCATAGAGGAGAATTTTTATAAGATTTGAGTTAGTGCACCTGCTATTTTATTTGGTACCTATAATATACCACACTTGTGGAGGTAACAAATTAAATTAATTAATTAAATAAATACATATAAATAGTATAATACGATATGCAATGTTTCGGATTTGTGCGTGCTGTATTATCCAAGATTTTTGTTGATATGTTAGTTTACTAGAATGCATTTCTGACTTAGCTACTTACACTGACATATATTAGGTTGTCATGAAAGTTCTCAGCATTTTGTGATACTGTTTTTTGTGCGTCTATTACTGAATAAATATAGAACGTGATTCGCTTGTTAACATCGCATCTTTTAGAGAATCTTTCGCAGTATCGATGGTATGAGTTGTTTTTTACCTGTGTTTAGTAGTTGTATATTTTTGTAGACCTATTTAAGCATGTTGAACGAAATTTCATTTTAACTTTAAATTGAGGCAATCCGTAGCCGAGACAGTTCGACAAATTAACCAAGTGTGGAGGCCTAATAGAGTTAGAGAAAGCACCGTGCGGCAATGGTTCCCGAAATTTCGTTTGGGAGATTTCAGCCTTGATGCGCCCCGTAGCGGTCAACCTACAGTAATCCAGGACTACGATTTGAAGGTCCTGGTGGAAACTGACCCATCACAAACGGTTCGTGAAATTGCGGAAGAACTAGGCATCAGTCACAATGCCGTTGTGGATGGTTTAAAGCGCACTGAAAAAGTTAAAAAGCTCGAAAAATGGGTGCCCACTGATTTGAACGATCGGCAGAAATTGTTACGTTTTGAGGTTAGTTCATCTTTGCTTTTGTGCAACCAAAACGACCCGCCTTTGGATCGAATTGTCACGTGTGACGAAAAGTAGATTCTGTATGATAACCTGAGACCTTCGGACAGTGGTTGGAAGCCGACGAGCCACCCCGGCACTTCCCAAAGGCGAAAAGCCACCAAAAAAAGACTATAGTTACAGTATGGTAGTCGGCGGCCGGTGTCATTCAATACAACATTTTGGAACAAGACCAAACCATCACAGCAATATCGTACTGTAAGGAAATCGACGAAATGTACCAAAAATTGCGTCAGCAGCAGCCGGCCCTGGTCAACAGAAAAGATCCAATACTGCTGCATGACAACGGCCGCTCACATGTTTCACAAATCACCGTCCAAAAATTGAACGAGTTGAGCGTCGAAGTTCTGCCTTACCACCATACTCCCCACACCTTGCACCAACCGACTACCACCACTTCGAGCACTTCGATCATTTTCTCACCGATAGAACCTTCGGTAATCAAGCCCAGGCAAAAACGGTCTTTGTGGATTTCATCGAATCCCGAGCACCAACCTTTTTTGCTGACGGCATAAATCGAATAGTATCGCGTGGGCAAATCTAAATCCAGTCAATTTTGCGAAAGTTATGGCCGTTTAAAGTTTGCCAATTAAAACGCTGAGAACTTTCATGACAACCTAATACTTACAGTTCTTTGGTGATCCCCGAATTACTGATCACTAAAAAAGCCACTGATGGTATTTCCTTAATACAAAATCCGAAATCCAAATTAAAACGTTCAATACTATTCAGTACAAGATTTGCTAGAGAACAAGTCTTTCTTAAACGACTTAATATTGAATAGTGGTGCCTATGCTTCTAACTTCATTCAACTTAAAACACCCATAAATCGCGACGCTTACATTACATGCTTCCGTAATATCTTGCAGGTGGATTTGTAATCGTCTTATGGTACTGTCCTCTGCTAAATTTTGCATTATTAGTCACGTAGGTAGGTATGGGATAATATACATAAATTAAATATGACTGCAGTATTTTAATTACAAAATGCGCATGGTAATGTGACGATTTTATTAAGGTGGTGCAAGCAATAAGTTTACTGGTGCAAGGTGGTGCAAGCTTCCTTCTAACTGGTGCACATACAGTTTTTTAAACATTTAAGGAGAGGAGGTTAGCGTCATCCTAACTCCCCCCTCCCCCAGAAAAGTCCCAGTGATTAATTTTCAGAACTGGTGTAAGCGATAAGTTTACTGGTGCAAGGTGCTGCCCTCTAAATGGTACACACATATTTTTTTAAGGATTCAAAGAGAGGTGGGTTAGTACCATCCTAGCCCCAGCAATAACAAATTACCCTAGTCGTTTTTCCAGTTAGGTGCAAGCTACTATACTCGTGGTGCAAGACTACTCCTTTCTGGTGCACATGCTACAATTCAAGAAAGCTTATGGCGGGAGTGAGGGGGCACAATATAACAATCTCCAACTGAACATCAAACGGCAATAACTAACTAAAGTTCATTATATTTCACAAAACGTGCAACTACTAACAGTATGCCAATGTCAAAAACTTACAAATTCACAGTGCTTTATTGATAATTGCTTATTTTGCCGCTGCAATTATAATTCTGAAAAATATCGACACCGCCAGCTGCACCTATTTCGATAAAGACAGAGAACCAAAGCAAAACTTTTTAAAAGAGCTCAAAAAGTTCAAAGTTCGGTGTTAATCAGTTTTATATTATTTCAAGCAATTTCAAAAGTAGTTGTGCTCATGCTTTAAGAAGCTTCCTGGATGATTTTTCACCACACTCATATATAATATTCAGGAAATTTTTGTTTAGTAAAGTAAGGTTAACCCTTTGGGACTGACCAATCGATCACATGAAGGCGAGCGTCAAATCCTTTCAAATACTTTCATTCCATAAAGGATAATCCTCAAACTCCAAACACGTACAATCCATCTTAACTTTTAGTCGTATCCAATTACAAAGTAGTCGAGAAATGACAATCTTTATGATGTGATACAATTCTCCTAAGAATAAAACATTCATATACTTGTTTGCACGGCAGCTGAAACGTTAATAAATAAAATTTAACAATACAGAACTGTAGTCAATTAGTCTGTCGCCTTTTTTTCTTAATGCAAAACAAGAAACGCAAGAATGCGATTAGCTGTCTCAACTTTCGCATCGTTTGGTAATGACAAAATCAAGATAATCAGAACGCATTAAGATATTTGACGAATCCAGCTGGAACAGTAACTCCCTGTAAAATATTTGAATAGGAAATTGTATTCATTCAGCAAAACACATTGCTTGTGATTTTTCGGGCACTTATTAAATATCCGTTCTTACATTGTTCCTGTGATAGAAATTGAACGTGAATTTATATTTTGAGATACTAATTGATTTATTTTGACTTTCTCGATCATTTTGAACCATAACCAAAGGATTGTTAAGTGCTAAATTGACGTTAGCTACCTGAATTACTTTTACTCTACAAAAGAGACGTAACAATAAATAATGCAATGCGATGGTTGCCTATCAAACTCAATGCTCTGTCACTGAAGATAAAAAGCTTCAATATCCCCCCCTCTCTACTCCTAATATTTAGAAGTTCCCATTTATAGCGGATTACCAGATTTTTGTGCTTCACGCCCATAGTGCGTCTAAAATTGTTTTTTTGTTGAGTTATGTGTTATTATGTTTAGGTTCACGGTCATCTTGTTCTCACACTTTTGAAAGCGGCGTGATTATTTATGTTCGTAACGAAATTTTTATGATTCTAAATTTACAAGTATATTTCTATTGGAGTAATTTATTATGATTTCCGTTTCTTTAATCCCGTGTGAATGTTTAGGAATACGTTTTCCTGGGCTGGTAATTTACTGAAATATGTCTGTATTTTTCTAATTTAATACAAAGTGTATAAAATCCCGATATTTACTGTTGTTTGTATTTAATATACATTAGGTGCTTCCTGATTACTTTTGTATTTTACTTTAATGTTATAGCGAAATATCCACGTTATTAATGTAAACTCCAAAAGCTTCTATAAACTTTTCTTCAAAGTATTTTCGTACCAAAGCTCATTTAGATAACTGGAATTAATAAGTTCTTTTTTATTAATTAATGTTTACTCAAATAACGCACTAGCGTTACAAAATTTATGAGAAACGATGTAACATAGTTGAAGCTATACATTTATTTTACAAAATCAGGAAGCAACAAAGCAACTCTTAGCCATGATAAATTTTATCGGATATTTAAGAAAACATTTCAGTAATTTCCATTATAGTTATGTACTGCTCTCGTATATCCTAGTAATCAAAACCAGATAGCGATTATAATAATATTTTAAAACCTATGGTAAGCAAACGAATATAGCTAGTAGTACAAAGAAGACTCGTTAATTATTAGGTGTAGAAATAATCTTGTTAACCTATAACGTGGGACACAATTTCCACAGAGCCATAACAGAAAGTTCTGAAACTTTCATCTATATGTGATTTCATTTCACCGAAACTTCAAAAATAAATTAAATACTTGTTTGTCAGAAATTTCTATAATCTGTTTCTTACTAAACTGACACTAGTTACCTGAAATAAATTTTACTCTACAGAGGAGACGTAACAGTAAATACTGCACCAATTAGCTTGCAGTGGCGAGGTGTGAGTTCTAGAAAAGCAAATGCAAATCTTTTAAAAGTACACAAACTTTAACACTATCTCTTACATCTACCTGGAAAGCTTTTTGAACTTTCTGTCGTGGAGTGACAACCCACTTGAATTCGGTTTCACTAAGAGACGACTAAATGGTTATTTCTTTCTACCACATGCGTTGATGGAGTCTTGTGTACACTTTTTCTCACCTACTAATTTAAACTAAGCACAAACAATAACAATAATGCAAGACGTTCGCCTAACTTATATTATTAAACATGAAGAGCAGAGTACTTAACAAACGTAACCAAACAAATACACAAAACTCTAACCACAATTGATCAAATATACGTATATATCTAATAAAAAACTAATATTTAAAATTTAATCAATAATAGTTATTCAACCAATTTGACTAGTGCATATAAATTTATACGAATACAATAGTGGTGCTTGTTTATATCAGAACTTCCTGTTACATTACGCCTTTAACTAAATGTGCACCAACGTAAAAGTCTCTACCAATAAATTTTATGGAAATAATGAAATATACATCAGCAGAATATGTAGCTGGTGAGAAGGAAACATTCTATCACTTACAGCTTCTCGATCGCATACAACGCTCAAGCGACATTAACGTGCAGGAGAAACTTAAGTGTCCTAATCCATTTATGCAAGTATCGTTGACAGAAGGTATACTTTCCAGAAACACTTTTATAAAGTAACGGCACTTTTCACAAATTCGCAAGCTCTTGCGCGTTTGGGAACTTGTTTCACAACAAACCAAAATTCCAAACTACCGTTACAAATAATTAAATCCGCGCACCCGCCCGACGATGCTGCTTGTCGCTCGATTAACGAAAGATAAAAGCTTGTATTATAAGATTTGAATGAACGTTATGTTGGTATTTATAAGTTATATCATTTCAGGGGACAATCCGATATCCATGTTCAAAAGGTTTGTACGATTTGAATTATTCTAAAGTCGAGGTCATTGGATTTTCTATGCGTAAGAGCAGTTACATGTATTCTCGCAGTTTCTATTTAATACCTATAACTGCGTCGTTGGTTGGTCAGTACGCCTTAAATTTTATAATGCTTTATGGAGTGATTTACAACGATTTCGGTTTCTTTCAATTCGTGAGAATATTCACGAATACACTTTCCTAAACTTGGTAATTTACGAAAATATGTCGGCTTGTTTATTTACTTTAATATGTCAACAGTGAAGTCTCGGTTTTAGTTATTAGTTGTAAAAGAATGTAGTAAGTACTTCACTATCTCGGTCCTATTTGAACATTATGACGAAATAGCCATATTAGTAAATTGTAATCCACCGAAGCTTCTATAAAATTTTAAAGTGATTTTTGCACCACAGCTCATTTAATTAGCGTAACTCAATAATGCGTCTCTATTTGCAAATTTATGCTCAAGTAACCCATTATCGTTACAAATACCTAACAATAAATTTTAAGACAGAATCTAGAGATGAAAAATAAATCTAGATCTAAATCGAGTTCTTCACCTTTAGTTCAAATGATATGCAAGTAATGATAAATAAAATTCTCTTCGAATATGTATTCACATTTGTACAGTGTGACATTGGTTCTGGCCCACCCTTCATCCCAGAATCCTATAGAGACTTGTCAGCTTATCTCGGTTCAAACCGACCGTACAAGAAGCTTCCAGAAACACCAACCGTACAAGGAGATTTTTAAAAGCGTTTTGTTAAGGATTTTATTTCTGACGAAATTTTTACCCTAAACCAATCCTTCACTCCAGATATCGAAAATCGACCCTTAGAATTTATCGAGTACGGAATATATATCGTTTTGAAAAGCTATAACCTGGACTGCCATTTCTCACGCGAGTAAGCTTGTTACCCAATTTTTGAAACTAGATTCAGCTTTCAAATCAACCTCAAAACTGAAAAAATATAACCACTAATTTCTGTTGCAGGCCTGGCAATTTTTTCAGTATACTAGTTTCATATTTTAAGGATTAGATTTTTATCAAAACTTCTGAAACAGTAGTTCGTTTGTTCAACAACTACTTGTTAAGTTTTCGAGTGTATGAAACAGGACTTTGGTTGTGGTAATAAACCTTTGCCGTTAAACTTTAATCGCAATCAAATTTGTTTCACTGCGTAAAAGCGGATCCGAACTTTATATTTTGAGAACGCCTTAACCCTAGAGCAGGGAAAACTTCTTAATTTTAGGTATAATCTTGTGCTAGCATATTAACTTGGAAGTAGGTTGGCAAACCTTTCTGTTATAAGCTAAATTTATTATAGCACTCTTGTTCTTTATAAACTCTATATGTAGGTGTGTCCTCCACATTCTAAACTCCGAGGTATTTGGAGTATTTTAATTACCAGAAAAAGTACATTCGTTTGATAGTTCGTCTACTTGCTGATTTAACAAAGTCAGCATTGAGGGGCAGATCACTTTGAACCCGTTGTATATATACATAACTGAGATAGTAGAAAATTTTCTTAGTCAAGGAAGGAGAAACAGAAGCGACCGAACAACCTAAACAACTGAGATGATACGCAGAAATCATTCACAGATTGGAAAGCAGCACTACGCACATAAAGTAAAACTCAAACTCAAACGAAAAAGTTCAAAACACGACCCAAGCTAGAAACGCGTAAGGAAGCAAATCTGTCATACGAGTACGCTAACACCAGTCATGTTCAATGGTCTGAAACCAAAAAGCACCACATAAGTCCACACCAAAGAGAGATAACAGTACTTTCATTAAAAGTAAAGCATAAGTATAAGCCTAAAAAAAACCTGCATACAATGGAAGATGTGATAGCACCGAAACGTCATCAACTGACGAAATGTTTCTCCAAGCGCTTCAAAAAACATAAGCCTAAAAAGAACACAGTACTGTGTGATCGTGGAGAAACAAAAGAAAAAGATTTACAAGTCCCAAGCCGAACATTCCAAAAACTAAATGCAATACACTGGAATAAAAGAAGTTGGTTCGCAATATCACAAAATTAAAATTAAACAAAGCAGAAAAAAATAATATTTTAAAATGGGCGAACTACGCAATGGTTTGCTCTCGAACATCAGCCGAAGTTAATGTATTGTAGAATAGACGCACCGAATGTCAATATAGACAGCACCACGTGCGAGACCACACGCTAAGACATATCACGGGTTTAAAAGATTGCAAATCCGTCCAAAGGATCCTGTCCTACGAAAAACTAAAAACGCTAGAGGCACTATATGAAAACAAACAAATCCATATATTACCAAACAGCGAAGAAAATGTAGGAATATATGCCACTCCGTTGGTAAAAAAACGGAGATTAATTAAACGATTAAGCTTATTAACCTATCAACACGTACTACACAACGTACATAGGGAAGACCACAAGCAACAAAATAATAACAACAAGATTAGTAAGGAAAAATGAAAAACATGGATGAAAATGAAAAAATTCGCCAGGTACTCGAAGATCATCTAGAAAGCGTGTCACTGTGAAGTAAGTTCGATAAGATCGCAAGAATATCTCCTCGCGAAATATTTATTCAAATAGCTACATTCTCGCAGGCAAGGAGTCGAGTCGGTTTGAATCATAACCACGATAGGAAAAAGAACTGGTGAGTTTTGATGTGATAGCACTATTCATAAGCGAATTATTGTAACCAACCTTCACTATCGCCAAAGAAAATGCAAGCTCTTGAAAAACACTATTGAATTAACCAAACATTGCTTAAAATATTGATATTTTATATGCACAAGACAGTGATATAAGCAAATCGATCCCATCGCCAACTATTGTTAATCTCTTTATGGCAAATAATGAAAAACCAACACTATAATTAGTAAGGTACAAATAGAAACTAAGACCTCGCTTTTTAAAAAATAGGTTTATATATTGGGTAAATGGTTAAGTGTTGGGGGAACTTGGCAGCCACATGCTGCTTACCTCCCTTCACAACCACTGAAGGTCGGAGAAATAGGGTATATAATTGTAAAACAATAGAAGGTGACCGAACTGCATCTAACAAGAAAGAACAGCGCCTATGAGGAAAGACAACAAACATAGAACAAGAAGAAAATTG
Source organism: Platerodrilus igneus (assembly GCA_036346225.1). NCBI lineage: Eukaryota > Metazoa > Arthropoda > Insecta > Coleoptera > Lycidae > Platerodrilus > Platerodrilus igneus. The sequence continues at coordinate 3,700,083 of JARFIW010001381.1, forward strand.
TTGAAAGCATATGTATGGAGCACAGCACAGTATGCCTATGAAATACGGGCAGTCTGAAACGCAGACAGAAAAACGGTAGCAGCCTTTTGAAATGCTGTACTTTAGATGTATGAGGACGATAGCATGGACAGACAAAGATAATAACAAATAGGTTATAGAAATAGTAGGGGAACAAGGATATCTGGGGAAAAAGATAAGAGAAATAGAAGGGCAGAATACGTTCTAAGGCATTTTTGGGGAATAGTATGGGATATATTACAAGCAGAGATAAGAAAAAAGAAGTAGATGTAAACCTAGATCAGATAGTTATAGATGCAGACTGCAAATTTCAGGGAAATCTGTAGGTTAGTTCAGAATAGGAAACAATGATAGTACGCGTGTAACCAGTTCCAGGACTGAAGACCTAATGATGATGATAATGGGGCTGGGAATGCGTATGGCACAAAAAGCTGATCAAATTAAGTACTTAAATCATACGCACCAATGAATAATCTCTACAGTAGAAGTCAAACAAACACTAGCAGTACCTTTCTTGAGTGTCTTAAGAAAGCGGAAGCATAATAGACATTCCGGGCACATGGTATACGGACAAGACAGCTGCAAGAACCGATACTTTGAGGTCAAATTCACAGCCAGCCAGCGCCGCTACAATTAGTATTCAAAATACTAATCACGCGACCAGAAAACTAACAGATAAAGAACAAAAGGTTTAGGAAACAGCACTACGCGTAAAAAACACGACAACAGAAAGACCCTAAACTAAAAAGGAATCTATCCCAAATGTTCACCTCCCATGCGCAAAAAGTACCACAGGCAGATTTAAAAAACTATAAAGAAACGCAAAATACGGGTAATAATTCAAAACCACTTCAAAAGCAAATAAGATCCTGCCTCTCGTGGAAAAAAAACTCAGGCCTAAGACCCATGCGTATATGAGGCACTTTACTTAAACTGTAAAAAAGCGTATACCGAACAAACAAAACCGCAGAATCAACGCAAGAAACAATCGCCCTCCGCAATAAAAGTACGTCGTTGCTAGCAAGCTATATCAAAACATGATTCTACAGAGTTAACTTTAAACCCATACAAGCAATAGCTACAGTTGAAAACTTCACAAACAAAATAATCTAAGGAACTATCAAAATTTAGAAACGACGAAATTACATAAAAACGTGGAAAATTGTAGAAGCATGGGGATGTTAGCAAAATATTTCTTTTGATAATGTAAGAAATTACCAAAGGGAAAATGATGTATCAACTACATTGCTATGATTACACTTACTGCATGCAATGGTTCCAGTAACACACAATAATTACGTTAAATAGAAAGCAGTCGATAGTTGTATATGATATCCGTATTATAAATGAAGCACTATCAACTCAATCGATCTACAAGATAATCAGTTTCAAGAATAAGTATTTAGGAATCATAGGGAACCGATGAAGTAAGAACTGCAATACCTTAAGGAGTGGATTAAACGTTTTGACTAGAAAAAGTAGCCTTTACAAAAACAGGAACGTGAATTTGTTTAAAAGACATCTTTGAGCTGAAGCAAAACACGTTAACAAAAAATTGCCAAAGTTAATACAAATCGCTGGTTCTTTGAGCTTAGCAATTGCGACTTTGTGACGCCCCAAATTGTTTCACAAATTATATTTGTAAATATTTATGTGAAAGGATTTCTGATAATTAATTTAAATATATTACACATAGTTGTTTATAATAGTTTTAGAACGTAGAGTATATACGCATATAATTGTAGCAAATCTCCCCGGAAATGCTTGGGAAACAACCCGTTATTACTATGTACTTTTGCGGTGTAGTTGTTTTACACGGTATTGAAATAAACATACGTCCTTGTCCCGACTAATCTGAATACGCAAGGTAGTAGGGGTTGTGTGAACGAGTATTGGAATCAGCAGCCATGATGGCATTCTGAACGTGGCTACCTTATCTTGAAAAACTGTCAGTGTAGTGGTGTAGTTTCTTTGTGGCAAGCGCTGGTAACTAGAATTTATACTGTACCTTTGTTTTATTATAATAAATTTCTATGACAAAAAGAGTTTGTGTAATGGCACATTCCACTTAGTAAGTTAAAAAATGGTTATTTATTGTAGAAGGCAAAACGATTGTACTTTATCGTAAAAAAGGCTTCAACCAAATCCCTAATAACACCCGAAAATCTAAATTTAATCGTAGTGCTTATATTCTCTTTTTTCTAATAGAAATTGTTAAAGGAGAAAATTAAAAAATTATTACTGATCGAATACGTTTTAAAATGTCATTACTGTGGGCACTACCAGAATTCAACAAAATTTTTGTTTATTGTATTTTGCATTGATAGCTTTGATGATGGATAAGGTTACAAGCATAAAAATCTAAAATTTTGCACCAAGGGATGTATTTGAAAAATCTATGTTAAAAAAACTCAATCACATATATTTGTTTTATTTCTTGTTTTCATTACAATAGTTAACAATATACTTTTATTTCTTGAAAAGGTGCTGTTAATAAAACATGGTTTCTTGTAAATCACCAGACGCATTAGGCAACTAACCAGTCTGATATTTACCAACTAACGTTTGGCACATCTGGGATAATGATAATTGTGAAGAAATATTTAAAAATCTTATTAAAAATATTATATTTTTTAAGGAATAGATATTTTAAATAAATTTTGGATAATGTGTCATGGGGGGTGGGTGTTTCAGCCTCCTAGCCCCCCTCCCCGTAGATCCGCCACTGGATACACGCAGATTAGCTGTAACCTGTAGAATAGTAACAATTGTATTTGTTGCGTTATGGGACCTTGGCTGTAACATTTTTAATGATAGAAGGGAATTACGTGCTAAAATTTTGTGTAAAATGTCTTGACAGTTGTCAAGTTTAATTCACGCAAGCTGTTAATGCGGCGGTTAACTTCGATAACCACAGATGGTAGAAATAAGTGGACTTGTATATTTAATATTAAGAAATAGCGGAAACCTTCAAGTACTTGCCTAAGTTATTAGATTTAGCGGTGTTCAAAAAACTTGTAGTAAAAAACATCGACTTTTGACAGAAGTTCATATCTCTTTACAAAACATCTAGCGACGCACAGCACTCTTTGAAACCAAGTTTTCGCGGTACATCAATAACACAAAGTAGCATGAAGGCTGAATCGCGACAAATCTAATGGCATTTAATATCCACAAGGCGGATGCAAAGTTACCTGCAAGCTTGATACTATGTTAGTATCTATCAGTCAATTAAATTATATACAAACGGAACATTGTGAAATAACCATTTGTTGCTGTTGATAATCAAATACAACTTCTTTTAAGCTATGATAATTCTCCAGATGATTTTATAACAAAACAAAACGACTATTTTATTCAAGAGTTTACTCTGTAATTAAAACACTTAATTATTTTATAACGGAACACAAGCAAATATCAAATTTTCTATATAAAATAATAAAGCATGTACTAACATTGAGACATAAGTAAGATTACAAGGTAAAATAATATTCAGCAGAATTGGTTAACCTAACAAGATTAGCATCTGACAAATTTAAATAATACGGACTAATATTTATTTATGCAAAACAAACTCCTATATATCTAAAGGTCGTAGAAAACGTTCAGTGTAAGACAACTACACGGAGTGGCCAAGATAAAAGAGGCCCGGAGTCATATTGTACGTCATATTTGCATCGCCCGCGCGAGAAGGGTCACGTGATGTCCAGCAACCATTTCATGTTAACGGTCATATTGTGTTTGTCAATGTTGCGTTTTCAGTTTTTAATGGTGGTTGTGGATAGGGTTTTTCATAATACCGTTTTCAATCCAATAAAGAGTGTCTATTCTTAAAATTTACATGAAATGTAAATCGTTTGTAACATTTAATGAAATATTCACAAAAGTCTGCTCCTTCTAAAGGTGTTGTGCAGAAAATGATTACTTAATTTAGAGCTACAGGTTCAGTAGCTAACGCCAAAAGTAACCGTGCAAAGACGGATTGTTCAAAGAAAATATTCAACATGTTTAAGAGACTATGCTAAGAAGTCCACGGTAATCAACTAGATGTTTATCCTTCCAACTAAACAGTAAGCGAACGTCATGCCAGAATAAGTTGAAGCTGTTGCATATGCAAGCGTACAAAATAAGAGTGATTTAAAAATTAAATCCTATGGACTATGCAAAACGATAACGTTATTGCGAATGGTTACTCATTCATGTCGCAGATTGTTATCCGGAACTACATCTTTACTTTTCACACTTAAAGCATGATTCCACCTTAGCGGGTACGTGAACCCTAAAAACACTCACTATTGGTCAACGAACAATCCCAAGGAACGCTTTGAAATGCCTCTGCACGATGCAAAAGTAGGCGTTTGGTGTGCAGTTTCAGCCCAACAAATTGCAGGCCCCATTCTTTGTAATAACACCGTGACATCTGAAATATATGTAACGGAATTGTTCCTACCATTCGTAGCGCAGCTGACGGAGGAACAACGAGAGTATGCCGTATGCGTTTTGCGTTTTTCCAGCACGATAGTGCCACGGCGTATATTTCATGGTTTTCAACGTCACACGTCCATAGAATTTTCGGAAAAGAATATATACAGTTTCCGCAGGTTTATGGCCTCCCAGATCATCCGATCTATCTACCTATGATTTTTATTTTTGGGGTAACTTAAAGGGTAAAGTGTATACTAATAACCCGCGTACATTTGAAAGTTGAAAACGAACATTCGCAATACAATTGCGGAAATCACATCAAATGAACTGCAAAAGTTTTCGAAAATAAGTTGAATTGTGCTAATTTGTGTATCGAAGTTGATGGTGACCACTTTCAAAACCTCTCGTGAACTATCGAATGTTTAGTATGCTTTTACTTATAATATTCTGTATCTACTACTTTTAAATAAACACT